>OX392541.1:43137244-44360282 GCA_947623455.1 Mimachlamys varia
TATTGCCTGGCTGTAATGTACGGTATGAGTATTATAGTTGATGTATAGAGGACGCGACGGGCTAAATCGATCTCGGGCAGATCATGGTACATACTTCTTCGTTACCGTCTCCGAGGATGATATGTCGACATATCGGGTTTGATCTGCACATGCGTAGAGGAACAATGCATGCGATAGCATGTGGCAGAGACATCTATCATTGGTAATTGTTAACTTAAGGCAACTTATTTTATCATTATATAAACGTCATGCCACGTATTTGCCCTCCAGCTATATTTCTGGGAATGCGCTTTTCCACCGCTGTAGCTTCGTAATATCGGACCAAAGTGCCGACTACGCTCTAGATACCTGGAGCAAGTTTCATTAACTGCGCGCCCCGTGTCTTATAAAGGATTTGGTAAAGGGTTACATAATATATAAGTGTACATGTATGCGTTACGATTATTTTGTCCTTAATATTCGGATTAATATGCAGATCTCCGTGGGAGATAATTCCTGCATTTAATTACACTTTCAAATATATTCATTATTGTTCGTAATTATACAACAGCTAGTTGCATAACGCTCCTTATCTTATATCTAAGAAAGTACTCTTAGAACCTTAAAGTTTAGATAATGGAAGACTTGGTACAATAAGGGTAGTACATGTAATAACATACACTGTATGTGAGCGAACACGGGAATTAAATATTATATAGATGTTTGCTGCAAGTCTTATTTTCAATGTCTTTTTTTGTAATGCTTTAATCCTTTTGTAGTTTTAGGGGCCGCGGTGGCCGAGTGGGCTGCGATTTCGAGTCCCACGAGGGTCAGTTGCCAGGTACAGACCGTAGGTCGGTGGTTTTTCTCCGGGTACTCCGACTTTCCTCCACCTCCAAAACCAGGCACGTCCTTAAATGACCGTTGCTTGTCAATAAAACGTAAAACAAAATAAAACTAAAACCAAAGTAGTGCTCAAGAATTTATCAATATCTATAGCATGCCACAACGTAAGTTTAAGTTTTGGGACTAGTTACCCTACATTCACATGATACTGTTGTCCGTGTTAAACTCGCAATGCATTGTGGTCATGTAATGAAAACCATAAATAAATTTTTTTCTTGAATCTAAACAAATATTCGCAGCAAACGTAATATTCAATATCAGATTAATACTACGGGTAAGAGAAAAGAGGAGAAAACAGCTTAATTTACATATGTATACGTTTGTTTACATAAAGTTGTGAACACGTTATTAGCTGGGGCCTCCATAGCCACAGTTAATCTCATTTGAGTAGTGGCACGGTACACTATATACACATTTTCGTAGTACACGATTTGAAACTATACAGAACTAGTTAAATTCATAAATTAAAGGGGTTGTTCGCACCTGACCCTTCTGCGTCTACAATAGTTCAGAAAGTTTGGTTTCCCACCTTTTGGCCACTGAGGAGACCTAGGAGGACGAAACAGCTGTATGGTGCAGTTTAATACATTTTGTCGACATATTATATCTATTACTAAATTAAAAAGGTGCAGCATGTGTGTTACGTCATCATTGAAGAGCAAAGGCATGATAAATCAAATTATGCACCTGCTCCTTCTGGACCGGGGGCACTTCGGATGATACTGCGAAACAAAATGTGTAAATAAAACAAAACGAGACAAAAGTGCAACATTGCATTAAGAAGATGTAGTGTTTATCAAGCACAAATAGCCATATACAAATGTATGTATAGCGTCATAGGTACTTCTACGTGATATAACTGCCATACATGAAGATACCATCAAAAGCAGTTAAAAGGGGCAAACTTTCTTGATTTTTATTTGTGATTTGTCATAGGGTGCCGAGGCGGTGGATAAGTTAAAAGTGAGGATATATGAGTCCTGTCCCTGGTTTTCTGTGATGCGTGTTTGCCGCCGGATGAAAGGGAGCAGTCGGTACAGTGATGGAGTCGTTAACGTTGGTCCACCATTTATATGTCATGCAAATACTACTGGGAACGAGGGCAGATCATCGTCAAAATAGTATTATTGCAAATACATTATGCATGAGCCATGATCTCGACCGCTAACGTCTAGCATCAGTTTTCAACGATATCCGTATTCTACTGTCGAATAGGGCCGACCTACACACAAACAATAACATCACTTACGACGCTAACCAAATCGTTCCGCCAAAACATCCACTTATACCAAAATCGGCCCCATTTCCAATATAGGATATATGACATTAAGCAATTCGACACACATAAAGATAGGACCACATATTCACGAAGGTCACACACACAATTTCAAATTAGACTGGAAATGGTTTTATTTGTATCTAGGATGTGTGTATGTTTATCATCTGAATATTTGTTTTAGGTAGTACAGAGGTGATACTGATGTACGATTTTATATTGTCGATGTGGCATTTTTGTATCATTTTGTATTGAAAATGTAGTAATATAAGTAACATTTTGTATTGACAAAGTAGTAATATTTGTAACGTTTTTTAAGTTTGTAATAAGTATTCGAATGATTGCGCATGTGTGCGTTCATTTCAATTATCAGTTAAAACTTCATAACCAGGAAAAGTTATTTGTTGAATAACTTCCTGCCGACTATACACAAAGATTTAACAATGAAAACATCGATAAATATATAATTGAGCTTGATGGAATCAATACACAATGCAAGGAATAAAAAAAAATACTGTTCTTTTTTTGAACTCCTTTTTTTCATTTCCTGCTGCACGTTTCGAATTTAGTTAAAGATACAGTATACTGAAAGAAACGGAATAAAACTGCATCATACAGCTTTTTCGTCCTTTTGGGGTTCGTCAACCAATTTGAATAAAAGTTGTTAGGAACCTTCCCTGGCCAAAGGTGTTCCAAAATAATTCGAAATTATGATTTAAATGTTACTAACCCCCTACCAGAGGTCTAAGGAAGGGGCCGAAAGGGGTCAAATTAGTGAAAACTTCAAAAATCTTCTGCTCCAGACCAAGATATGCTGGAATCAAATACTCATAAATAGAACGGTATAAAAGTACTGTATCAAAATTATGAACTTCATGCCCCCCGGATTTGAAGATTACTATAGTTTATATTGGAAAATGACACTTTTGGGTACCGACGCACGACTACGGACAAAAGACGATTAGAATAAGTCACTTGAGACTTTGTCTCACGTGACTTACAACTCCACCACCACCTATCCTGAAAAATGATGAAACACACATCCCAGAAGGACGAAACAGCTGTATGATGCAGTTTAATTACTTCTTTGCTATCATACTGATGCTAGGGCCAAAAAGGTGGGAATCCACAGTTTCTAAACTGATATAGACCAGAAGAGTTAGGTGCGTAAAACCCTTTAAATATATGAATTTAGAAGTAAAATTAAACTAGATCTGTATAATTTCAAATCGTGTACTTCGAAAGTGTGTATATAATGATTCAGTGCGATGTTGTTGTTTAGGTGTTTATCTAAGTTCTTTATTTATCAAAACTATTATTGCAAGTTCTTAAATTATTGTAAGTACATTGAATTTACCGCCTTTTACGCAATTTTGATGTGTAAGCTAAACTGAGAGGTACGCTAAAGATCAGTCATAAAACGATAGATCAAGTTTTGTCCTTTCAATTGTTTTGCGAGGAAAACCTTAAAATGGACAGTAAACAAAAACCAAGCAGGAAGTATCGTATAAACTGATACCAAATCATAAAGGTAAGTGCTTCTTCACGATAAATATAACCCTATTTCTATATTTATCATCGGTTATAATTAATTGGTTTGTATAAATCAAGCAATGTTTGGCGACCAGTTGTGCTTACCGGAGACGTTCTAAGTCTTCAGAAAGGAAGCGATTATTGGAAGAGCAAACAATCAAACATGAACGTGTTATAGTCGTGTGTCACCTGAGAGGGTTCCTTCTGCATTGACAGACACTAAAGTTGTCATCATGATCAAATGTCTCCCCATGAGACTACAGAATATGATTAAAAATTATTCGCCATTTCTTAGGTCATTCACAACGAATATATCTGTCTGGATTTGATGGGAGATATGTCTGATACTAAAAAAAAACAAAAAACAGAGAATACCAAAGCGTCAACAAAACCATAATCCGAACTCAAAATCAATTAAACCAGGGGCAAAATAAGAACAAAGGAAAGATTTACATGGAGACTCTCGTAAAAGCACAAGAGAATAAGACCAGGTGTTCCGGAAGAGTAAGCGTCTTCTGCTTTATCGACAACAGCCGCCATGTAAATCAGGAAGAAAAAGTGAAAACAGGAAGTGCATAATAGAATATATCATTTATGATCATATTATACGTATAATTTTGTATTGACCATGTGGTATTTGTTTATCATCAATATTATACCACCTATCGATATCATAATAGATTCATATTCATGGGCTGACAATATCCATATAATGTTTTATTGACGATGTTGTAGTGTTTGTATGATTCAAATTAACGATGTGGCATTTTTTGTATCATTTTTCATCGACAATGTTGTTATGATTATTGACAAAGTAGTAATAAATGTAACATTTTGTATTGACGATGAGCTAATGTTTGCAATATTTTGTATTCATGATTAACGATTTGGCAATGTTTATAATATTTTGAATTCACGATTTGGTAATGTTTGAAGTATTTTGCATTGACAATTTGGTATTGCTTATAATATTTTGTATTGACGATTTGGTAATGCTTATAATATTTTGTATTGACGATTTGGTAATGTTTGAAGTATTTTGTATTGGCGATTTGGTAATTTTTCTAGTATTTTGTATTGACGATTTGGTAATGTTTGCAATATTTTGTATTGACGTTTTAGTAATGTTTGTAATATTTTGTATTGACGATTTGGTAATGTTTATAATATTTTGTATTGACGATTTGGTAATGTTTGTAACATTTTGTATTGACGATGAGCTTATGTTTGAAATATTTTGTATTCATGATTAACGATTTGGTAATGTTTATAATATTTTGTATTGACGATTTGGTATTTTGTATTGACGATTTGGTAATGTTTGTAAAATTTTGTATTGACGTTTTGGTAATGTTTGTAATACTTTGTATTGACGATTTGGTAATGTTTGAAGTATTTTGTATTGGCGATTTGGTAATTTTTCTAGTATTTTGTATTGACGATTTGGTAAAGTTTGAAATATTTTGTATTCACGATTTGGTAAAGTTTGTAATATTTTGTATTCACGATTTGGTAAAGTTTGTAATATTTTGTATTCACGATTTGGTAAAGTTTGAAATATTTTGTATTCACGATTTGGTAAAGTTTGTAATATTTTGTATTCACGATTTGGTAAAGTTTGTAATATTTTGTATTCACGATTTGGTAAAGTTTGTAATATTTTGTATTCACGATTTGGTAAAGTTTGTAATATTTGGTAATGTTTGTAACATGTTATATTGACGATGTAGCATTTTTGTATTACTTTAAATATTGATGATGGGGTAATAATTTTGTATCAAATTGAGCTGGAAATGTAGTAATGTTTGTATAATTTAGTTATTTTTGTATCAATGTTTGACGATGGGGATATTTATGTAAATTTTGTATTGACGATGTAGGTTTTTTGTAATGACTATGGAATACGGTCGATTGTAAGCAGGAAGCAGGACGCTGTTATTTATGGAATTCCATCAGTGACAGTGTTGCTTTTTTGTATATTGTTTGAAACAAAGATTGTGTTACTTAGTTCAAATGATAATGATCTATTTTACACTCAAAAGTCGGAAATTGAGTTACCTTAACTAAGCAGTACCACAGCAATACTGACTGGTACAGCCCCTATCATGCAGAGCGCTATTGTTTATTAGGCTTAACTGGTGGCCTTGCTACGTCAACTTCATACAATAAACATCAGCATGTATGTTTGTGCGGGAATGGAAATACAATTCCAATTAAAAACCTTTTGAAATGCTGAGTGGGGTGGGTGTATATGACTTTGTTCAGGTTCTCAATATAAATCAAGGATAGTTCAAATAAAATGTTAGGTAATAGTAATAAACACCCACGAAAGAAAATGTCTAGAAACTCGAAACAGTAGACTTAAGCTAGATATTGTATGTACAGCAACACTGGTGAAGGCATACAATCGAACCTTCCCTGGCCGTGACTTATATACAGGGCCACCATCAATGTTATGTTGACATTTGAGTATGATGCGACATTTCCGTGTTGCTGTTTCCAGCTAGAACTATTCGGTGCACTTACATGATATATAGACTTACCCTTTAGTCGCGTGTAAAACTATCGTAATTCAAAATAAAAAAATCTGGAAGCAGAGGAAACTGTCAAATGTTCCATTCCCCCTATTTGTCGCACAGTTCAAATAATGCATCACCCGTACAAGTCGGACACCTTAACTATTTCATTGTGCCTCATGTTTAAATACAGATAATCCTGAATACTATATCTCTAGTACAGAGAGAACAACGGGCGGGCGTATTATATTGATGCAGTTTATGATAATTGATTTGCAGTTGATAGGAGAAAAAAATTATTATTGTATATATAAACAATCTATACATTTAACCCGTAATTAAAGGATGAAAGGTGTGTGTCTTCTCAGTGAAAAAAATATCAATTGAAACAAAATGTGCTTAAAAGTTTATAAAAAGGAAGAAAAATCCAAACGGTACATCCTTTTATAATCTGAACATGGTATGTAAACATATGTCGTAAATACTGATGAGGGTGAACAATATAGTATATGTACCAATACCTCCGCAATATTCAGTACCATACCAAAATGTGATTAAAGGTCCAATATACAATTGTACGTAACTTCAGGGAATTTTTCTTGATTCTGAAAAATTCTGATAACCATAAAAAATTTGTCTAAAATGCAGTAAACCTGAGCGGTGACTAACAAGAAACTCTCGACAGAAATATGCAAAGAATTGAAAATAATTCAGGTGTGGCCCACTTCAACAATATGCCGAAGTTAGAAGACGGTTCAAAATGGATGCTTGTTTACAAATACCGAGTTTCAGCTGCTGCTGTACCGGTAACCGCGTAGGAAGTCATCTTGGATATTGCTGATATCAGTTAATCTTAACTAAATCTATAAATATAATAAATTATTAGTCGTGATATTTGCTTCAAGTTTAATCGAAAGTTACGTATACTGGGCCATAAGCGGGTTATAACTTAAACATGGTGTTTAACCAGGCTCCTTGACCGTTAATGTGTTACTATTGAAATTACTGATTACTGATACCATAACGGGTAGCCCGGACAAGGGAGGGTTCTGTCACCTTCAGACAAAATCGTGCTTTTATAGCCAACGGAAGCTAGCAATTGATGCATAATAAATGAGTATATGCCGGTCTGCCAATATCCGGATGTTGTGACAATATATTCTTGGCATCGTGAAACATAAAAGTGTTTCAAAGTACAATGTGACACCCACATTAATCGGCAAAGAAAGAAAACTCATATAACAATGTTTCAATTTAGTTCATTTCAAATCTGTATTACATGATATATTGGATTCTAGCAAATGCGATTTTATCCTATCAATCTATTATGACGCTTTTATGTTATAGTGTTAGCTGGGGAGCTATTGTGCCCGAGCCGTCAGGTACTATATAAATACACAATGTTTACGTTTTTATAGGGAAGTCTTACATATAGAATAAGGTGTTATGGTGACGAAGAAATATATCTGACATTTCTATATATTTACGGACAATCGTGATGCAATGTTTCCTATATTTATCTGTTTCAAAAGATTGTGAACCTTGAAATATAGTTTAAAGTTTCAAATTACGTTTATATATATCCCAAATGAGATACGAACTATACAGAATACATGTAAGAAACATTCCCATGTACATCCTTTATATCAAAGATAGATGTAGGTAATATTCTGAAACAACACGTTATTGTTCTCTACCATACAGGGTAACTGTCCGCGATAAACAAATATACCAATACTTGATCTCTGCAATCGAGACAAATACGGACTATATTGAAACAGAGGTACACAAAGAGTTATACTGAAACTGAACACAATGTGCATGTCCAACGGTATTGTAACCCTATATTACAGTGTACCATGTACAAACGACAAGTATTCGATAGCCCCGTCCCCCGCCCTCTCATCCCTAGAGTACTCAACAAGTGCTTCCGAAACGTGTGTACATCACACGTGTTAACTGTCCATGTAAAGGTTGTAAGCTATTAGCCATGTAAAAAAGAGCCAAATTATATACAAAAGAATCACTTACCGTGGTAGATTTGGAGTTACCGACGTATGTGGGGACAGCTAAATCTCCCAGCTGGTCTTGGAGTCAAGATTGCACAGCGACCCGCCTAATAAATCAAACTGTTATATAAGTAACCATCGCAACTGCGGAATCGGCGGGAAACAATCCAGACTTTTCCAAATAAAGTCAATTCTTAGAATGGAGAGGCGAGAAACAATCCAGACCTTTCTAAATAAGGTCAATTCTTAGAATGGAGACATTGTACTGTACCAGCGTAGTTCCGGCAAGGACAATTACGAGTAGGACAAATCGTACGGGAGCTCGTACACATCTACAAAGGTCAGGTATAGTTAGGTCAAATCTACAGACACCAGGCCTTCGTGTTAGATGTTATATTTTCAACAAATTGGGAATGTGAGTGGTAGCGTCGATCCGAGATATTCTGGACCGAGTCCATAAGACATATTCCGGAAAAAGTCAACTAGAAATATTCCGGACTGGGCCCATCAGGGCTATTATGGACAATTACGATAAATATTTAGTACATAAATTGTGTACACAGTCAATCACATCCGTACAAAATTAATTTTCAGGGATGTTCCGGATAGGGTAATCTAGAAACATTCCGTACAAACTCGACGAGGAATACTGTGACAATAGCCTCCGTTGAGAACAATCCAGACAGTCCGTAGGGACACTCTGGACGATAGAGACAACACTTGTTCCCCGTCAATGTTAATGTCAGCTGTAAGTTCCTGTAAAGCCGTGGATTATCTCCAATATGTAATGTAATTCCTACTTTTCAGGACACAAGAGTTCTGGCAGATAGTCCGCGGAACGTCCCACACATCTGAGGCCAGGAACACTTCGGCCGTCAGCTGTAGTCACGGAATAATGAATAACCTCCGGGGTATAAAAGTTCAATAGCTGACAAAGATATGAGAAATTATATACACACAGATGTATACATAACTGATATATTTTGCTGTTCTCCTCCGTAATGAACTACTCTAAGTAGTATTTTTGACACACCATTTGAATTTCTAGATCGCTGGATCCGTCAATCTTACTTGATCCGAATCAACTTGACATGCACATAAATCTTTTGTTAAAATGAAATTAAAAAAAATATCCGATATCTATTTGATTTGTTATATCAAATTCTTTCAAAACCTATATCCATTTCACCGTACACGGGGGAAATCATTACATCACTCCAGTCATCTGTCTGCCGGAAATAGATTGATTTTGGCAAATTATTTCTTTTACAGCCAATATTCCAGTGCAACATCGCCAGTTTCCGACGTGAAACGCTTTTCAAATCTCGAAGATAAAATCCTTTTTTTCACATTCCTTTAAAAATTGCCCAAGTAGTTTATGCACTGCTATACAGAATTTGATCAATGTCGTCGAAATGTAGGAGGGGCTATTTTGTATATGCAATTTCCTCATACAAAAAAGGGAAAAGCCATTTCTTGTCCAAGTCGACAAGGGCGCGTTCGACTTATCTCTGGAACCATCCGTCACGGAGATCGTATCATATTCGGGGCAAAAGTGCGTTCGTATGAGCGACCAATTTCAAGCTCCAACCATAGGCGCGTTCGCTTCGCCATCGATCCAGTGGAGCGGGCCTAGTTATTGCCAATTACCCATTACATATCTCGAGAGGCGAAAGGCAAACGTACAGAGATCGTCACAAGTTATCCTGCTCACATCTATTTTCCTCTCGTTGAAATGTCAGAAGTTGTTTCATGCTCCCTCTCTGAGCTTTTCTACAAATCAGATGCTGTTTCGGGCAACTGTAAGCGATATCTAAGCATAAACTGCGGAATATATTTGATATTAAGCTGTCACAGTGAAAGCAAATTTCTAAAAATAAAGTTTAATGTATACTTAACGTTCTGCACGGCTCCATATCTGATATTACATTATTGAGTTTATTGCAGCGACAGATCACATTTTCATTACCGTTAGTATCAATTTAAATGTGAATATAGTGTATAAAGTAGAGCAGGGTGCTCGTGAACGGTGTAGTATGTAATTGGTACCTCATATCAAACGTTTATAAGACCAGGAAGACATTGTTCCATTATCACTTTAGATAGAACAATCTGTTTATTTTTTAGTCACTTTCATATTTGTTTTACTAGAATGCAAAATGTGTAAATACTGTCACGCTATTTATAAAGTTCACCTTGGAATGAACTGGTGTTTACCTCGGGTGTGTGTTATAAGATGAGACGAGTAAGTATACGCAGAGGGTTTGTGAGGTTAAAGTTTAGGTGGGAGGCGAAGTGGATAAAGCACCTGGCTTTCAACAAGGCAGCCGGAGTTCGATTCCCCGACCGGCCGTTCACAGGTATATGGTCACCTATTAGATCACATTAGTTTTGCCTAGGTACTCAGGTTCCCTCCCGACATAAGACCTCCGCAATTGTCTTTCAACAAGACGACCGAGGTTCGATTCGTCAAACGGACGCGAAAAGGTATGGAATCAACTGGCTGACCATATGGGTTTTCTCCGGGAACTCCGGTTTCCTCCAACAATAAGACCCCCTCGAGTGTTCACATCAGGACCAACAAGAGTAATTGATATACTTGGACAACTTGTTTCATAAGTGTTGTAAGATAAATAAATCTTGGATGAGACCTGTGTAAGCAAACATAAGGGCCTTCAAAAGTGATTAATAAAAGTTGAAATAACTTGTTCCGTAATGTTGTAAAATAAATAAATATGCGTATTAAATGTAACAAGGGAATATTTAATTGTGTCAAACCGTGAAGGACGAGTATGTGGCATGTGGAGGACGTGGCATTTTTTATCTATATGATGTTTGTTAGATATTTATACAATCATTCACAACAAATGGCCCAAAGAACAGCTCGACCAATATTGCTGCCCAGACAACTCCATAAAATAACTGTTCCCTGGGGTACAGGACATAATAGACTTAGTACATCACGTGACTGCACACCATGCAAACCCAGTCTGATGGCGATAAGTCAACAATTCCAGTGTTAATTATTCGCCATCTTGTCTGACATTGGCAGGACTTTAGAGAAAAGCCAAACAATCGTCTAATTCAGTAATTAATTCATGCAAAATGAAAATGAATTGTTATTTCCTATTCAAATATGTCTTGCGTATGTTCTAGTCATAGTGAGTTGTGATACACGATTTACACTGTACATTGGTGTACCCCTACAGATACTTTAGTAAGTTCTAGTCATGGTGAGTTGTGATCCACGATTTACATTGTACATTGGTGTACCCCTACAGATACTTTAGTATGTTCTAGTCATGGTGAGTTGTGATCCACGATTTACACTGTACATTGGTGTACCCCTACCGATACTTTAGTATGTTCTAGTCATGGTGAGTTGTGATCCACGATTTACACTGTACATTGGTGTACCCCTACAGATACTTGCGTAAGTTCTAGTCATGGAGAGTTGTGATACACGATTTACATTGTACATTGGTGTACCCCTACCGATACTTTTTAAGTTCTAGACATAGTGAGTTGTGATACACGATTTACATTGTACATTGGTGTACCCCTACAGATACTTTAGTAAGTTCTAGTCATGGAGAGTTGTGATACACGATTTACACTGTACATTGGTGTACCCCTACAGATACTTTAGTAAGTTCTAGTCATGGAGAGTTGTGATACACGATTTACATTGTACATTGGTGTACCCCTACAGATACTTTAGTATGTTCTAGTCATGGTGAGTTGTGATCCACGATTTACACTGTACATTGGTGTACCCCTACAAATACTTGTGTAAGTTCTAGTCATGGAGAGTTGTGATACACGATTTACATTGTACATTGGTGTACCCCTACCGATACTTTAGTAAGTTCTAGTCATAGTGAGTTGTGATACACGATTTACATTGTACATTCGTGTACCCCTACAGATACTTGCGTAAGTTCTAGTCATGGAGAGTTGTGATACACGATTTACACTGTACATTGGTGTACCACTACAGATGCTTTAGTAAGTTCTAGTCATTGAGAGTTGTGATACACGATTTACACTGTACATTGGTGTACCCCTACAGATACTTTAGTAAGTTCTAGTCATAGTGAGTTGTGATACACGATTTACACTGTACATTGGTGTACCCCTACAGATACTTTAGTAAGTTCTAGTCATGGTGAGTTGTGATCCACGATTTACATTGTACATTGGTGTACCCCTACAGATACTTTAGTATGTTCTAGTCATGGTGAGTTGTGATCCACGATTTACACTGTACATTGATGTACCCCTACAGATACTTTAGTAAGTTTTAGTCATGGAGAGTTGTGATACACGATTTACACTGTACATTGGTGTACCCCTACAGATACTTTAGTAAGTTCTAGTCATGGTGAGTTGGATACACGATTTACACTGTACATTGGTGTACCCCTACAAATACTTGCGTATGTTCTAGTCATGGAGAGTTGTGATACACGATTTACAATGTACATTGGTGTACCCCTACCGATACTTTAGTAAGTTCTAGTCATGGTGAGTTGTGATACACGATTTACACTGTACATTGGTGTACCCCTACCGATACTTTAGTAAGTTCTAGTCATGGAAAGTTGTGATACATGATTCACACTGTACATTGGTGTACCCCTACCGATACATGTACTTTAGTAAGTTCTAGTCATAGTGAGTTGTGATACACGATTTACACTGTACATTGGTGTACCCCTACAGATACTTGCGTAAGTTCTAGTCCTGGAGAGTTGTGATACACGATTTACACTGTACATTGGTGTACCCCTACCGATACTTGCGTAAGTTCTAGTCCTGGAGAGTTGTGATACACGATTTACACTGTACATTGGTGTACCCCTACCGATACTTGCGTAAGTTCTAGTCCTGGAGAGTTGTGATACACGATTTACACTGTACATTGGTGTACCCCTACAGATACTTTAGTAAGTTCTAGTCATGGAGAGTTGTGATACACGATTTACACTGTTCATTGGTGTACCCCTACCGATACTTTAGTAAGTTCTAGTCATGGAGAGTTGTGATACACGATTTACACTGTACATTGGTGTACCCCTACCGATACTTTAGTAAGTTCTAGTCATGGAGAGTTGTGATACACGATTTACACTGTACATTGGTGTACCTCTACAGATACTTTAGTAAGTTCTAGTCATGGAGAGTTGTGATACACGATTTACACTGTACATTGGTGTACCCCTACAGATACTTGTGTAAGTTCTAGTCATGGTGAGTTGTGCTACACGATTTACACTGTACATTGGTGTACCCCTACAGATACTTGTGTAAGTTCTAGTCATGGTGAGTTGTGCTACACGATTTACACTGTACATTGGTGTACCCCTACCGATACTTTAGTAAGTTCTAGTCATGGAGAGTTGTGATACACGATTTACACTGTACATTGGTGTACCCCTACAGATACTTGTGTAAGTTCTAGTCATGGAGAGTTGTGATACACGATTTACACTGTACATTGGTGTACCCCTACAGATACTTTAGTAAGTTTTAGTCATGGAGAGTTGTGATACACGATTTACACTGTACATTGGTGTACCCCTACAGATACTTTAGTAAGTTCTAGTCATGGTGAGTTGGATACACGATTTACACTGTACATTGGTGTACCCCTACAAATACTTGCGTATGTTCTAGTCATGGACAGTTGTGATACACGATTTACAATGTACATTGGTGTACCCCTACCGATACTTTAGTAAGTTCTAGTCATGGTGAGTTGTGATACACGATTTACACTGTACATTGGTGTACCCCTACCGATACTTTAGTAAGTTCTAGTCATGGAAAGTTGTGATACATGATTCACACTGTACATTGGTGTACCCCTACAGA
Source organism: Mimachlamys varia (assembly GCA_947623455.1). Classification (NCBI taxonomy): domain Eukaryota; kingdom Metazoa; phylum Mollusca; class Bivalvia; order Pectinida; family Pectinidae; genus Mimachlamys; species Mimachlamys varia. The sequence continues at coordinate 43,151,341 of OX392541.1, forward strand.
TACATGTACTTTAGTAAGTTCTAGTCATAGTGAGTTGTGATACACGATTTACACTGTACATTGGTGTACCACTACAGATACTTTAGTAAGTTCTAGTCATGGTGAGTTGGATACACGATTTACACTGTACATTGGTGTACCCCTACAAATACTTGCGTATGTTCTAGTCATGGAGAGTTGTGATACACGATTTACAATGTACATTGGTGTACCCCTACAGATACTTTAGTAAGTTCTAGTCATGGTGAGTTGTGATACACGATTTACACTGTACATTGGTGTACCCCTACCGATACTTTAGTAAGTTCTAGTCATGGAAAGTTGTGATACATGATTCACACTGTACATTGGTGTACCCCTACCGATACTTTAGTAAGTTCTAGTCATGGAGAGTTGTGATACACGATTTACACTGTACATTGGTGTACCCCTACAGATACTTGTGTAAGTTCTAGTCATGATGAGTTGTGATACATGATTTACACTGTACATTGGTGTACCCCTACCGACACTTGCGTAAGTTCTAGTCATGGAGAGTTGTGATACACGATTTACACTGTACATTGGTGTACCCCTACCGACACTTGCGTAAGTTCTAGTCATGGAGAGTTGTGATACACGATTTACATTGTACATGTGTGTACCCCTACCGACACTTGCGTAAGTTCTAGTCATGGTGAGTTGTGATACACGATTTACATTGTACATTAGTGTACCCCTACCGACACTTGCGTAAGTTCTAGTCATGGTGAGTTGTGATACACGATTTACACTGTACATTGGTGTACCCCTACCGACACTTGCGTAAGTTCTAGTCATGGTGAGTTGTGATACACGATTTACATTGTACATGTGTGTACCCCTACAGATACTTTAGTAAGTTCTAGTCATGGTGAGTTGTGATCCACGATTTACACTGTACATTGGTGTACCCCTACCGATACTTTAGTAAGTTCTAGTCATGGAGAGTTGTGATACACGATTTACACTGTACATTGGTGTACCACTACAGATACTTGCGTATGTTCTCGTCATGGTGAGTTGTGATCCACGATTTACACTGTACATTGGTGTACCCCTACCGATACTTTAGTAAGTTCTAGTCATGGAGAGTTGTGATACACGATTTACACTGTACATTGGTGTACCCCTACCGATACTTTAGTAAGTTCTAGTCACGGAGAGTTGTGATACACGATTTACACTGTACTTTGGTGTACCCCTACCGATACTCTAGTAAGTTCTAGTCATGGTGAGTTGTGATCCACGATTTACACTGTACATTGGTGTACCCCTACCGATACTTTAGTAAGTTCTAGTCATGGAGAGTTGTGATACACGATTTACACTGTACATTGGTGTACCCCTACAGATACTTTAGTAAGTTCTAGTCATGGAGAGTTGTGATACACGATTTACACTGTACATTGGTGTACCCCTACCGATACTTTAGTAAGTTCTAGTCATGGTGAGTTGTGATACACGATTTACACTGTACATTGGTGTACCCCTACCGATACTTTAGTATGTTCTAGTCATGGTGAGTTGTGATACACGATTTACACTGTACATTGGTGTACCCCTACAGATACTTTAGTAAGTTCTAGTCATGGTTAGTTGTGATACACGATTTACACTGTACATTGGTGTACCCCTACCGATACTTTAGTAAATTCTAGTCATGGAGAGTTGTGATACACGATTTATACTGTACATTGGTGTACCCCTACCGATACTTTAGTAAGTTCTGGTCATGGTGAGTTGTGATACACGATTTACACTGTACATTGGTGAACCCCTACAGATACTTTAGTAAGTTCTAGTCATGGTGAGTTGTGATACACGATTTACACTATTCATTGGTGTACCACTACAGATACTTGCGTATGTTCTAGTCATGGTGGGTTGTGATACACGATTTACACTATTCATTGGTGTACCCCTACATATACTTTAGTAAGTTCTAGTCATGGTGAGTTGTGATACACGATTTACACTATTCATTGGTGTACCCCTACAGATACTTTAGTAAGTTCTAGTCATGGTGAGTTGTGATACACGATTTACACTATTCATTGGTGTACCCCTACAGATACTTGCGTATGTTCTAGTCATGGTGGGTTGTGATACACGATTTACACTGTACATTGGTGTACCACTACCGATACTTTAATAAGTTCTCGTCATGGTGAGTTGTGATACACGATTTACACTGTACATTGGTGTACCCCTACCGATACTTTAGTAAGTTCTAGTCATGGAAAGTTGTGATACACGATTTACATTGTACATTGGTGTACCCCTACCGATACTTTAGTAAGTTCTAGTCATGGAGAGTTGTGATACACGATTTACACTGTTCATTGGTGTACCCCTACCGATACTTGCGTATGTTCTAGTCATGGTGAGTTGTGATACACGATTTACACTGTACATTGGTGTACCCCTACAAATACTTTAGTAAGTTCTAGTCATGGAGAGTTGTGATACACGATTTACACTGTACATTGGTGTACCCCTACCGATACTTTAGTAAGTTCTCGTCATGGTGAGTTGTGATACACGATTTACACTGTACATTGGTGTACCCCTACAAATACTTGTGTAAGTTCTAGTCATGGAGAGTTGTGATACACGATTTACACTGTACATTGGTGTACCACTACAGATACTTTAGTAAGTTCTAGTCATAGTGAGTTGTGATACACGATTTACACTGTACATTGGTGTACCCCTACAAATACTTTAGTAAGTTCTAGTCATGGAGAGTTGTGATACACGATTTACACTGTACATTGGTGTACCCCTACCGATACTTTAGTAAGTTCTCGTCATGGTGAGTTGTGATACACGATTTACACTGTACATTGGTGTACCCCTACAAATACTTGTGTAAGTTCTAGTCATGGAGAGTTGTGATACACGATTTACACTGTACATTGGTGTACCCCTACCGATACTTTAGTAAGTTCTAGTCATGGTGAGTTGTGATACATGATTTACACTGTACATTGGTGTACCCCTACAGATACTTGTGTATGTTCTAGTCATAGTGAGTTGTGATACACGATTTACACTGTACATTGGTGTACTCCTACCGATACTTGCGTAAGTTCTAGTCATGGTGAGTTGTGATACACGATTTACACTGTACATTGGTGTACCCCTACAGAAACTTTAGTAAGTTCTAGTCATGGTGAGTTGTGATACACGATTTACACTGTACATTGGTGTACCCCTACAGATACTTGTGTATGTTCTAGTCATAGTGAGTTGTGATACACGATTTACACTGTGCATTGGTGTACCCCTACAGATACTTGCGTATGTTCTAGTCATAGTGAGTTGTGATACACGATTTACATTGTACATTGGTGTACCCCTACCGATACTTTAGTAAGTTCTAGTCATGGAGAGTTGTGATACACGATTTACACTGTACATTGGTGTACCCCTACCGATACTTTAGTAAGTTCTAGTCATGGAGAGTTGTGATACACGATTTACACTGTACATTGGTGTACCCCTACAGATACTTTAGTAAGTTCTAGTCATGGAGAGTTGTGATACACGATTTACACTGTACATTGGTGTACCCCTACAGATACTTTAGTAAGTTCTAGTCATGGAGAGTTGTGATACACGATTTACACTGTACATTGGTGTACCCCTACAGATACTTTAGTATGTTCTAGTCATGGTGAGTTGTGATACACGATTTACACTGTACATTGGTGTACCCCTACCGATACTTTAGTAAGTTCTCGTCATGGTGAGTTGTGGTACACGATTTACACTGTACATTGGTGTACCCCTACAGATACTTTAGTAAGTCTACACTGTACATTTCAGATCGGAACTTGATAGTCAATTAACTGTTTGACTTTCATCAATAAACTGTATCAGTCATGTATAAAACTCGTCTCGTCGTTTAGAGCTACGTCACCATAGCTAGCACCATCCCAGTAATCGACTCCATGTTTAGATACAATCATCGAGGTTTATAGTTGAAACTGAACATATTCATCAAGGTCTATACATAATGATTGAAAGTCAAATTTTAACGTTCATTGTGCTATGAAAGGTCAGCCGTTACATCCATACTGAATGAAGACCGCCCGCTACGGCTTCATGCTAAATATGGATGTAACTACTTACCTTTCATAGCACTATGAAAGTTAATAAAAATGACTTTCAATCCATATATTTACATTTTTACTATAGAACAATTGCTTCACTTAATTTATATTTTTTTTTCAATTAATAGTTTGTTACCTGCGTTTGTATATGTGTCGTCATTTAAACGACATTGGCGGAACAGCCCAGCTTGAATAAAATTGCCCCCAATGATAATGATAAGTGATTTGAGCGTTTGACGCAAGGGCATTCTCCATGTTATTCGAAGCGGCGCGACAAGACTCTCATTCAACAAGCTTGATCTATGACGTAATAATTTTTTTAACTTTCATAGTGCTACAGATATATGAAAGGTCAGCCGTTACATCCATATTGAATGAAGCCCGCTAGGGCTTCATGCTAAATATGGATGTAACGGGTGGGTTGCAGCGCAAATGTAAATTAATGTTGTTGGAACTGAACATGTTCATCGAGGTTTATAGTTGAAACTGAACATATTTATCGAGGTTTACAGCTTCAACTGAACATGTTCATCGAGATTTATAGTTGCAACTGAACATATTTATCGAGGTTTGTAGTTGAAACTGAACATATTCATCGAGGTTTGTAGTTGAAACGTAACTTATTCATCGAGGTTTGTATTTGAAACTGAACATATTCATCGAGGTTTGTATTTGAAACTGAACATATTCATCGAGGTTTGTATTTGAAACTTAACATATTCATCGAGGTTTGTATTTGAAACTTAACATATTCATCGAGGTTTGTAGTTGAAACGTAACTTATTCATCGAGGTTTGTATTTGAAACTTAACATATTCATCGAGGTTTGTATTTGAAACTTAACATATTCATCGAGGTTTGTAGTTGAAACGTAACTTATTCATCGAGGTTTGTAGTTGAAACTGAACATATTCATCGAGGTTTGTATTTGAAACTGAACATATTCATCGAGGTTTGTATTTGAAACTTAACATATTCATCGAGGTTTGTATTTGAAACTTAACATATTCATCGAGGTTTGTAGTTGAAACGTAACTTATTCATCGAGGTTTGTATTTGAAACTTAACATATTCATCGAGGTTTGTATTTGAAACTTAACATATTCATCGAGGTTTGTAGTTGAAACGTAACTTATTCATCGAGGTTTGTATTTGAAACTTAACATATTCATCGAGGTTTGTATTTGAAACTTAACATATTCATCGAGGATTGTAGTTGAAACAGAACTCATTCTGTACGTAAATCATTGCTGTGATGACGTCAGTAGCTATGATTATGTCCCATTGAAGTGCAATAACATCGTGTGTTAAGAAATTAAACAGAAAATTAGCAGCAAACAAGAAGTTTAACATCTCCCCTGTATTTTTGAGATCGGCCTTCCAGTTTTACGATATAATTCGTGTGATACACGGTCGCACTATCGAAGACGTGTTTTCCAATTCTGAAAGTATCAACTCTGACTATTTCAATTAACATTAATGATCAAAAACTAAAAATGTAGTCCTGATGTCAGCTGACTCTGGTGGTTGTCAAAGGGACGCTGACAGAAGCTGTTGGCTCCGTAATGATAGCAGTTTCTGTTACTGATTTCTTCGAGTATGGTGGTTCGCTGTTCCTGGAAATCTTTATAATCATTACCAACATTGTGGATATCTCGTTAGTTGTTTATGTTTGTTCCCTGTATCCTTGTTGACTGATGAAATTTGCTTTCAACTTTACATTGTTTATCCTCAATGGACATGTTGTTAAAGTTCTAGATCTGTTTTTGTTATCTAGCATGTGGCAATTAAAACTTCATGTGATTTCTCATCATTAATACAGAAATGTTAATAAAATTTGCTGTTAATTTCGTCAGCCTCTGTTAAACCTTGTATTGTTGGTACTGGCATTCGTAACAGTTCGCCAGGGATTAAATAAAAATGAAGTTTCTTAATTTTCATCTTCAATTATCAGATTCCCTAACATGTAAATCTTCATATGACAACATCGATTTTTTTTCGACAAAATCTCAGCTTCCGCCTGTTTGAAAATTTGTGACTTCCGTTTTCAACCAACTGACTTCCGTTCTTGGCCTCCGTCTTTAGCCTCACTGTCGAGTGTTTAGCTATGTAAATCGTGAGGGCATTAAACAACACATTAGATGCTGTGGGAATAAACCAGACAAAATTTGAAAGTCCACGGCGTGCCCTGCCTAAATGTAAACTACGCTTTCAGACATTCGGTTGTGTGTGAAAGTTACTGAATGTTTAGCCGTCGGAGTGCTAATTACTTTGGTAGGATCGGCCAGAGGTAAACCAGCGCATACTCAACCGAAGCCAGATACTTTATTGTACACATGTATATTCATGTAAAGCAATCGTTTTCTTACAAGTGTACGGAGGCCCATAGGTGTTTGTCGGGTATCCAGGGACAAGTATACGGAAGCCCGTAATTGCATGTTGAGAAATCTGTTACAAATTCAAAACCACCACAGCTGCATAAAACTAATCTATGTAAATGACGTGCGGTCAGTGTTGAACCAGGAAGCCAACATTTTGTTTACTGAGATGACAGTGTAATCATCTTCTAAAACAAAAACCCAAAAGTTATATCTCAAATATAACCTTTTTGCGAAAACAGAGAGTTACTATTTCTTCAGCTGTGTGTTAAGTATCTTTGAATCATTTTGGACAGAATTCTTTCTGAAGAAAGAATTGTTGAAAATATTAATCTGCATTTTTCTTTAATGCCTTCAAGGACTGGATTACTTTGCCTCATTCAATAACATCTTTAGACAAAGGAATTTAATAAACGCATCTCAAAATATTGGCAACAACTACTTTTGAGCTGGGTTTTGTGTTCTGACATTATCAAAAATACTCTCTGTGCTATCCTTATGGGCGACTCTCGACTTCTAACAGTAAATATCATCAAACACAACTTTAAAGGCTAAATAAATGTAACTTCAGGGACATTTTTCGTGATTCTGAACAGTTCTGAAAAAAATCCAGGTGATAACCAGGCAAAAAAAAAGTCTAAAACAAAGTAAACTTGAGCAGTAACTAACAAGAAACTCTTGACAGAAAAATCAGAAAATATTTCAGGTGTGACCCACTTCAACAACAAGTCGAAGTAAGACGACAGTTCAAAATGGACGCGTATTTACAAATACCGAGTTCCAACTGCTGCTGTACCGGTAACCGCGTAAGAATTCATCTTGGATATTGCTGATATCAGTAAATCTTAACTAAATCTATAAATATAATAAGTTATTAGGCTATGTTTTTTACTTCAAGTTATGCCGAAAGTTACGTATACTGGGCCTTTAAGTGAAAATTATCAATCCTCTTTCTGTTAATACATGTACCACGATTTAAAGTTGGTATTGAAAATTTGATTAATTTCACCAATAGATATTTTACTGAGACTCAATACAGTTTCAGATCAACTTTACAGTATATAACAGTATTTGTTAGATCACCTTTGAAGGCAACTATTACAATCTACGTTGATAGGGATTTGCCAAATCCCCTGTTATAACTGTCCTATATAAAATGGCTTTTGAAAACTTTATAACTACCATCCATAATGGTGATTATTTAAAATAGTCTTCTTCAGTTCATGTCTTCTTCAGTTCATCGTCGGAAATCCACGTGCAAGTATCATGACGTTACAAACGTACGGGCAGTATCACGTGAATTTCCGAAGATGCGTCCGATTCCACTTTTATTCATTTTCGTTTTAATATTAAACATCATTATGTTTACTAACTCCGTCATAACCCACTGTTTCCGCTAGAATGGGCATGTCAATCGCCCATCTTTTGTTTCCTATAGATTTGTTTTGTGTAACATAAACAGGGGTTATTACATGGCTATTTTGGATTTCGGAGAAAAGATATGTATTATTAATATAAAACATGTAATTTCAATGGTTAATATTGGCATTGATTTTATCTTTTGCAAATTGCATTCTCTTACCTGTAATGCAAGGCGCAAGATTTTTTTGTTACTCGTTGCATGAACGTAAGAGGCGACTTAATAGTGTATCTTATCGTTTGTCCTCTTTCTAAATAACTTTCTCCTTTCTAATGTCACCCTTGACACTGTCTCACTTTTGGCGTTTAGTTCACTGTTCCTACTTGTGCGGAAGGCTATCGACTCAACATGATAGGAGTGGAACGACTGGTTCACCCATTGTCAGTATAATGTGCTACGGGCCTTCGGAAGTATACTTCAGTGTGGTAGCACTTTAAATCGGCGAAGAATCCCGACTATCGCAAAAAGGCTTACACGAACATACCGCAACCTCCCAAATACACACACATCTACATCGCATACACCGGCAGATCGTCCTGAAATGACCCATGCTGTTAATTCACTGTTGGTTCACTGTGAAAATATAGAGAATACCGAAGCGTCAACAAAACCAGGGGCAAAATAAGAAAAAAATATCTACATGAATACCCTTGTATAAGTACATGAGTAGAACGTTTTTGATTCCCTCCCTTTGGCCCCTAGCATCACTGACGAGTCATAGAAGAACGAAACAGCTGTATGGTGCAGTTTACTTCATATTTGTTTGTAAAAAGATGCAGCATGGGTTTGTTACGTCATCTGTCTAGTTTGTAAAAACAAAATCAGAGAAAATACTAACGCGTCAATAAAAACATAATCCGAACTCAAAACCGATTAAGCAAGGAACAAAAATATGAACGAAGGAAAGAATAACATGGATACCCTTGTAAAAGTTAAAGATAATAAGACCGGATGTTGCGGAAGAGTAAGCGTCTTCTGCTTCATTGACGACACCCAAGTAAACAGCAGGTCCTCAAAATGAGAAAACATTTATTGCCAACATATTTTTTTTCAATTATCTTTTAGTTGGCACACTGAATACAGTATATCAATGATCAATTAGTTGAATAGCAGCACAAATTAGATTCCTCAAGTTCCTATAATTGGAATGAAGTTCTGGTTTTCTCAAAACGTCCAAGATATAAGATAACATTCTACAGAACACAAATTAGCAGACACCAAAATACAAACCATTAAAGTCATGTTCATATAATTGACCACCTGCAATACTATCAAAGAGCGATGGTCGTTTGAAGTTCATGTCTTATTTACAATTTTGAATTTCCAGGATCACGTGACTGACCGTCTCGTACTTCCTGTTTAAAGCTGACATTTCACTTTCGTTTAAGACTAATTGATTGCTATGAACATCCTGTCGACTTAAAATCAATGTCAGACGCCAACTACTGAAAAACGTACTCAAACCTTCAGGGAACGTCTCCGCGTCATTTATAATGCCCAGGGACCGTCTCCAAATCATGTATTATCATATTATCCCGTGACGGCCTTACACGTCAGAAGACGGAGTGCGTTTAATCTGTCCGCTAGATCAGTTACGTAACTTTATCTTTGGTTTGACCATCAGAAGGAAGTGCTTGCTTATCAAATTGAAAAATGTCGATTTTGCCATTATTTCTGCCGTAATTATGTCTGGCAGACTCCTCCTAGTAGATTATGTTTACGTAAGCAATTGAGGTGTCATCTTATGATTAAAAACCTGTCCAAAACAATCTCCAATAAATACCAATTCTCCCTACATAACAAACTCTCTCCTCAATACCAGTTCTCCGTTCCACACCAATCTCTCCTCAATACCAATTCTCCCTCCACACCAATCTCTCCTCAAAACTGATTCTCGCCTCCAAAACCGTCTCTCGTAAATACCAGTTTTTGCCTCCACAACAATCTCTCGTCGGTAGGAACCATCCCATCACAGCATATCTTGTCACCACTAACCCCCATCCCCTAACCCCCTCTACCATTGTTATGCTCACACCACATTTGGCCCATTTGATCCAAGGAAAATAACACGGCTATTATTTGTCGAATAATGAGTTCAGGACTGCCACAAATGTCACAACTTTTGAATGTAATGACATTTAAGGATATTTAATGACAGAATGTAAGCGATACAAAATATATGCCATGACATTGGTGTTCAAAAGGGATGTCTCAATTAAAACAGAAGAATGATAAAATATTTCCTTACTCTCATCATAAACCGCTTCGTGGTTTATTTAGAGTACACTCCGGGTTTTTTTGTTATACCTCCATAACATAAAAAAAAATAAATAAAAATAGATTCAAGTTAATCCTTAATTGTTGCGAGAACAAACAAACCGACAACGAAAATCATTTATTGACGACATTACTTTATATCTATAAATAAATTCCTGTTACGACAGCTGCACGACGGTGATATCTACTATCATAATCCATCTACATTTCATCACAGCAGTTAATTATTAATATTACACGGGATTCAAAGTCACACAACCCATTGATAACGTTTCAAACAAAGCGTTTGTAGACCTAATTTAGCCCTATTTGATGATTCAACAGGAAGCTGAAGGAGTGGGAATCATTGCCGTGACTCGTCATTGTAACTGTGATATGATTCGCTTTTGAAATTTTCTTTATATCAGTATTTGAATCATAATCATCAAATCGCATCGTTTTTGAAAATTTATAATTGGACAAAATACACTTAAACATGCAGAAATAGTCAACACACATCATCAAAAATGTCGGTTATGTAATTGTGATATGTTGTATGCAAGCGATAGGTTTTACCAATTGTTCCCAGGTATCATCGCCGTTAACACACGTGGCAAAAAGCAATATCACGTGGGTTCTCATTTTGAGGATTGGTGTTTACTTGGATTTGACTATGAATAACATGGCGGGTGTCGACGATGAGGCAGAAGACGCTTACGCTTCCAGAACACCTGGTGTTATTCTCTTGTACTTTTACGAAGGTTTCCATGTGATTCTTTCTTTTGTTCCTATTTTGCCTCTAGTTTAATAGATTTTGAGTTCGCTTTATGGTTTTGTTGTCGCTTTGGTAATATCTGATTTGTTTTGTGACGATGCCCATGCGTCAAACCTTCTGAACATTCAGTCAGGTAATCGTTTATCTCATTGTTCCTGATCATCCCGCTAATATTTCAGATGTTGTCATTCGAAATAGTAGCTTTAGTCTAAACATATTCTATTGGCATGTTAAAGTCAAAGGGATTGGTAAGTAAGTTCTGTCAACTTAGTAATGACCTTTCCCATAACGCATATGGATACAGTGTATTGCAAAGATATTAGTCACATGATGACATTAGAGTATACAAATCATACAAATTGAACATGTTATGTCGTATGTAATATCCATAAAAAGTAAAGAATGAATAAAATGTACAGATATACTTATACTCTAGAGAGAAGGAAGACGAGAGAGATGGAAAGTGAGAGTGAATTGGAGTGGAACGTACAGGCTACATTTGGCCCTGAAGATACTTTTGAACTCTTCCAATTGTATTTATTAGAAAAGCTCATTATAAACATTCAGGGTTTAATAAGTGAAAGATTTACCACCAACGATAAAAACAATATTTTGACGGAGTCCATGTTTCTGTCATGGAGATATTGGGAGAAGAAGAAATGTTGCCTTTAGTTGAAGGTTCACCCCTGTGGGGAAGGCTTCATGTTCTGTCCCCTGACTGCGAATTATATGTACCAGCGTCTCAGCAGGCAATACAGTTCAACACATTTACCTGTACAAATCATATCAATATGCGCTTAACACACCAACAGTGAGTATACACTTAAAATGTAGCATTGTCATTTGGCTGTGGCCTAGCCGCGGTCGGAACCTCCAGAAAGGTTTGTTTAGGTTTAATTTGTATTGTACTTACATCATATTTACAGCTGGGGCTATTTGAGGACGCCACGATGGATATGTGTGTTGAGTGCGTGTGTATTTGGGAAGCGGCGATATGTCCGTGTATATACGGCAATGAGCGAGTGAAGAAGACAACACCACAACAGGAAGCCTACATTCTATATTCAAATTCAGAATATTGCAACATGTTTCAGATCACTATGATTTCGTATAACCTTGTCTTATTTGATTAGAATTTCTAAATGTCAAAAATAATTAACAGTATTTGGCGCATTGTTTAAAAATAAACCAAAATACAAGATCGATTTTCAACCACAGGCTCCCCGATGCTATTTGTATTTTAATTCTTTTTAGAATAAAAAGAAAGCACTGCAGAGCTGTTTCTTTATAAATTTGATAAAACAATTAAGGCCATTAGTGTGAATTGGCAAAATAATTCAATGTGGGTATTTTTCAATTTCAAAAGATGGGAAATAAACGAAAAATACTAGAAAAATAATTTTTGGTTCATTGCTAATTTACGGTACGGTATACTTCAAAGATGTTTTGTCAAGTGCAAGTATGAAGTATATGAAACAAAGTGTTTTGGTAAATTCGTATATAGTTCCCGTACTATTGTTAAAACATTTTATCGTAGTTTTATTCCTCATTGATACATTTATTGTTACACAGCTGTTCAAAGAGTTGGCATGCATGTTGAAAACCTAATTACCCTCACATATTTTTTTGTTTATAATGAACTCCAATTTCCCGAGGGCTGCTCTGTAATTAATGTTATCATTAATCTAATATTTCATTTTAGTTCATATTCCGTTTGTAATTATGGTTTTGATTTTAGATTGCCTTCCTCTGGTCTATGCGGGTCTGCGATCCGTGTTTCTGTGTAAAATAAACAGGTGTCCCCCACTATGTTTGTGGATCTCATGTATTTAGTTATAAATTAAAATCAGAAAAGCCAAAGTGAAAAACGTACAAGGTCACTTACTTATTAACACCATACAGATCAAACATTGTAAAAAATTCAGAATATTTCATTTTTCGGTGAATCGGGAAAGGTTTAGAAACTTTTATAGAACTGCTTTCAAATGGCATTCACAGGCTATATGAATTCGAACTGGACAAACACCAACCCAGCATGAATCGCGCGCTGAGTTAACTATTTGTATATATGCCTTTGATAAGTTGGCATTCAAAAAGCCTATGGATGCAAAGCAAAAAAAAAGACAATGCTTAAATGTTTAACTGCAACAGATCTTTATTGCTAAGCTCCTCTTATTTTATTTAATAAATAAATATACTGACTAGAAATAATCGTCGTGCGAAAGGCCTTGGAATGACACTCGACGTCGTACACTTACGTAACAGTAGAAAATGAGAAGAAAGTGCACTAATGGTGAGATAAACACCAGAGGTATCTTTAGGACGACAGAACACACAACTACATTTTACAATCGTCTGAAACATAGTATTTTAGGTTATAGATGTCACTGTACTTCGGTTTTAGGTACTCTTCGTAAGCGAGATCGTCAATATCCAAGGATCGCGACCACTTAAGAATACAGTGTGTCTTAACAAAATTTAACGCTCTGAATACAGTACGACTTCACAAAACTCCAGGCTCTTTGTACATTAATGTTTTCCATTATGTTTTCGCTCAAGCTCGTGCCTTTGTATCTTTTAGAAACTAATTAACACGAGTGAACTAAATCCTTTATTCAACAATCACTCGTTGTGTAACCTCTATTTATAACATAGATGTGTAAAGTTTATGCCGAGAGGGGTCGACCAGTGGGAAATGCAATATCATCATGACGAAGGATGATAGAGGCAATTGCTGAATCCCAACGGCTCTACTCCAATCAGAAGTAGGCTACTATACCACGTAGATATACATCGGTTTGATTGGCCCTGACAGATAAGGCAGACCTGGGCTTCAGCAGCAGTGTCCCTATGGCTTATATCTGATCCTTCTGTGTCTTATACAGGGACACAGGTCAGAGGTCATCAGCCTAGAAACGCGGTTAAACCGGCACGCCGCCAACCTTAGGACCGGTTCTTGTTTAAAAAGAAACTGCTTGTTTAATATATAATATAATGTGTTTGGGTATGAATCCTGGCGGATATGCACATGTTTATCTAGTCCTTGCAAGGCTGGTCTCAAAATAAACGCGATTTGAATTTATTTTTCCAACTGAGTATTATTTTCAAAGAGGAATGTTATGAGACTTTATAGACTGTAAGCAGTATCAGATTAGCAGATCCGACCTTTATTCACAACTCGTGTCCAATCGGTTTTTGTCAAAATCGTGCTAAACCGTATAGGTCGATATGACGGTTGGTTTTAGCAGCATGGATGTGTTGTTTCTACACTTTGGTATGAATCAAATTCGCCACTTTCCCTTCATCACAACGTTGAAATATCCTATTAGTGATGGATGAAGTTCACGTGTTCTCATTCTAACAGAAAATTACTTTCTTAATTGACTTGTTACACTTGGATATTCATATACATTGATGGACGTTAGACGCACACATGTGATTTTACCTGTGTTATAACCGCGGATAATGACTTGTGAATCGTTTTGAGACGACCTTTAAGGTTGTGATAGAGCGGTATATAAGAACCTCGAATAAATAGTATCAAGTAATCGATAAAACTTGTCAGACTTGAATTACACTGCACTTTGCAGCTGTTTCGTCCTTTGAATATCCATCAGTGATGTGTAAAACAGTGAAAGTTCAAATCACTATAAGCTACTGTTGATATAGAAGGGAATGTGTATGCAATCCCATATGTATCCTATCAATGTTCACGGTGCAAGTAAAACATTTCGCCATCAAAATGAAGCACGATAAAAAATTATATTTTTTCCTGGTTTGATATATTCCCAACTGACTACTTATTTCGTCTGTGGCCCTAGCAAGAAATCTCTTACCTTTTATAATCTCCTTTCTAGGTAAGCCAGGGAGATTTGTCGCCATGTTTATGAAAAATGCATAACCTATCAAACCGATTGTCAGTTGTTAAATAAGTGCTCAAAGTGACGCTTCATTACATGATTATATATTTTTTTAAATCAGGAAGTACCGCATCATAAATAAAACCATAATCAGAACAAAAAAAATCAATGAAACTAGGGGCAAGATATGAACAAAGGAAATATTCCTTTGAAAAGTACAAGTGAGTATGACCATGCGCTCCGGAAGAGTAATGTAACCCTTCATGTAATTGCCAAATCCTCAACGTAAGAACCAATGCATCTTTCTCAGTCACACCAGATAGGCACACTAATCCATAAACGTCTCCTTCATGCACAGATACCGAATATCTTTCAATGAGACCAAGACGGCGACCATAAACAATTTTCATAGTCTTAAAAAACCTACATCTCGCACACATCTATGTGGCTAACCTGGTTTTCAAATTCTAATGCCAACCATTTCGTGGCAAAAGCTAATAGCTCGCATCACTTCTAACATAAAAAATCTCGTGATGTCATATCACCTCAGAGGAGGAAAACCAACACTAGGAATATGAACTCTGGCGCATCGTTACAGACAAAACATATATCAATATGTATTTTAAACTTGTTTTTGTGTTTGGGTATCCAAGACTCTGATAGTTGCTCAATTATACGTTGGTGCATCTTCTTTATTGTCTTAATTAATACCATTATGTTAGGATGCAAGTTATGATGTGTGCTGTGTGTTTAATCCGTATTCTTATTGACCTCTTTGCACTAAACCACCTATATGTAGTAGTGTATTTTGTAATGACGCGGTGTTGTAATCTGTCGGTTAATAACACTCCTCAAAATCGTTAGTCTATTCAATATCCCATCATCCTCGATAACCAGTCATTAAGGCCATGGACTAGGTCATGGCAAAATCGAAGGTACGAAGGTAGAAGTTTGACTGGCATCAGGTAAAATAAATTAGAGAATACCAAAACGTCAACAAAACCACAATCCGAACTCAAAAGCGATTAAACTAGGGGCAAAATAGGAACAAAGGAAAGATGTACATGGAGACCTTCGTAAAAAAAAACAAGAAAATAAGACCAGGTGTTCCGGAAGAGTAAGCGCCTTCTGCTTCATCGATGACACCCGCCATATTAATCATGGTCACATCCAAATAAGCATCAATCCTCAAAATGAGAACCGAGCATCATTGTCAATCACAACAAGCAAACACACTCAAGCATACTCAAAAACGTCCACCTTCATATCACTTAAAGATACAGAATATTTCTCAATGAGACAAAGATGGCGACCATAAAACTTAGTTCTGATCAACCTGCATCTCTCTAAGTTTTGTGTTGTTAGTTTGTTTGTCAGCAGTCGACATCGACATCGATCACGAAAATCCTGATATTTAGAGCAAGGCATAGAATATCGAATCAACTGCGACATGTAAACACCATAGGTTGGAGAAGCAGGGATGTTACTATCAAGAAATGGAAAGTTCACGATCGGAAAAGTTAAAATCTTCATATCACCCAAGGATACAGAATATTTCTCGATGAGATCAAGATGGCGACCATAAAACTTGCCCATAGTCTTCATAAACCTGCATCTCTCGATAAAAACAACAGTCCAGTCGTTAGTCAGATACACATGTACCTGTCTATCAAAATTTTCAAAGCAGCGACAACTGACTTCAAAACCTGCCGTTTGTTACCGTTATGTGACCGCAAGATTAGTTTAATGTACATCAAATGATCGAACTAATATTCTTGCCTCTTCACTGAGCGCACACAGAACCTTCAGTTGTCTTTTGACATGTTCCATGGTTGTAGAGAGCTAAGATGAGCGTACAGTAACCCAGGATTGTGTGTTGACGCGAATGTAGATTTTGCCATGTCCCTAATGATGACGTTGTGGTGTATTTTCTGTCGGTGTGTTGACACGGTGTTTATTTTGTGATGTCCCTACATATTGTATGTGATGACGTTGCCGTTTAATGTAAAATTGTGTACGATACATTATCACGTTGATATTTATTAATATCTCTTTTACTGGACTCTTACTTTGACAAAGTTCTACACGAAACCCTAAGTCTCCGATCAAAAATATAGATTATCTGTTACTTGCTGATATTAGACGAGAGATGCTAAGACATGTACTTGGATAGCGATCAAAGTCATAAAGCAACTCTACGTCGCCTAATAAGAAACTGTTCTTGCCAACTTGACAAAATAATCCAGGTTTTGATGCTGGTAGTAAAATATGTCTGACAAGAAATATAATAAATCGCGAGTGTATAGCGAGACGGTAGTGGGAACCCATGGGATAAAAAGTATCTCAAATTACATCAGCAAAACTCAGTCCTCCAACAAAATAGTGGACCTCTGGGATTTTAAATCCGCATTTGTCCTCGACTAGATCAATTACAGTGCTGGAATTATGCTCTGGGGTTAAAGAATATTTGGTTGACCTCTCGCTTTCCTCAATCTCTAAGATATACTTACTTCCGTGTGTGATATAAAAGCGATGTTTTAGTAGCGCACTGTGCATTATTTGTCTAAGCCCGCCATGAACTGTTTGGTAGATAAAATTCTCTTCTAATCTAAACGGGTATTGATTTGATTCGTCTCAAAAATTCAATTTTATCAAACATGCAAGACACGCTTGTGATTGTACCTTTACAACTTGGTAAATAAATAACACTTCAACACATACGTGAATAAATTCGGTTGTTTCTTGATCAATGTCACCATGAACTCGTTGGTGGTTCTAAGCGTATACAATTGGATATCCTTATTTAATCATAACTTCTACTAAAACAGATGGGAGGTACTTGAAACAATCTATCATATTAATGTTAATATTTAGAGGACTCAATTTAGATTGATAATGAGTTAAGCTTGCAAATGTTATTCCTGAAACTATCCTGAAGAGTAATATATTTTGATTATGTGATTGAAAAATGAAATAAATCCGGATACCTGACTGATATCTATCTTAGAACATACCGATTGTTTAGAGGAACAAGGACACAACAGACTCTCCTACATCAGCTTCTTACCTCGATCTTTACTTAAACTATGACCAACACAGGCAACTTACTACTAAGATGTATGATAAACGTGACGATTTCGATTTTCCTATCGTGAACTTTCCCTTTCTTGATAGTAATATCCCTGCTTCTCCATCCTATGGTGTTTACATGTCGCAGTTGATTCGTTATTCTAGGGCTTGCTCTGACTATCGCTATTTTCGTGATAGATGTCGACTGCTGACGAACAAACTTATGGCACAGGGATTCGAGAAATGCAAGTTGATGAAGACTATGGGCAAGTTTTATGGTCGCCATCTTGATATCATCGAGAAATATTTTGTATCTATGTGTGATATGAAGATGGACGTTTTTGAGTTTGCTTGTTAGTGTGTTTACTTGTTGTGATGACAATGATGACTCGGTTCTCATTTTCAGGATTGATGCTTACTTGGATGTGACCAATATTTACATGGCGGGTGTCGTCGATTAAGCAGAAGACGCTTACTCTTCCGGAACAACCGGTCTTATTCTCTTGTGCTTTTACGAGAGTCTGCATGTAAATCTTTCCTTTTTTCCTATTTTCCCCCTAGTTTAATCGATTTTGAGTTCGGATTATGGTTTTCTTGACGCTTTGGTATTCTCGGATTTTTTTCTTCTCCAACATAGAGGGTCCAGAAGTATTTCAAATTTATCATTTTTAAAGTTTCGATTGAATGCATTTTGTAGTTAGCTTTTCTCATAGAATTTGTATAATGTTTAAGTGAATAGGTGTTTTTTGTGAGAAACATCTACGATTGAAAAGAATTTGATCATATTATTATATTAGCAGCTCATCTTCTATTAGAAAAGCTCACTCCAAATAGTCATTGATCAGAAGTTAAAAATAGATAAATTTGAGATACGAACATTTACTTCTAAGCGTATTACGCTTTTACCTATAGAGGGCCCTGACGAAGGAACATGTACTACCGATGTTTCTATGGGGTACCTAGTATTACGCTTGTTCACTATAGAGGGCCCTGACGAAGGAACATGTACTACCGATGTTTTATAGGGTCCCTAGAATTATCCTTATTAACTATAGAGGGCCCTGACGAAGGAACATGTACTACCGATGTTTTATAAGGTACCGATCTACTTCACATAGGGCCAATTTGTATTTGTCCGATAGTCATGATTACACAAAAGCCCATTAATTCGTTGTTGGGGCGCCGTCACGAGGTTCTGTGAGAGGACAATTAGATGCTTCCGGGCCAAGTAACGAATGAAGTCCCTGTCATATAAACCACACCGTATTCCTGGTACGACATACTTTAGTATACGTTGATCATGGTCATACAAACGCATATCATAGTAGGACAGTACTGCTATAGTATACAAACATATCAGTGACTTCCGTTATACTAATTGATCTACAGTTTGGACAATAGCGACAATTACAAACTGGTAACATACATACATGACAGTTCCTACGAAGTATTGTAGTAAAAACTCGGCTATGCCTCTTAGAACTTATTTGTGTACAGGGTTGGTGTTGAAGCACCCCAGAGATATCATTCTAGCATCTGTTGTGTCAGTAATTTTAAAACGTGCATGATTTTGACACAATAATCTCAAGATATAAACGGCTAATAGCAATTTTGAAGTTTTGACTCCATTTAAATGGAATGTTTGCCAAACAATATTGGGAATGTGCTATAAATTTAAATGTTACCATACCATTGAATATATGGAATATTAATTGTGATCTTAGTCCTACATTACTGATAACCTGCATCTATCAAATCCTTGTGTTGTTAGTTCGATCACGAAAATCACGATATTTAAAGCAAGGCCTAGAATAACGAATCAACTGCGACATGTAAACACCATAGGTTCGAGAGGCAAGAAGTATTTTACATGTTTGTATGATAATCAGCAATAACCATTTAATATCTCGCTGATATTAACACCTGTTTTTGTCTCCCACTCTTTTATGTTCAATCATGTTGGTGTCATATATTATCATACAATTAAATAAAACGAAGTGTAAACTAATTATCTTCTTTTAAACATATGCACATGGAATTCCGTCAGTGTTGAAAGCCTGGGTTCAGCTTTATTACAAACAAAGCCCAATCGCAGTGGGCCCTCGGGCACTCATTCAAATATTTGTTAAAAAACTAAGTTATCTTAAAGTTCCTCCATATATCGTTTTCCTGACCAGAGATCTTCAATTGTAGATAACTTATTGCCCTATCTCAGTACACTTGGGCGTTGTGTTTGTTTGCCTTTTGTCCTAATTGAGTAACGCTGGTAAAATATATTGATCTGTTTCCAAGGCGAAGTCTAGAAATATTGGTGTGTTTAGCAGACCAGCTGTTTCGTGTCGAATAGTGTTATCATCAAAGTCAACAACAACTTTGTTTTCGGTCGAGCTCTACATCAGTTAATTGTTTAGAACGTAGACACGTGGTATGTAATGTTAATATTTAAACTACGGGAAAAAGAACAATTTCACATTTACTCACGACTGTCATGGGGAATCTTACTCGATCCAGGAACAATGTAATAAAGTTACATAGCAAATTGCTATATTGTATTATGTCTCTTCGGGCTTTTTTCTTTCTCTTTTATGAATGCAATCGCCAAGATTAACTTTACATTGAATTTCAGATATGTTCCTTTATACTAAACCAATTGTGTAAAGATGTATTTTGCATTCTCGTATTGAGTGTTTATAGATATGAAGTAAAAGAGGTGATACTATTAAAAATGCAATTTTGGAACATTTCAAACGATGACACATAGTTGCGTTTTGCTATTGTTTTTTATTTTGTTTGTTTGTTTTTGTTTTTGTTTTGTATTATAAATAAATGATTAGTTCTGAAGATTTGATAGATAGTTTTGTGATGAATAAGGTTATCTTAAACTCCTTTTATTGCGTTTTTATAATTCTATGTTTAGTGTTGATGCTTGTCCGTACTGTAGACGTGTATACATGTAACCTAGATAAATATTGATACTGAAGTATATACTGTATACCATGTATAGACCGATGCTTTGACCTATATTAAATACAGTCCGTTTATACGTGCCAAACGTCTTTCTTTTTCTATATATATTCTTTGCATTGACAACTTTCTTTCAATAAATTTTCCTGACCTTATTTATGGAGAATTTAAATGGAGTTTTGCACACTTTTGAAAATTTTTTTCCTGTTTCATATTCTAGTATTTTTGACTATTTTCCGATGTGTCTGACCAAGGAAATCATAATTCAATTACAACAGCCATTATTACGGATGCCATTTCGACGTTACTTTGGAAGCGTTATATAAAGAAATTGCGTCACACGGAAATGAGCATTGTAGATAATTCTGTATTGCTCCATATTAATAATACAAAACGGAATATTTTGAAAATGTTTGAAAATGGCCGTGCGTCGCAAGATCCCGCGAGAGTTCTGTTCTGAACAACCCATTTTGTATCACGTGACGTTAGGCGGCGGCCATTTTCAAACAGCTGCTAGGAATACGGTTATTTTTTAGAAATGGGTGACGGCAGTTACTTTACAACCTCATGTGGCTTGATTAAATGTGCAAGTTAGTAGAAAAATATCTGTTAATTCTTTTGATACCTAATTTGCATGTGATCGAAAACGTTTCATATTAGAAAACACAGTTTAAACAGCGACCCGTGCACGGGTCGGTAAAATTTCCAGTTTTCAAGTAAGGACGCATTCTGACTCTACACGCCACTAGCCGTCCCAATATTTCAGCGGATCATAGAGGTCAGAACCTTTCGGACTAATGTAAATATAACACATTCAATAGTCTTTATGGGTGTTATCCTGTTAATGTAAACATCTGTTGTCTATATCGAGATGTTTACTGATGTTTTCTTTACAAAACATCTGTTGTCTGAGCTAGTCCACCTGGACAAACCATTAACCTACAGTACGTGTTCCTTGGTAGTGTACCATGTCGTTGTTGTGTTACAGTATACTTAACGTTATAAATACCTACATCTGTACTGTGTGTTTCTGTCTCACAATAGGGCCGAGAGAACTGTGACTACTCGATATTGTCCAAATACTTGGTGAATTATGCTCTGTAGTTAAATATCATATTCACGTAGGCGAGACTCACAGGAGCATGACTACTCTGTAAGTCCTAATTACACGAGTACAAATTTCCCGGACCATCATATGTTATATTGCAGTGCCATGAAGTATTTTGGCATCTATATTTTTATGTTATGCATTCTATAAACTGATAATACGAATCATCACTTACTCGCGGAATCTTAAACATCAAATAAATTCCTTTTGTTCTTACAACTCTGTATCTTAAAGTTCTGACCGCATCTCAAAGGACACTTTGGTGGAATATACTAGAAACTAGTCCTAAAAGGATGTTGCGTCATTACCACTTGTTACATTTTGTTATGATTATTTTTGGAAAGACTATAGGTGAGAGACCTAGAAATGATGTCAGCCAGAAGTAATTCTCAAGGTAATGTGTATTATAAATAGACATCAGGGCTGTCCTTGGTTCCTCGGCGATCTCTTAAGTTACGACAATGTCTTACTGTAGAATTCGTCTTGTTCGTTTTAAGATGACGTATTGGTACATGTATACACTACTTCCTTTACACCTGCAGGACTGGGTCAACGTACGATCGACGTCTTCATTGTTTGTTCTGTGTAAAAGTAAGACTGTACTTTAATCAATATGTCAACGACACTCCTGCTATCCTACTGTCCCTCATCTGACCAAAATTCATTCCCGCTACCTTAGACATCAGTTAGTGATAATAGGATCTGCAGTTTTAGAACTGTCCCCGAGGAATCGAGATCCATTCGGGTCATCCCGTCGCCCTCCAACTGAATCGGACAGTGATGGAAATAACTGAGTGGATAACATGAAAATCCGTCGGGAATTTACGTGTATACTGTTCTGTATTTCAACATGATGACATTGACTAAAAGGATTTGTGGACCCAGTTGTTAAAGGGTTGATTAGCTTAATCAATGATTAATTGCAAATATGTATTATCCTGTAATTTAAATGCGGAACCATTCCATACATTAAAACGTTAAAAATGTCAAAGATGTAAAATAGTCAATCTATATTCAAAATTGTGAGATTTGACGGAATTATTAAAAGTTGAAAACTGTCGTTAAATTAGGATTATACATGTACCTCCTGTTGACTGCGTATACGGTAGTATGCCTGCAGTTGGCAACGAACACGCATGTATTCTATGGTGCGCGTTCGTTGCCAACTGCGGGCATACTACCGTATACGCAGTCAAAATGAGGTACAATCCTTAGTGCTATACGAAGAAAAAAACATTCGAAGCGGGTTGCTAAGTATGTTTAGAAAATACACAATCAACAACACTATTTTTCTTCATTACGTCATTTGTACATTTGATTTTTAAATAATATAACGAGCATTTTGAAATTATTTCTTTAATGATTAACTTTCTATTTTGTTTAGGTTATCGGGGGATAACTACAATGGAAAACGGGTAAATTCAATGTTATGTATAATTTACCCGTTTTCCATTGTAGTGGCGAAGCCGGTTATGTATAATTTACCCGTTTTCCATTGTAGTTATCCCCCGATAACCTAGACAAAATAGAAAGCTAATCCTTATATTTACAGTATCTTTCTGTGAAAAGTTCGTAACTATTTTGTTCATTATAGTCAAATCTTCGGACACAGATTTCATTTCAAACTAATAAACGTGGGAATATTTCAAAAAATGTAACAGCATGAAATTTGCAAGCTCCGCCTAGGTTAATTGTTGGTGACGTCACACAATTGTGTTTCAAACTGTAGGATTTGCATAGCTCCGCCCACATGAATTGTTGTCGACGTCATAGAAATTTGTCACGTGTTTGACTACAGTTATGCAGTGATAATGATAGTCTGTTGAGTAATGGTTATCGAGTGAATGTCAGTGTAGACTGTAAATATTTAATTATAACAGTTGTTATATATACGCATTGAAACAGTGATCTGGTTGTGACGCGGTCCGACGTCAGACGCCACAACTGCAGGGCGCCGCCATGTTCGCGTTACCGGCAAAGAATTTCGAATGTGCATCATTGGAATCAAAAGTTTGCCAAAATCAATTTAGTGTATAATCAGACGGAATGGGATTCCATATACATGTATGTTCCATGTTTTAAAATTTTGAAGGAACCAAACAATGGCCGTCAGCGAATAGTTATTGTTCTGAAGCGGGAACGACGCCATATTTGAACAAAAATCAATTCGCCGAGGCCTTTGTCATTGCGTATACGCTAATATATTCGCAGTCAGAGTTTACTAAGCTCAAGAAGGGAGAGCTGTAAATATAAGTTATTAAACTATGTAACCATACTTTGAAGAACAGGGCCCTGACAGTATATACATTTTACATGATCAAATGGCGGTTAATTTTATGACGGCAAAAACTGATATCATACAGATATTTAATTTGTCAAAAGTTAGATTGCTGTTTCTTGAAGGATGAAATATACTAAATGGAAAATACCAAACAAAACAGAGCAAGTTCGCCGAAGTGTGGTCTGTTAAATACAGCATGGCTCAAGAGATCTGTATTGCACGTGATAGGGGTCACAGAGGTCAGTTCTAGACGGATCTAATTATAGATAGGGAATCTAAATAGTGGACTGAAAGCCACACTACTGGTAATTACTGTGTAAATCGTTTGCTGAACCGCGTATCACATATCGTTCTCATTGATTTATAAAATTTGACAAACAGTTAGGATGTGGAAAGATGTGTAGCATCGCAGTAGTACACATGATTGTACATGTAGTACGCATCATTGTACATGTAGTACACATCATTGTGCATGTAGTACACATCATTGTACATGTAGTACGCATCACTGTACATGTAGTACACATCATTGTACATGTAGCACACATCATTGTACATGTAGTACATATCATTGTACATGTAGTACACATCATTGTACATGTAGTACACATCATTGTACATGTAGTACACATCGTTGTACATGTAGTACACATCATTGTATACGTAGTACACATCATTGTGCATGTAGTGCACATCGTTGTACATGTAGTACACATCATTGTGCATGTAGTACACATCATTGCACATGTAGTACACATCGTTGTACATGTAGTACACATCATTGCACATGTAGTACACATCGTTGCACATGTAGTACACATCGTTGTACATGTAGTACACATCATTGTACATATAGTACACATCATTGTACATGTAGTACACATCATTGTACATGTAGTACACATCATTGTACATGTAGTACACATCATTGTATACGTAGTACACATCATTGTGCATGTAGTGCACATCATTGTACATGTAGTACACATCATTGCACATGTAGTACACATCGTTGTACATGTAGTACACATCATTGCACATGTAGTACACATCGTTGCACATGTAGTACACATCGTTGTACATGTAGTACACATCATTGTACATATAGTACACATCATTGTACATGTAGTACACATCATTGTACATGTAGTACACATCATTGTACATGTAGTACACATCATTGTATACGTAGTACACATCATTGTGCATGTAGTGCACATCATTGTCCATGTAGTACACATCATTGTACATGTAGTACACATCATTGTACATGTAGTACACATCATTGTACATGTAGTACATATCATTGTTTACGTTGTACACATCAGTGTACATGTAGTACATATGGAACGCCATAGCTGCCTTATGTGGTAACTTGTATTATATGATGTATTCGCTTCATTATATGAAGTGATGGTTTCATTATATGAAGTGATTATTTCATTATATGAAGTGATGGTTTCATTATATGAAGTGATCATTTCATTATACGAAGTGATGGTTTCATTATATGAAGTGATGGTTTCATTATATGAAGTGATGATTTCTTTATATGAAGTGATTATTTCATTATATGAAGTGATGGTTTCATTATATGAAGTGATCATTTCATTATATGAAGTGATCATTTCATTATATGAAGTGATCATTTCATTATATGAAGTGATCATTTCATTATATGAAGTGATCATTTCATTATATGAAGTGATGATTTCTTTATATGAATTGATGGTTTCATTATATGAAGTGATGGTTTCATTATATGAAGTGATGATTTCTTTATATGAATTGATGGTTTCATTATATGAAGTGATGGTTTCATTATATGAAGTGATGGTTTCATTATATGAAGTGATGATTTCTTTATATGAATTGATGGTTTCATTATATGAAGTGATGGTTTCATTATATGAAGTGATGGTTTCATTATATGAAGTGATGATTTCTTTATATGAATTGATGGTTTCATTATATGAAGTGATGATTTCATTATATGAAGTGATGGTTTCATTATACGAAGTGATGGTTTCATTATATGAAGTGATGGTTTCATTATATGAAGTGCTTGCTTTATTACATGGAATGGGCGAGTGAATGTTTTGTTATCGTTGTAGTTAGATGCAAAATTTCTTGGAACAAAATGGCGGTCCGCAATGACATGGAAGAGGTTTTGACAAAACTTGGCTTACAGACTGTTATTCCAGAGTTTAAGAAAGAGAAAATTACACCAGATATTGTGAGCGTTTTGTCAGCATATGAACTAGAAAGTATTGGAATATCAAATAGAGCAGACATGATGAAGCTCAGGCTAGAATGTTCAAAATATGGTTGTAAGTCACTAAAGAGAAATTATGTTGCCTGTACATGTGGAGCCCCAGAATACAACATTCCAAAATCAATTCTAGAAAATCTTCTTCAAATCGGGTTCAAGATATCCGACATTTCTAAACTGTTATCTGTATCAGAGCGTACATTATATCGGAGAATGGCAAGATATGGATTGAGCAAGATGAATTTCTCGGATATAAGTGATGAAGAACTTGACTTTGAACTTAACAGGATAACTAATGATCATCCATTATGTGGTGAAAAACTTCTAAGGCAGATGTTATTGTTAAAAAACATAAATGTAGAAAGATGGAGATTGAGAGATAGCATTCATCGTATAGATCCGAATGGCGTTAAAGAACGAACAAAGGGGAGACTTCATAGGCGAATCTACAATGTATCTTGTCCTAATGAATTGTGGCATATCGACACAAACCATAAACTTGTTCGGTGGAGATTTGTCATCATAGGTGGCATCGACGGCTATAGCAGGATGGTTATGTTTCTGAAATGTTCTGATAACAATACATCAAGAACAGTTTTACACTATTTCATGTCCGGTGTAGCAAAATATGGCATTCCCAGCCGTGTACGGTCCGACAAAGGCCTCGAAAACGTTGCTGTTGCAGACTACATGCTGTCTATGAAAGGGGAAAGTGGAATGATAACTGGCAAAAGTACTCACAATCAACGTATTGAGAGGCTCTGGCGAGATGTTTTTGAAGGTGTTCTCAGCTATTTTTACAATCTATTCTATTTTTTGGAAGATAATGGAGTATTGGATAGCTTCAATGAGACTCATTTGCAAGCTCTTCATTACGTATACTTGGAAGAGATTAACCGAAAGTTAGAATTTTGGGCAGACGCATGGGCTTCTCACAAATTGCGCACAGCAAAATCTTCTCCATTAGCGCTTTGGTATTCGGGTCAATTGCAAAATCCAGTAGGTATTGTAGATGGAAATGAATTGAGTACCTATGGCACTGAAGGAACTATATATGACAATGCTACTGATGATGGGGAAAGACCAATATTTAGGTCCCTTTCCTATCTAAGTGTCCAATGCAGACAGGCTTTGGAAGAAGAAATGCCAATTCCACGACACGATGTGAACCATGGGTTTGACGATTACACCAAATGTGTTGATATTATTGATAGATTCAAATAGTTACAAATGCCAACTGGAATCTATGTATTAACAGCCTATACTGGCTATAGCATTTGTGTAGCGAGGTTATCCTAGCAGCAGAAACTGAAAACTGTTGTTGTTATGAATAACTTCAAAATATTTACATGTCTTCAAAGTGTTTATTATTTGAATTATCTGAAAAAAATCAACAACTATACAATGGTACTACATGTGCGGAACAACATACCCCGTCCCATGCCAAAGTTTCATAGGGGTATCTAGATTCTCCCTGATCGAAATCTTTAAACATTATAATTACTTACAGGCTGAAATCAATACATATTTGATTGATTTCTGTCTGAATAATCATCCTTTGCTATTTTTCCACGTACATGTATGCTAATTTATCATACATTGAATACAGTATATGTTAAACATAAATGCATTTTGCAGTATTACACCATTTGCAAAGTTTTTGGACAAAATCTTAAGATTTTCTAGTTTTAAGCCAAAATAGCACACAAAGGGTCATAATTCAAATGCAAGATAACCAATTAAACTCAACATCGAACCTGGCCTTGGTTTTTGTATTTTGTACCTGCTCAGAGAGGTTCATTAAAATCAAATGATATTTTAGTGAGTCATGCTCCGCAAACTGAAGCCAGTGTGCTTTTAATTATGACCATATTTGGCAAATATGCACGCAATACTGTTACGAAAAAGTAAAGAATGTGCAACAAAACCTGTATCATATGTTAAACATAATTGCATTTTGTAGAGCTCAGGCACGGATCCAGGAACTTATAATCTGTTACAAGATATTTAGCTTTTACACAAGATGTTGCCCATGATGACCTTGACCGTAAACCTTGACTGATGACCACCAAACTATCTAATCAAGTGTAGAATATGATGGTAAACTGTGAACATTATGAATATGAACTGAATCTGTAGTTTTATACAAGCTATTTTGCACATAAGTATATTACTGACATTACATACAAAGTGAGTTATCTCACCCACCCCTCCACTCCAACATTCATCAAGGTGGCTGTTATATTGTATAATGCAGTTAAACTTGTGACAATGAGTATACAAAGTAAAAACAACATAATCACTTAAAATTCCTTAACTCATACTTGTTCAACACATTTAATTACCATGGTATGTACATGTAAGTACATGTACCTGGTATGTGAATTTAAGCAATAATATGAAGCTTCTATATGCCAAACTTTTGAAATTTCATATCAAAGATAATGAAAAAGTACATCAATGATTGCATTCAAGTTGAAATATATCGAATTATACTTGACATTATTTTTGCTTTTCAAATTATCTTAATCAAAAGAGGGTCTCTTTAGTATGAACTTGGTAAGGAGCAACCTATTTCACCTTACCTTAAAATTGACCAGTGGCAATTAACACAACTTAAATGATAACAGATGGAGAACTTCTGATTGTAAAGAGTCTTATTTCATACAATTCTACAAATATAAATGTATCTTTGCAATTTAGACTCCAAGGATTAATGATGAGACAGGAGGACAAAAATAAGCATTGTGTACTTTTAACTTACACAATCCCTGTACAAAAGATATCCATTTTAAAGTAAACAAGAGAGACATTGGAGTTTTAAGATTTACTAACAATCACTATAATCTAATCGAATGTAGTACATGATAGTGAAAATGAATTTTATCTGTGGACAGTAACAGTCAATTATTATAATCACAGCATGCTTTAATTTAAAGGTTTTAATACTTTTTGACTTTGTTGCCTTTAAAGCAAGGCAAAATCATTCATTAGAAGAAAAAAAATTCAAGCATACAACTCGACAAGTTAAAACAATAGGGCTTTTGGTTACTTTTACCAACAAAGTGACTATACAATCATTCTCTGACATCACGCATCAAATAATCAAATCACAGTTTCTAAACAAACATTCTCTGACATCACGTATCAACTAATCCAATCAGAGTTTCTAAACAAACATTCTCTGACATCACGTATCAACTAATCTAATCAGAGTTTCTAAACAAACATTCTCTGACATCACGTATCAACTAATCCAATCAGAGTTTCTAAACAAACATTCTCGGACATCACGTATCAACTAATCCAATCAGCGTTTCTAAACAAACATTCTCTGACATCACGTATCAACTAATCCAATCAGCGTTTCTAGACAAACATTCTCTGACATCACGTATCAACTAATCCAATCAGAGTTTCTAGACAAACATTCTCTGACATCACGTATCAACTAATCCAATCAGAGTTTCTTGACAAACATTCTCTGACATCACGTATCAACTAATCCAATCAGCGTTTCTAAACAAACATTCTCTGACATCACGTATCAACTAATCCAATCAGCGTTTCTAAACAAACATTCTCTGACATCACGTATCAACTAATCCAATCAGAGTTTCTAAACAAACATTCTCTGACATCACGTATCAACTAATCCAATCAGAGTTTCTAAACAAACATTCTCTGACATCACGTATCAACTAATCCAATCAGAGTTTCTAAACAAACATTCTCTGACATCACGTATCAACTAATCCAATCAGAGTTTCTAAACAAACATTCTCTGACATCACGTATCAAATAATCCAATCAGAGTTTCTAAACAAACATTCTCTGACATCACGTATCAAATAATCCAATCAGAGTTTCTAAACAAACATTCTCTGACATCACGTATCAACTAATCCAATCAGAGTTTCTAAACAAACATTCTCTGACATCACGTATCAACTAATCCAATCAGCGTTTCTAAACAAACATTCTCTGACATCACGTATCAACTAATCCAATCAGCGTTTCTAAACAAACATTCTCTGACATCACGTATCAACTAATCCAATCAGCGTTTCTAAACAAACATTCTCTGACATCACGTATCAACTAATCCAATCAGAGTTTCTAAACAAACATTCTCTGACATCACGTATCAACTAATCCAATCAGCGTTTCTAAACAAACATTCTCTGACATCACGTATCAACTAATCCAATCAGCGTTTCTAGACAAACATTCTCTGACATCACGTATCAACTAATCCAATCAGAGTTTCTAGACAAACATTCTCTGACATCACGTATCAACTAATCCAATCAGCGTTTCTAGACAAACATTCTCTGACATCACGCATCAACTAATCCAATCAGAGTTTCTTGACAAACATTCTGTGACATCACGCATCAACTAATCCAATCAGAGTTTCTAGACAAACATTCTCTGACATCACGCATCAACTAATCCAATCAGAGTTTCTTGACAAACATTCTCTGACATCACGCATCAACTAATCCAATCAGCGTTTCTAGACAAACATTCTCTGACATCACGCATCAACTAATCCAATCAGAGTTCCTAGACAAACATTCTCTGACATCACGTATCAACTAATCCAATCAGCGTTTCTAAACAAACATTCTCTGACATCACGTATCAACTAATCCAATCAGAGTTTCTAAACAAACATTCTCTGACATCACGTATCAACTAATACAATCAGAGTTTCTAAACAAACATTCTCTGACATCACGTATCAACTAATACAATCAGAGTTTCTAAACAAACATCCTCTGACATCACGTATCAACTAATCCAATCAGAGTTTCTAAACAAACATCCTCTGACATCACGTATCAACTAATCCAATCAGAGTTTCTAAACAAACATCCTCTGACATCACGTATCAACTAATCCAATCAGAGTTTCTAAACAAACATCCTCTGACATCACGTATCAACTAATCCAATCAGAGTTTCTAAACAAACATTCTCTGACATCACGTATCAACTAATCCAATCAGCGTTTCTAAACAAACATTCTCTGACATCACGTATCAACTAATCCAATCAGCGTTTCTAAACAAACATTCTCTGACATCACGTATCAACTAATACAATCAGAGTTTCTAAACAAACATTCTCTGACATCACGTATCAACTAATCCAATCAGCGTTTCTAAACAAACATTCTCTGACATCACGTATCAACTAATCCAATCAGAGTTTCTAAACAAACATTCTCTGACATCACGCATCAAATAATCAAATCAGATGTCGGTTTTAATGATTTCTAATGAATTTCAGTGCAGTCCATAATATGTATTGCAGAAAGCATAGTCAAATAACATAAATAGATCATTATCTGGTGGCTGAGGGATCTCAAGTGATGCCCTAGCTAATTTTAAACAGTTGATGCACGTATTCGCTGTTGGAAGAAAGCTTGATGAAGGCAGGACTTCATGAAAATCTATGGATGGATGAAGGGTAAATCCAAGGACTGGTTCCTCACTGGCACCAGTTGCGAACTGTAAAACTTTAGACAATGTTACACCTTCCCTTCTTCCACCTGAAAAATTAGTTTTAAATGTAAATTAGGCATAATCAGAGTCCTTTACCTGCCCAAGCAAGCTATTACACTAATGCTATACAAAGAAAAATGTTGCCTAGTATATAATTAAATGCTTACAAAGTAACTGGCAGCCATATTTTTTTTCAACTTGAAGGATCTACTAGTACACAGTATCCAGTATATATTTTCATTGTTCTAATCATTATAATTTTCTATAACCACTTTTATCCAGTACATAGTCTTGTGAATACCATTTGGGTTTATTAAATCAGCAACTGCCTCGGCAGACACATATGTGTAATTGCAATCAACAAAAACAAATGCGAAAAGACTAAATGAACTCCATTTTTTCTTGAAAAACAACATTATCCATTGGAATTGATAAACACAAGTATTGAAAGGGCAAATCTATACCCATCAAAATGCAATGAACTACGGAAAGTGAAATCCACTCCAGAGAACACTAATATACCTTTCGTAGTCACGTATAACCCATGTCATCACAATATTGTGAATAAGTATTCCCTATCCTACATCAAAGTCACAAAATGCAAAATCTGGTCCACCTGCAGTGTGGATATCTTATACAGTAAACAACAACACGACCACCAAATCTTAAAAAGATACTGACAATGGCAAAGTTTGATGAGTCAGTGGGATGCATCTACTCAGTAACAAAATGTGGAGACACATGTGGAACCAGCGCCTATATCCTTGAAGGGAACCAAGTACTGTTAAAAACCGGCAAAAAAGTGACACCCAATAATAACTTAA
Source organism: Mimachlamys varia (assembly GCA_947623455.1). Classification (NCBI taxonomy): domain Eukaryota; kingdom Metazoa; phylum Mollusca; class Bivalvia; order Pectinida; family Pectinidae; genus Mimachlamys; species Mimachlamys varia. Next base: position 43,184,199 of record OX392541.1, read on the forward strand.
ACTGTAAAAGTAAAAACCTTATTTATGTCATCATATGTCCAATGTGCAATGAATTTCACATAAGCCAAACAGGAAATGCACAAAGGTCTGAGTTCACATTAGCAACAAATACGCTCACCCGATTCTCATAGGATTCCACTTAGTACACATCTAGACACATGTGGTTAAGGTTTTTTTTAACATATTTCCATTCTACAGGATGGAAGATATTGGAATAACCAACCGACTGTGTAAAGAAAATATGTTTGTAAAATTATTTAAACCATTATGGAATGGACATTGACTTTTAAATGTTCTGATACCTATACAAAAATAATGTAACTTAAGACAGGACCATTACCTCCCCTGCAGTTTTTGTTCATTATGAGGTCATAACACATTATGATGTCTTCCTGTTCCTAAGCAATAAAACAATAGTCTTAAGATGGCCTAGAAGCCTGAAAGCGCTAGCAATTATGTCGTGTTGGTTTTCTTTTGTTTTTGATATATATATATCTACGGGGCACAAAGTAATCGCAACAGTGTGGACAAATACAGGTTGTCATCGGAGCAGTCTGACTTAAAGACAACACGCACATAATATACAATCACACGATACACAAAATCTATTAAACACCTGTAATAAAAAAGAACAGCACCATTTGTATATATCTATGAATACACAACTTACTTGCAGCTGTTCTCAAATATCTGACAAATGCGGCATATAAGGAGTTCTCAAACATCCTTGCATTGGACCCTTCTTCTGAAAAACTTGGCTTCAGCAGATGTGTCAACAGCTTGTAAGTCATAGTTTTTGTACTGTTTGGCCTTAGAAGATGCAAAAACATTGGCAGTTGTTTTCCAACCTGTCAAAATACAATTAAATCATTATACAAAAATTTCTCCATACTAGTCCAAAATAGTTGCCTCAGACTGGTAGTTGCATGGCCTTGTGTTGTATTGCGCATGGCTGGAGTTCACTACCAGCACAGGGCAACAATTTTTGACTAAGCACAGAAAAGCATAACATATTTGCTTTATTACATAATAAACAAGGACCCAATGGGCCCGAATCGCTCACCTGCAATCTAGTAATTCTTTTCAAATATGCACCAAGCAGCTATTTGAAGAGACTTTCAAAACATCTTTTATTATTTAAATCATAGTTAAGTTCATTCACTTGATTATAATTCACAGCACTTCATGCCACAGGCTCATCCTAGAATATCACAGGCCTAAATTTAAGTCTTTGTGCCTTTTGGTTATTCAGAAAAAGTCGTTTAAAAATTTTGGCCTATTAGACTCCTGTGACCTTGAATAAACTTTGTAGCCCTTCATCCCAGCATGCCACAGGCCCAATTTTAGGTCTATTGGCCTTTTGGTTGAGAAGAAGTAGTCATTTAAAGATTTTGGCCTATGATACTCCTGTGACCTTTAATGTAGTCAAGGTCATTCATTTGAACAAACTTGGTAGCCCTTCATCCCAGCAAGCCACAGGCCAAATATCAGGTATCTTGGCCTTTTGGTTGAGAAGAAGATTTTTAAACGGGAAAGTTGATGCTGGTAAGTCAACGGACGCCGCAAAACGGCATAAGCCCTTCGGGCAGGTGAGCTAAAAAACACTATATAATCTAAAAATCCAATATACAGTAAACATGGTAGGTCTTGTTTCCTAAAGTTCTCTGGATTTGTCCAAATAAGAAGAAAAAATCCACATAGAATATAGGACAGTTGTCTTAGTGCTCTTACTGCCGTTTTTTCTAGTTCATCCTCAGTTATGCAAAGAATAAACTGAAAAGTAACATCCTCTGTGCTGGTAGTTGACGGTCTGTATGTGCAATATTACATTCTGCCTTTGGCCTTGTGCAATATAACACATGGTCTGGCAACTACCAGCACTTACGATTAATTAACTATTCTGATTATAGCACAGGCAGGCGCATAACATATTTTTGGCCCAACATCATCAGATGGTGGGCGATTCAAATCACCATGGGTCCCTCTGTTTGTAAATTCTTGTTATCGCTATTTCTTATAAAGTGTTACAGGGATCTTTTCCTAATTGCACATGAAGACATGCAGAGTTGTGCATATTGCATTTTGAGACATTATGTGATGTTGCCTAAGCATTTGCAATACAGTGAAAACTGAACAGAACTGTCGTCTGGGGTTACAACTCAATACTCATAACAAAAGGGATTCTCTAAAGTAAATTGGGTTGAATTTCTATCAGCGGCCATTTGTTGATCTACAGATGGAAGCTCACCTAAGACTTCATCTAAGGTGACCTAAATATCAAATTGTATATAACTTTTCAATTTGAAGAAAAGAATAATGATTAAAGAATTTGTCTTGGTAAAATACCTGACGTATGCCAAGAATATCCAGACCCATCTGCAGATTCCTAATGCAAGGAGAAGGGTTGTCATCAAAAAATATTTCATTGATAATATTTTCATCCAGGTGGGGTATTGTCCCATTCTGCAGGATACTTAAGCCTGAATGAAAAACAAGATTATATATTTGTATCATTTACATATGAATACACTACCCAGGTACAAATGCAAATATCATATGAACACCTAAATTTTTAGAATGCTATTCCAAAAATAATCTGAAGGCATTGAACTTGGATGAAGCACTTAATTTAGAATGGTATATTTGGGCCTGCTTCGAATTCACTCACCTTGATATTTCATAACTTCCAATGATTATATTGTATTAATTAGCAATTTACCGATGATGTTTATGACAAAATAATTTGGTTCAAATCCATCAATTGATTTATGGGAGAAGTGATTAACTTCTATTACTCCTACTGGGTATCAATCCTCCCTCCTTCTGCTCCCTACAAGGTCATTGTCACCATTTATGCAAATTTCTCTGTTTCCCTAGGATATTTCTGACCAAATGTGGTTCAAATCTATTCCAATCTTTATGACTGGTAGTGACTTAAACTCTCTTTCCACTGTTGTGGCCTGTCTTTCTGACCCCTTAGGGGTTAGAGTCACCATACTATTGTTCATACTAATTGCTCATTAGGCTATTTTTTGGAAATATAAAGTGTATACGCAATAATATGAAAAAAAACTACAAAATAAAAATTGGTTTACCGTTATATCCCTTAAACCCTGTCACCCCCACTGACCATATTGAACTTCAAATGATGAATGAATGACAGAGTCCACTTAAGTTTCTTGGGGTTGAAAGGGTTAATAAGAAGAAATGTTGATTATTATACATCTACCATTATGCTTTCACAAGTCAAGTAAAGCATATATAGATTTGATGGTTGTTTTCTAGCTTGTAAGAAAGTACACTCTCCCAAAATTAAAACATACAGCCCTATTTCCCCATTGCAAAAGGTACAGGCCCCGGCTGTACGTATAATTAGGGTAGGAAAATCACTGAATATCAATAAATATATTGGTATACATAAACTTATCAGTTTTAATCTGCTATCAAATTATCAACCTGCTGCTTAAATCCTGTGTAAAATGAACAACTTGAAATACTTACTGATGACTTTCCCAACGGTTTTGTAATCTAATGCCATGTGCTCCCTCAAGCCATTATTAAAATATCTGTCCATCACTGCAGATATGAGAAGTCGAAAAAATTCTTTCCGTGGTCCTCCATAGTCTATTGCAACCTGAAATTAAATATCATTAGTAATCGTTATCAATAAAAATCACATGCTGTTATCATAAATTCAAACTATAATGAATTTCAAATTTCAAAAAATGTTAGCTAGAACAAATTACTTCTTAGTTATATCATACAAATATCCCTTGGCTGACTGTGCTCTAGTCTAGAGGTGGTGGTTTAGACATAGAATATTTGTTTTATTACATAACCAGATTTGCTGCACAGCTATTAACCCAAATGCAACAAAACCATCCACCAACATTACCGTCTCAATGTTTATGTTTTAAATCAAGCGTTGATGGCACATCGGTAGTCCGAGTTAAATGCGTGTTTAAAGAAAACCGTGCAATTTCTCAAAATGTATATGCGTCCATATAACATTTCCGGATCTGCGGTACCGAGTCCACAGATAGGATAGCTGAAATTATGGCATTAGTTATATAAAAACTATGACATGATATACATGTACATACTTCATTCTTTGGAATAATCTCCGGGCCATCTTTATCAAGATTTAGTCTTCTTTCAGCATTCAACTGGATTTTTCCAGAATTGTTTTTAATCATGCAAAATTACCTTCTGTTACATATATTGTGCCTTTAATGGAGATATACATTTCATTTCACAAAGTCTCGAGTGAATTTCAACTGTTCTAATATTGATTAATTTCAGCTTTTAATCAACAATTTTTAATCTTATAACTTACCTCGTCATAAAACTGAACCTCCAACGTGTCTCTGACATTCTCAATTCCATTTATTTCATCAAAAGCTGTTTCAATGATATTTTCTCGATCAACCAGAATAAAACTTGTGCTGCCTTCATCAACTTGCGATGGGTCATGTACTTCAAGGTTGCGCCCTGTCACTAGAACACTCTGCAAATACCTCAAAATTTCAACAGGATTGTCAATTTTCTGAGTGATGCAGTAACTTATAGCACTGGATACTAAGGCAACCATTGGAGAATTCTTTTCAGTTTGGATTGTTGCTTCTGCAGACAGCTCCTTTGTATTCGCAGTAACCAAATCTATATCACTTGGATTCTCTGTGGACAGGTCACCTTGGTGAATAGCTGTAGTGCTTGTAGCTATAACATTCATGGGCTGATAGTTATTGCTTGTGATGTTTTGGATATTGGAATAACTGGAAGTTGTGCCAGAAGTCTCAAACATTTCCGTTGGTTGGTTTGAAACAAAATACAAAATTGTTTCTGTACTTCCTGTGACTGTAGAAGTACTTGCAGAGCTAGAAAAACTTTCATCTCTAGTAAGAACAGATACGCTCTCATTTCTTGCAGTTGGCACCTGAAATAAACCTGGATCAGGCAGTTCTGTTTGATCATCTTGACCTGCATCTCGATATACATAAAGATCATTTGTTTTACTGGCATCAATGTTTCCACTATCTGGTGTTATGCATGACAGACAATGTTGTCGGAGTTGTACAATTGGAACACTTTCACCGCATGTTCGGCATTTTTCTATTGCTTGTTGATCAAGACTTGGATCCTCATTCTCTTTGACTTTTCTTTTTGGCTCAAGTGGTAAATTTTGTTGTATGGGCCGTATAAATATTTTGGCTTGGGCACCAAGAACTGCTTTTAAACTCTTTGTATTCCAATCACAGTCAATGACGGATAAGGTTCGGTTATTAGATTGACATTTCAGCAATTCATAACCCCCACAGTTTTTTAATTGTGGAAATCCAATGGACTCATCACCATCACTGTTTAATTCGTCTGTTGAAAGTTTATCCATTACCTCATTTACATCATCATTCATATCTAATCTTATTTTCTTTAATCCTAGTCCAGCTTTAAACAACTGTTCTTTGATATCGCTCGATGGTACTTTGTCTTGGTCTTTGTCTGATAAACATATCGCGGAAACTGTCCAACCCCTGGCCCTTGTTTTACATTTTGCCCTTTTTGCTTTCCTTCCACTTCTGCCCGAAAACAGAGAATTCCTATGACTGTAAACAGAATTTATTCCTAAGCCTATAGATCTAGGCCTACTGCCAGTAGGTCTGTGTAGTGACGGCAGTCGTGTATCTGAATCCAGCTCGCGATCTACGCCTATTTCAGATTGCTTATCAACGTCCAATGCTTCTTTCCGAAGTCTAGCTCTTTCACCAATTGTGCTGACACCGATTCTTGTCAAATCCTGATCGCTTAAACTAAGAATATTATCTAGATCAATCTTTTCATCAGCAAATCTCTGTTTAAGATTCCTCATTCCCAAACGTTCCAGGAGGGCATCCATCTTGAACTTTTGAAATGGGATATCATACAATGACGAGTTGGATTCCAGATGATAGATGGATATACTTTATAAACATATGTTTATGTTGCCCAGTTCTTCTGACATGCTGCTGGGAACCTAGGGAACCAACAAGATCACAATCAGAATTATTGATTTTATAAGCGGGAACAGAGATAGATCACATATTGTTTACGATTGATAGGTAATTTGCATAGGTAAATCATCTTAATTGAAACCTAGTAAACTATCACTTAGGCCAAAAAAAAACAACAACTTTGTTTCTACTAACATGGTCGAAAAAATGAGGGTCGGTAGGTAGGTGTTTTTTTTTTCTTCTTTTTTTTTGGGGGGGGGGTTGGGGGGTGGGGTGGTGGGGGGTGGGGTTGTGGTTGTGGTTGTCGAATATGAAGAATATGGATAATAATATACATATCTTAAGTATGTGAGGCAAGTAAACTTGCAACTGTAAAATGTAGGTAGTAAACTTCTGTTCCGCCATTACGGGTGTCATACAGAGGTCACGAGTCATGGTTACATAAACGCTTCACTAATGCAAATGGTGATATGCTGCAAAACGCGTAACTGACCGCGATTTTAAGACCATTTTAAGGCGATATTAAGCGAAAAAAGAGACACGGATATTTTTCCGGAATTCATTGCAAAAAAAAAAAAAGTCGGTACGAATTTTACAGGGTCGGACGGGTTAGTAGAAACAAAGTTTTGTTTTTTTTTGGCCTTACCTAAAGATCAGATTGAAGTTACTGATATAAGTTAAAATATGACTTGCAATTTAAACCAGTAATATGACTACCATAAGGCTTCAAACTCTATACAGTACTCATAAAACCTAACCTGATAAAAACAGCCTTCAGCGGAAACCCTTGTACTTTTGTAAAGTACCAATGGACAAAATCAATTGCAATGGTTTTATGTTTCCTTTATCATATTTGAAACTAAATGACCAGATAGTATTAAGATTCAGTCTAGTGTACCTTAATGTCATAACTTCACTAACACAGTGTCCAATTGAAACATAATTTGGTACACCACCATAAAATTCAATGTCAAACACTAAATGCAGGCCTTAATGTGACAAGTAATTCAGTCATTATCATTTACAGAAAATTACAGGTGGTAAACTGAATTGTCAAATAAAATATTATTTGATGACAACCAAATTTCGGGCAATTCAATATTGTTTTAATAATGTAGTTTCTGACTTTCAGATAGCCATTTTCTGAAGAAAATCATAAAAAATTCTTCTACATTATAAATTGGCAATCCTACCTCACCAAGACATTACAGACTTTTGGCTATCCTTGAATAAGACATGTAAGCTTAGTTCATCTCACTGTCTAGACTACAGTATAACCAAAGGTCCTAGCCTCATCTGTCAATACACATAATGTCTGTCAACACACATAATATAGAATTACAATGAGCGCTTTAAGATATCAGGCAGGTGTATATATGTATAGTTCATAAAACAGACCTACATAAAGCAACACAAAACGAAACTACAATACTGCCATGACTTGATTAGTCTCATTCAAATAGACTCTTGTTAATTGACTACCCTTGGTTTGATGAATCAAACATCTGGTGACTGAGGCTCGGATTGGAACTCTCTTGTCAAAAGACTGACCCAGCCAGCGACTAAACGTTAACGTTGCTACATTCTGATTGGTCATAAAAAGATCAGACTGTTAAAACAATCTATGTAAACACCATGCTGCTCAAATAATCATCCCCAGCTTCTTTTGTTTATAAGCCTACATTGTATTAGCATTTATTTAAATCGAACAGAATAAAAACATTTTTCAATCTGTTTTCAACCAATTGCCTGAAACTCTCACTTCTCGCAAGATTACTGAACAAACACACATGTGACACATGTACGGTACTTAGTGTGAAGGCTGCACTTGTTTGAATGCATGAACATGATGCATATTCAGGAGTTTTCGATCAAGCATTTGGTAAGTCTAAATTTCATTTACTGGGCAAAACTAATCATATAATAATATTCTACCTAATTTGAAGTTAGGTACATTTAATCTAACGCGAGTCGAAAATCTTACATCACTCATCGAACATGGTAATGATATAAAGTTTACCAAGCTTATATTTCTGGTGACGAGGACATTGCCATAACTTATTATGTGTTTTTTTCAGCTTGGATACTTTTTCGTTTCTTCCACAAGTTCTACATTTTACATTCTACATTTAAAATCTTTTAAAATACTTTTTACAGCCAGTACGTCACTCAAAGCATTAGATCTTTTTGTGATGTATTAAAGAACTATAACAAAATGTCTTTGTATAAACTGCATGTAAACATTCCAAAAATAGCCCCATTCACAAGACAATTTGCATTGACACACACGTAATCTACTTAAATACTGCCTATTATCATCGGACCATATTCTCCACATATATGTACAATGTATTTAATTGGCAGAGATTTGCACTTACTGGTTTTACCAGCGCGGCGCCAGAGAACTATAGCCTATGCGCTCGCTAATAAGCGGTGCCTATTTCATATTACATTATGTGTATTGACAGATGAGTCTGTGGTGTAACTGCTGTATATTTTAATCAAAATACGCATTCTGATTTGCCTTCTGGATGCAAACACATTCCGAAAAATACAGACAACTTGTTCTTGACAAAACTCCGCTATTGCTTGAATGAGTGAACGTCACTCTATACTTCATCTTTGTACTTTCAACCAATTCACCGCCAACAACCATGGGCGCCGCCATATTGGTTTGCCGCAGAGTATGACGGGTACACAGTTACTATTTATAGATCTTATTCATAAATTGAACTCTATGTTTTATACACTGTTAATATGTCAAACTGCATAAAACATACATATTTTCATTAGTAAACACCTATTTTAGCAAATAAAAGTATAAAGTGTTCTTGGAAAGTGTTAATCTAGAAACTTAGGCCCAACTTACATCTCGGGTAGCGCGGGTAGGCCGCCCTGCTCCTCACTCGATCTAGCTAACTTTAACTCAATATTTCACCTTAACACGTGTTCTGACTATGGAAAATGATTACAAAATTGTTATTGCGTGTAAATATCCCAATCATATCTGGAATACCTTAACAAAACAGTCTTTAAATGACACTTACCAAGGGAACCAACAAGGAATATTGGTCACGTACACGTGTACCCACAGCATCACTGTTTCGAACATCTTTGCGAGTTATCCCCCTTAACACGCTCACAGTTCTTGCACATTTTTCATTTAGATTCACTTTACGGACTTATTAAGTACAAAAAAATACAATTAAAAAATGTTTAATTTCCAAGTATTTTTTAAAGAAAAAGACGGTGTGCGTGTGCAATTATTAAAAAAAAAATTTACGGAATTAAAAGCGTCCGGATATTTCTACCGGTTTTATTTCTGTATTATAAATCTAAAAGTGTAGTCATAAAGATATTTGGTCATCATAACGAAACGACCACTCCATATAACGAAACCATCACTTTATATAATGAAACCATCACTTCATATAATGAAACCATCACTTCATATAATGAAACCATCACTTCATAAAATGAAATGATCACTTCATATAATGAAACCATCACTTCGTATAATGAAACCATCACTTCATATAATGAAATGATCACTTCATATAATGAAACCATCACTTCATATAATGAAATGATCACTTCATATTATGAAACCATCACTTCGTATAATGAAACGATCACTTCATATAATGAAACGATCATTTCATACAATGAAATGATCACTTCATATAATGAAACCATCACTTCATATAATGAAATAATCACTTCATATAATGAAACCATCACTTCATATAATGAAATAATCACTTCATATAATGAAACCATCACTTCGTATAATGAAACCATCACTTCATATAATGAAACCATCACTTCATATAATGAAACCATCACTTCATATAATGAAATGATCACTTCATATTATGAAACCATCACTTCGTATAATGAAACGATCACTTCATATAATGAAACCATCATTTCATATAATGAAATGATCACTTCATATAATGAAACCATCACTTCATATAATGAAATAATCACTTCATATAATGAAACCATCACTTCATATAATGAAATAATCACTTCATATAATGAAACCATCACTTCATATAATGAAGCGAATACATCATATAATACAAGTTAGCACATAAGGCAGCTATGGCGTTCCATAAGTACACATGGTTGTTTACGTTGTACACATCATTGTACATGTAGTACACATCATTGTACATGTAGTACACATCATTGTACTTGTAGTACACATCATTGTACATGTAGTACACATCGTTGTACATGCAGTACACACCATTGTACATGTAGTACACATCGTTGTCTACGTAGTACACATCATTGTGCATGTAGTACAAATCATATTGCACATCATTGTACACGTAATACACATCATTGGTATACGTAGTACACACCATTTTGTATGTAGAACACATCATATTTTACATGTACAATGTAGTACACATCATTATATACGTAGTACACATCATTGTACATGTAGTACACATCATTGTACATGTAGTACACATCATTGTACATGTAGTACACATCGTTGTACATGTAGTACACATCATTGTACATGTAGTACACATCATTGTGCATGTAGTGCACATCATTGTACATGTAGTACACATCATTGTACATGTAGTACACATCGTTGTACATGTAGTACACATCATTGTACATGTAGTACGCATCGTTGTACATGTAGTACACATCGTTGTACATGTAGTACACATCATTGTACATGTAGTACACATCGTTGCACATGTAGTACACATCGTTGTACATGTAGTACAAATCATTGTACATATAGTACACATCATTGTATATGAAGTACACATCATTGTACATGTAGTACACATCATTGTACATGTAGTACACATCATTGTACATGTAGTACACATCATTGTACATGTAGTACACATCATTGTACATGTAGTACACATCATTGTTTACGTTGTACACATCAGTGTACATGTAGTACACATGGTTGTTTACGTTGTACACATCATTGTACATGTAGTACACATCATTGTACATGTAGTACACATCATTGTACATGTAGTACACATCATTGTGCATGTAGTACACATCGTTGTACATGTAGTACACATCATTGTACATGTAGTACACATCATTGTGCATGTAGTACACATCATTGTACATGTAGTACACATCATTGTATACGTAGTACACATAATTGTACATGTAGTACACATCATTGTACATGTAGTACACATCATTGTGCATGTAGTACACATCATTATATACGTAGTACACATCATTGCACATGTAGTACACATCGTTGTACATGTAGTACACATCATTGCACATGTAGTACACATCGTTGCACATGTAGTACACATCGTTGTACATGTAATACACATCATTGTACATATAGTACACATCATTGTACATGTAGTACACATCATTGTACATGTAGTACACATCATTGTACATGTAGTACACATCATTGTATACGTAGTACACATCATTGTGCATGTAGTGCACATCATTGTACATGTAGTACACATCATTGTACATGTAGTACACATCATTGTACATGTAGTACACATCATTGTACATGTAGTACACATCATTGTACATGTAGTACACATCATTGTTTACGTTGTACACATCAGTGTACATGTAGTACACATGGTTGTTTACGTTGTACACATCATTGTACATGTAGTACACATCATTGTACATGTAGTACACATCATTGTACATGTAGTACACATCATTGTGCATGTAGTACACATCGTTGTACATGTAGTACACATCATTGTACATGTAGTACACATCATTGTACATGTAGTACACATCATTGTATACGTAGTACACATCATTGTGCATGTAGTGCACATCATTGTACATGTAGTACACATCATTGTATACGTAGTACACATCATTGTACATGTAGTACACATCATTGTATACGTAGTACACATCATTGTACATGTAGTACACATCATTGTATACGTAGTACACATCATTGTACATATAGTACACATCATTATATACGTAGTACACATCATTGTACATGTAGTACACATCATTGTACATGTAGTGCACATCATTGTACATGTAGTACACATCATTGTACATGTAGTACACATCATTGTACATGTAGTACACATCATTGTACATGTAGTACACATCATTGTACATGTAGCACACATCGTTGTACATGTAGTGCACATCATTGTACATGTAGTACACATCATTGTACATGTAGTACACATCATTGTAAATGTAGTACACATCATTGTACATGTAGTGCACATCATTGTACATGTAGTACACATCATTGTACATGTAGTACACATCATTGTACATGTAGTACACATCATTGTACATATAGTACACATCAGTGTACATATAGTACACATCATTGCACATATAGTACACATCAGTGTATATATAGTACACATCATTGTACATATAGTACACATCATTGTACATATAGTACACATCATTGTACATGTAGTACACATCATTGTACATGTAATATACATCATTGCACATGTAGTACACATCATTGTACATGTAGCACACATCATTGTACATATAGTACACATCATTGTACATATAGTACACATCATTGTACATGTAGTACACATCATTGTACATATAGTACACATCATTGTACATGTAGTACACACCATTGTACATGTAATATACATCATTGCACATCATTGTACACATCATTGTACATGTAGCACACATCATTCTACATGTAGTACACATCATTGTACATGTAGTACACATCATTGTTTACGTTGTACACATCATTGTACATGTAGTACACATCATTGTATACGTTTTACACATCATTGTGCATGTAGTACACATCATTGTACATGTAGTACACATCATTGTACATGAAGTACACATCATTGTACATGTAGTACACATCATTGTACATGTAATATACATCTTTGCACATGTAGTACTCATCATTGTACATGTAGTACACATGGTTGCACATGTAGTACTCATGATTGTTTACGTTGTACACATCAGTGTACATGTAGTATACATGGTTGTTTACGTTGTACATATCATTGTACATGCAGTACACATCAGTGTACATGTAGTACACATCGTTGTCTACGTAGTACACATCATTGTACATGTAGTACAAATCATATTGCACATCATTGTACATGTATATGTAGTACACATCATTGTACATGTAGTACATATCATTGGTATGTGTAGTACACATCATTTTGTATGTAGAACACATCATATTTTACATGTAGTACACATCATTGTATACGTAGTACACATCATTGTATACGTAGTACACATCATTGTATACGTAGTACACATCATTGTACATGTATTGTACATGTAGTACACATCGTTGTACATGTAGTACACATAAGTATATACGTAGGACACATCATTGTATACATAGTACACATCACGGTAGTACGCATCATTGTTTACGTACTACACATAATTGTATACATATACGAGGGGTGTTCCAAAAATAATGTCACTTGCATCGGTGCTCATATAGCGGAAGTGCTTTTGTTCATTTTAATTTGCTCTGCCCTTCAAAATACTCTCCGCCAGCCAGAACACACCTTTTTAGCCGGTCAATCCATTTCTGGAAGCATTTTTCATACTCTTCAATGGGTACACCCATCAGACACTGATAAACAGCAAATCCAAGGGCATTTCTCGAATTGTACCTTCTTCCAGATAAATGATATTTAAGTTTTGGAAAGAGAAAATAGTCGCAGGGGGCCAAGTCTGGCGAATACGGAGGGCGCGGAAGGACGGTAACCTTCTCTGACTCCAAAAAGTCAGTCACAATACGTGCCTTGTGAGCGGGTGCATTATCATGCAAAAGTCAAACATACTTAAGTCCTGTTTTGGGGCGGCGACTTTTGTAGTAGTTCTTCAACTTTCTCAGAACAACGTTTTTATATAACTTGTCTGTGATCGTTCTGCCTTTTGGCACCGGGATTTGAATAGCTGGACCCTTATTAGTGAAAAAAATAGCATACAAAACCTTCTTTACCGTTCGTATTCGTTTGGCAATACTTGGGCGTCTGGCAATTTTAGTGGCCCATATTCGGTTGGCAACCTTCCGCTTTGGTTCAAAATAATACACCCAGGTCTCATCACCAGTGACTATATTATCAAAAGCCTTTTTATTATATTTTGGGTACATTTTGAGAAGATTTTTTGCCATTGCTACACGCGTCTTCTTTTGCTCATCCGTTAACAAATGGGGTATCCATCTTGCATTTATCTTTCTAACTTTTAGGTGTTTCTTCAAAAACTCTTGCTAACGACAAGTTTGTCATTCGAGCCAATTGTCTTACGGTGAATCGAGCATCAGTTTGGAGGATATTTCGGATTTTTTCTATGTTACCTTTGGTCGTAGTTGTTGCAGGACGACCTGGGTGAGCAGCATCTTTCAGTTGCTGCTGCAAAGCACTAAATTTACCTACCCACCTACAAACAGTCCTGTGAGACATTTGCTCCTCCCCATAAATGTCACAAACCTCGCGGGTGAATATCTACAGCCTTTATGCCGAGTAATGACCTACCTTTTATATAGGCCCTAATTTTAAGAACATTTTCACCTCGTTTTCCTGTGATTTTGTGTCTAGTCTAACGAATAGGCTATGAAACGATGTACACTGTACCGAGGCCAGTGAACGTGTGGACGAGATATTTACCTGTGTCACGAGCCAGGGATCACTCAATCGACACGAGGTGGTTTTGTGCATAAATTGCACGAATTCCGCGAAATAAAGCACAGATGACATTATTTATGGAACACCCCTCGTATGTAGTACACATCGTTATATTTACATTATGTGTTGCCTTTGCCTATATATCATTACTAAACCAAATTGCAATATATGACACTGTATACTACAATTTGCAATCCACATCACATGACGTTATTTCTGACGCCATGTTGGACTATGCTATTTCAAAGCTTTGCACTCCGCCTCAGATAGCATGTATGATGGCTTTGAATCAATCGCTCAGATGACACTGATTTAAATCATATTATTGTGACGTCATTTCTGACGCCATGTTGGACTACGTTACGTCAACGCTTTGCACTCTGCCTCAGATAACATGAATAATGGCTTTGAGTAAATAGCTCAGATGATATTGATATAAATCAGACTCTTCCAGTAAAGAAACACACATGGATAAACGGAGAACGTTTACCGACTTTATCCCAAAGATAAAGATACAGGCAAATTTTAAAATTACTGGAAATATAAATATAAGCATTGAACTGTCACCAGATGTAGTATACAGTCGATATGAATACAATTTGGGTGACAGATAAATAATCATGTCGCCCTAACGGGCGACATTCTATTTATCTGTCACCCGCATTGTATGCATATCGACTGTATACTACATCTGGTAACAGTTCAATGTTTAAATATACGTATTACACATCATTGTTTACGTGGTACACATCGTGGTACTACGCATCATTGTATACGTAGTACACATCATGGTAGTAGGCATCATTTTAGCAGCAAGGTTTATACGCATTTGTTTCCAAATAAGTTTCCGTTGTTTCGATTTTAATGCATTGTCCCACTTCTGTAGGTAACTTCGGCGAAACGCTAATTAACAGAAACAACTTAACTTTAGGATTTCCATTGATCCGAAAAGATAACAGGTTTAACAAAAAGCTTCTCGCGTATTTATTAGCTGCGTCACTGAGTCTCTTTGAGTTACACGGACTCACGTGCAATGACATCGTCGGAGGTGCAATGACGGAAAGCAAATGAAGGGAATGTACTCTTGCATTTAGCACAATCATGCTACTGTGATACGAGTTATCCCCCTTATAATGTACCACAGATCCAATGCAGTGTGGTTATGGCCTATTTCAGTTAGCACAGTTGATCGGTTTAGTGTTACATTGTATTATACCATACAGGAGTACCAGACCCACTGTTTACCGTATAAGTTATAAATCCGCTCTTTAATCTTATATAAATCTTAATACGGATAACAACCTGTATACGGGTATACCTACCTACATGGTTAAACACTGGGCCTTATAACCAATCAACTCTGACGCCCAGCGCTGGTCAATCAGCGGTTCCCTGTTGTTTTCTGTTTGTGTTGCATTAACTGTTGCCAAAATGCATTATACTGGTATGAAGACCGTTACGAGGTAAGACGTGTGCTTTTGGAGTTCTATGTACCCTTGTGATAACGTAGTAACCAATTTAGAGGTAGCTTTACAGACTTCTGAAAGTCATTTTGACGTTAT
Organism: Mimachlamys varia; assembly: GCA_947623455.1. NCBI lineage: Eukaryota > Metazoa > Mollusca > Bivalvia > Pectinida > Pectinidae > Mimachlamys > Mimachlamys varia. The sequence goes on from OX392541.1 coordinate 43,200,438, forward strand.
GTTGGACAGGGTACCTGTTCTCTGTAGATGTTAATAGTAGATTTTAATCTCTTAAACTTCTTTATGGGATTAAGATTCTACTTGGTGTTACTGTGTGGGGATCATGTGTAAGGTGTATGCCAGCTTTTGATGGCAAAATGTTATGATTTACCAACGGACAATAAATTAAAATATAATATACTGATAGCACATGTCATTGTGCATGTACTAACTCAGTGATACAGGATTCAAAACTCTTTTATCTATTGTTATCAACGTTATCATTGTGGTAAATACGTGATTAAGGAAAGAAAGGAAGTTAATTAAGTCGTTAACTAATAAGAATACAACGCTAATTTTTAAAAAATGCTTGTACATGTAGACAGTACGTACCAAACTGTATCTTACAGAAAGAATTAACCATCAGATTTAAATGTAAAACGGTAAGAATTTATTATCGCTCGTCTATGTCCGCTGTACATCAGACAGCCCACTACGACCACGTCAGCATCTATAACCTATGTCATGCAGAGCTCGTTTGTATCTGTATTTTCCATAAAAAAAAATAATCCTTACCATACGGTTTTGCATTAAACTTTGTAAAGTAGAAATCCATGGAATATATTTGTGATCGAATTATTTCTAGACTAACCATTAGGCTTTACGGTGGAAAATGACAACATCAAATTTGCATTTAATTATGTGAAGTTTAAATTCATGCAACATTTTTGTGATACTATCCTAGACAAACCATTGGGCTTTACGATGGAAAATGACAACACTGCTGACGACAACACAATCGACAACAGAGCGGCGAGTGGTAAAACACAGAGAACTCCGAGTGTGACGTTCGGAGGGGTTCATATGCTGGCAACGCCCGACCTTGTCGACCCTCCTATACCAGAAACTGACGACTACGACCACACAAGGACTCCTTCCGGTATACTCCGCAAGTCAAGTGTCCCAATGGATGGCGGGATCCCAGGTCTGTTTATATTACACTTGTAAAAATGCGGTCAATTATTCTTAAATAGTATACATAGTAATAAGACATATGTACGACGGGACACTATAAAAGATGGTTTTGGAAACAGGGTCCCACTACTAACAGAACACAATACATCTCCAGCACACACACAAGCATACATACATTAGGAAATAATAGGTGACATAGAACAAGAAGCTATCGCTTGATAAGGCAACTCCTGCTGACTCCACATAATTGTAAACGTTAAATTATAAATGTATTAATTCCAACAAATTGTATATATATATGCACTGTAAACGGCTATGATGGGGCGTATATGTTAGTTAAATAGGGCTCTATATCAAGAATTGTATATATTTTCTATATATGTGTAATGGATTCTTTAAGAAGCAGGATGTCCAACCGTCAATCGAGCATTGTCATTCAAGATATATATACACTGTAGATGAGCACATATTTTGACTATACATCTATGTCTGATATTTTTTCCTTTTTTTGTTTGTTTGTTTTTACGCCACATTTTTTCAGTATATGCGTCCATTGCACTATTTCAGTTTCCCTTTTTTTTTCATTTCATTCCCAGCTACGTCTATCAATGTCCAACCGGCCACGCCCACGGTAGACACCGTGATACCGAAACGGGAAGCGGAAAGTAAGGCGCGCGCACTCTTAACAGAGGAGACGCCAATGCTTCCGGTTAGGCCAACGAACAGAAGCAAAATAGAGAAGCCTTTTGTTAACTTCGTAGTGATTGGTCATGCTGATTCTGGGAAGTCCACTCTGATTGGACACCTTGTGTACCTTTGTAAAGGTATCGACAAAGAGACAATGAACAGACTAGCGCGTGAGGCTGACCTGGTAGGTTTTATCTAATATAAAACTGATATATATATAGCTCAATGTTAGTCAGAAGATTTTAGTTGTTAAAGTAAACTTAGAAGCAAATCCGTTAATTGTTTTTCTTACGAATCCGTTTTAATTTAGTGTCTCTAATTAACAACTAGAATCGTTATTTTTGCTTGTTGTTTGGTGTGGTATTTTGTTTTGTTTTTGTTATTTTTGTTTTGTTTTTGTTATTCATTTAAAGCGACACTTACTTCAAGCTCGGCACCACTGTACCGTGTACATATTCCGCTTCTTTACGAAGCAATAAGACAGTGTTTATTTTTGGCAATATTTTGATACAGGCGGGTAAGGCGTCGTTTAAGTACGCCTGGGTCATGGACAAGCTGAAGGGAGAGCGACAGAGAGGGATTTCTATCGACAGTAAATTACGACGGTTCGAGACTTCTAATAACTATGTCGTCATCATAGATTCCCCGGGTCACCGAGATTACGTACACAACATGATCACCGGCGCGTCACAGGTTTGTGTGTTGTACGTCACGTGTTTGTGTGTAATGGGTCAAAATATAACTATATTTGATGATAACGATATGTTATGCAGGTTGTGCACTTAGTCCAGAATAGTTGATATCCCATCATAGGACATGTTTTATTTTTCCAAAAATGGCAATCATGCCGATGCATTGTTACGTGTAATATATATCATTTCAAATAACTTGCTGCATAATGAAATTATCGTGTTTTTTCTATCAATGCTTATGTTTCCGGTTCCGCTTTAGGCGGATGTAGCTATACTTGTTGTATCGGCGGAGAAGGGCGAGTTCGAGCAGGGTGTAAAGAGGCGGGGCCAGACGAGAGAACACCTCCAGGTAGCCTACTCTCTCGGGGTCAAACAACTCATAATCGTCGTCAACAAAATGGAGAATACGACGCCCCCATACAGTGAGGTGAGATGTACGACGGGGAGATAACCAAGTTTATGGTAATGGCCACGGTATCCGCTAATGTAACAACGAGAGAAGCAGTAAAAAGTCAGCGAGAATCACTTGAACACAGTGACATTTTTTATCTTCTCTCCCTAACCTACTGATCAAAGTTTTTGCATTCATATGAATACAAGGCAAAATATGTAAGGTTGATGAAATCTCCACGAATCAAACATTACTATTTATTTCATAATGCGTTTGATTTTCCTTAACTATACGCATAAGCTATATTTTGAACCAATTACTAGTGAAATGAACTTTTGCACGGCTAAAATGACTATTGCACGGTCACGTGGGAACTATTGAGTACCGCGTGACGTTTCCTACCCTACGTCAAAGTCGGTCAAGATGTCAATGATGCCACACAACAGTCATGGCGAGTTCTACATGTACAGGAAAGTTGAAGTTGGAGTCGTCAATGAACACGTATTGATATTTTTGTGGTTATCACTCAGAAAAACGAATGTTTACCTTTTTTATTTTTTTTACATACCAGAGTTCATGCGATACATTATAAAATTAATCTACTAATGTATTATTATTCAAAAACATGTCAATGAAATAGACATTTTCAGTGATTCAAAGTATGTCTGAGTGATTATGAAATAAAACAAGTATATCATTGGTGTCTGTGCAATTGTCCAGAATATTTGACCCTCGGCACTGGTAATCGACTGATGTTCTATTGCACTGGGTCTTCGGCCTCGTGTAATAGAACATCGGTCGATTACCAGTACCTCGTGTCAAATATTCTGAACTATTGCACAGACACCAATGATATATATTTGTATAATATATCACGAATGTATATTTACCTGTTTATATTTGTAATCAACAGGTGAGATACACTAACGTGATGAAGGTGATGACACCGATGGCCAAGAGGATCGGCTTTGATCCGGACTCCATAGCCTTCTTACCCATATCTGCCTTTGACGGCGACAACTTGGTGACGAAGTCTGATAACATGGACTGGTTCCACATGTGGCGCGTCAAGAGAGGTTCCGGTGGGGCTGGGGGCCACACATTACTAGAGGCGATGGACCAGGTGGACATCCCAGTCCGGATGCAGCACCGCCCCCTCAGGGTTCCGATACACTCCGTGTACAAACTAGGCGGTGGGTACATGTATACCTCAAGTCTCCGGTAAACGGTACGGTAACTATGGGTACCTTGAGTTACCAGTATGTTATACTCATTTTGAGAACCGGAACTAGTTATCGTAGTTGGATGAAGAACGGTAGATAACTCTAACTTGTCAATATTTATTTTCAGGTTGATACCGATGGCTAATGTCTAGTAGTTTGTTTCAGACCACAACAAACTCTATTTACGTTTACGTGTACATGTCCTATTTCCGTATTTCCCAGATATAGGAATAGTGACAGCAGGGAGGATACATTCTGGAACACTGAAACCAAACATGCCCGTCACCTTTGCCCCGAATGACATCAAGGCCAAGGTCAGTTAATTCTACGTTTGCATAGTGTCACATAATAAATCGAAAATAACAATTGATATCAGTAATGGATACTTAGTACACTGTAATCCCGATATTCAACACAACACTAGTAACGTTTGTTATCCATACTGTACATGTGTTACATAACTTTGATTTAAACAAGCAAAGGGACAAGTTACTGGAATAGTATTTATACCTTTCCCATCTTACACACATGCATTGTTGGTGGAAGTGATGCTTGCATGCATAGAGCCATGTCTGTTATTCAACAACTTTTTGCTTGTACATGTACTTCCGCTAAATCTTTTTACATCTATTGGAAGTACAACAGGAAATTTACTCTAAATAAAAGCTCAATCATGACATCACTGCATGTTTCAGGACGCGTTTTTACTCAATTTTCCTTATTACGTACGCCTGTTACAGGTGAGAGCTCGGCGTTTTCTTAATTACGTACGCCTGTTACAGGTGATAGCTCGGGCGTTTTCTTTATTACGTACGCCTGTTACAGGTGAGAGCTCAGACTTTTTCTTTATTACGTACGCCTGTTACAGGTGAGAGCTCGGCGTTTTCTTAATTACGTACGCCTGTTACAGGTGAGAGCTCGGCGTTTTCTTAATTACGTACGCCTGTTACAGGTGAGAGCTCGGCGTTTTCTTAATTACGTACGCCTGTTACAGGTGAGAGCTCGGCGTTTTCTTAATTACGTACGCCTGTTACAGGTGAGAGCTCAGACTTTTTCTTTATTACGTACGCCTGTTACAGGTGAGAGCTCGGCGTTTTCTTAATTACGTACGCCTGTTACAGGTGAGAGCTCGGCGTTTTCTTAATTACGTACGCCTGTTACAGGTGAAAGCTCGGGCGTTTTCTTTATTACGTACGCCTGTTACAGGTGAGAGCTCAGACTTTTTCTTTATTACGTACGCCTGTTACAGGTGAGAGCTCGGCGTTTTCTTAATTACGTACGCCTGTTACAGGTGAGAGCTCGGCGTTTTCTTAATTACGTACGCCTGTTACAGGTGAGAGCTCGGCGTTTTCTTAATTACGTACGCCTGTTACAGGTGAGAGCTCGGCGTTTTCTTAATTACGTACGCCTGTTACAGGTGAGAGCTCAGACTTTTTCTTTATTACGTACGCCTGTTACAGGTGAGAGCTCGGCGTTTTCTTAATTACGTACGCCTGTTACAGGTGAGAGCTCGGCGTTTTCTTAATTACGTACGCCTGTTACAGGTGATAGCTCGGGCGTTTTCTTTATTACGTACGCCTGTTACAGGTGAGAGCTCAGACTTTTTCTTTATTACGTACGCCTGTTACAGGTGAGAGCTCGGCGTTTTCTTAATTACGTACGCCTGTTACAGGTGAGAGCTCGGCGTTTTCTTAATTACGTACGCCTGTTACAGGTGAGAGCTCGGCGTTTTCTTAATTACGTACGCCTGTTACAGGTGAGAGCTCGGGCGTTTTCTTTATTACGTACGCCTGTTACAGGTGAGAGCTCAGACTTTTTCTTTATTACGTACGCCTGTTACAGGTGAGAGCTCGGGCGTTTTCTTTATTACGTACGCCTGTTACAGGTGATAGCTCGGGCGTTTTCTTTATTACGTACGCCTGTTACAGGTGAGAGCTCAGACTTTTTCTTTATTACGTACCCCTGTTACAGGTGAGAGCTCGGGCGTTTTCCTTATTACGTACCCCTGTTACAGGTGAGAGCTGAGACTTTCCCTTATTACGTACGTCTGTTACAGGTGAGAGCTGAGACTTTCCCTTATTACGTACGTCTGTTACAGGTGAAAGCTCAGACTTTTTCTTTATTACGTACGCCTGTTACAGGTGAGAGCTCAGACTTTTTCTTTATTACGTACGCCTGTTACAGGTGAGAGCAGTCCAAGTGTTCCGGGAGGTGATGACAGAGGTCCAAGCCGGAGACAATGTCGGGATACAGATAGAAAACCTCGGACTGAAGGACGTAAAGAAGGGAGACGTGTGTGGAGACCCGGGGGACAGCCCGCCCCGGAAAGTCAGCAAGTTTACAGCGCAGGTAGGTCACGTGATCTACATGTTTAAGGAAGGTCACGAGGTCAAAATGTTAGAGTAGGTAACAAAGTAATATTCACGTCAAAATAGGTCACCTGATTAATTCATCACAATTTAAATAGGTCAACAGGTCAGAAACTTAACTACGTATTTAAGCTCAGGTGTGATATATCTGTTTTTTCATACCCAGACAAATAATCTTGAAAGCTTAATTGATACTGTAGCTAGTGCGTCATGCCTTCAGACTGTCTCTGCTCATTGAAAAATTATAGATCTAAGCACTAAATTCGATTATTTCTTAATGAATTGGTGTTGAATGTCGAATTTTATATCAAGATACGTATACATGTATGTAAATGTATTGATATAGATAAAACTATTACACTGATCTGTTTTATAGATCCTGGTATTGAACCATCCTGGTCAGATCAAGAAGGGATACACGCCCCTCCTCAACGTCCACACCGCGAACGTGGCATGTAAGTTCGTCGAGATAAAAGAACGATGTGATCGGCGAACTGGAGAGATGGAGGAACAATCACCCTCTTGTTTACTTCCGGGTCAAGTGGGCGTGGTCGAGATGGTACCAATGAAGCCTCTGTGCATTGAAAGTTTCTTTGACCATCCGTCCCTTGGACGTATCGTTATCCGTGATCTCAAACAGACGGTGGCAGTGGGCGTGGTCATCGATGTTGACGGCAGGTCAACACGAACGGACGACGATAAACTGAAAGGTCAAAGCCGTTTTGCGTCCAATCATTTCGGAGCGGACTCTCAGTTAGATAATGTCACTCTCGGACCAGATTCCCGTCCCGTGACGGCTGGGGATCCACAGATTGTGAAAACGGATGGGATGGAGGCGTCCCAACCCGTCGTAATCAGCACTGGTCAGACGGAGTCTGAACAACTGGAGATGGTCGCCACTGACCTGGATCAGGCGGCCTTGACCGATGACAGTAAAACTAACGGTCTGAAGGCGGAAACCGTAACGTATCGGACCGGGTCGGGAAAACTCGAGTCCGAGTTGTGATGTTTGTGGGACTGTCTTTGACTGTTTTGTGTTATAGAATACAGTGTAATAATATATTATTTATGTATCATGCTGTACAGTTGTTATTGTATGTGTATAGTCTCGGCATTGTACTATAACATCAACGTTACAGTGTTATACTTGACCGAAGCCAATGTATGAATTCAAATACATGTATCAATAAAGTAAAAAACTGAGGATGGAAGGATGCAGTCTCTAGATAATATTGTCTATTAATTACAAAGTAATTTAATCCATACATCGATTGAAAATAAAGGTTTTCATTGTGTTTACGGGGAGGACATTTACTTGGTTGCAACCCATCCTCGATATCCAGGGGTTCCGCTCACCGACGCTCTCTACACTCCTGCAATAAATCTCACCTTTATGTTACACTCCTTACATTCTAACAATAATTATTGCGACCAAACTCAACCTGACTGCAGTAAATAGTATACTGAAAGTTTTATGATAATTCGGCCAAGAGAAAGAACTCTTACGAAAATCTTACACAAATTTTACTGGAGTTCGACAAGGTTCCACGCTTGGTCATTCCCTAAATATTTAAAATCCTCAACTTAAATCAGCCTAACTTTTGAATGTATTAGTGGATCGTCACCAAATCAAAACGTGACCTGCATTTTATCATGATGAATCAACATACCAAGTTACATTCCAATATCTTTATTAATTATATTTCATTGATTTGTAAATGTGCGGAAATATGATTCGATCCCTTCGATTAACATTTTAATCACTGGATAGATATTACATATTGATTTTTATAATTTGTACGCGTTCCCCAGCCCACAATACCACTATTTGTTTTAAAAGTTTGTCAAAATTTCTCAATAAATGTCCAGATATAAGCAGTATGGTTTATCGCCCAAGGGGAAACTTTTTGGACATTCTGGGAAAAAAATGTTTAGGGATTTCGAGCGAGAACACAAATTGTTTTGAAGCCTAGAACCTACAATACCATATCAAAACGGGTTTTCCGCTATACATTATATAAATGCATACAACCCTGGTACTGCCCCCTAGAGCGTCTTGTCATATGGCGGGTGAGGCGAGTGCCGCCGAAGGCGAAGTGTACAGGTGTAAAATGGCGCACATGTGCTAATCACATTAAAAACTCAAACTGACCCAAGTTTCACGAACGTTCCTTTGATTTAAAGAAATTGCTTTGTCATTCGTATTCCTAGAGAGTGGTCAAATAATACCATCAAAGGGCCTGTTTCCAGTAATGTTAATTCTCCATAGGAGCCTGCCCCCGTATAATTTATTATCTAGCTCAACTACAGTTTTTTTCTTTTCCTAAGAATAATTTTACACGTTTCCGACACCCAGATTTCATAATTTCAGTGAAAATGTATTTTTATAAAGTTGTCATTTTGAGCTTTAAAGACATAAGGTCGTAAATAAAAGAAGGTTATCTCGAAATTGTAATTAGCAACATACAATGTAGTATAAATTTTTTTTGATAAATATTTGCAAAACATCGTGTTTATTCTTAAAACATAAAAAAATAAAATTCTTGGATGAAAATGCACTTGCAGAGACACAATTAGGGAAAAAATGCCATGAAATTGCAATTTTTTCCCGTTATATAGTTTTGGATGCAAATTTCCATCACAAAATCGGATAGAGCTTAACTTGTTTCATATGTGTACCAAAAATCAGATAATTCCATGTGGTGGAACGTTCTCATATCGCCGCCTGAATGTGGTTGTAAATTGAAAGAAAAGGGGAAATGAGTAACAACCTTGTCTGAAACCCTATCATATAGCTTATTATATACATAATTTTATATTGAATATCAGAGCGAATATTTTCATGACAGTTTTATGATATCTAACGACTAAATAAACAGTATCGATATAAAGATTTACACTGAGGACACCCTGATACATGAATACTTTTCTATCTCAAGTTGTCCTCTTCTGAATTTTCTGATCTTGTGACCTTAAACATTTATCCGTATCTTCTTGTCTTTGTCTATACGTTTACGGAATCATTGACTCGACGCTAGCTATTCTTGTCTCACTTTCCTTGTTTTATTGTCCCATCTCCAAAGCGTTGTGGCTCTGTCAGGGTTGGGACCCTGACTTGTTTCACTTTCTTTGTGCCTGCCGACCACGCCACATCGATTAGATAGATTATCCATATGAAATACTTTATTTTGTTCTAAGTAATCAATCAATTCGTTATTATCACACATTTTCGCATAATTGTTCCACACTACTAAGTATTAGTTGTTTACAGCAATCATCGGTGGCTTGCTATTTTGTTACTTTATCGACGCTTCATAAACCAATCGTTATTGTTTCAAGATGGGGGGTAAATGTGTTGGAGAAGGCTGTCAACTATACTTCAAGAAACGTAGTGGCAATAAGAACAGAAGTGCACGCAATGTAAATAGTCCACAATATAAATGGCTCCTAGATACGCTGGTGCAACAAGGATTGATGTCAGCAAAGGAACAAGCGCTCATTTGCCAGAAGTGCTACATGAAGTATCTTCGGAACAGAAATCAGCCTGAACCTGAAACCGAGGAGAACCAGGAAATAGAGGAAGAAGACGACTCCCCGTCCCATATCCTGCCGTTGCTGACCCTTCATGATCTTTTGAATGGATCATCTTCACACAAAAAATGCTGTCTCTGTCTGGTTACCTTTGCAATAAATGGAACAAAATCAAAGACATCACCTGATCTATTCACACAATCTGTGGTGTCCCACCTCCTCCCGCGTCTGCTCCATTCACCTTATTGGTAACGACTTATATCCCTCTACAGAGGTAGTCCTTGATGGTAGAGGTTCCTTGGAATCTCAGTTACCATTAAAATCGTCCGAAATCATTAATGACCTCCTAGAAGTGTCGCACGTCCTTTCACAGAACCAGTCTGCGTTTGCAATAAGCTTTTCTTCTCTTGATGACTCGGCATGCATGGCTTGGACAGGTTTGTCCAAAGATCATTTCCTCGAAATCCACTCGCACTGTTCCCCATATCTTTCATTTGGTATATATACCAAGACTACACACGATGCTCTACTATTGTTCTGGGTAAAACTGAAAACCGACATTTCCTGGAGTCAGTGTTCTTCTCCTTTTGGAATTTCCAAGTCAAGTGTGTCCAAAACTTTCCACTCTATAGAACAGGCATTAGACACATCGATAGACCCCCAATTTCTAGGTCCGGATCACTTGACAAGAGAACAGTTGCTCGGGCACAATACTGTCTTCTCAGAAGCATTTTTTGGAGATAAAGCCACTGCCATATTAGATGGCACCTATATTTATATCCAGAAAAGCTCCAACCACAAGCTCTAGAGAATGTCCTACTGTAGCCAGAAGAAGAGAAACTATCTCAAATTCATGAGCATCGCCTTACCAGATGGCTACATTCTGGACACAGTAGGACCATTCACTGGCAGCGAAAATGATGCTACAATTACAAAAGATGTCATGGACAAGCTAGTTCTCGAAGCCTCTGGCCTCAATGCTAGCATGCCGTCATACCTGAAACACGGTCAAAGTCAACATTCTGACATCCAAGCAAATCTTGACAGGACTATCAACAAATCGAGGTGAATTGTGGAATCCTATTATGGTCGTCTGAAACACCGGACGTTCTTCCGAAAGCAATTTGTGTCCAACAGCTTTATCAATGTCATCGGGGCTTTGCTTCGAACCGTCACAGCCTGTCTGAATGGTTATAGAGGACCGATCTACCAGAGATCTCCAGAGAGAGATGCCAAAGATAGGCTAATGGCTGAACGTATGAAGGACCGTTTGACAACACTGAATGGTTTAGCTCAAAGAGTCAAGACAGATCCGGATCTATCAAGACGGGCAAGGTCCGAGTATGTCAAGATGGGTGCCTCTTCCGTACTGTTTCCCCGTCTCGATCTCGATTACTTGAGAACCATTACGTGTGGAATGTATCAGATATCTCTGGCTCCTGGTTACATCGCTGAACATTTAAGTGATGACAAAGACTTTGAGATGTGGCTTTACCAGCACTCCACAGACCTTCTCCGGTGTCAAATACATTCGCCATACAAAAGCCAAACCAAATATAACGTTTGGGTACAGTTCACCGTTTCACCCGATGATGAGGCCCCAATAAAAGACTACTACTGCCAGTGCCCAGTTGGAGAGAGAACGATGGGAATGTGTGCGCACATCTCCAGTATCTTGTACGACAATTGTACCTTGGGTATTACAGGGCGCTGGAAAACCCTCGACCATTACAACCACAGGTAAAGAAATTCCGACATAACTTGAAATAGTTTTCCATGCGGCAACATAGTGCATATGTCGAAAGTATCTTTGGGGCTCGATATGAAAGATCCCCGTTACCACGTGACTAACCAAACTTATAGATATAGGTATTATACGATCGCCCGTAGCTATGAACACTCTCGTAAATGCAAAAACCAACCAAAATCATAAGGAACACGTTTTGTGTGTTGTTCTGTCTATTTGTCAGCCATTGTCTTCAACCACGGGGACTTGTGAAGTAGCCATCTTGGATTTCTTTCATGAAAAAGTGTTCCTCTCACTTTTTTTCATATCTGTGTATATATTCTCAACATACCGAGCAAATACTCTCGTGTTTTTGTTAATTATCTAAAGAAAGTCGAAATTGGCAATTCAACCATAGGCTAATTCAACCCAAGATTTGAAAATGTTCCACCACTTACATTTTGATGATTTTTCCTCTCATCAATAGCATATTACGTACTGTTTGATAGGATAAAAATTGGTTTGCATCCAACGCCCATAAAAGGGTGTATTCTCTAAAAAACACAGTTTTTGTGTCTAAAATGTTATCATCGAAAAAGGCATTTTTGAGATTGTTTCTTCCATAAAACAGCCAAATGGCGCGATGGAAACATGATTTTTTGTCACAATCATGCCATGGATGTATTCTTTACGGTGACTATCATTTGATTAGATTTTCATTAATATTTTACATAACATGCACATTTTATCAACACTTAGACAGCTTCTGAAAGGTACAACTTTGAGGAGCCATAAAAAACAAACCAAGTGACCTAAATCTTTATACTTTATAGATTTGTGACCACAACGGCATGGGCAATGCACCATTTTGGAAACAGGCCCTTTGACTAAATCATCCATAACCATACTCTGGAAATTGTACCTGAAAGTAAATATCTCGGGATTACAATTAGCCATGAAGTCTCTTGGGACCACATATTGCTAACACAAATGTACATGTATATCTTCCAAAGCAAGTAGTCCGCCAGGGTTTCTAAATAGGGGCATGACTAGCTGAACAAGCCTTACAAGCTCAGACTTGCACATATGCCTGCTCGCTATGGGACCCATACTCTAGCGGCCACACCAACCAGCTAGAGTGGATTAGTCACCGGTGAGGGCAGACGTTTTTTACCTGCTCAGTAATTTCTTTGTTATGACCTGCTTATCCATCGACGGATTTTGCCAATTTTTGTTACCAGGAATGATTTAATGATGCTCTTCCAGCTCATTTATTTGTTTCTTGTTAAAATCTGGTAAAAAGTGACTTTTGAAGGTAAAATAGACACCCATTGCTATTTACCTGTGAAGCTGAGAAGTGTTCATGTCTACTCACCTGTATACTTACCTGTATTCTTACCTGTGTGTCTACAAACTGTGTAAAGTTTCATATATATCCAAGACTTTTGTTTATGGATAGAATAGAACAGAATATGGATGAAACTTTTGATATGTTAGCAGGTGCAACGGATGTATTTCATGGTGAAAATACAACTTCGTCTGAAAACAGCGGAATAGCCAGAACATTGTCAGAACTGCTGAAATTAGTTAGCAAATTAAACCTGAGACTTGTTTCAATAGAAGTACAGGTTAAAAAGATCGATGATATACAGTCATCCTTGAATTCATTGACTTTATTCGATAAAATTGAGGACTTACAATGTAGGTCTATGAAAAGAAATTTGATCTTCCATGGCCTTACAGAGCATGATAATGAGGATACCGAAAGCAAATTGAAAGACTTTTTTTACTATGAGTTGGGAATCAACAAAGACATTGAGCTCATCAACGTCCATCGATTCGGCAGGTTCGTGTCCGACAGAGTACGCCCTATCGTAGCAGTGTTCCTTTTTCAAAAGGATTTAGAGCTGGTTCGGAACAGTGCTCACTATCTCAGGGGAACCAATTTCTGGATCAACGAGCAGTTCCCTAGGGATGTAGAAGATCGCCGAAGACAGTTGTATCCCACTTTAAAATATTACAAGAAGGCTGGACGCCAGGTCAAACTTGTAAGAGACAAATTGTATATTGATGGGGAGCTGTATGATGACCAGGAGTCTAGACCATCACCCGGAACGTCCTATAGTGAGGTTTTGCAGACAACTAACATTGGGCGAAAATCATTTAAAAGAGCTCGCGTTCCTTCGTCACCATCAGGACAGGACCCAGGTTCCAACAGGACAGCTCCGCCCACTTCGCGGCCGTGTTATTCGCAGTCACACAATGGACATGCCACGCCTCTTAGTTCTCCTGGCCAACCAGTCGAGGAACAGAGAGCCGGCGAGGCCAGCCTCAATCGCGCTCATTCTGGACATTTTCGTGATCCCTCCAATTCCTCTGATTGTGCTGTTGAGGAACGGAGGACCAGGGATCATGAAGGTACAGGTGACATTTCGTCCCAACCAGGGATGACGCGCAACCCACCCGGCACGCATGGTCGGGGTGGTAGGGTAACGAGGTCCGCTTTGAAAGGGACATGGTCAGTCACACGCCCCTCCTCGCACATTTGGGCGTGGTAGAGGGCGTGGTAAATGCAATGCCTCTAGAGGCTTTGTTGATCAAGGCAGTCAGGCATAGGACAATGTGGAGATTGGGGACATACCCCACACTTGTAAAGTTCTTTCCTGGAATGTGAATGGTGGTCTTGACAGCAAACTGAAGTCAAAAAGTTTTAAAAGTTACATTCAGTCATATGACATAGTCTTTCTGTGTGAATGTTGGATTCCCAATGATTATTCCCTATCAGTTGATGGGTTTTCATGTTACGTTTATCCTAGATTACTAGGATCAAGATCACAAGGTGGCGGGATTGTTATAATGGTTAAAAGTCTGTTAGTTAACTATATAACTATAATTGAAACAATATGTGATTCAATCATATGGTTAAAGGTCTCACATAATCTAATTGATAATCCCAGTGATTTGTACATAGCATGTGTGTACATGCCACCCGCCAGTTCTATATATTATACAACATACAACTGTGACCTATTTTTTGAACTTGAAAATAGCATTGTAAATTACAGTTCCCTTGGGGATATAATAATAGTTGGAGATTTTAATAGTCGTACAGGTAGTTTACCGGATTCCATAGAAAATGATTCCATACATTCCAGTATAAAAAATCATATCTCAGATATTTTCGATTATGAACCTGATATCAAACTTAATATCAGACATAACCCGGATGTAGTAATTAACACTTTCGGTAATCGCCTGTTACAGCTATGCAGGTCATGTAATATACGTATATGTAATGGAAGAGACAAACAAGGATACTCCAATGATTTCACCTATTATGGCTATAATGGTATGAGTACGATTGACTATTGTATAATTACATATCCTGTTTTTGATATCCTGGAACAATTCATAGTTTCTAACTTCAATGATTTTTCAGAGCACGCCCCTTTGCATGTACATTTAAAATGTAAGAGTTACCCTGTTGATACATGTATATATGATATCAATGAAAACGGTGAGCGTAAACCATTGTACAAATGGAATGATGATCTGAAGGATTGCTTTTTGAATTTGTTATATGAAAATCAAGCTGACTTATATAATGCTGTAACTATTCCTGACGTGGCTACTCAGTCTGATATTGATAATAGTGTAAGTGGCTTTAATGAAATACTATTGAAATATATGGAACCTCTACTTGTGAAGTTTACTAGAAATTGTGATTCTCTATATAATGGCAGCTCTGTATGCCCTGATGGGACGATTAATTATGATACAAATAAAGCCTGGTTTGATGTGGAACTCAAGACTTTATACAAGTCATATAAATCTGCACTGTTTATCTTTAATAGGGAAAAAATTGTAACTAATCGTGCTCTTCTAGTGGAGAAGAAGAGGGCTTATAAATTAAAAGAATCTATGAAAAAAAGGAAATATTTAAAGTTTGAAGGTGACATGCTGGAATACATGAGATTAAATAACCCAAAAGAATTTTACAAAAAGTTCACTACAGGTAAATCCAAGAAACCTAATATTGAGATGAATCTTCTATATGATCATTTTAGAAATCTTGCCAGGGGCGATAACTCTAATGAAGAATCTCAGCATTTCCACAACTCTTCCAATGATATACCCTTATATGAAGAGTTGGACCAATTAATTACTGTTGATGAAATATGCAAAGCTATCCGTAATTTAAAGAAGGGGAAGTCTCCTGGTATTGATTGTATCTTAAATGAAAGTTTATTGGCAGGGAAGGATATTTTATTACCTATTTTGTGTAAACTTTTTAACAATATATAGGATTCTGGTCTCTATCCTGCCGATTGGGCTGTTGCTGTAATTACACCGGTACATAAAAAGGGTGATGTGACTGACCCTAATAATTTTAGGGGTATCAGTATAGTAAGCTGTTTGGGGAAATTATTCACGTCAGTCTTGAATAATAGATTATTAGAATGGTCAGAAACATATGATGTCATATCTGATGCCCAATTTGGGTTTAGACCCGGTCTTAGTACGGTTGATGCTATATTTTGTTTGTACTCTATTATAACCAAATCATTTAATAACAAGAAAAGATTATATTGCTGCTTTGTCGATTTTCATAAAGCTTTTGATAATGTAAATAGAATCAATTGATGGTATAAGTTATTAAAACTTGGGATAAGAGGAAAACTTTTAAAAGCTGTTAAGTCGGTGTATTCTCATGTGAAATCGTGTGTTAAAGTAGATGGAAAATTGTCTGATTTCTTCCCGAACAGGGTTGGATTATTACAAGGTGAAATTTTGTCACCGATATTTTTTTCACTGTATATAAATGATTTTGAATCCGATTTTATACAGCAATGTAAGGGTAGTTATGAATTTGAGGAACTCAGTTTGTATCTTATGTTATATGCTGATGACTTAGTTTTATTCTCCGAGACTGTAGAAGGTCTCCAAGATATGATTGACAATTTAGAAAAGTATTGTACTGAATGGAATTTAACAGTAAATATTGAAAAAACTAAAATTATAGTTTTTAGAAAAGGTGGAAAATTACGTAATAATGAAAAATGGTATTACAAAGGAAGCAAAGTTGAATGTGTTAATCAGTTTCCTTACCTTGGTATTCTTTTAAATTACAACAATAAATTCAGTTCTATCCAAAAGCAACTAGCTGAACAAGGGCGAAAGGCTATGTTTGCACTGTTTTCTAAGTGTTCAACATTAAACCTTAATATTAAAACTATGCTCCATCTTTTCGATACATATGTAGGAAGTATCCTTTTCTAGGCGAGTGAAATTTGGTCTATTCACAAAGCTTCAGATATTGAACAAGTTCATCTTGATTTTTGTAAGAAGTTAATGAAAGTTAAGAAATCGGCCAATAACAACATGGTATATCTTGAATTGGGTCGTTTACCTTTAATTTTGATGAGAAAAATTAGAATGATAGAATACTTTTTTAAGATTTTGGAATCTAAAAATTGTATTGTATCTACTACATTGAAATATTTATTGAAATGTTGTAGTAAAAATAATTTTAACTGGATTACAGCAGTAAGAGATGAATTAAACAATTTAGGTTTTGGTGAACTTTGGTTAAATCCATACAGTTCTCAGTTAAATATAACATTATTATTGATAAAACAAAGAATTTCTGATCAAGGCATGCAATGCCTTATAGCCTCATTGGAAAACTCGCCCAAATGTATTCTGTATAAACATATATTCAACTTCAACGAATCGTTACAATTTTACCTTACAAAATATATCCCAAAGAAATACCGCATTTGTATAACTAGAATACGTACGTCTACCCATAATTTGGCAGTAAAATATGGAAGGTATAATAACACACCTAGAGAACGTAGGTATTGTAAAGAATGTAACTCCACATCTGAAGTGGAGGACGAGTATCATTTTTTTATTAGTTTGTTCTAAATTTCAAAATCTCAGAGATAAATTTATCAAAAATTATTACTGGAAAAAACCATCTGTATTCAAAGTTGTTCAGCTATTGAGTGTCCACAATATTAAAGAACTATGTTTACTGGGTAAATTCATCTATGAGGCAAGCATATTAAGATTACCATAATTGATCAACACTGTCTCCACTCTTTTCACTTTGTCAATTATTTCCGTTGATTATTATCTATGATTTTGTAAAATGCATTGTACACTGTATACTGATTGGTCAAATGGCCAAAAGTTTGAATAAAACTTGAAACTAGATCTGGTCCAACGCAGAGCAGCGCGTTGCCTATAACCCCTGGTACAGGGATGCTTTGTTCCCTTGGTTGGCCTCCATTTGCGATTCGTATATATGAAGTATACCAGACTAGTAAGTGTATAAAAAATAACAATAACCTCACGGCAGTACCGACAGATACGTAAGCCAAAGACTCAACACCTCATTTTATAACTTCCCCTTAACACGTATACATCACGCTCTTGCTGTTTGCTACAGATGAAGTATTTGGCCATAATTGGTTACCATAGAAAAACGCCACAAGGAAACCGAATAAAATACTTTGTTGTACAAGAGAATGAAGGTCTGGATAGCCACGACGACACAGGGTTGAATTTCAACAAAGTGGTGAGGGAGAAAGCAATTTGTCATCCCTGTTACACTGTATCTATGAATGTGTATAAACTCCTGCCGTTGGATAATTCCTCAAGCATGAGGTAATCAAAACAATTCTGGAGGGTGGGGTACAAATGTTTCAGCTGATATGGTTGAGTTTTAAGGAGGACCAAAACAACATGGACACATCGTGTTAGGCCAAAGGAAAAAGAGAGAATTCAACCATTCTGGTGGTGACATACTTCGTTGTACGACATCGCTCTGTAGTATCTTCAGATTCATCACCGATCTCAATGCTGAAATTACTGAAACGGAAATTATTCGATCAATAAAAAGCCTTAGAAACAATAAAGCGGGTGGAATTGATGAAATACGAAATTAATATATGAAAAGTTCCCTCAATCAATTATTGCCTTTATATACATTTTTTCAACATCATCCTCAATACAGGGCTAGTACCCCAAGATTGCACAGTTGGAATTACCAAACATATATACAAAAAAAAATAAAGGAGACCAGAGCGATCCGGTTAATTATAGGGCGATAACTCTGGTAGCTTGCTTAGGGAAAGTATTTACCTCTATTTTCAATGATAGACTAACAAAATCATCTGATGAAACTAACCTTATATCCTCTGCCCAAGCAGGAATTAGAAAACGATATCCCTCAGCTGAAAACATTTCTATATTGCATTTCTAATTTCATTATATTTTTCAAAGGGTAAAAAGTTATATTGTTCTTTTGTTGATTTTAAAAAGGCCTTTGACACGGTGTGGCAAGCAGGACTATGGAGAAAATTACAAAACAGTAACATTACGGGTAAAATATTTAAAGTTTTTTTATAATTTATATCAAAATACCAAATCATGTGCAGTGATCAATCTGTCTTTTTCATGTGAAATGTCGGGGTAAAACAAGGAGAAAATGCATTACCATTTTTGTTCTCCCTCTTTCTTAATGATCTAGAGGATTCCCTCAGTCAACGTCATGTTTCTTTTTAAAATAATGTGTATGCTCTCAGCGATCAAAATGTAGGTTTGTACTTAAATTTTTTTATTATATAATATGCGGATGATACAGTGCGTATGTCAGAAACACCAGATGGCTTACAAAGTGCGTTAAATGAATTCCAAAACTATTGTGACAAGCGAAATTAAAAGTTAATACCTAAAAAACTACAGTTCTGATTTTTGAAAAAAAGGAAAAGCAAAATACCCTATCATTTTTCCTTCAATAATGGGAATTTAGATATACAAGATTCGTATTCATATCTTGGAATAATATTTACCTACAAGGGTGTTTTCACTAAAGCCAAAATTAGCAGAGCAAGCAATAAAAGCGTTATATATATGCGCTGTATGTTAAGATTGGAAATATTGCAATCCCTATAGATCTTCAACTGAAATTACTTGATGCACTTGTGTCTCCTATTGTATTATATGGGTGAGAAATCTGGGGCTATGAAAATACAAAAAGTATCGAAAAATTACAAATTGAAATACGTGTTAGAATGATTATGTTCTAGCATAAGCTTATAACGGGTGGTTCAAAATTGCCTAGTGTTATGTATACATATGTAGTTAAATACATAATTTGCAAAAGAACTCTGTATTTTGTTATGGTTCACGTATATAAGAGATATTTTAAACAATACTGGTTTAACAATTTATGGACTATCCAGTCAATTTTCGTGTACATTGAATAGACAATATCTGAAACGATTATTAAGCAGAGACTGTGCGGTCAATTCATTCAAAGTTGATTTCAGGGTGTTGATACTTCCTCGCGAGGACAAATTTATTCCTTATCCAAATATCAGTTTTATATTGAACCATATCTTTTAAATCTTCATAGTAACGAACGAAAAGTAATTTGTAAAACTAGAACATCTGATATGAATTTCCCGATAGAAACAGTAAGATGGAAAAAGAGTCCCTCGCCAGGAAAGAGTATGTCCTCTTTGTGATAACTGTGTTGGGGACGAATTTCATTATTTATACAAATGTACTAATGCATCTGTTGTAACCTTTAGACAAATTTATATACCAAATTATTATTGTGTCAACCAAACTTTTTTTTTTAATGAAAGAAATGTTCTCAATAGGCAACACAGTACTTTTAACAAAAGTAAGTAAATTAATACAAAATGTAATCAAGCTACTACATATATAAAATGAGTTAACAACAATAATGATTGAAATAGGTTGATGTTATATAGTTTGTACTTTTTATATGTTGTATATAATACGTGCATTGTGACCATCAGTGCATACTATGTACGTGTTACGCACGTATACTGTGGCGTGAGTAAAAATAAAAATTTTGAAATCTTGACGTTGATTTGACCTCTATAGAAAATAATACATTTGTACAACAAAGAAACCCAGCATGGCATCAAATAAGAAATACCGCAAAGGTTTCTAGCAGCACACTGAACAGCGCTTTGAGATTAGGAAGTTTTAGATGTCAGTTAGAACATTTCGATAATGTGATGTTCGACAAGTTTAGATCTGAACCATCTCTCTTTAACTAGCAACATAGGCCCTCCTGTCGTTTTCAAAACACGGAATAACATTGGTCAGTGTAGAATGTCATCCACACTGTCTTCTATGAACACTACTGAGATTGGTAGTATAAGTAATACTTGGTGTTAGGCAAGGAGACGGATTTTAGCCCTCGTTATCCAAAACACAAAAAAGAATTATTTTAAGGAAAAATGCATTGTGGGATAAGTATGAAACTTTCACAAATCAAATCACATGCTAGGTATTGCGCATGCATGCGTGACCACGTCGTACAATGTACAGGCCTTCTCCAAGCACGGTAATTCTATATCGTTTTATTCTATTTCTGCGCCGTATAACCTTTCACACTCTTCACTCTAAACTAGGCAAATAGTATTACCCCCCCCCCCCCCCCCCCTCACACACACTTCCTTCTTGTAAATATTGTTCATTCACTGATCTAGTAAGCAATACTCAAATCTTTTCTCGTGGCTCCAAACCCCAATTGAATTCCCGCCTTTCCTGACTAGCTCTAGATATGTCAACATCTGGTTTCCTGTCACCAACCGTCGGGTATCATTCTACTCTCGAGCAGCTCCTCTCCTCCGGCACAAATCTTCCAGTTCAGACGAACACGCAACCCACAATGACGTGCAAATCATTATTCCTAGCCAAAGCCTTTTTGCTTCTCTGGTCCACAAACAAAACAGGCTACGACAATTCATTAGGCCTATTACACTCCATCATATCTTTATTTCCTCCAAAACAATGAAGAGTACAATAGACGAAAACAATTAGGTGCAGGTGACAAGAGAAACAAAAAATATATATATATATATAAGTGCAAACAAATAAGGATTGGTTTACAATTGATAATTATTTCATATCGAAAAGATAGCTTTATGGAAATGTAAGAGACAAAGCAATCAGTGGGAGGTCGCCAGTAGGAAACTCATAAAATTGATTGCTATGTCAAAGCTTTCTTTACTGGAAGGTCATGTTAAATGCCTTTGCCGAAAAAATGAGACAGTCCTTAATAAAAGACGTGAGCGATTTAACATCGTCGTTAAAAGAATTACGAATAGCATCGCTTGGAGCACCAAGCAGAGTTGCCACCTGGACTTCCCTGTCTGACTGATCGAAGGACACATAAACATGAACGGGATATTCGTTTACAAATTTTGACGAAAGCCTATCCCGCAAATTTGCTAATTCAAATTCGGCGCAGTCTAACAAACAATGGGCGACTGCGTCATCAAATATACCTTTACAGTTAGCGCATGATAGCTCGCAATCAGGTGGAGTAATCCACATTTTGGACACAGTTTTGCAGGTTGCAATAAAAGATGGATGACACTTTGAAAAGTACCAGATGACTGAAGGTTTCATTTCAGGATGGAGCTGTAGGAATCTCGAGAAATAAGGCGAGCGACATAAACGAGTTTTCCAGTCATCTGATTCTTTACAAAGAAGGACACTTTTGAGTAGGAATTTCCAACGCAATTTTGAAGGAAAATTACTCATATTAAAGATTTCAAGCAAAATATCATGAAAATTGTACTTGTTCAGTATATCAATAGCATCAACAATAAAACCCTTTTTTGCTTTGTGTACATTGAGACGTTTTTGATACAAGCGCAATAAAAACAATTGTTTAGATGTACAATTCGTATTGTTTCTGCATAATGCCGCGAAGAAGCGAAGTTTACATTGATCTACATATAAATGAAATGACGATAAACCAAGCATACCCAATGCGATGTCAGACCTGGTTCTCAGAGGAAAATTTTGAATAAGTTTGGCACACAAGTGATGTACTGTTTCCAAACGCCGCCAATCTGAGTCTGTAAGCGAGTACCACAATTCACAGCCAAAGGTGCTTCGAGTGAGAACAATAGAGAGGTACAGTTTCACCCCTGTTAAAGGGTTGATACTAGGGCCAAATAAGTCACAGTTCAAGAGAGCAAAACATTGACCACGTAATTTTTGGATAACTTCATCAACATCGGGTCTACCTGGTTTAAACTTGTTTATACTAATCCCAACATGTTTAACATTTGTACACTCAGTGACGCCGCTGTCGTCTAAGTGCCACCTACGATTCGACTGTAAGTGATTACTAGCTCGTTCGTTAAAAACAACAATTACTGATTTGGAGGGATTGTATTTAAACCTCCAGTTACAACTATACTTATAACATATGTGCATGAGCATATCTAAGTTTTGTTTAGAAAGTGCAAGAAGACATATGTCGTCTGCTTGTGTAGGACACGTAATGTTAATATCACAAATGCTTAAGGAGTATTGAGACTCACAAAGATCGTTAAGTAGATCATTGATATAGACAGAGTATAGCCAAGGGGAGATAATACTACCCTGACGGGTTCCCTGGCATATCTTGAACATTTTCGACACAAAGTTTTGATAAATGACGACACTAAACATATCTTTATACAAAGACATAATTACACATACATATTTCCGACTGAAGCCCAAACGTGCGAGTTTGAGGAACAGACCGTCGTGCCACACGCAGTCAAAAGCTTTTGAAGCGTCTAGGAAACACGTAAATAACTTACTATCATGCTCAGTGGCATACTCAATGGCTTCATGCACAATATATGAAGTCATAGTACTGCTAACTTGCTTTTGGAATCCATGTTGCAAGGGATTGACACAAAAATGTTCTGAAGATTCTAGTCTTGTCAGTAACAATTTTTCATAAACTTTTAATACAATTGGCAGAAGCGAAATTGCTCTATAGCTATTTGGATCATTTTTTGCTTTGTTATGACCTTTATATAATGTGCATATCAAGCCTTGTTTAAGGGAAATCGGAACGTATTCTAATTTTGCAAAAGAATTAAATAATCTGCAAAGGCAATTATACAGAGAGTCACAAGCATATATTAGGTTTTCATAAACAAGTGAATCTACACCAGGTGCCTTTCCACGAGGAAGATTTTTACAGCAAGATTTGATTTCCTCAGCCGTAAAAACTATAGCAGTTGGCTCTTGAAAAGGGCCATTACTATGAAGAAAATCTGAAAGCTCGGAACTTACAGAAGTAGTGAAGTCACTGTCAAAGCAGCTATCTACTGAATGCGAATAAATGTCAGCAAAGTACTCCCCCCAGTGCGACGCTAAGTCCGATGGATCTCTAATGGTCAAGTTGTTAAACACCATTTCGGCTCCTGCAGATCCATTGGACACTCTGTTAGAACGGGCTTTGATAAGGGACCAAAATGAATTCAAGTTCATATCTGCTGCAACCTCAATATCTGAGTTCAAGTTCAGAAGATGATCCTCCGATAATTGGCGGTGCTTACGTCGGAATTTACACTTTGCTTCCTTATACTTTCGAAACGATGGAGAGTCGGGACCTCGAGGCCGACCTGCGTCATCCCAAATACACCTCAACTTCCACATCTCATTGTGTAAGTGTTTTAGTTCACCTTTCCAATAAGGCTTCAGGAATTTCCGGAACTTTTTCTTTTGAAGGGAAGCTGAAGAGACGTCTTGTAGGCATTTGATCAAGCAGTCAGTAAAAACATCAATGTCAGAATTTGAATTCAACTCGAGGTAGTTGAGATTGGACATCAAAATAAATCGACTAAGATTCTGGTTATAAATTACTGCACCTGTAGAGGCGTTGCCATCCGGAGAAGTCCATTTAAAAGTGGTGCGTTCCATCTGTGGACAGTCCACATGAGACACGGTAGGAAAAGTTATATCACAAAAGATGGGTCTGTGATTTGAGACGTCTAAGTAGGTACTATGTACGTGTTACGCACGTATACTGTGGCGTGAGTAAAAATAAAAATTTTGAAATCTTGACGTTGATTTGACCTCTATAGAAAATAATACATTTGTACAACAAAGAAACCCAGCATGGCATCAAATAAGAAATACCGCAAAGGTTTCTAGCAGCACACTGAACAGCGCTTTGAGATTAGGAAGTTTTAGATGTCAGTTAGAACATTTCGATAATGTGATGTTCGACAAGTTTAGATCTGAACCATCTCTCTTTAACTAGCAACATAGGCCCTCCTGTCGTTTTCAAAACACGGAATAACATTGGTCAGTGTAGAATGTCATCCACACTGTCTTCTATGAACACTACTGAGATTGGTAGTATAAGTAATACTTGGTGTTAGGCAAGGAGACGGATTTTAGCCCTCGTTATCCAAAACACAAAAAAGAATTATTTTAAGGAAAAATGCATTGTGGGATAAGTATGAAACTTTCACAAATCAAATCACATGCTAGGTATTGCGCATGCATGCGTGACCACGTCGTACAATGTACAGGCCTTCTCCAAGCACGGTAATTCTATATCGTTTTATTCTATTTCTGCGCCGTATAACCTTTCACACTCTTCACTCTAAACTAGGCAAATAGTATTACCCCCCCCCCCCTCACACACACTTCCTTCTTGTAAATATTGTTCATTCACTGATCTAGTAAGCAATACTCAAATCTTTTCTCGTGGCTCCAAACCCCAATTGAATTCCCGCCTTTCCTGACTAGCTCTAGATATGTCAACATCTGGTTTCCTGTCACCAACCGTCGGGTATCATTCTACTCTCGAGCAGCTCCTCTCCTCCGGCACAAATCTTCCAGTTCAGACGAACACGCAACCCACAATGACGTGCAAATCATTATTCCTAGCCAAAGCCTTTTTGCTTCTCTGGTCCACAAACAAAACAGGCTACGACAATTCATTAGGCCTATTACACTCGCTAACGAAATGCACACAACTATACTACCTGATACTGTACCCATCTCTGCTATCAACGCTAAAATACAAAACAACCAAACCTAGTGCATACACCTCTTCACCCTTCTTTTATTCTCTATCTTGTATGATTTGACAAAGATTTACATGGAGGTTGTCGTCGATGAAGCAGAAGACGCTTACTCTTCCGGAACACCTGGTAAAGGAAAGACTGTGCACTTCCGGTATAACAGAGTAGTTACACAATGTTACTGTATATCTGGCGAAAAAAAAACAGAAATGAAAACGTTAAAACAACATGGACTCTTATGCATAACAGACTTACTACATCGAAATCATGTAAACATGTAGGTATGTTAATATCAGAAGATTTGAAGTGCTCCGAAGCGATACGAACGTATACTCGAAGGACAGAAAGGCATTTAATTTTATCACCAAATTCGGATCAAATTGTCAGCGAATTATTAATCCATAAACCATAATAATTAAACTTGTAACTTGTACAGAAAAATGGTTCTTGCAAGTGTATTGTATGGACCAGACGTTTGGTATAACCCGACCAAAAAAGACATACACTGTGCATCAAATTCGTGTTTATCACAGTAAATAGCTAGAGAACCCAGTGTCTCCCAGCATACGCTATCCGATATATCATCTTGTCCTAAAATTGCTAGGTATCCAATGATTAAAAATGGAAACTGAATCTTATATGTTCTCTTATAACTTAACTCACCGCCATGTACAATATTTAAAGATATTCTAATTCGGAAGCTGTACAAGTTTGGCGGGAATAGTGGTGAAAGGCGGATTGGAGCGCAAAAAACGTTCATCAAATATTAAATTCACAGTGCATTAGATACCTATAAGTATATGGACACTGCAACCTTCCCATCAAAATCTCGATGGAAACCAATCGTAAAAAAGCTAAGCTTCTTTCTGAAAAGTAGCCACATGTACTTGCATATCGAATGCAGCAAGACAATGACATCAATACGTCTCAAGGAAAGACATGGATATTGAACCATGGGTAATGTTGACAATTCCGTTAAAAGATCACCGCGATACGGTACTCCAACAAAATCTTGTGACGCCACAAAAAGTATAAGCAGTGATTATATGAATAGATATTGTAGAAAATTACGGTAACGCGTTTCCTGAATACTTCATGTAGTTAAGACTTGTTAAGACTGTTTTCACATTTCATGAACAATAGTTAGTTTCATACGAAAACAGTATTTCATAGCAATGGAATGCTTAATTTTACAATCACCACCTCATATGTAGCCTTAGGTTTTTATCCGGCTTCTACATGGTGTTGTTATTATAAACGTTTAAAACTAAGCATTCTGTTGTTATGAAATACTGTATTCGTCTGTTACTTGAAATGATTACTATTTGATATTTAATGGGAAAATATCGCGTTTCTGTCCACAAGCGCCTTTGCTTCAATCATGGAATACGATTGCTATCTAAGTCAGTTAAGACAGTACATTAACGATATTTAAGGAATAACCACAATATTTTTTAGGGTTATACGGTATATACCGAAAAAAATGTGTGCACTTTGCATAAATCCGCGAAGCGGTTTATGCAAAAAAGTGCACACAGTTTTTTCGGTATATACCGTATAACCCTTTAAAATATTGTGGTTATTACTTATAATTTCATTTCCGAAGATACGTATATAAGACATAAGTCTTATACAATGATATCCTATTAATTATAACAAAAATCGAATGGTTTTGCAAAATACACAACCATGTGCATAAATTTCACCGCAAAACAAGTTCAACCAATCAGAAGTTTGATTACAAAATACCGCGCCAAACATGGGGTATATGACGTCATCACTTTTTGCGTTGTCTGATTTTTGAGGTTATACAATATAACCTGAAAAAGTTTACATTGCGGGAATAGGCAAAATTAAATTATAAAGTTATATACATTTACAACCGGTGCATAATTAATATTTAAAAGAAGGACTTACATTTTGTATAATCTGAGATTGTTCTAACATACAGCATTAAATGTTACTTGCCGTATATTTTTTCAAAAGATTTTTGTATCTCTTATCAAGAGGAATAAAATAAACGATTGTTGACTGATTGATTAATCGATCGATCGATTGATTGATTGAGGTCTCTGCTGTACATAACTTAACAACCTAGTACAGTTTAGAACTTTACAATCACCTGTTTCTGAACTTCACTTTGACTGGAATTGCCTACTCTTCGTTATAATTAATCTCAGTACACTTCTGATGGGGTCCGACGGGCTTATCGTGTCTCCGCTTGTGGTGCTTTTGTTACTGTACATGTATAGTATGCATAGTGACGTGCCCTGTCTCTTTTTGTTTTTTGTCATGTATTTCTTTGTAAACGAAGGACTTGTAATCTGAAAATGTTGTAATATACTAAAGTCCATCTAAATGGACTTTAATCTGCTGGTATTTTACTTAAAATATCGTAGTGTGAAAGGCAACAGTAATTAATGTGTATTTAAATTGTTTAATCTAAATGGACTTATGACTACACACTGTATATCAATTTAATGCAAATATTTTTTAAAAGATTATTACATTTTCTTAATAATAAATGAAATATTGTATTAAAGTGGCTTGTCTGTGACAAAGGTCAGTGTGAATCCATGTCGCTATTGTGTAATCATTAAAATGACCAAAGTTTGAGTATTTTTGTAAGACAAGTTGAAATTCGTGAGAAACGGTCCCGTGGCATGAAGAGTTTTTCTGACGAAATTTTCGGAAGTCTTTATTCCAAAAAGTCGCTTAAAAAGGTCGTTTTACGGTATTTGGGACACAGAAATGATGGTCGTTGGTCGCGTCAGACAGGTAGTCGCTTAATTCAGGTCATTTATATAGTGAATTTCGTTAGGGGGAAATATTACAGTCACATATGACAGGAAGTCGCTTAATACAGGTGGTCGTTAAGGCAGGTTTGATTGTATATGGACCCCATTGGAATACGCCTTCAAGGCTTTATAGGCTATCTCAGGTGAAAGGATCAAGTTAAATCTGTTATTATAATTACCATCTGTGATTTTTTTTTTTTTAAATCAGAGAGAATTGTAAAGCGTCAACAAAACCTTAATGTAAACTCTAAAATGATTAAACTAGTGACAGAAATGAACAGATGAAAGATTTACACGAATTAAATTCAATTGTCCATCCAAATATTGTTTCTTTTTATGTATATTATAATTGTGCCTTTTACCTGGATAAATACACAGGGCCCTAAGAATTTGTTACAGGTAGTTTTGGACATAAACTAGGGTGTTTAGAGTAATTTTTCACTTTCGAGGGGTTTAGATCCATCTCCGATAAAAATGCCCCTTCAATGGTAAAAAGGGCTAATAAAGTAACCTTTATGACCATTGAGGGGGCATTTTTATCGAAAATTGATCAATGATTTTTTTCTTACTCTAATTTGTTTATGACGGAATTGACAAATACTTATAGTAATTTTTTTTTATAGAAATATCCAAAGTTTATTCTCATAATACTCTATAAGTATACAAAATTTCGTTAAAAATGATTCATAAACAAAATTAGGTAAATTATTGAAAAATAAATGTAGGCCTAATGCAAAGAATATATGATAATTATAATGTATATATAAAAAAATGAAAGACTTTTGGCAATCACTGTCTATATGGAATATTCTGCATTAATTTATTGATAGCACGGAATATATTAATATTAGACAGCGACGTATGTGGCTTTATATGTTTCTGTATTAGATAATCTTAATTATTTAAGTGATGGTCTATATTTGTAGAGAGGGAGGTTCACAGAACAGCCAATAATCCGACACTTTCGGACCTGAGTAATGCCAACATTATCGTGTTTGCGCAAACGCCCACGGTTCCAGGCGTCGTAAACCGTTCACGTTACTGTGCTACAAAACATCAGCAACTGGTAGGGAAGGTTTCGGGCGTTGCCTCTTGCAAAAGTATACTGTCGGATTGCTAAAGGTAAGTGACTGACGTGCTGGATTTATATACTTAAAGATGTAATATATAAATCTGAATATTGCTTTTTTATTGAAAATAATGCATAATTTATTAAATCATTGATCGGTGGAAAGTGAACGCATGACATTCCTCGACTGAGTAGCTAAGCCCCGTGTACTGGCTATCGATCACCATGTCCCAATATTTGACAAATTAATCGGTCATTTCTGACCTCAGCGTCTATCTCTGTGGTGGTATGCTACCCTGTCGCAGTGTCAATTATGCTGGACAAATCTTTCGCTGGAAGAGGCGAGCTGCTTACGAAATGATTTTACTCAAAAGTGAACTGTCAAGTTTTTTAATAAACAATGTGACTACGCAATTTCAGTACCTGGTAAAATTCTTCCGTACTCTTCGTTCGAAATAGTAAAATAAATAAGCTTAGATCTAAATGATTTTTTTTCGTTTATCAGACATTTTATTAGTCTAAGTATACAAGAAAATTTAATTTGTAAATAAATGTCTTTTATGAAATTAACAAAATTATTTTTATTAAAAGTTTGAAACTTTCCAAAATCAAAATTATTTTGTAAAGCCCTGTGGTAGATCTATATGGTATTTTCATAACTTTTTTTTTTTCAAAAATTTTGAAAAAAAAATTAAGAAAATACCTAAAATAAAAATCCCAAACCAACTTTTGAAACTTCAATATTTCAAAGATTTTGAATGAGAAATACATTGAAAATAGTTATTATTATGTATAGAACAGGGAAATAAAATTCCTGTCGAATACTCTGACCAGAAATATTAAACCTTATTCACCTGAAAGATGGTTATTCAAGGTAATTCCCCCAATTTCTGCAACAATCAAAGACAACGCTGATAAGCAACACCTTTGCAATTAGAACTGTAAAAATATGGAACAGTCTCCCGGAAGTTGTTTAATTGCTCAGAATATTTAACACTTTCAAAAATACCTAGCCATGAACAACAACACACTTTTGAACTCCGCAGGACGTTGGTTCTTGGAGCATTTCTCCTTAGGGAGAATTTTCTTGTCTGATTCTACTTTAAAAATTAGATTAGATGAAATATGGCAAACCCAGGACATTTTATTAATTAAAAGGCAACCATAACTAGAAATGAACTTTAAAATCAAAATAGTAGAATACTAAGAGAGTCCAGTGTAGAGGAACTTATTCTGTTCCTGTACTGGAAAATAACTATAACTTATAATAACTACTGTAACTATAACTAAGGTAACTGTAAAATGAATTTCGATTGTTAAATGAAAACTGACAAAAAGTTTAAAATCTCTTGTTTTACAAATATATGACTATTGATGATATCCCTGATCAGTATATAAATACATGTCGCTATATTGTAATCACAGGTACTAGCATACAAACACCATTATAAGTAGCCTTGTCTGCCATGTAACACTAGTATTATATTGTAAGTGACAGACAAGGCTAGTACCTGTGTTGTAATGTAGCGTGTTAGTCTGCAGTGACCCGAAGGACTGTGAAAGTATAATACAGTGGAGAATAAAGACAGATTAATTTCTTGTACTGAAGAATTTAGGCCTTTAATTCAGTTAACAGTAAATGTAAAGCTAAGTCCTAATATAAGTAGGGCCTCACGATCCTGGTCATTGTTGATCTCTTATGTCCTGTACACAAACATATAGGAGACAAACCTTTTGTCAACTCTAGATCTGCCTGTCTTGAGGTAAAATATCTGGTGAAAAAAACTACGTTGTACAAGGCGGGGGTGGGGTTAGAAGCTGGAACTGGAAACATGATCTGTAAAATATTTATTGAATCAAGTCACATTCTTTGGTAGTGGGTGGGAGTATTGTATGATTATACTGAACCAGATACAAAATGTAGTCAGTAATGTTTGGTATTTAGTGGGGCCTTACGCAATATTGGTTATGTCAGCAATCTATTTATACATTCATTGTAGGATTTACAGTTGTATTTAAAAAAGAACATATGCAATAATGATTTCTACCTCTATAGAAACCTGGAGACAGTCAATACCTTAACCCCACAGAAAGTTAACTCTAAATTGGCTATGTCTGTGAAGGCTGTAAAACAGGAAAGATGGCTTTCAAAATCAAATAACATTATACATTTGTAGTACTGTACAAAATTGATTGTACTTGAAACTTGAAAGAAAGAAATAACTTTGCAAGAATTGTTCTTTCAGGATGGGATGAATGGCTACAAAGTAAATGAAAAATCACTGATCCTTTCAAAGATAATATATATGTTTAATCACATATGGAACTTTGTGGTTTTATATTCAGATAATAAATTACATACCTGTACATTCCCTCAAAAAGTAAAACTGTTTTAACACGGTCACCTGAGTTCTACATTCTATTGACATACATGATCATGAATCATCATGAAGGGTGGGTGGATGCCATAGAACCATACAGTAACTACCAGTAGTAAATTGATATATATATCACACTTACAGTACAGATCGAACCATGTGTTTTTAGGTTTGTTTAAAATGTCATTCTTGTATATATGAGGGTGTGGCTATGGACTGGTGTAAATATAGACATGATCACTTTTTATCGTGGGTTTATATCTTTCCGTGATGGTCTGTTCCTAGCCTGGACATGTTGATGACATACTGTTTATAAGGAGCTGTGTATGTTAATCTGTACAAAAAATAAAACTGAGATATATATAGCACCGGTTCATATACATGTACATACTGTATGTACCGACATAATTGGATGGCTGTGCCAATAGACACACAACACACTCCAACTGTATATGACATAAGCAGCGAAATGTAGAGTAAGATACCAACAAACACGTTGGGGATTCAGATTTTGTTTGTGAAGTGGAGGACGTAATATCAATCAATATTGAAGATCATTGTCCTTCTGATTCTATACAAAGTCTATAAAAAACAAGTTCCAATTCCCTGTGGTGTACCCATGTACATGGTGGTTATATACAGTCTGTAATATACATATTGATTATGGACTGATCGTCCGGTCACAGTATATTGTCTGATTGTGACTATAAAAAGTTTGAATAGGGAAAGGTTGTACATATTGTATGTTATCTACATGTTTATAAAAAGCCTTGGTGAGGACACGTTATCTGTAGGCATTCAAGCTTGTGATAGCGCACCTTGAGATTTTAATGATATCTATGTATCATACATGTACATGTTCTGTCATCTTGTAATTGCCTCAGTTTCATGCACATTCCTTAAATGGAGATTTTTAAATTAAAGAATTTCCATAAAGTTAATTTAATTAATACCGTTGTATACATGTTTATATGAAACTTGGGTTTGTCATCTGATATACCGGTATATATTACCTGCTGTGCTCACTCCAGCCATTAGCATTTTGTTATTAACAAAATGGAATGCTTATTTGCTAAAAGAAAATATATGCCTTTAGCTACTTTTGCTAATGATGTTTGTGTTGAATAAACCATTTTTAGCTCACCTGGCCCGAAGGGCCAAGTGAGCTTATGTGATGGTGCAGCGTCCGTCGTCCGTCTGTCGTCCGTCGTCCGTCAACTTTTTCCTTTAAACGACTTCTTCTAAAATACTGAAAGGCCCAGTGACATGAAATTTGGCTGGTAGATTTCTTGGAAGGAGCTGAACAAAGTTTGCGAAAAAAAATCACTTTGACCTAATTTCAAGGTCACAGGGGTCAAAAATGTCCAAACCTTCAAACAACTTCTTCTAAAATACCGTCAGGCATAGAGACTTCATATTTGACCATTAGCTTCCTTAGATGAAGCCAAATAAAGTTTGCGAAAAGAAATGACCTTGACCAAT
This sequence comes from Mimachlamys varia, assembly GCA_947623455.1. NCBI lineage: Eukaryota > Metazoa > Mollusca > Bivalvia > Pectinida > Pectinidae > Mimachlamys > Mimachlamys varia. The sequence goes on from OX392541.1 coordinate 43,233,624, forward strand.
ATTCAAGGTCACCGTGAGGTTAAATCTATTTTAACCTTTAAACGACTTCTTCTGAAATACCAAAAGCCCTAGAAACATGATATTTGGCTGAAATGTCCCTTGGATGAAGCCCGACAAAGTTTGCGAAAAGAAATGACCTTGACTTATATTCAAGGTCACAGGGGTCAAATCTGTTAAAACGTTTAAATGACTTCTTCTGAAATACCAAAAGCCCTAGAAGCATGATATTTGGTTGAAAGGTTTCTTGGATGAAGCCCGACAAAGTTTGCAAAAAGAAATGACCTTGACCTATATTCAAGGTCACAGGAGTCAAATCTGTTGAAACCTTTAAACGACTTCTTCTGAAATACCAAAAGCCCTAGAAACATGATATTTGGCTGAAAGGTTCCATGGATAAAGCCCGACAAAGTTTGCGAAAAGAAATGACCTTGACCTATATTCAAGGTCACAGGGGTCAAATCTGTTAAAACCTTAAAACGACTTCTTCTGAAATACCAAAAGCCCTAGAAGCATGATATTTGGCTGAAATGTTCCTTGGATGAAGCCGGACAAAGTTTGCGAAAAGAAATGACCTTGACCTATATTCAAGGTCACAGGAGTCAAATCTGTTAAAACCTTTAAACGACTTCTTCTGAAATACCAAAAGCCCTAGAAGCATGATATTTGGCTGAAAGGTTCCTTGGATGAAGCCCGACAAAGTTTGGGAAAAGAAATGACCTTGACCTTTATTCAAGGTCACAGGGGTCAAATCTGTTAAAACCTTTAAAACAACTTCTTCTGAAATACCAAAAGCCCTAGAAGTATGATATTTGGCTGAAAGGTTCCTTGGATAAAGCCCGACAAAGTTTGCGAAAAGAAATGACCTTGACCTATATTCAAGGTCACAGGGGTCAAATCTGTTAAAACTTTTAAACGACTTCTTCTGAAATACCAAAAGCCCTAGAAGCATGATATTTGGCTGAAAGGTTCCTTGGATGAAGCCGGACAAAGTTTACGAAAAGAAATGACCTTGACCTATATTCAAGGTCACAGGGGTCAAATCTGTTAAAACCTTTAAACGACTTCTTCTGAAATACCAAAAGCCCTAGAAGCATGATATTTGGCTGAAAGGTTTCTTGCGACAAAGTTTGGGAAAAGAAATGACCTTGACCTTTATTCAAGGTCACAGGGGTCAAATCTGTTAAAACCTTTAAAACGACTTCTTCTGAAATACCAAAAGCCCTAGAAGCATGATATTTGGCTGAAAGGTTCCTTGGATGAAGCCGGACAAAGTTTACGAAAAGAAATGACCTTGACCTATATTCAAGGTCACAGGGGTCAAATCTGTTAAAACCTTTAAAAGACTTCTTCTGAAATACCAAAAGCCCTAGAAGCATGATATTTGGCTGAAAGGTTCCTTGGATGAAGCCTGACTAACTTTGCGAAAAGAAATGACCTTGACCTATTTTCAAGGTCACTGGAGTCAAATCTGTTGAAACCTTTAAACGACTTCTTCTGAAATACCAAAAGCCCTAGAAGCATGATATTTGGCTGAAAGGTTCCTTGGATGAAGCCCGACAAAGTTTACGAAAAGAAATGACCTTGATCTGTATTCAAGGTCACAGGGGTCAAATCTGTTAAAACCTTTAAACGACTTCTTCTGAAATACCAAAAGCCCTAGAAGCATGATATTTGGCTGAAAGGTTCCTTGGATGAAGCCCGACAAAGTTTGCGAAAAGAATTGACCTTGACCTTTATTCAAGGTCACAGGGGTCAATTCTATTAAAACTTTTAAACGACTTCTTCTGAAATACCAAAAGCCCTAGAAGCATGATATTTGGCTGAAAGGTTCCTTGGATGAAGCCTGACTAAGTTTGCGAAAAGAAATGACCTTGACCTTTATTCAAGGTCACAGGGGTCAAATCTGTTAAAACCTTTAAACGACTTTTTCTGAAATACCAAAAGCCCTAGGAGCATGATATTTGGCTGAAAGGTTCCTTGGATGAAGCCCGACAAAGTTTGTGAAAAGAAATGACCTTGACCTATATTCAATGTCACAGGGGTCAAATCTTTTAAAACGTTTAGAAGCATGATATTTGGCTGAAAGGTTCCTTGGATGAAGCCTGACAAAGTTTGCAAAAAGAAATGACCTTGATCTTGATTTGCCTAGAGACATGATATTTGGCTGGTAGCGTCCTGGGATGAAGCCAAACAAAATTTGAAAATGAAAATGATGTTTTCTTATAAGGTCACAGGGGTAAAATATGTTTAAATCTTAAGATGTTCTTCTAAATGTCTTACATTAAAAGATTTTAGGGAACTTTAGGGTTACACTATAATATAAGTCAGAGATTGATACCAGGTGAGCGATGCAGGCCCATTGGGCCTCTTGTCATAAACACAAACTCCCTTTAAATGTATAATAATAATTGATCCAATTCAATGCTTGAATGGTATGTTAAATACATCAAAACTTATATTAATATTATCACTTGAATTTTAATTCTACTAATGAGTAAAAGTTGTTTAAGGAAACCCTTGTTTGCTAAAAAAGAAAAGTGGTCTTTAGTGACTTTTGCTAAAACATTTTTCAGACTAAAGTGAGCACAGAGTCCTGTAGGCCTAATACATGTAGCTAGGGACCATTTACATACACATGTACAGTCCCACCAAGTTACAATGTGTCTCAGGCATTGAAGGTTTATAGATAAAACATTTGTTTACATAGATTTTTGTGTTATACACAATGATGCGTACAGTTTAAGTATAGATTTTTTTTGTCTATTTTTTTCTGGGTGAGTAGTCAGGATCACATTCTAGCTTGCAATGACGACCACGACCAGTAAATAAAAACCACCCATCGGCCCAGGTAACATACATCGCTCATGGTGCAATTATGACGCAAGTGTTGATTGTGTACTATAAATAGATCTAAATAGTAAATACTGTATAGTACTAGGTGGTGATAGCTCATGAAATGCACCCCAAGATTAATATTCTAATGTGAGTTTAACAATAATTGTTTTCAGTACACTGCACAGCTGAATATACATGTATACATAAATTAAAAAGAAATCTATATTTTATGATCATTTGCAAGATAAAACATATACGTTTGAGCTCAGTTGAAAAATATACTTTTTTTATTCTGATAAATGCCTGTAGGCTGTAGGTAGAAGATATTTATCATGTAAATGAGTTCAGAGTCAGAGGCATTGGAATATGTATAAAGTACACCCAATACTAAAGTAAGATTAGATGTGGTGGTCAGGTGGTGAAAGGGATCTGACGTTCTGCTACCACTGCAGTCCTCCACCACTGGGTCGCGGGTTCAAGGCCAGTGTGCTTTGGGACAGTGGTCAGTAATGTTAAAGGCCATTGGTCAGTGTTTTTCTCCGTAAGCTTTGTTTTTCCTTCACCATGAAAACCTGGCACATCCTGATAAAAAATGTGCTATAGCTGTTACAGTAATACACTGTATCTTAATTGTAAACCGGCCCCTGTATAGCTGTTACAGTAATACACTGTATCTTAATTGTGTAAACCGACCCCTGTATAGCTGTTACAGTAATACACTGTATCTTAATTGTGTAAACCGGCCCCTGTATAGCTGTTACAGTAATACACTGTATCTTAATTGTGTAAACCGGCCCCTGTATAGCTGTTACAGTAATACACTGTATCTTAATTGTGTAAACCGGCCCTTGTCTAATCCGAAAAACACTCTATCCAGGCCCAACAGCATCATGAGCATGGTTCCGGCATTTTCCACTTAACTTTTATCCTATATAGCTACCTCTACAAACTTTTGGTTCGAATTCCTGTGACTTCCATTTTAGACAACTTATATAGTGTAATTAGACATAATGAATAAACCAAACCGTCTAAGCTGAAATAAATATGTGGAAAGTATAAGTATTGTATGCTTTAGAATGTACAAAATGGGTGTGGCATATCATGTTATTGCCAAGTGCTAATCAGGACCTACAAGGAGAATTATTTAAAAAAAAGGTGTACATTGCACAAACAGTGGATATATTTACTTTATGAAATATTGTGATGATCAGATTAAAACCTAAAGCTGTCTCGATTGCTAGACAAGTACATTGTACAGTGTACTATGAGTCTGTGTAAGGCAATAACGACTATGTACCTTCTATAAAGTCAATATTTACCTGTTTTAAAACTTGTGGTCATGTACATTTATAAACATAGAAATTCCTTCATTTTTTCCTGGTGTGACTTTGTTTTAGTTTGATGTAACTTATATTTGACTTTCTTCCTTTTAATTTCAAATGCAGTTATACATACATTAAAACCCCACTTACTTGAACCCTGTTTACTCGAATACCCCTCATTCGCCAAACAGTTTGTTTGATCCCAACCGAGTTCGTACATATTCAAACAACCTCGGATTACTCGAATACCATGTATTCCTCGAACTATATTGACCAGGTCCCCCCAAATTTGTGTATGTAGGGTTTTACTGTATGTGTGTCTGTGTTCTTGCTCTATTACTATTCTTACTAATTGTACGTGATGTCACTTTTGTAGAAGTTTATATGTACAGGCTGTCTTATTAGCTACTGTGATAGATGTAAGTTAAAATTTCCATTTAATTAAGTGGTAGAGTAATGATGTCCAGCTAGAGACCAAAGGTTGCTAGTTTGAACCCCAGTGGGGCCAGGATATTTTTCATTATTTCGCCCTATTATACTACATGTATCACTATCACCCTAGTGATATCAATACTGTTTGTGACTTTCAGATTTGTAAAGCCATACCATGTCAGCTTACCCAACAGCATCACCTGATGGACAGGCCCCACCCATAGAGAAACAGCCTGTCCCTGGAGGTAAATATGTGTGATTATACCAACAAACAGCAAAGAAACAACAATACCCAAACCAATAATACATATATAGTCATCCCTAGTACTGTTCTACTACTTATAGCCTTTCTCTTGGTAATTGTATATATTTGTGTGGGGAACACATTTTATCAGATGTCTAGAGTCTAGAAAAATGAAGATTTGAATAAAGTTATTGAGCAGATGAAATTTGAAATTTGCGAAATTTGCTTATAGTACAAGTTTATTTGTAAAAGTCATGTACAACATGGAAGAAAAAAACGCATTTGCTGCTATTATATTAAAAGTTACCTTAAGGAAAATATTCAAGTTTTTTAAGATCAGTTTCAAAGAAAATTCCATTGAAAAAAATACTGAAAGCAACTTTAAAGACAATTAAGATCTGATGTTACATGTAGAGTGATTTAAGAGTACTAAACATTTAAATGATTTGACAGCCTTTATTTTGTTGAAAAGTTTAAATGCTTCACAATAAATGACTCATGGGTGTAAAACATCAACTTCTGTCATGTCAGATGTCTACTGCTGAAAGAAACTGTATGTACACCATTAAAATGTACTTTTGTCATTTATAAACATATTTACTTCCTGATTTAAAGGTCCAGCTGCAACCCCTATGGCCCCAGGAGCGGCCCCTGTTGGCCCCGGGGGTTGGGCAGCAGGACCCCAACAGCCACCGGCCAACTGTCCCCCGGGGCTCCAGTACCTGTCCCAAGTAGATCAACTGCTCGTCAAACAGAAGGTGGAGGGATTTGAAGGTAAAAAGCTGGTATTGTACACTCTGTAATTACATAGTTGTTAAATTTCATGGAGGTAAAATTTCATAATTTTCTGTCCGAAAGTTATGCTTGGGGTTTAATATCAGCGATCACGAAATCATTGTGAGACCTAGATCTGTAAATTGCCACAATATACTGTACAATTTTCATGAGGTGATCATTATTGCAATTTTTGATGCATTAGTCAATTTAGCAAATAACAACCCTTGTGAATTTTAGCAACTATGCAGTACCATGTGGTAGATTCTCATAAACATTGTTCTAAAATAGACTTATTTTGGTTTTACGTTATAAGGTTTCAGATCAAAGTTTTATAAAAAAAAATTATGATATAAAATTTGTTTAATTCACACTCTAGATGTTTTGGTGATGAAATAGATTTTGATGTTGAGAGTGTACAAATATACTTCGGTTTAATAGATGTTGTCTTTGAGAAAGTTGTGTATGTAATGTTTTTGCTTAACAGCTGTTACGGGAATTGAGACCAACAACAAGTACGAGGTGTTGAACTCTCTCGGCCAGATCGTGTACAGAGCTCACGAAGGTAACATTCTAGTTGTTTGTCATATTAAGGTACATACATGTACCTTCTCAGGTACAGAGTATAAAACCTTTGTTCTTTATAAGAGTGTGATTTTGGACAAATATCAAAATAAATTCTTAAAAGTTATGTAAATGTCCCTTCTCCCAAACTGCACAACAGTTTTGTCATATATTTGTTCCAATCTGATTAAAAAATCTTCATTCTTATTCTCCCTCTGTTACGTAAGGATCTGACAACATCCTGTAAGAGGTCATGTTCTGACAACCTACATGTATATTCTTCCTCTGTTCTTCAAACACAAGTCAAATTGTCTGATTGCATGATTTGACTTACCAGGTATGTAAGCATTTTCACCCACCAACATTCACTTTCAAAATTCTGTTAGTGGTAATTTGATTGGCTACTGCAAAAGTTCACAAGACTCTGACCCCATATTTGAAGTTGTCAGATCTGATGTATGCAGAGAGTAACAGAAGTATCTTCATTTCATTCAGATTGTTTTTGTCCACTATCAAATTCTAGTCAGTTATCCTAAATATAACAGATCTTTAAATATGTCTGAAGGGTGATTTTATTATAATATTTTTTATATTTTTATTCACAATCAGCATATTTATAGTTTACACTGCTTGCCCTCACACGAGGGGACTCATTCCACAACTTTACATAACTTGGTCATATCACAGGGACCTGAGAATTTGTTACAGCTAGTTTTGGACCAAAAACAGGGTGTTTAGAGCAACTCTACACATTTAGGGGCTAAGATCAATTTTCGACAAAATCGTCGAATGTTTTATTATAATATAATTGACTTGCTTGTTGATTAGCGATGGGTCTGGTAAGTGAATGAAACTTAAGTTACCCTTAATTAATTGATCAATTAAGATATTTTGAAATGATTGTAAAAAGATATGTGCTGTTGTTGCAAGTTACTTACAAATGGAAAAAAATAGATCTGATGTAAGAATCCACTTTAATTTGTAATAGTATGTAATATTGTAAGAGTAGATTAAAAATGATGCCAGACACAGCATCTGGAAAAATTTGCATCAGCAGCCTTCGCTTATGCAACAAGTTATCCAACCAATTTTGTTTGCCTGGATGTTAGTGCAAGAGGAGTCTTATTGTGGGAGGAAACCGGAGTACCCGGTGAAAACCCATGTGGTCGGGCAGATGAATCCAATATATTTTCACGTCAGGTCGAGGAATCGAACCCTGGCCGCCTTGGAAAAGGCAAGTGCGCTCACCACTGTACCACCAGACCACCCAAATAAATAAATAAATATATTTAAATGTTTTGACATCAAACTGTCTATTTGGTAGATACCTGTTGCTGTACCCGTAATTGTTGTGGATCAAAGCGGCCATTTGATATCAAGATCACAGACAACACCCACAAAGAGGTTATGCACCTGTCCCGGGGACTTAGGTGTTCTTCATGTTGGTTTCCCTGCTGTCTACAGGTAATTAGGGACTTAGGTGTTCTTCATGTTGGTGTCCCTGCTGTCTACAGGTAATTAGGGACTTAGGTGTTCTTCATGTTGGTTCCCCTGCTGTCTACAGGTAATTAGGGACTTAGGTGTTCCACAGGCACTAGCCTCGTCTGTCAAACACCTATAATATTAACAAGGTTATGAACTCCATCGGCCCAGCGACACGACCTAATTATGGGAAACATATGATTTTGACATAACCGTAAGATATCCCACTGGGAGTGGTTTTGATCGACAGAGAAATAATTTCTCTTTAATTTGGTATATCATTTACCATGTATCATGTCGTAAAATTGTCTGTAAAGGTCACGAAACAGCAGAAAACTGTCAAATTTCAGTTGGTCGGACTCTGTGCTGTCCACAGAAAACACGCTAAATTCCTAGTGGGTATCTCCTTACTCAGGGCATTTACAAGGTTCAACCTCAATACAGTGTAACTACAACAAAAAACAAACTAACTTGTGTGTTTAATCATGTCCTTATATTATCATGTCGGACACTGGAGACAAAAGTTCAAGCTAGTCAAACTGGCAGACAGAAAGCAGGCCATTTACTTCCATTTTGTTGAATATTTGTGATCTCGGCGCTGATTGGCCAGTTTAAAATAGGAAGCCAATCAATGCCGAGATCACAAAATTTTAACAAAATGGAAGTACCCACTAGGAATTTAACGTGTTTTCCGTGGACAGCACATTGTCCGACCAACTGAAATTTGAGTTTTCTGCTGTTTCGTGACCTCTACAGAAATTTTACGACATGATACATGGTAAATGATATACCAAATTAAAGAGAAATTATTTCTCTGTCAATCAAGACCACTCCAAGTGGGATATCTTGAACGGTTATGTCAAAATCACATGTTTCCCATAATTAGGTCGTGTCGCTGGGCCAATGGAGTTCATAACCTTGTTAATATTATAGGTGTTTGACAGACGAGGCTAGTGCCTGTGGGTGTTCTTCATGTTGGTGTCCCTGCTGTCTACAGGTAATTAGGGACTTAGGTGTTCTTCATGTTGGTGTCCCTGCTGTCTACAGGTAATTAGAGACTTAGGTGTTCTTCATGTTGGTGTCCCTGCTGTCTACAGGTAATTAGGGACTTAGGTGTTCTTCATGTTGGTGTCTCTGCTGTCTACAGGTAATTAGGGACTTAGGTGTTCTTCATGCTGTTGTCCCTGCTGTCTACAAGTAATTAGGGACTTAGGTGTTCTTCATATTGGTGTCCCTGCTGTCTACAGGTAATTAGGGACTAGGTGTTCTTCATATTGGTGTCCCTGCTGTCTACAGGTAATTAGAGACTTAGGTGTTCTTCATATTGGTGTCCCTGCTGTCTACAAGTAATTAGGGACTAGGTGTTCTTCATGCTGTTGTCCCTGCTGTCTACAGGTAATTATTGTATTGTTGTTGTAAATATTGTATATTTTATATGTATCTTGACCATGTGTAAGACGAGCTTTAAGCTCAACATGTTATCAAGTTTAAATAAAGTCTATTATTATTATTATTATTATTAATTAGGGACTTAGGTGTTCTTCATATTGGTGTCCCTGCTGTCTACAGGTAATTAGAGACTTAGGTGTTCTTCATGTTGATGTCCCTGCTGTCTACAGGTAATTAGGGACTTAGATGTTCTTCATGTTGGTGTCCCTGCTGTCTACAGGTAATTAGGGACTTCAGTGTTCTTCATGTTGATGTCCCTGCTGTCTACAGGTAATTAGGGACTTCGGTGTTCTTCATGTTGGTGTCCCTGCTGTCTACAGGTTATTAGGGACTTCAGTGTTCTTCATGTTGATGTCCCTGCTGTCTACAGGTAATTAGGGACTTAGGTGTTCTTCATGTTGATGTCCCTGCTGTCTACAGGTAATTAGGGACTTAGATGTTCTTCATGTTGGTGTCCCTGCTGTCTACAAGTAATTAGGGACTTAGGTGTTCTTCATGTTGGTGTCCCTGCTGTCTACAGGTAATTAGAGACTTATGTGTTTGTCATGTTGATGTCCCTGCTGTCTACAGGTAATTAGAGACTTAGATGTTCTTCATGTTGGTGTCCCTGCTGTGTACAGGTAATTAGGGACTTAGGTGTTCTTCATGTCGGTGTCCCTGCTGTCTACAGGTAATTAGAGACTTAGGTGTTCTTCATGTTGGTGTCCCTGCTGTTTACAGTTAATCAGGGACTTATGTGTTCTTCATGTTGATGTCCCTGCTGTCTACATGTGATTAAATGTTTACAATTTTTCTTTACGTTTTCTTTGCAATCAATGAATTATTCTTGATTTAGTTATTTTGAATATTCTTAATTTGTCTCCCTTCCATGCTTCAAAATTAATGTTACTAAAAATTCAAAAATACACCTGGAAAACATGATAACCATACCCCCACTTAGGCAAGTGGGGTATATATACTAATCACTTTGTATGTGGACATCGTGTACAAGATATCTCATGAACCACTGGTCCGATTTGGTTCAGATTCACACCATAGCAGCACAAGGTGAAGGATTACACCTGATTAGATATTGGTGGTCATCTATCAATGTTAAAGGTCAAAGGTCACCGTTGACCAATTGGGAATAAAAACTTGTGTACAAGATGTCTCATGAACCCCTGGCACACCATAGCATCACAGTGTTATGGTCTAAACCTGATTTTATTTAGTGGTCGTCGGTCAAGGTAAAAGGTCAGAGGTCACTTTGCTTTTTTTTAATATTGAAATAAGAAGCTGAAATCTTATATTTATAAGAGTACAGTATTATTACGTTTTATGATAGAAGAAAGAAAGTGTGAGATTTCTGTGGTGTCAGCTATTGAATGTTTTTTTTTGTAAATGTCATGTACTGTGATGTTATATTACAGAAAGTCACTGTTGAAGCTCCACCAGGAAAGGTCATTGGGTACGTTGCACAGTCTTGGAGCTGTTGTAAGCCACGGTTCCGTATCGAGAATGCTGCTGAGGAAACCGTGCTGAGGATTGTTGGTCCCTGTTGTACATGGAACATGTGTGGAGATATTGAGTTTGACGTAAGATAAATCTTGCCAGATTTGAGAAAACTGTAGATACTATCCTTTACTAAATTATGTGCTTCCACTGCTAATTTACTTTTTAACAACAGTAACTTTTGCAATAACAATAATTCACATTTGTTATTCATGCCTGATCCATTAACTATTAAAGTAGGAGTTTAAGGTAAAAATGTCTTTTTCATTGCCTTATTGTCTTCTGTCAGGTTATAAGCAAAAGTTTCTATGGTCCTACAACATACACTGCTATTGATGACAAACTAAATGTCAGTTGTAGAAGTAGTTATGCTTTATTTAGTTAAGGCTGTTCAATAATTAATCATGGGGGGGGGGGGGGGGGAGCCTGTATTCATTTGTCATGGGTGGTGGTGTTGAAAATGGACCTGCATACTAAACTGTATTCCTTAGGGCTGTTCCAGAATTAACCATATATGTGGGAGGGGCGGGAGGCACTTTTTCATAGATCCAGCCCCTTCATACATTAAAGGCCCAGTATACGGAACTTTCGGCAAAACTTGAAGCGAAAATCAAGCCTAATAACTTATTATATTTAGCTCACCTGGCCCGTCCGTCCTGCGTCCGTCAACTTTTTCTTTTAAACGACTTCTTCTCAAATACTGAAAGGCCTAGTGACATGAAATTTGGCTGGTAGCTTTCTTGGAAGAAGCTGAACAAAGTTTGCGAAAAAAAATCACTTTGACCTAATTTCAAGGTCACAGGGGTCAAAAATGTCGAAACCTTCAAACAACTTCTTCTAAAATACCGTCAGGCATAGAGACCTCATATTTGACCAGTTGCTTTCTTGGATGAAGCTGAATAAAGTTTGCTAAAAGAAATGACCTTGACCAATATTCAAGGTCACAGTGAGGTTAAATATATTTTAACCTTTAAACGACTTCTTCTAATAAACCAAAATCCCTAGAAGTATGATATTTGGCTGAAATGTTCCTTGGATGAAGCCCGACAAAGTTTGCGAAAAGAAATGACCTTGACCTATATTCAAGGTCACAAGGGTCAAATCTGTTAAAACCTTTAAACGACTTCTCCTGAAATACCAAAAGCCCTAGAAACATGGTATTTAGCTGAAATGTTTCTTGGATGAAGCCCGACAAAGTTTGCGAAAAGAAATGACCTTGACTTATATTCAAGGTCACAGGGGTCAAATCTGTTAAAACCTTTAAACAACTTCTTCTGAAATACCAAATGCCCAAAAAACATGGTATTTGGTTGAAAGGTTCCTTGGACGAAGCCCGACAAAGTTTGCGAAAAGAAATGACCTTGACTTATATTCAAGGTCACAGGGGTCAAATCTGTTAAAACCTTTAAACAACTTCTTCTGAAATACCAAGAGCCCTAGAAGTATGATATTTGGCTGAAATGTTCCTTGGATGAAGCCCGACAAAGTTTGCGAAAAGAAATGACCTTGACCTATATTCAAGGTCACAAGGGTCAAATCTGTTAAAACCTTTAAACGACTTCTCCTGAAATACCAAAAGCCCTAGAAACATGATATTTGGCTGAAATGTTTCTTGGATGAAGCCCGACAAAGTTTGCGAAAAGAAATGACCTTGACTTATATTCAAGGTCACAGGGGTCAAATCTGTTAAAACCTTTAAACAACTTCTTCTGAAATACCAAATGCCCAAAAAACATGGTATTTGGTTGAAAGGTTCCTTGGACGAAGCCCGACAAAGGTTGCGAAAAGAAATGACCTTGACTTATATTCAAGGTCACAGGGGTCAAATCTGTTAAAACCTTTAAACAACTTCTTCTGAAATACCAAGAGCCCTAGAAGTATGATATTTGGCTTAAAGGTTCCTTGGATGAAGCCCAACAAAATTTGCGAAAAGAAATGACCTCGACCTATATTCAAGGTCACAGGGGTCAAATCTGTTAAAACCTTTAATCGACTTCTTCTGAAATACCAAAACCCCAAGAAACATGGTATTTGGTTGAAAGGTTCCTTGGACGAAGCCCGACAAAGTTTGCGAAAAGAAATGACCTTGACTTATATTCAAGGTCACAGGGGTCAAATCTGTTAAAACCTTTAAACAACTTCTTCTGAAATACCAAGAGCCCTAGAAGTATGATATTTGGCTTAAAGGTTCCTTGGATGAAGCCCAACAAAATTTGCGAAAAGAAATGACCTCGACCTATATTCAAGGTCACAGGGGTCAAATCTGTTAAAACCTTTAATCGACTTCTTCTGAAATACCAAAACCCCAAGAAACATGGTATTTGGCTGAAAGGTTCCTTGGATGAAGCCCAACAAAGTTTGCGAAAAGAAATTACCTTGACTTATATTCAAGGTCACAGGGGTCAAATCTGTTAAAACCTTTAAACGACTTTTTCTGAAATAGCAAAAGCCCAAGAAACATGGTATTTGGCTGAAAGGTTCCTTGGACGAAGCCCGACAAAGTTTGGGAAAAGAAATGACCTTGACTTATATTCAAGGTCACAGGGGTCAAATCTGTTAAAACATTGAAATTACTTCTTCTGAAATACCAAAACTCCTAGAAGCATGATATATGACTTAAAGGTTCCTTGGATGAAGCCCGACAAAGTTTGGGAAAAGAAATGACCTTGACTTATATTCGAGGTCACAGGGGTCAAATCTGTTAAAACCTTTAAACAACTTCTTCTGAAGTACCAAAACTCCTAGAAGCATGATATATGGCTAAAAGGTTCCTTGGATGAAGCCAAGCAAAGTTTGCGAAAAGAAATGACCTTGAACTATATTCAAGGTCACAGAGGTCAAATCTGTTAAAACCTTTAATCGACTTCTGAAATATCAAAAGCCCTGGAAGCAAGATATTTGGCTGAAAGGTTCCTTAGATGAAGCCCACCAAAGTATGCAAAAGAAATTACCTTGACCTATATTCAAGGTCACAGGGGTAAACTGTTAAAACATTTAAACGACTTCTTCTGAAATACCAAAAGCCCAAGAAGCATGATATTTGGCTGAAAGGCTCCTTGGATGAAGCTTGACAAACTTTGGGAAGGAAAATGAGCTTGACCCATATAAAGTTCACAGTGTTCAAATCGGTTAAAAGCTTTCAGCGACTTCTTCTAATAAACCCAAATGCCTAGAGACATGATATTTGGCTAGTAGCATCCTGGGATGAAGCGAAACAAAATTTGAAAATGAAAATGATGTTGTCTTATAAGGTCACAGGGGTAAAATATGTTTAAATCTTAACATGTTCATCTAAATGTCTTACAGTAACAATTTTTGGGGACTTAAGGGTTACACTATAATATAAGTCAGAGATTGATACCAGGTGAGCGATGCAGGCCCATTGGGCCTCTTGTTATAGATTTAGTTAAGATAAACTGATATCAGCAATATCCAAGATGAATTCTTAAGCGGTTACCGGTAAAGCGACAGTTGAAACTCGGTATTTGTAATCACGCATCCATTTTCTAACTTCGGCTTGTTGTTGAAGTGTGCAACACCTGAACTATTTTCAATTTTTTTTATTTTTCTGTCAAGAGTTTCTTGTTAGTTACCTCTCAGGTTTAGTTTGTTTTAAGCTTATTTTTGCAATGATAATCATATGGATTTTTTTTTTTCAGAATTTTTCAGAATCACGAAACATTTCCCGTAGTTACATATATTGGGCCTTAATATATGGAATAGTTGGCATTCCCCCACACAATTAATTATTGAAGAGCACTTCATTCAAACAGTTATTTGAACAGCAAATAAGTCTTGACACCAATGGAATGGGTAACATCACAGTAGATATTGAGGGTGTTGGGTACAATATTGGAAACAAGAGTTATCTCCCATGTTAACGTCAATATCATTGTGACATCATTGCCTTACTGTGTTTCAGGTTTACGCTGCAGATGAGGAGACATTCGTTGGTCGTGTGACGAAGCAGTGGTCGGGACTGGCGAAGGAAGTTTTTACCGACGCTGACAACTTCGGAATCTCGTTCCCACTCGACTTGGACGTTAATGTCAAGGCTGTCCTGATGGGGGCCGTCTTTCTTATTGTAAGGGTTTCTTCTGACCAGGAGATATCAGTTTGTTTTATTTTGTAGCTTATTTGTCTTGGTTTAGATGTAGAAATCTAGAAAAAGTGTTCTGATATAGTACTTTGCTGTAGAATTTTGTAAAAAAATTAAAACACACACAGGGCATATTGAGAAATTACAGATTTACAGTAAGATTAGGTATGATTATCAGTATGTATTGAACAACTTAAACATAGTTGTATCAAGTGGGTATATTTGATATAATGTACCAGTATGTATTCTATATGTTACTTAGACACTTTTGAATTAACCTTTATCATGTGTAACAATATATTCTGTATGTAAACACTTTTGAATTTCACTATACCATGTGTTACAATGTATTCTGTATGTAAACACTTTTGAATTTCACTATACCATGTGTTGCGATGTATTCTGACATAATTATGTTGTTTATTTCAGGACTTCATGTTCTTTGAGAATAACACAAAGAAAGATGATGTAAGTATACATTGATTCTCTGATAGATATGTTGTCTTAATTTAATAAGTGTTCAGTTTCTGTCGGTAGAAGTATTTCTTGTTGGTAGAAGTATTTCTGTGGGTAGAAGTATTTCTTGTCGGTAAAAGTATTTCTGTCAGTAGAAGTATTTCTGTCGGTAGAAGCTTTTCTGTCGGTAGAAGCTTTTCTGTCTGTAGAAGTATTTCTGTCTGTAGAAGTATTTCTGTCGGTAGAAGTATTTCTGTCGGTAGAAGCATTTCTGTCGGTAGAAATATTTCTGTCGGTAGAAGTATTCCTGTTTGTAGAAGTATTTCTGTCGGTAGAAGTATTTCTGTCGGTAGAAGTATTTCTGTCAGTAGAAGCATTTCTGTCGGTAGAAGCTTTTCTGTCTGTAGAAGTATTTTTGTCTGTAGAAGTATTTCTGTCGGTAGAAGTATTTCTGTCGGTAGAAGTATTTCTGTTGGTAGAAGCATTTCTGTCGGTAGAAGCATGTATTTCTGTCGGTAGAAGTATTTCTGTCGGTAGAAGTATTCCTGTTTGTAGAAGTATTTCTGTCGGTAGAAGTTTTTCTGTCGGTAGAAGTATTTCTGTTCTGACGGTAGAAGTATTTCTGTTGGTAGAAATATTTCTTGTAGGTAGAAGTATTTCTGTCGGTAGAAGTGTTTCTGTCAGTAGAAGTATTTCTGTCGGTAGAAGTATTTCTGTTGATAGAAGTATTTCTGTTGGTAGAAGTATTTCTGTAGGTAGAAGCAATTCTGTCGGTAGAAGTATTTCTGTTGATAGAAGTATTTCTGTCGGTAGAAGTATTTCTGTTGGTAGAAGCATTTCTGTCGGTAGAAGTATTTCTGTTGGTAGAAGTATTTCTGTCGGTAGAAGCATTTCTGTCGGTAGAAGTATTTCTGTTGATAGAAGTATTTCTGTCGGTAGAAGTATTTCTGTATTTCTGTGGGAAGAAGTTTTTCTGTTGGTAGAATTATTTCTGTCGGTAGAAGTATTTCTTGTCAATAGAAGTATTTCTGTTGTTAGAAGTATTTCTTGTCGGTAGAAGTATTATTTCTGTCGGTAGAAGTATTTCTGTCGGTAGAAGTATTTCTGTTGATAGAAGTATTTCTGTCGGTAAAAGTATATCTGTTGGTAGAAGTAATTCTGTCGGTAGGAGTATTTCTCTCGATAGGAGTATTTCTGTGGGTAGGAGTATTTCTGTTGGTAGGAGTATTTCTGTCGGTAGGAGTATTTCTGTCGGTAGAAGCATTTCTGTCGGTAGAAGCATTTCTGTTGGTAGAAGCATTTCTGTCGGTAGAAGTATTTCTGTAGGTAGAAGTATTTCTGTCGGTAGAAGTATTTCTGTCGGTAGAAGTTTTTATGTTGGTAGAAGTATTTCTGTGGGTATATTTGCGGAGACTAATAGTTAAATAAGAGAACATTTCCACACAGCGAACAATTCCACTTTTACACTATCACTGAGGCATAGTTTTCATGTTTGACTATATTTTGCTCTGTTTACACCAAGGCTCGAGAAGTGAGAACTGACAGTAGATTTTACGAATTTGTTTTTTTGTCTTTTCAGAAGGGAAAGAAAACGTTATCAGGGAGTGCCTAATGCTTGGGAAGACGAGGTGTCATTGCTCATGTCCTTGAGGTCAAAGTTCACCTTCCTACATCATATGATTTTAGTGAAGATATATTTGATGTTTTATTTACTGACAAACATATTGTGGAAACTGATTTACTGGTAATGGTCTAAAGGTTAAGTGATTTAAAAAGAAACTTTCAAAAGATTGAGTTATCATTATTGTGACAGGTTATTAAACTGTCCTGCTGCACTAGACGAGATGCCAAAGGCCCACTAACCTGTATAAACCATGTCCTCTAAAAATGGCTATTGTGGACATGGGGTCTTGTTATTTTTTATTCTCTCCTTTTATTTGTTATTTTTAATGGCCATGAATGACCAAAGGTGTCAGTCAGCGGTAAAACGATTTAAAAGCAAAAACATTTTTTTATTTTCCTTATTTACAGAACATGTTGTTAAAAAATGTATTTACTTATTACACTTCGACCAGTAGAATGTATTTACATGTAACTGTATCACACATTAGTAATTGGTTGTTCTATTTATGTTTTTAAATGTTTACCATTCTTTGTACATTTCTTAAATTAAAACAAAAAACTTATATAATTATACCTCAGTATATTTCAACCAAATCACCTGGCCTTCTGATCTTAACTCCCTGGCTGTCACTAGTCCTTGGCTGGTCAGCTCCCATTGTCACCTGACCACCCAAGGTCAAGTGACCACCCAAGGTCTAGTGACCACCCAAGGTCTAGTGACGGTCATTGAGTTAAGATCACTCACTCAGCTGAAGAAGGCCAAGTGATTTGGTTGAAATATACTTTAGAGATATATAAAGTTTTTTGTTCTAATTTAAGAAATGTACAAAGAATTTTGTCATCAGATCTTACGTTGTATGTTTATCATTCTCATTACTGGCTGCCTTTATATAAATGAAATGTAAAGATATTTTCAGACCAATTTTTTCTCTGCGTTGAAACCTGCTGACTGTGTACTGTTGAACACTTGGTTTTGACTTCTATTCGTATACAATATGTATCTTTTTATTCTTACACAATATCAATCTGGTACTTTTATATATAATGTTTTGTATGATAGTTTCCATACATTATCTTTGTTCTGTTTTTGTGAGTTTTCTATGTTTACATTGTTATGAACAAAGATTTTTAACATATTTATTATTATTCATTTTGATATTAGACAACAATAAAATCATTTTTTACTTCATTAATATTATGGGGAAATATGGCTGAAAACATTAATTTACCAGATTAACTTGAACTTGAAGAAATCGTTCTATTAAAAGTTGTTGTTGATATCATGTAAAGATGTACAGCTATTTTTGTGACAGCTTGTAGATTAAGCTAGGTGATGGTTCAAAGTAAATTTAGAATTAAAATTTGTTGAGGTCACTGATTTAAAAGAATAAGATAAGAATAAGAAATCACTCTGTATAGCATACAATGTAATACTTAGTAGCTATGTTACCAGTGTTTACCTGTATGTGCCTGTAACCCTATCTTACTTAAATTTGGTGACACATCACTATAATGTTTAGCTGGTAATCATACAAGCACTCCCCAAGGCTCTTTCCTCTTCTTTATTTACAACTAGGTCTGCTGTGAATCCAATTTAAATTGTTTTTTTGTTTCATTTTTGTGGAGTATTTTAAAAGGTTTTTGGGTCGTATCAGGATAATTTCTCTTAATGAAATCCCCGAATCTATTCAGCAGTGGAAGTCAGTCACAGGAATGGGTAGCTAGATGTTCCGATAGGTTGTTTTACACATATGTCTTATATATAATGTGTTGTTTTAGTTTTTGAAATGATCCACAAAATTGATTTGTTTTGTACCACAAGGTTATGATTATGTGTTTAATAAACAATCAGTATTAGTTAGTAGGACCACAGACTTAGATAGCTGTCTACCTACGTATTGTTTTATATTATAATTAAATACGATGAAAAAAGAAGTTTTTTGCATCTTGAACAAATTTTGTCGCTCCTTTCAACCCAGGGGAGATAACTGACAGAACACAGGGTATTTAGATATTGTTACGTAGTCTTAGATCAGTAACTAGATATACTCCAACAATGTTAGAGGTTTTACACGACGAGGTACTTTTGACAGGATTCGGCAAATTCATTTCCGATAGAAAAAGGCCGACCAGCAGCCCCTTATGTTATAGGAGTATAGCTGGGTGTACTCAACAAAGTTAGAGGTTTAACATGGTGATATACTTTTGACAGGATTCGGCACACTCATATCCAATAGAAAAAGGCCGACCAGCAGCCCCTTATGCTATAGGAGTATAGCTGGGTGTACTCAACGATGTTATAGGTTTTACATGGCGAGATACTTATGACAGGATTCGGCACAATCATATCCGATAGAAAAAGGCCGACCAGCAGCCCCTTATGCTATAGGAGTATAGCTGGGTGTACTCAACGATGTTATAGGTTTTACATGGCGAGATACTTATGACAGGATTTGGCACAATCATATCCGATAGAAAAAGGCCGACCAGCGGCCCCTTATGCTTTAGGAGTATAGCTGGGTGTACTCAACGATGTTATAGGTTTTACATGGCGAGATACTTTTGACAGGATTCGGCACAATCATATCCGATAAAAAATGGCCGACCAGCGGCCCCTTATGTTATAGTATAGCTGAGTGTAAAGCTGTAGTTGTGTTCCCTAACACTGTAACATTAGCAGTGTCTACCAAAGACTAGTTTATATATATTACACCACACATTTTACAGGACTGACTCTAGCCTTTGTACATACATGTATACTGTAGTTGTACTGTTATAGGGATCTGATAAAAAAAAAATTTTGGTACAATCGACAGGGAAAAAAATCTGTTAAACAAAATTTTGATCAATTTTGATACATCATGTACATGTACTGATTGCTTTGATATATGTCTGGGAGTAAAAAATCAACAACATTCGATGTTTTTGTGTTGTAGGGTTTTAAGAAACTTTAAAAACAATACTAATAAAGTATTTTCAACTCCAATCTTTTATAGAAAATTTGTATGATTAATTATAAAATGCCTAAAACTAAATTCTAATCAGTTACACTTCGTAGGAAGGGCATTTTTTTTTAAAGGCTGTAATCTTTGAAACAGTTTCTTATAGTGTTACCGGGGTAATATAAATGTGGTGTCATTGTGCCTTATATTATTTTTGAAGAATTCATTGTAATGCTTGATTTTGAGGTATTTCATAATGATTAGAAATCTTGTCTTTGATTTGAGTAAATTAGTTTTAGCGTACATCGTGTAGCTTGTTAATAATAAAAATATTCCTGATATAAGATTTATCACTTATGACATTTTCTATCATTATCATCTGATCTCTTTTATTGGAGGCAGTTTATACTTAATTCAAGTGTAGCTGATTTATACATACATTATAATTTTTGTTTTTAATTTCTCCATAAATTACATAATTTATGTGTTTTTCTTCTGATTAGTTGACAAAGAAATTTTCAATACTATTGATCAGTTGCCTTCAGTGACTTTCATTGTTTGTGCAAAATTATTTGCAAGATGAGTGAATGAATTTTTTTTAAAACTTACTAACTATTATGGAATAAGAAAAATAGTATGACAAATTACAGTGCAAATTACAGATCAGAACTTTTTTTAAAAATTTAATTGTACCTGTTTAATTTCCCTGGTTACGATGACTTATAAGGTGACATATATCTATCTGTATAAAGTTACCTGGAATTGATGCCGTGTGTATCTATTAGATTTAGTTGTGGGTTTGATAGTAACTGCTGTTGTAGTATGTGTTATAACTTTATATTACTTACATTACGATCTACATTGTACATATATATACAATCTACATCAAACCTTGATATTTCACCTATTTCATTGGATTATTAATGGCATTTTAATATTTTGTTGAATTACTTGTTGTAAGTATAATTTGGTTTATTCTTTAAAGGGTGGCTGTATTACAAGTTTTTACTATCTTCCTGATATTGAGAAAGTTATTTGTTCTTATGTTTCTAAATTGAATTTTCGTATGAATTAATTATATATATTATACAAGTTAACACAGTGTTTAAAAGACAACAAAAACAGAATCAGGAATCCCATGGCCCTTAAGTTTATTTCTGCTGTATAGTATGAAGTTAAGATTTCAAAAGGAATTTTGGTTAAATGTTATGGAATGAATCATTATAATATCATGACACTTCAAACTTATTATAGCTATGTGACTGCTGAAATGGATCCAGAGATCATGTATATTTGAGGATTTGTTTCATATTACATGGTATTTATACTGGTCTGGTTGTTTTATGGCAGAACACCCTGATATTATGTACAATGCATTGTTGTATGGATGTCTCTCCTAACCAAAATTTGTATCTATATAGAGTAGTTTTATATCAATATTTATAGATGAAATCACTGTATGTATTACCGGCTTTTATTGTTCTCTTTTTATGTACATGTATATATGTATACATCTATATAATTTCAGTCATTAAAACTTACATGAATCCTTATCAATCTGTTTTTGTGTTTTCAAGAATAAATGACATTGTTGGACAGAACCGTTATGGGATATTGGTAATAGGAATATGGTATTACTATGTACCTCAGCAGATGTTGGGTTAGGGTTAGGGTTAGGGGGGGATACACATTTGGGGTTGTCCATCTGTCTGTCAGTCTATCTGTCACACTTCGTTTCCATGCAATAACAACAACAAATATTATCCAATTTTCTTGAAACTTGGTTACAAAGTAAAATGCCGAAAGGGCTCGGCCAAGTTCGATCTCCACTTCTGGCTTGTCGAGAGTTATGGCCCTTTGATTAACGAAAAATGTCATTTTCTTTCCTTTCCTTGCAATAACGGCAACAACTAATATCCGATTTTCTTGAAACTTGGTAATAAGGTTAATTGCCTGAAGGGCTCGGTCAGGTTCGATTGAGGGGAAGGGTGGTGGTATTAAGTTTAATTAAAAGTCATTTTGCACAGTTTTTTGAACCGCAATCAAGAGGACAACAATTAAATTATTGACGTTACATTAGCAAATGTATAGTCCCAAAACTCCATTTGCAATCTCAAAGCATTACAATGAAAGGATGCAAAACAAACGCGAATTTGTATCAATTATAATAACAATATGGCTATCTTGTGCAAAGGACCATTTAACCTTTTAGCTGTAGCTAATGACTTTGATCGTATTTGGCTTTGTGAGGGACAGGGTGTATTTATTCTTATAGCACCTTGTATGCGTACATTGTTGTGCTAATTCAAGCAGTTGGCTTCTAATTGGTGTGAGTACATGGTCTACTTCCTGAAAATGACAAAATGAGGTTTTGGTGTCAAATGAACTATGAATGCCAAATGATGATAGTTGAATACGGTCATATCTATCGATTTGTAAATTATTATCCTATGTATTCTGTAGACTTCCTTAAGGAATTCGAAGGAAAATGAAATTTTAAAATCGTATCAATCCATATCCGTATCCGTCTCTCTGATCAGCTGTATATTGTATTAATAAGGCTTAAGCTTAGATATCCAAAATCTACATTGTTCAAGTATTTTCATTTTTATAACGTCCCGACCTCATACAAACTCAAAGGATATAGAATTTGCAATGTTTTTTGTTTATATTGTATAACTATATAAAAATGGTTGTATCATTTATTTTGCGTTTAAAAATTAGATTCGAGGTGTACATATCAATATTAACAATGCATGTTCTCTGCCGAATCTCACCCGTTCAATCAGTAGCGAATCGGTACCCAACAAAGACCAAGGGGAGTGTACATGAACTCAACGAACCTGTATTAGAACGAATAGAAAATCATTACATCTCAAGGGGTTTTCACTTGAACAATAATATCAATTAACCAAAGCAATCTGCCGGTATTGGTGGCGGTG
The DNA here is from genome assembly GCA_947623455.1 of Mimachlamys varia. Classification (NCBI taxonomy): domain Eukaryota; kingdom Metazoa; phylum Mollusca; class Bivalvia; order Pectinida; family Pectinidae; genus Mimachlamys; species Mimachlamys varia. The sequence continues at coordinate 43,256,279 of OX392541.1, forward strand.
GAATGCATTGTTCGGGGTTTACAGGTAACAGGACCCGTACAATCCATCGAGCCACTTAAAGATATCGGTTACCTGACCTAGGTGTTAAACATATCGTCACCATTGAACTTTTGGAGTAAACATTGAACGCGCCGCTAACATTGATTTTACGTGATTCTGACTACTAGTATGTTAGCTACGCATGTGCCGTCTTGGGTCAGCATCGTCTTGGTTACCCGTGCGCACGTGTCGTCCCTGCTTTCTGTACGCATGTGTCGCTTTGGTTAAGCGTCATTTCGTTTTTCTGTACGCATGTGTCACTTTGGATAATTAAGCGTCGCCTCGGCTTACCTACACATAAATTTTAAAATGACCCATCCAGTACTTCTTAGGAAATAGAGTTTACAAACTATTTATCACAATTCCAAGATGGCCGCCTGAAGGCCATGCATATTGTTTATCAGATCTGTTAGAAATTGGGCCATGTGCAACTAGGCACCAAGGGGAACCTACATATGAAATAATTTGAAAATGATCCATCCAATACATCTTAAGAAATTGCGATTAACAAGAACAAAGGATGAACAACGGAACACTGACGCAGGATGATTTGATAAGCCCAACCACTATCTGATGATGGTGGACTAAAAATACATTGTTGTACAAAATGCGTTTTAAGCTAATAAAACAAGAGATACGGCTCGAGTTAGCTTCGTCTCGGCTGTCTGTAAACATGTGTCGACTCTAGTTAGCGTCGTCTCGGCTTTCTGTAAGCATGTGTCGTCTCAAGTTAGCGTCGTCTCGGTTTTCTGTAAGCATGTGTCGTCTCGAGTTAGCTTCGTATCGGCTTTCTGTAAGCATGTGTCGACTCGAGTTAGTGTCGTCTCGGCTTTCTGTAAGCATGTGTCGACTTTAGTTAGCGTCGTCTCGGCTTTCTGTAAGCATGTGTCGACTCGAGTTAGCTTCGTCTCGGCTTTCTGTAAGCATGTGTCGACTCGAGTTAGCTTCGTATCGGCTTTCTGTAAGCATGTGTCGACTCGAGTTAGCTTCGTCTCGGCTTTCTGTAAGCATGTGTCGACTCGAGTTAGCGTCGTCTCGGCTTTCTGTAAGCATGTGTCGTCTCGAGTTAGCGTCGTCTCGACTTTCTGTAAGCATGTGTCGACTCGAGTTAGCGTCGTCTCGGCTTTCTGTAAGCATGTGTCGACTCGAGTTAGCGTCGTTTCGGCTTTCTGTAAGCATGTGTCGACTCGAGTTAGCTTCGTCTCGGCTTTCTGTAAGCATTTGTCGACTCGAGTTAGCGTCGTCTCGGCTTTCTGTAAGCATTTGTCGACTCGAGTTAGCTTCGTCTCGGCTTTATGTAAGCATTTGTCGACTCGAGTTAGCTTCGTCTCGGCTTTCTGTAAGCATTTGTCGACTCGAGTTAGCGTCGTCTCGGCTTTCTGTAAGCATTTGTCGACTCGAGTTAGCTTCGTCTCGGCTTTCTGTAAGCATTTGTCGACTCGAGTTAGCTTCGTCTCGGCTTTCTGTAAGCATTTGTCGACTCGAGTTAGCTTCGTCTCGGCTTTCTGTAAGCATTTGTCGACTCGAGTTAGCTTCGTCTCGGCTTTCTGTAAGCATGTGTCGACTCGAGTTAGCTTCGTCTCGGCTTTCTGTAAGCATGTGTCGACTCGAGTTAGCGTCGTCTCGGCTTTCTGTAAGCATGTGTCGACTCGAGTTAGCTTCGTCTCGGCTTTCTGTAAGCATTTGTCGACTCGAGTTAGCTTCGTCTCGGCTTTCTGTAAGCATGTGTCGTCTCGAGTTAGCGTCGTCTCGGCTTTCTGTAAGCATGTGTCGACTCGAGTTAGCGTCGTCTCGGCTTTCTGTACGCATGTGTCGACTCGAGTTAGCGTCGTCTCGGCTTTCTGTAAGCATGTGTCGACACGAGTTAGCTTCGTCTCGGCTTTCTGTAAGCATGTGTCGACTCGAGTTAGTGTTGTCTCGGCTTTCTGTAAGCATGTGTCGACTCGAATTAGCTTCGTATCGGCTTTCTGTTAGCATGTGTCGACTCGAGTTAGTGTCGTCTCGGCTTTCTGTAAGCATGTGTCGACTCGAGTTAGCTTCGTCTCGGCTTTCTGTAAGCATGTGTCGTCTCGAGTTAGCGTCGTCTCGGCTTTCTGTAAGCATGTGTCGACTCGAGTTAGCGTCGTCTCGGGTTTCTGTAAGCATGTGTCGACTCGAGTTAGCGTCGTCTCGGCTTTCTGTAAGCATGTGTCGACTCGAGTTAGCGTCGTCTCGGCTGTCTGTAAGCATGTGTCGACTCTAGTTAGCGTCGTCTCGGCTTTCTGTAAGCATGTGTCGACTCGAGTTAGCGTCGTCTCGGCTGTCTGTAAGCATGTGTCGACTCTAGTTAGCGTCGTCTCGGCTTTCTGTAAGCATGTGTCGACTCGAGTTAGCGTCGTCTCTGCTTTCTGTAAGCATGTGTCGACTCGAGTTAGCTTCGTATCGGCTTTCTGTAAGCATGTGTCGACTCGAGTTAGTGTCGTCTCGGCTTTCTGTAAGTATGTGTCGACTTGAGTTAGCGTCGTCTCGACTTTCTGTAAACATGTGTCGACTCGAGTTAGCTTCGTCTCGGCTGTCTGTAAGCATGTGTCGACTCTAGTTAGCGTCGTCTCGGCTTTCTGTAAGCATGTGTCGTCTCGAGTTAGCGTCGTCTCGGCTTTCTGTAAGCATGTGTCGACTCGAGTTAGCGTCGTCTCGGCTTTCTGTAAGCATGTGTCGACTCGAGTTAGCGTCGTCTCGGCTTTCTGTAAGCATGTGTCGTCTCAAGTTAGCGTCGTCTCGGTTTTCTGTAAGCATGTGTCGTCTCGAGTTAGCGTCGTCTCGGCTTTCTGTACGCATGTGTCGACTCGAGTTAGCTTCGTCTCGGCTGTCTGTAAGCATGTGTCGACTCTAGTTAGCGTCTTCTCGGCTTTTTGTAAGCATGTGTCGACTCGAGTTAGCTTCGTCTCGGCTTTCTGTAAGCATGTGTCGACTCGAGTTAGTGTCGTCTCGGCTTTCTGTAAGCATGTGTCGTCTCGAGTTAGCGTCGTCTCGACTTTCTGTAAGCATGTGTCGACTCGAGTTAGCGTCGTCTCGGCTTTCTGTAAGCATGTGTCGACTCGAGTTAGCGTCGTTTCGGCTTTCTGTAAGCATGTGTCGACTCGAGTTAGCTTCGTCTCGGCTTTCTGTAAGCATTTGTCGACTCGAGTTAGCGTCGTCTCGGCTTTCTGTAAGCATTTGTCGACTCGAGTTAGCTTCGTCTCGGCTTTCTGTAAGCATTTGTCGACTCGAGTTAGCTTCGTCTCGGCTTTCTGTAAGCATTTGTCGACTCGAGTTAGCGTCGTCTCGGCTTTCTGTAAGCATTTGTCGACTCGAGTTAGCTTCGTCTCGGCTTTCTGTAAGCATTTGTCGACTCGAGTTAGCGTCGTCTCGGCTTTCTGTAAGCATTTGTCGACTCGAGTTAGCTTCGTCTCGGCTTTCTGTAAGCATGTGTCGACTCGAGTTAGCTTCGTCTCGGCTTTCTGTAAGCATTTGTCGACTCGAGTTAGCTTCGTCTCGGCTTTCTGTAAGCATGTGTCGACTCGAGTTAGCTTCGTCTCGGCTTTCTGTAAGCATGTGTCGACTCGAGTTAGCGTCGTCTCGGCTTTCTGTAAGCATGTGTCGACTCGAGTTAGCTTCGTCTCGGCTTTCTGTAAGCATGTGTCGACTCGAGTTAGCTTCGTCTCGGCTTTCTGTAAGCATGTGTCGACTCGAGTTAGCGTCGTCTCGGCTTTCTGTAAGCATGTGTCGACTCGAGTTAGCTTCGTCTCGGCTTTCTGTAAGCATGTGTCGTCTCGAGTTAGCGTCGTCTCGGCTTTCTGTAAGCATGTGTCGACTCGAGTTAGCGTCGTCTCGGCTTTCTGTACGCATGTGTCGACTCGAGTTAGCGTCGTCTCGGCTTTCTGTAAGCATGTGTCGACACGAGTTAGCTTCGTCTCGGCTTTCTGTAAGCATGTGTCGACTCGAGTTAGTGTTGTCTCGGCTTTCTGTAAGCATGTGTCGACTCGAATTAGCTTCGTATCGGCTTTCTGTTAGCATGTGTCGACTCGAGTTAGTGTCGTCTCGGCTTTCTGTAAGCATGTGTCGACTCGAGTTAGCTTCGTCTCGGCTTTCTGTAAGCATGTGTCGACTCGAGTTAGCGTCGTCTCGGCTTTCTGTAAGCATGTGTCGACTCGAGTTAGCGTCGTCTCGGCTGTCTGTAAGCATGTGTCGACTCTAGTTAGCGTCGTCTCGGCTTTCTGTAAGCATGTGTCGACTCGAGTTAGCGTCGTCTCTGCTTTCTGTAAGCATGTGTCGACTCGAGTTAGCTTCGTATCGGCTTTCTGTAAGCATGTGTCGACTCGAGTTAGTGTCGTCTCGGCTTTCTGTAAGTATGTGTCGACTTGAGTTAGCGTCGTCTCGACTTTCTGTAAACATGTGTCGACTCGAGTTAGCTTCGTCTCGGCTGTCTGTAAGCATGTGTCGACTCTAGTTAGCGTCGTCTCGGCTTTCTGTAAGCATGTGTCGTCTCGAGTTAGCGTCGTCTCGGCTTTCTGTAAGCATGTGTCGACTCGAGTTAGCGTCGTCTCGGCTTTCTGTAAGCATGTGTCGACTCGAGTTAGCGTCGTCTCGGCTTTCTGTAAGCATGTGTCGTCTCAAGTTAGCGTCGTCTCGGTTTTCTGTAAGCATGTGTCGTCTCGATTTAGCGTCGTCTCGGCTTTCTGTACGCATGTGTCGACTCGAGTTAGCTTCGTCTCGGCTGTCTGTAAGCATGTGTCGACTCTAGTTAGCGTCGTCTCGGCTTTTTGTAAGCATATGTCGACTCGAGTTAGCTTCGTCTCGGCTTTCTGTAAGCATGTGTCGACTCGAGTTAGCGTCGTCTCGGCTTTCTGTAAGCATGTGTCGACTCGAGTTAGCTTCGTCTCGGCTTTCTGTAAGCATGTGTCGACTCGAGTTAGCGTCGTCTCGGCTTTCTGTAAGCATGTGTCGACTCGAGTTAGCTTCGTCTCGGCTTCCTGTAAGCATGTGTCGACTCGAGTTAGCGTCGTCTCGGCTTTCTGTAAGCATGTGTCGACTCGAGTTAGCGTCGTCTCGGCTTTCTGTAAGCATGTGTCGACTCGAGTTTGCTTCGTCTCGGCTTTCTGTAAGCATGTGTCGTCTCGAGTTAGCGTCGTCTCGGCTTTCTGTAAGCATGTGTCGACTTGAGTTAGCGTCGTCTCGGCTTTCTGTACGCATGTGTCGACACGAGTTAGCTTCGTCTCGGCTTTCTGTAAGCATGTGTCGACTCGAGTTAGTGTTGTCTCGGCTTTCTTTAAGCATGTGTCGACTCGAGTTAGCGTCGTCTCGGCTGTCTGTAAGCATGTGTCGACTCTAGTTAGCGTCGTCTCGGCTTTCTGTAAGCATGTGTCGACTCGAGTTAGCGTCGTCTCTGCTTTCTGTAAGCATGTGTCGACTCGAGTTAGCTTCGTATCGGCTTTCTGTAAGCATGTGTCGACTCGAGTTAGTGTCGTCTCGGCTTTCTGTAAGTATGTGTCGACTTGAGTTAGCGTCGTCTCGACTTTCTGTAAACATGTGTCGACTTGAGTTAGCGTCGTCTCGGCTTTCTGTACGCATGTGTCGTCTCGAGTTAGCGTCGTCTCGACTTTCTGTAAACATGTGTCGACTTGAGTTAGCGTCGTCTCGGCTTTCTGTAAGCATGTGTCGTCTCGAGTTAGCGTCGTTTCGACTTTCTGTAAGCATGTGTCGTCTCGAGTTAGCGTCGTCTCGACTATCTGTACGCATGTGTCGTCTTGAGTTAGCGTCGTCTCGACTTTCTGTACGCATGTGTCGACTCGAGTTTGCGTCGTCTCGACTTTCTGTACGCATGTGTCGACTCGAGTTTGCGTCGTCTCGACTTTCTGTAAGCATGTGTCGACTCGAGTTAGCTTCGTCTCGGCTTTCTGTAAGCATGTGTCGACTCGAGTTAGCGTCGTCTCGGCTTTCTGTAAGCATGTGTCGACTCGAGTTAGCTTCGTCTCGGCTTTCTGTAAGCATGTGTCGACTCGAGTTAGCTTCGTCTCGGCTTTCTGTAAGCATGTGTCGACTCGAGTTAGCGTCGTCTCGGCTTTCTGTAAGCATGTGTCGACTCGAGTTAGCTTCGTCTCGGCTTTCTGTAAGCATGTGTCGTCTCGAGTTAGCGTCGTCTCGGCTTTCTGTAAGCATGTGTCGACTCGAGTTAGCGTCGTCTCGGCTTTCTGTAAGCATGTGTCGACTCGAGTTAGCGTCGTCTCGGCTTTCTGTAAGCATGTGTCGACACGAGTTAGCTTCGTCTCGGCTTTCTGTAAGCATGTGTCGACTCGAGTTAGTGTTGTCTCGGCTTTCTGTAAGCATGTGTCGACTCGAATTAGCTTCGTATCGGCTTTCTGTTAGCATGTGTCGACTCGAGTTAGTGTCGTCTCGGCTTTCTGTAAGCATGTGTCGACTCGAGTTAGCTTCGTCTCGGCTTTCTGTAAGCATGTGTCGACTCGAGTTAGCGTCGTCTCGGCTTTCTGTAAGCATGTGTCGACTCGAGTTAGCGTCGTCTCGGCTGTCTGTAAGCATGTGTCGACTCTAGTTAGCGTCGTCTCGGCTTTCTGTAAGCATGTGTCGACTCGAGTTAGCGTCGTCTCTGCTTTCTGTAAGCATGTGTCGACTCGAGTTAGCTTCGTATCGGCTTTCTGTAAGCATGTGTCGACTCGAGTTAGTGTCGTCTCGGCTTTCTGTAAGTATGTGTCGACTTGAGTTAGCGTCGTCTCGACTTTCTGTAAACATGTGTCGACTCGAGTTAGCTTCGTCTCGGCTGTCTGTAAGCATGTGTCGACTCTAGTTAGCGTCGTCTCGGCTTTCTGTAAGCATGTGTCGTCTCGAGTTAGCGTCGTCTCGGCTTTCTGTAAGCATGTGTCGACTCGAGTTAGCGTCGTCTCGGCTTTCTGTAAGCATGTGTCGACTCGAGTTAGCGTCGTCTCGGCTTTCTGTAAGCATGTGTCGTCTCAAGTTAGCGTCGTCTCGGTTTTCTGTAAGCATGTGTCGTCTCGATTTAGCGTCGTCTCGGCTTTCTGTACGCATGTGTCGACTCGAGTTAGCTTCGTCTCGGCTGTCTGTAAGCATGTGTCGACTCTAGTTAGCGTCGTCTCGGCTTTTTGTAAGCATATGTCGACTCGAGTTAGCTTCGTCTCGGCTTTCTGTAAGCATGTGTCGACTCGAGTTAGCGTCGTCTCGGCTTTCTGTAAGCATGTGTCGACTCGAGTTAGCTTCGTCTCGGCTTTCTGTAAGCATGTGTCGACTCGAGTTAGCGTCGTCTCGGCTTTCTGTAAGCATGTGTCGACTCGAGTTAGCTTCGTCTCGGCTTCCTGTAAGCATGTGTCGACTCGAGTTAGCGTCGTCTCGGCTTTCTGTAAGCATGTGTCGACTCGAGTTAGCGTCGTCTCGGCTTTCTGTAAGCATGTGTCGACTCGAGTTAGCTTCGTCTCGGCTTTCTGTAAGCATGTGTCGTCTCGAGTTAGCGTCGTCTCGGCTTTCTGTAAGCATGTGTCGACTTGAGTTAGCGTCGTCTCGGCTTTCTGTACGCATGTGTCGACACGAGTTAGCTTCGTCTCGGCTTTCTGTAAGCATGTGTCGACTCGAGTTAGTGTTGTCTCGGCTTTCTGTAAGCATGTGTCGACTCGAGTTAGCGTCGTCTCGGCTGTCTGTAAGCATGTGTCGACTCTAGTTAGCGTCGTCTCGGCTTTCTGTAAGCATGTGTCGACTCGAGTTAGCGTCGTCTCTGCTTTCTGTAAGCATGTGTCGACTCGAGTTAGCTTCGTATCGGCTTTCTGTAAGCATGTGTCGACTCGAGTTAGTGTCGTCTCGGCTTTCTGTAAGTATGTGTCGACTTGAGTTAGCGTCGTCTCGACTTTCTGTAAACATGTGTCGACTTGAGTTAGCGTCGTCTCGGCTTTCTGTACGCATGTGTCGTCTCGAGTTAGCGTCGTCTCGACTTTCTGTAAACATGTGTCGACTTGAGTTAGCGTCGTCTCGGCTTTCTGTAAGCATGTGTCGTCTCGAGTTAGCGTCGTTTCGACTTTCTGTAAGCATGTGTCGTCTCGAGTTAGCGTCGTCTCGACTATCTGTACGCATGTGTCGTCTTGAGTTAGCGTCGTCTCGACTTTCTGTACGCATGTGTCGACTCGAGTTTGCGTCGTCTCGACTTTCTGTACGCATGTGTCGACTCGAGTTTGCGTCGTCTCGACTTTCTGTACGCATGTGTCGACTCGAGTTAGCGTCGTCTCGACTTTCTGTACGCATGTTTCGACTCGAGTTAGCGTCGTCTCAGCTATGTATCTGAACGCCCTTGTCTTTATTAAAACACATGTAGCTATTTTTATCTTTGTTATTGATGAGCTGAAAAAAGCTTCCCACAAGCATCCAGTAAATTTACTAGAAAATATGTATATATGCGGGAACTTCTGAACTCCATGCGTACCTCATCGTCGGAAACCCACGGTGTCAGTGAGCGTCAGGACTGTTACAAAACTGAAGGTTTAATTGATATTAATAGATTAAATAGATTTAATTAATATATCACAACAGAGCAGTAGTATTGTTTAATCCTGAATATTGATGTTCATTTATATTAAAACAAATAATTCCTCTCCGTCGCTGAATCGTGAGAGTAGCCATAGCCCTAACCTCCACCTGACCGGTACATTATTGTCTCTAGATCATGTGTCACTGTATTACATTTCTCGTGTCTAACAGGTTCTTTGGTTTAATCATACATGTTTGTCTTGAATCTGGACCAAAATGTATTTACCCCGTCGGATTAAGTGGCTCTAAATATTTGTCATCCTTCCGACACTATTGTGTTGCTAAAATACAAATTCATTTTAATCACTTCACCATTGCACGTGATCGATCAAACATTATATATCTAAATAACCCTGGTCTCTGGAGTGTTTGAAGCAGTGGTCAATTTCCCCGTAGATCCATTGTACCGTGGCGACGTTGACATGTGAAAGTGACAAGTACAAAGGCCATTGATCCCTAAACACAACACCACACGTACCCATGTACTTGTGAATATGTACGACTTTTCAAAAGTCATAATACATTGGTAGATATTTGTATTGTCATTAACAGGTTTTTCTATTCCCTTTAAATGTCGTCATATATCTGACACCGCAGTCAATGTTTAAATAGCATTTACTTTGTATTGTAAGTACATATTTCGAAACTGTTCCTTAGAGAATTAGTGTTAATATTTCTCTTTGGACTGTTTGGTGCGGACTTTGGTAACGGAACTGTAGTTTGTGATAATCTCCACGATGTAATGTATCTAAACTAGATACAATTCGACGCTTACCAAAAGAAACATATTTCAATATTTCCTATAAAATATTCTGTTAGAAGTTCTCGTTGGGAAACAGATTGGGATTCAGCGATGCCATTGTTTAGGCTGGTTGTCAGTAGTCTTTGTCTACTGCTAGTCCTTTCTATCACCAGTGCAGCACCGACCGGGTGTACCGAATCCGGATCCTACGCGACATGTGATTTTTCAAGTTGGTCCCCACCTCTTACATCGGGGGGCTTCAGTACCACACCATGTTTCATCACATTAAACAACGTGGATGGGACACTTCCGGCTAACGCATTTTCTGGTCTCTCCGACTGTGCTGATCCTTCCGGTCAAAGAAGTATTTCCATGACATGCACCGGAAGTAACGTACTAGTGATTGCAGCGGACGCATTTGCTGGGACGATGACATGGATAACAGAATTGAGCATCACGAATTGCGTCATTTCCGCTGGAATATCTTCCTCGGATTTATCTGGTCTGAGTGGGCTTGTCGACTTTCTAACTTCCGGTGGAACGATAGCCTCTTTTGGAGCCACCACGTTCAGCGGCTTGTCGATGAATTCCATTGCCATGAGTGGTACAACTTTAACGGCAGCAACTTTCCCGAGCGGATTTCTCGAGAACGCGGGCTCCGTCATGACCAAAATCACACTTGACAATTTGGGATTGACGTCTATTCCTAATGGGGCCTTTGACGGAAAATCAGCTGTCACGGCTCTGAATATCGCCAATAACGCGCTAACAACACTCGAAACCAACGCTTTCGACTCCATGACATCTCTCGGTACCTTGTCAATTACCGGAAACCTATGGGCATGCACATGCGACCTTTCTTTCCTCGTGAAATGGGTTAGATATACTGGTAAGCTATTAAGTTTCCTAATTGAAGCATCAAACAAGGAATAAGAAAGAGTATATAAAATAAGAACAAACAAAAAGAATTCAGGCGACAAACAAAATCGAAATATATTGTTTCTAATATATCCATCGAAATAGTGTACCATTGTTATGAAAAAAAACGAAAAGAAACAAACAATCTGAAATGAAACTAAACATACATATGTATTATTCCATATATTTTCGACATAAATGATACTTTTATCAATATAACAATTCATAGTTCATAACAAAATGGTTTTATCTTTTTTCTTTGCCTCATTTCTACAACTCGACAACTGTATAAATATAACAAAACAGATTTGTTTATTAAACAAAAATGTCCCCTCTATCTGTATGATTGAAATAGAGCCAAGTTTATATAGTTACTAAAGAAAGAAAGTGTAAAAACATAAATTAAAAAAGAGATTATCAAAGCGTCAATAAGATCTCAAAATCGATTAAATTAAGCACAGAATTCCCAGACACTTGAAAGCGTACAGGAGAATAAGATCATGTTTTCCGGAAGTGTAAGCATCTCCTTCATCGACGACACTGCTTTGTAAATCTAGGTTACATGCAATTAGATGTCACGTCATCAAAATAAAAAAAATGTGGCGTAATGCTCAATCACCGTTAGTAGTTATAGGAATGAACAGAACAGTTTACAATACGGCGACCATAAAAACTTTCTCATAGTCTTCATCAACCTGCATCTCTCGAATCCATGTGCCGGAAGTATGTTCGTCAGCAGCCAATATCTATCACAAAAATATCGATATTCAAAGCCGCCTTAGAGTAAGAGTCAATTGCGACATGTAAACACCATAGGTTGAAAAAATAGATATGGTACTACCCAAAAGAAGGACAAACAGTTGAACGGTAAATAAATACAGATTGTTTAATAGTACCAGAACGATCAGAAATAAAATGTTAAACCGCATGTAAAGATTTCAATTGATTAACGAAATATAGTTACATTAACACCTAACTATAAAATAGTGACGACAAAAGAAATGGTCACAATGACCATCTTTTTATCTTTTATTGTATTACTCCTTGTCATGAAGTCCTCTCATGCACATCTGTTTAATAGTTCTATACCCAGAGCTTCATCATCTATCTGTAAACTAAGCCTACACTGAACGGTCCATTTACCTTGTTTCAGGTGTGTGCACTAATCATATTTACTTAAATAGAAAAGGTTGGGGGTTATTCACGTGTTTTTCTAGAATTGTTTAAGATTTTATTTATTTTGATCAATAATCATGTTCACGTGACCAATGGCGTGTTACAGGTGTGACGTTGGACGGTGACATCACGTGCTCGACACCGACAGCGTACAACGGAACGCTCATGAACAAAGCCACCTTCTCTCTCGGATGTGAGGTGAGTGTATTTTTGTTACATCGAAGTCACTAGTTATAATTGTACACTATATGAAATAAAACTATATAAATAAAACGAATGCATGATAATTGCTATACTGTATTTGTTGCATTAACCGCCAGGGCACTATGGTATATTGTATATAACTATATAAAGTAAAACAAAATCTAAAGTAACCCTTGTTAAACGTTATCTATAGCGATGCGAAATTCAAATGTCATTGTAACCGATGGAAGTCATTCGTACCACAAGCTCCCTTCATGAAAGATGACGTAACACACACATATGCTGCAAATCTTAAATTTAGTAATAGACACAGTATGCCGAAAAAAAATGAATTAAAATGCACCATTCAGCTGTTTCGTCCTCCTAGAACTCTTCAGTGATGCTAGGAGATAAAAGGTAGATATCCAAAATTTCTAAACTAATGTAGAAGCAGAAGGTATATTATGTACCGTGCCACTACTTAAATGAAATTAACTGATTAAATATATATTAAAATGAAAAACCTTCGTAGTGTTGGAGGCATTATATAACTTGAAATCTGATTGATATGGACTGTAAATGGGAAGTAATACTATGATCTAAGCTTCAAACTGCATGAAGATACTGCATTTAAGGTCAAAATAAATTAGAGAATACCGAAGCGTTAACAAAATGATAATTCGAACTCAAAATCGATTAAACCAGGGGCAAAATATGAACAAAGGAAAACTTTAAATGGAAACCCTTGTTAAAGTAAATAAGACCAAATAATAAAACCAAGTATCATTGTCAATCATAACTAGAAAACACACTAATGAGCATACTCAAAAACGTCCATCTACATCTCATTTAAAGATACAGAATACTAGTATTTCTCAATGAGACAAAGATGGCGACCATAAAACTTGTCCATAGTTAAACCTGCATCTCTCGAATCCTTGTGTTGTTAGTTTGTTTGTAAGCAGTCGACATGATGTTGTAAACAAGTAAAACTGATTTATCGGTGAGTGTTAATTGTTTTCCAGATATCCACGACTGCCTCTACGGACGAAACCAGTAAGTAAAACCATCTCTGTGGCAATCATCATCGGAAACCCACGCGACAGTAAGGGCAGTGTCACGTGGGTGTCTGACGATGTATGACGATAAAAGCCTTTCCTAATCCTTCTGGTTTCTTACAGCAGACCGGGAATGTAGAATGATAATTGTGTGGAGTTTATGCTTACACCGTTGGCTACAGATCAGCGTTTTGAAAAGAGGGTTGAAGGAATCGATTTTGAAAATGGCGTGTAATAATACCAGCTTGCCCCGGATTCAGTTAAAATGATTTGTCTGTTTACAAAATCGACCAGACTAGGGGGCAAATATAAAAAAATGATATAGATTTTTGAAAAACTACAAGAAATTAAGACCAGATACTCCGGGAGAGGTTTTGATTCATCCACGACACCAACCATGTAAATCTAGGTTACTTCCAAGTATATGTCACGTTCTCAAAGAGAGAACCAGGACTCTTTCTCAATCACAAGACAATTGTTACCTAACGTATATCAATACAAATATATGTATCCATTATCCACTATGGACTTTACTTGTTGAAGTTATCATAGGCGAATCCAGGACATCGGGTAAGTGGAGGCGTACATTTTTTTGGAATGAACTTTTGTGTTCGGCCTGTCATCCACAGTGAGTTCACAACAACATTATAAATTGCATCTTTGTTGTTCACAATATCTATTACGAGGAGTGTTAGAAAACATTTGCAAACGCACTGTATACTCAAGTATCACATGATTTACGTGTATAAAACCAGTACGAATAGGCCCATTGCTTAATTGTGTATATATTTTATGGGAATTCACTAACCGCTTCTCTTGCAATTTAGATTGCTTTCATGTGTAGTCATAACACTGTTTTGAAAATGGATAGAACACGAATAGAAAATCGCTGAAATCAGGGGCTTTATAAAAGCCCGATGTTAGTTGGGATCGAGCATAAAATATACAATTGATGGGGATAAACGAATGTCATTTTCAACAGTTTATAGATAGTTTACTAATTTTATTCTCGCCACGAATAAATCAAAGATGCTCTTTACTCGGGAAGATCCAAGTCAGCGGCTACCAAATTGAACGTCAATAACATCCTGTGAATCATTGAGGAAGATGCGCGTTATATGGTCAGACAGCTAGCACGAATGTTCACTTTATTCTGAAGAAAATTGTTAAGATTAGGAAAATAATTGCTCGTTGGATCCCACATTTACTCACATTGACGAGTAAAAGCGTACAAAAAAAACCCCCATTAAATCTGGTAGGAGATATAGGTCCAGAAAAGAACTGAGATCTACAGTTGACCAGTTTCGGATAAGTGTACCAAAAGAGGAGTATGTACATTGTTTCAAAAAGTGGATTCAAAGGTTGAAACGATGTATTAAAATTAACGAGGAATATTGTAAAGGTAACTGGGTAAAATGCATTCATATTTTGATAAGCGTTTCTGAGAAAACAGGGCATTTGCAAAAGTTTTTGAACACCTCTTGTATGTCATCGTGTGATCGATATCAGCCAAATTGTGAAGAGAAAGAAACATGGAAGAGGTGGGGAGGGGGTAGTTAATTGTCAGACGAATATTTTATATTACACTCAATTTATAATAGTATATTAGTATTATAAACTGTATACGTCTGATTTAGGGCGTAGCCCCCGATTTTTTTATAAAGATATCTATGCAATATATCCTGACGATGAATTTGTTAGTTTTAATTCTTGCAACAATTGGTCACTTTGCAAATTTTAGAGGGGGCGAGCGCCGGCTGCGCCCCTATGGATCCGCCTATGGTTATACATTATATAATATTTTTTTTTATAGTTATAAATGACAATTTTAGGATTCTGAGAACTCAAACAAATCAGAGGGTATCAAAGCGTCAACAAAACCATAATCCGAACTCAAAATTGACTAAACTTAGGCAAATTAAGAACAACAAAGGGAAGATTTACATGGCGACCCTCGTAAAAGTACAAGAGAATAAGACCAGGTGTTTCAGAAGAGTAAGCGTCTTCTGCTTCATCGACGACACCCGACATGCAAATCTTGGTCACGTCCAAGTAAGCATCAATCCTCACAATAAGAATAATTGTCAATCACGACAAGTAAGCACACTAATAAGCAAACTCAAAAACGTCCATCTTCATATCACAAAAAGATACAGAATATTTTTCAATGAGATCAAGATGGCGACCATAAAACTACACTTGTTAGACGTTTAATTATTGTTAACAGTATAGCTGCTACATGTAGATCTAGGCACATGGAACCTTTCCAATAAATCCATTCCGACAAGCCTCGGTCAATACACTGTAAATAATCCGTTACTTAAACATACCCAGGACACACCTGTAAACAACCTACTGATATATATGTAGGTTATGAGGTACTGTCGCATGGCCTTTAATACAATATTAGGATTTAATGCCGTCTGAAAATATATCAATCACTGACATGTATGTGTTAAATATATATTTCCGAGCTACCCGCGTTCGCTTTATTACGCAGCTGTGAAGAATTATAGTAATTTCGGGGCTCCAGAGCATATTACCTTTCGGACTGTTCGACTCTCTTAATATAAGAATATACTTTTAATTATTGCTACTAATATTTCTACGTAAAATCTACATGGAATTGATCGCTTCTCCCTTTCAGGTGCTAGTCCTAAGCAATAGAACATGCGAATACAAAATGTACAAGGTATATGATACTTATTGTAAGTACATGTACTATTTCTATGAAAACAATCGCTTGAAATATGAAGTTTGTTTCCCAAAATCCCAGAATTTCCTAATACGTTAGTAAAAAAATATATTACTCAGCGCTACTGCTATTTTTAAAATAAAGTTCTCATGATAATGATTTATTCCCACCCCCATATATTCAACTCATTGCTACTACCATTGCTATTCCAAAATCGCACGGAATCGGTTTTCCCTCCAGGCGTTAGTCCTACCTAAGAGCAAATACAAATATAGTGTACCTATTTATTGCTATTAATAGTTCTGTGTTAAAGTTGAGGGAATTTGAGTGAATTAGCTTGGATAAAACCAGACTGACTGATTGGCATATGCTATCAATTTGCTTCCTGAAGATGATCGTCAGTTAACTTTGTGTTATTAAATCATGATCATTGTTGATCTTTTAACACGAAATTATGTTATTTAACTGATTAACACCAAGGAATACATATTAGTATTAGTAAAGTTAACAAAACAGTTGTGTAGGATGTTGAAGTTGTTGCAATAAGAATTGCAAATTGAACAAATGTATGAACATGAAGAATATTAGCATGTCTTTTGATCGCCATTTTGGTACTCTACCATTGAGATATATTCTGTGTCCTTGTACAGTATGAAAGTTTGACTGTTTTTGAAATGCTCATCAGTCTGCTTGCTGTGATTGAGAATGATGCCTGGGTTCTCATTCTGGGGACGCAGACGCTTACTCTTCCGGAACACCTGGTCTTATTCTCTTGTACTTTTTTTCAAGGGTCTTGATGTATTTCCTTCCTTTTTTTGCCTCGAGTTCAATCATTTTAAGCTCTGATAATGGTTGGTGTTTTCTGATTTTCTTTAAGTCGGGTACTGCCATACCAAAGTGAATCACATCCATGCATATATCTTACATCAAGAGAAATACGACAGATGTATCGGTTAGAAACAATATCGTAGTTGTAGAAAAATGTGACAAATATCATCACAACTCGTGATGAATCAGCGCAACATTTCTTTGTTTGCCTTTATTTCGCTTTATGTCCCTTAATCTGATCCTGTAGAATCATTTTTTCTCCGAATCATATTTAAAACAATTAAGTACCTACAAGCCATTTCATTTGAATATTGAACTAATACACCATTTCTTCTTACTTTTGCTTCTTTACAGCATGGGATAAAGCGTTGAAGTACGGAACCGCTGTCATAGCAACCCTTGCTTTGGGCCTGGCTATCGCGACCATGGTCAGCCATTGTTGTATGATGCAGAAAATGGCTATGAACGGAATTTCCTCGAACACGTCAAACCCCAAAGCAAAGACTGGCAAGCGTACCGTCACGCCCCTCCCTGCCAACGAACCTACACGTAACGCCTTCTTCTAGGAACGAGATAACGTACCGTCACACCCCTCCCTACCAACGAACCTACATGTAACGCCTTCCACTAGGAGCGAGATAACGTACCGTCACGCCCCTCCCTGCCAACGAACCTACACGTAACGCCTTCCACTAGGAGCGAGATAACGTACCGTCACGCCCCTCCCTGCCAACGAACCTACACGTAACGCCTTCTTCTAGCAGCGAGATAACATACCATCACGTCCCTCCTTACCGACGAACCTACACGTAACGTCTTTTTCTAGGAGCGAGATAACGTACCGTCACGCCCCTCCCTCCAAACGAACCTACACGTAACGCCTTCTTCTAGGAGCGTTAGAAATATTTCAATAAAATGTGAAAACTGGTCACTAACTTCTTTTGATCACTGATTTTAATGAACAATGTATTTTGTCTTCATATTTTCATAAGTATGTCATATTACTGAAATAATGTAAAATATCTTGAAAAGTCCCGTCATCAACGGAGATCATTACGCAATATTGATAACCGCCGATTATACAGTCGGTAAGATGGCGAGAAGCGGTGAAAATGATGAGTTGTTTAGTTACCATTTATCCAGATGATAAATATCAGCGCCATCAAGGCTTGTGTGAGTTACACTTTATCCCTATCACTGTCAGAGATGATCCTAGTTATCTTTCTTATACAGATACTTTTGGTTATATTTTGCGACATGGAGACGCTGTTGATACTCCGTGTTTCGTTTGACACAAGTTTCCGACGATCAATCAGATAGAACTGCTGACTTGCATAGTATAACAGATTCATTTTAATGAAAAGTAATTGTAGAATTAAACACAGATCTGATAATTCTGTACAGTAAAATGAGACTTTTGTGACGTTAAGCTAACCAGCATTTGAACAGGAGGGTAGTTTTGAAGTTTTTCAAAAGCTAGTTTGTAAGCTGTGTTTTGATAGGTCAAATCAGCAAAAGTGATATCATTGCTTACTACTTTTATAGAATGAATAATTTTCGATATTTCACTGCGATTAGAACGAGACTTGGACGTGACTGAAACCCCTGAAGAATACATCCTTACACTATGACCAGCATTGACAGCTTACTACTAAGTTGTACGATAAACGTGATGATTTTAACTTTCCGATGGTGAACTTTCCCCTTTCTTGATAGTAACATCCCTGCTTCCAGGTGGTCCGGAAGAGTTAGCGTCTTCTGCTCCATCGACGACACCCTCCATGTAAACATCAATTCCTCAAAGTGAAAAGTCATCATTCTCAATCACAACAAGTTAGCACACTAATGAGCATACTCAAAAATGTCCATCTCCATATCACTTAAAGATACAGAATATTTATCATCGAGATCAAGATGAATGAGCACTAATGAACATCAAAGAAGCACGTTATTCTTCGTTGACTTGTCATCACATTGACACGATCGAAGAACTCTCTGCATACCTAGCGAGGTAAGAGACTGTTAAACTACTTAATGACAATCTAGCCTATGCAAGCCCACATTGACCGAGCGAGCACTGTTTTATTTATGTCAAAATATATGGAACGAAACAAAAAGTTAAGAAATACAATTTTTTGACCACAAAAAAAGGATGGACACTGAAGGAAGAACATTTCTGTTCGGTAGGTGGATTCGGCACTTGCGACGTTCATATTTTTTAGATTTAGATTCATGTTATTCATCCAAGTATGTATAAAGATAAGATTGTGCAATGGGAAACATTTTGATAATCAAACATAAATATTTGATGAATATCTCTTTAGTGAATAGTTAAACTTTAAAATGTAGGTGTCTGTTGCTTGTAGAACGTTTTTTATATGAATTTTAAAACATTACCAATTCGACGGCCATTTTGAAAATACGTATTTTCTGTGTATATTTTGCACTTCGCCAAAGGCCGAAATCTCACCTTTTGATGCTGGGCTGAACTCTTAAAATCATCAGTGTTTCGCCATTTTTAATCATAGCAAGCTAATTTTTGCTGACAACTTTATAATATTCAATATTATAGAAATTGTATGCAACAAAGTGGATAATTATAACCTTCTTGTATTTTTTTCCATATTTTTAGTGTAGAGCACTTTTTATTTTTGAATCCAAAACTGTGAAAAATAACACAAATAGTAACAGGGCAAAAAATAAAGCACGCTAACCCCCGTTTTTTATGACGGTTTTTGACAGAGAAACCCATTTTCGTTTCATATGCTAAATATAAAAAAAAGTTTAATCGCAGAAAATTGAGGATTTTCTCATTAAAAGATAAGGGAAAGGGGTAACTAATATCACTTTTCTGAGTTAAAATATTAAGTCAGAGAATTTGTACTTTCATAATTTAAAAGAAAATAACATTTTTGACATTTCTGCCAATATTCATACATTTTCTATAACAAATAGGGTTAGGACTTCTCAGAAGATTACACTCTTAAAACAATTATGAAACAAGTTATCCAACTTATATAAATCACCCTTGTTGGCCCGGATAAAAGCACGCGAGGGTTCTTATTGTGGGAGGAAACCAGAGTACCTGAAAAAAAACCACGCCCTCGTACAGGTGATCCCATACGTCTTCACGTCCAATCGGGGACTGTACTACCCGACCACCCATCTGTTTATTTACACGACTAGATAGGAAATACATATCATGGTTATTATTTGAATTGCAAATTAATCCATGTCATTTAATACAGGATTCGAAAAGCAAAACAATAAACAAAAACAATCAAGCCCACAGAACATAATATTATGCAAGTCACTTATGTGGTATACTTCATATTTTGACGATTACGCTTGAAAAACCTTATCTGGTGTGTTGATGAATGCGAGTTAGGTTGTATGTGGTCGCCATCTTTGTCACATTGAAAAATATTTTGTAGCCTTATTTGAGATGAAGAGGGACGTTTTTGAGTATGCTCATGAGTGTGTTTACATGCTGATTTTAGGAATGATGACGTGGTCCTCACTTTGAATACAAGTGTACTTGACCTAAGTTTGATGCGACCAAGATTTACATAGCGGGTGTCTTCGAGGATGAAGAAGACGCTTACTATTCCGGAACACCTGGTCTTATTCTCTTGTACGGTGTTCATATACAAGCGTCTCCATTTACATTTGTTTTTTTCAAATTTTCCCATTATTTTGATTGATTTTGAGTTCGGATTATGTGTTTGTCGACTCTTGATTTTGAGTTCCGATTATATGTTTGTCGACTCTTTGGTCTTCTATGATTTTTTTATTTGGCCGTTTGTGCATGATATATCTATTCCTATTTGTTGGCCATGGTATCTCTTAAGTTGATCCGTGGTAGATAATACTTTGGTATACTGTTGTCGTTGAATGTTGAGCACTTTATCATATTTTTATCTTTATAAAATCATATTTCGTTGAGGTCTGCAAATTATACACCTACTGTGTTGTAAGCTTCATATCTATATTTATACAGTATGACACACTTCCTGGATATACGTCTTTACTGTGCGACGTCTCTAGACATATAAGAATAACGCATGACCGCGTCTTATGACATTTAATGGGAGCCTGTGTATCGGGTATATTAAACTCGGTATACATTTATAAAGGCTGAGAAGAGCAAAGTCATGCAAGCTTCACCTAGCAAAAATAAAAATCGTCAACAGTAAAAACGAACGTAAATAGTGATGATTTTATCTATAATACTGTATTATTTGGTCAGAGATAAATTCGGGTTAACTGCTTCATAAGACTTAAAGCCTCACCATGGAGATGCTAGAGATTGGGAGGATGTGAAATTTCTGAAATCAAAATAGTCTTTACCAACAATAAAATAAAGATGCATGTGCGTAAAACTTAATAAGCCTGGTTCTGACGAATAGGCTTGGAGAAAACTGTATATCCCGTTATCTTAATTAACCTTTAATATTATTGTTTTTTTGTTATATCAAATAAGAAAGTGAAGTATGATTTTAGAATATAAATGTATCAAGATACGCGTTTAAGTGTGTCGGATTTTAAATCCGGGCTTTGATTTGTTTATGGTCTTTTATAAGTCAGCACTGATTCCAAGATACCCTTGAGGTTTGTTAAGTTTCGACATGTTACCGCCTTCTTTGATTTTTAAACGGAGATGTTGCTTGCTACTTTTATCAGCAAAACGATCTACAAAAAAGTGGAATTAGATATCATGTAATTTAATCAACTATCAAAACCGGTAAAGCCTTTCGAGTTCGATGATAACGTCTTTGTTGTGATCGATTCTTATTTTAAGGCCATAACATGTACTTTGATGTGACCATCTATATTTACATTGGTGATGACGTCAATGAAGCAATATACGCGTATTCCTCCGGATAACATGGCTTTATTATCTTGTACGTTTTCATGGTTCTCTGCGTAAATCTTTCCTTTGTTCATTTATGCGACTAGTTAAATTGATTTCAAGTTCGGATTATCATTTTGTTGACACCACGGTAATCTCATTTTTCCTTTAGCATTGAAATGAAACTAAACTAAACTAGACGAGTATATAAAGTACTCCTTTCAACATAATGCCAACAAACTACACATATAACACTAGAAATATTAATGCAATTTTGACTACCTAGGTAACATATTAGTGAACTTAATAGTATAATAATTTATATTATCAAACGGTATCCGTATACACTTGAATGATGCACAATAGTTATTAAACCAATATACATTTTCGGAGCATTAATTTTGTTTAAAAAAACGAATTTATCTTCCGCATTCATGACAGAAATAGGACGTGACAATCGCTGTATGTACGATTATGCGACGGGTGGCCACTCCTTATGCTCGATAGGATACCTATTGTCACTAAAGAAATCAAAGAGGCAACTAGGAAGTGTCTTAAAATGAAAATCGGTCTTAGATTCCAGGCATACAGACATTCATACTGGTTAGAGGACTGGAGTAAATCTGACATACCGGTTAGAGGACTGGAGTAAAACTGACATACCAGTTAGAGGACTGGAGTAAATCTGACATACCAGTTAGAGGACTGGAGTAAATCTGACATACCAGTTAGAGGACTGGAGTAAAACTGACATACAGGTTAGAGGAGTGGAGTAAATCTGACATACAGGTTAGAGGAGTGGAGTAAATCTGACATACCAGTTAGAGGACTGGAGTAAAACTGACATACAGGTTAGAGGAGTGGAGTAAATCTGAAATACCAGTTAGAGGACTGGAGTAAAACTGACATACCAGTTAGAGGACTGGAGTAAATCTGACATACCAGTTAGAGGACTGGAGTAAATCTGGCATACCGGTTAGAGGACTGCACTCAATCTGACAAACCGATTAGAGGACTACATTTTATGTAACTAAAGCTGGAAAAACATGGACAGACGAAAACCTTCCAAAGGTAAGCAAACTGTTTCAATACGAACTTACTTCTGGATGATGTTTTGTTTTATGTATTGAACTGTATCATGATGCTTAATTAGCTTGCTTATTTTCATTAATTTTATATAATTTGGAAATATATCAAAGCACTCACTGTTTTTAACAAGACGAATTGAATGTATGATTTATCAAAGTAGTTGAAATGATACTCGTTTTCATACTTTCAAGAATATTGCTGCTTTAAAATAGACGTCACCATTTGTATCTATGAGGGCAATATGGGAGTTTATTGACTAGTCAGTCACCCAAAAATATGTATATGGACCGAAGCAAAGTTAAATGAATCCCATATTGCTCGAACTGACATGCAATATGTGATATTAATCCGAATTCACCCAACACGATCAAACAACCTGCAATAAAAACAGACCATTAGGTTAAACGCCATTTGGCTCATTATTTGGAATAATGACGTCACTACATTGTATATAAAGTCATCCTGCCATTATGACGTCAAGATATACATGTATAGCGTCGGCCCGTGGTCTTTGACTATGGGCAAATATACGAAAATAGTGACAGGAGCAACTACTAGAATCGTATAGGCACTAAATGAATGAGGTATAATATAATAAATTGTTATTGTCAACTAGCTGGGAAAAAAATCTCAATTCTTAAAATTTGGACGGTAAAATTATCACGGGATCATTAATGTTTCGAAGTAATGCAAAGCAAAAAAAGATAAAATCAAAAAGAGGTATATAATATTTCCACATGTGGTTAAAAATAGAAATAAATGATATTTATGATAATGATAATTATCTTTCAGACTGTTATGTTTATCGCCGGGTTGTTATACGCTATTTGTTTACGGCAACAAAGAGCCTAAATACATAAATTCAAGTCAGTTTAACACAGAAATATTTTGCACAATCATGTCATGTCAGTATACAAATATGTTAAGAAATACGGCATTCAGGAGATAATAATGGGTTGTACAGCAAGTCACTGCATCCTCCAACAAAAAATACATAATAGAAATGAAACCCGAACTTATCAAACTGACTCTCAAGTAAGTCATACAACTTATACTACTGACGTAGTAGCAGATTCCTATGACAACTAGGTTTATCTTCATTATTGGTTTTGTTTACCAATACCAAGCATCAATGTGTTTTGTCTAGGGCAACATTTCTATTCAAAGACTTCTTAAGGGGTGCATTTGTTACATTGAAGAACACATTGTATTGTAAGAACTGTATTCATCTTCTGATATACTTTTGATGCTATTCACTTGTAATGTATGACTAAATTTCCCACCAGGTCAACGCCAAATCAGTGCGGTTTCCTTATCAAAGTTTGTTATAGCGATTCCTAAAATAATAATGCACAAGAATTGATATAAAGGAAAAGTTTACGATCGAAAAATTAAAATGTTCACGTTTTTCATATAGCTCAGTGTTAAGCCGTCTGAGGGTTAGTTAGTTTATTATGATTGGTTGTTTATTAAATGCAATTGTGTTACCGTATAATGCTCTGGAATTAAAAAAAAATGACACTGCACAGAAAACACCTATCTTATTCCCTGGGCGCTTCAGCGCCCAGAGAGTCAAAAGGTATCAGCGACAATTCGTGCTATGCTGTGGAGGTTTTGATTGACAACAAACGAAGTGCGTGCAACAGCCGAGTATATTGTCCGGGAACCTAACTGTTATTGTCGCCGTAATCTTTACAATAAACACATATTTTGTGTACCAAAAGCGTTAATATCTATAATGTACTTGGCTGATGTTTTGCAGCAATGCCGCGTTATCAGTAACTCGAAACCACCTAGGCCAAGTTTCTGTTTTAATAGGCATATCTGACCCTTTTGCTGTAGCGTAGGTGGGGATAAGCAACTGACATATATAATGGCTATGGCAACTTTCGAAAGTTGCTAATAACAACAATATTCATTTGTAAACAATCGTTGGTCATTTGTGCCATTATTTTCCATATTGATTTAAAATCAATTCTTTCATTCAGTCCGCTGTAATATTTGCATTCCATTTTGAAAATATCAAAATGAAATCGTTACTAAATAAAAACATTTCTATACCAGCAGTTTTATATTTCACTTTGCCAGGTGGTATAAGTTGATGATATACGTAGTACTATTTTAAGAATACACAAGTTACAGTATATATATGTTGCTATACTTAATAAAAGTATTAAGTTATACGAGGGGTGTTCCAAAAATAATGTCACTTGCATCGGTGCTCATATAGCGGAAGTGCTTTTGTTCATTTTAATTTGCGCTGCCCTTCAAAATACTCTCCGCCAGCCAGAACACACCTTTTTAGCCGGTCAATCCATTTTTGGAAGCATTTTTCATACTCTTCAATGGGTACACCCATCAGACACTGATAAACAGCAGATCCAAGGGCATTTCTCGAATTGTATCTCCTTCCAGATAAATGATATTTAAGTTTTGGAAAGAGAAAATAGTGGCAGGGGGCCAAGTCTGGCGAATACGGAGGATGCGGAAGGGCGGTAACCTTCTCTACTCAAAAACGTCAGTCACAATACGTGCCTTGTGAGCGGGTGCATTATCATGCAAAAGTCGGTCATACTTAAGTCCTGTTTTGGGGCGGCGACTTTTGTAGTAGTTCTTCAACTTTCTCAGAACAACGTTTTTATAGAACTTGCCTGTGACCGTTCTGCCTTTTGGCACCGGAATTTGAATAGCTGGACCCTTATTAGTGAAAAAAGCATACAAAACCTTCTTTACCGTTCGTATTCGTTTGGCAATACTTGGGCGTCTGGCCATATTCGGTTGGCAACCTTACGCTTTGGTTCAAAATAATACATGGTCTCATCACCAGTGACTATATTATCAAAAGCCTTTTTACTATATTTTGGGTACATTTTGAGAATTTTTTCTCTTGTACTTTTGCAAGGGTCTCCATGTGAATCTTTCCTTTGTTCATATTTTGTCCCTGGTTTAATCGATTTTGAGTTTGGATTATGATTATGTTAACGCTTCGGAATTCTCTTATTTGTTATTTTACAAGATGCAGCAAATGTGTGATGCGTCAACTTGCAAACGTTTTCATATCTCTTAGGTTCATATACCGATTGCCATTTATCAATAATTCATCTCGATTGAAGTTTACTTTCTCGACAGTCCTTTTAGATCCCCGGTTATGTAGGTTCCTGATCTAGTTTTGTAGTCTTTCTCGTTTTTTGTTTTTATAGTTTTACGATATGTAGTTGCACGTATTACTTAACAAAGGTCATAGTCTTACAATTTAGTCCATATCACTTGAGAATGTGTTTATCTAGGTGTCGGTTGACATGACATGACTCTGTCAGCAGAGGTCATTCAAAAACATCTATACAGTGTGTCTTAGAGAAGGGGTCAATGACAAAGTACTTTGCCCCTATCATCATCCCCGCCTGACTAACAGGTCGTTGGAAAGAAAGGCTTTGTTGTCTGACGCTCAGCTGAGAAGGTGTTAAACTACACTATTGATGTGCCTTGAATATAATATCTTACTGTGTTGTTACGTATTGCCTCACTCATGTGTAGTTTTATTTTACATATAGTTCAGTCTAAGCTTCAGGTCATCACTTAATCAATATAACTCATCAACGTGTTATAGGTCCTGTGGTTAGTGCTTATAGGTGCCGCTAATACAAAATGATTAATGTTGGACATGCACGTAAGGCTAAATAATTTTAACGACGCAGTTTGAAAGAAGTAGGACATCTTCCGCATTCTTTTGACTTCATAGTTAAATGCACCACTGCATTTAAACAGACATCATGGCATATGATAAGGATTTTTTAGAAGGCGAACAAAACATGAACCATGACAATTTAAAACTGTAAACGGCGCACATCTCACTCATATGCTAATAAACGTACCGACCCGGAAGATCTTTTAGAGGTATGAACAAAAAGTAACTGACAGGTGTCAAATATAATAGTTATTTTTTATTAAAAAGTTATTATTACACGTCATTAATGTTGCTAAAATAATGAGCTTATTGCTTGGACCATCCACTAATTAATATATATTCCTATCCCTGTCACATTCAATGCTAGAGCATATCCCGATCTTGATTTGGATATTTCTTATCAATGGTTTTTATTCCACAGTGAATCTGAGGTATTACTGCTTAGGCCCTAGCGTCACTGACAAGTCATCTGTATAATGCAGTTTAGTTCATCATTTCGCTCTGTCCAAGGTGTTTTTTAATTTGAATTGAATTATACATGACTCCGAGAAACTTCTACTTTTATTACTATGACATGTCAATAATGTTATACAGTACAATGGTATATAGTAATATTATTCCTGGGAAAAGTAACAATATTTACAGTTATATAACGTAAATTAATTTAGAGAATACCGAAGCGTGAACAAAATCATAATCACAACTCAAAATCGATTAAACCAGGGGCAAAATATGCTTTTATAAAGGTGCTTTTCTCGCGTGTGTGTATTGTACAGTCCTTTATAGTTCTTTAATTTCCTATTATTGGAATGATGAATACCAATCATCTTTAGATAACCAACCAAGTTATACTCGACCACTTAAATTATTGACAATGGTACACATGTATGTCTGGTTATACAAGAACATCGAGGCAATTGATATTCAATTTTATTTACAAAACCTCCCAAAAAAATACTTGTTACTTTGATATCCCATTTCCATATCACAAGATGGCAGGCTATGCTACAGATATCTTAGTCCCGAGGTTTGGTGCGCCTCCATAGCTACATCTCATTTGAGTAGTGGCACGGTACATACTATACACATTTTCGTAGTACACGATTTGAAATTATACAGAACTAGTTTAGTTTTGTTTCTAAAATAATATACGCACCTGACCCTTCTGCTTCTGCATTAGTTCAGACAATTTGCCCCTAGCATCATTAACGAGTCCAAGAACAGCTGTGTGATGCAGTTTAATTTATTTTGTAGGCATACTGTTTATATTACTAAATTTAAAAGGTGCAACATGTATGTGTGTTACGTCATCTATGAAACCAATGTCTCTGATCATCAGTGAGACAATAATTTTAGTCGCATGGTCGGTCGTACTTCTTACATATGGACGTAGACCAAAGCAGAACAGATCAAAATTGTACGATTTCTGTCATATAGAACCAGAGCTCAGGTGTATGATGCCAGGTTTATTCTTGTCAAAAAGTCTGGATCAACAAGCGACGTCGACCATACTGCATCTAAAGAAGTTCCCTCCCCTTACAGTATGTCCAAACTCTATATCAATGAGGCTCTGACGAAAACTAGAAGTGCTGTTTTTACCAAAGCACGCTTTCTCAAGTCGAGTAAGCTGATTTCCGGGACCTGGACCCTAGATGGACGGATAATCATTCGCAACAACAACGGCGAGAAGAGACAAGTCACGAGACTTGATGAGCTCTCCGACTACCCCGATCCCCCTAAAAAAGGTGTCCGGACCCTAGCCGATAGACTAACCATGACCAGTCAGTGATCGTATATATGAAGTCGTGGTTCATTGATGGTCTTCCAACATGAAGGATACTGTGACAGAACGTTCAATTTCTTGTAAAAAAATAAAATAAAAAAAAAACTATGACATGTGTGTTCATTTAGATGATAAGAATATCAATACTTACCTTTCTATACATTTTGTAGATTAACTTATATACTGCTGCATGATGTTGATGGTGTTTATATGTATATATATATCAAGTTGAAATTGAGAACGGAAGTACCCATTAGTCGAAATAATTAATTTCCCATCCTATGTGTTGCAGGTACATTGTATGTTTTTTTGTTTTGTTTTTTTTGAAAAAAAAAAATAATAACAACATAGTCATCACAGGTAAACAATCATTTAATTATCAATAGTAATGTGCCCACTGCATTAGTTACAGTGGTATCTTCATTTTCCGAGTGTCAAATGCAACCTCATTGTTAAAATTGAAACACGAGTTACTAATATATATATATATATATAATAACTCAGTACCAACACGCCTGCACTTTTGTGTAGTTATATTTTTCTAACATGTAATGTACATGTACTGTACGTCCACAACTTAATATTTTTTATCAAGCTATATTTATCTATGGTATATATGTATTGAACTATTGATAAATAACCGATTATCACGGTGGCTAAATAAAATGATATCTTAACTACAGAAAAAAACCGAGAATCATGGTTATTCAAGTCTGTAGTCTACGTACGTACATACACGGACTTAGATAGCAATCTATTATAAGTCCGTATACGTAGTACATATACGCGTAGACCAAACGTATTACAAATTGTAGGTGCCTAATCGTATACTAACTGTGTACACATGTGCGCGTAGAACAAAAGTATTAGGTGCCTAATCGTATACTAATATAACTGTATAATGTATACTGGCTGTTCGAAATGACTAATAAGAACATTGATATTACATGTAAACGTATTATCATTCTGATCTGTTATGGGGGGGAATCTGTAGTCATCATGTTAATACTCCAACAGCAATTTCGATTTACTAAGCCTAACTGTTTGCTACAACACATGCATGTACATGTATATATATACTCCGAAATAGTATTTGATGAAGAATTAGGCCTACACTACTGTGTCTCTATATGTTTGGTCTTAACTTTTTCTCTTGATGTGACTTACCTAAAGTTTTACTGATATATGGTCAAAACAGACACTTTATGGTTATAAATCCCAAATATCGATTATTCATTATCCATGCGTCCTATCCATCTCGTGTACAATGATGTATTCCCTTATGATGATTTACCGTTTTAAATGGTTCTCCAACTGGGTAACTTGAACATATATTATCTATACAGGATCGATAGCCAATCTGATATTTGTTTTATTCAACAATAAATGTATGTTTAATTAGAACTATTTTCTGACTAATTGATTATTATGCATTAATCAATCAATTTTTACTAATTTTCCTTCTCAGTATTTCAGTCGGTTGATTATCGTAAAAGTTAGCAAGTCGATATTCATGCTCATGTAAGCGCTTGCATTCTACCTATATTTACACTTGCCATATCATGCTCCAAATTGACATTGATACACACATACACGAGGTGGATAGAACTTGGATTGATGTTCCAGAAGTCGTACTATGACAGCTGATTTTCTCGTCTTTTGTAAATATGATGTCTGTCGATGTATGTATTGCTGTATTTTTGTTGATTCCAAATTGTTTATATGTATATGCGGTAAAACTGGTCTATTTGAACACTCTCCCTGCTGCCTTGATCGAACCTCATAATGAAAACATTTTCTTAAACATATGTATATGTACCATGTGTCTCATCCCTTATCAACTACAAGTCATACTGTTTGATAATGGTTAGAAACACAAAATATCAGTCTACTATTGGGACACATTGGAAATCAGAAGTTAGTTTATTTGTTTTTCATTTTTTACATGTCTTAATATATCTAGCTAATGCCATTTCCCAGTATGCTTTTAGTCTCAAAAATATTCATTTTTCTATTATAGTCTATATATTGATGTTAATCTCTTATGACATTGAACTTAATCCGGGGCCTCTATGCAGCCTTGACATTGCCCACTTAAATGTTAGATCATTAAGAAACAAAATTGATACAATTGAAGCTGAATTAAGTAATAATGATATATTATGTCTAACAGAAACTCATCTTTCTCCTGAAACATTAGATTCCAGTATCACCATTGATTCCTATACACATGACAGACTGGATCGAAGATCGGGTCCTGGTGGTGGAGTAATAATTTATCATAAAAATACTATATCTACCAAAAGACGAACAGACTTGGAACATAAAGACTTGGAACTTATTTGGGTTGAAGTGTATATTGAGTCTCATCAATTTTTATTATGTTGTATTTATAGACCTGAAATGCCTGTCGCTTATTGGGAAACATTGGACTTTGTATTTGAAAAAGCTATAAATACTAATCTGAATATTATCATAATGGGTGATATAAATGTAAACATGATCAACTTACAACCTCATAGTCATCTTGGTAGATTAATGACCAAATATAATCTTGTAAACTATGTTAATGATTCTACTCGCATTACTCCAACTACTTCAACTTTATTAGACATTGTTTTTTCAAATAGTGCAAACCTTATAAAAAATGTATCGGTTTCCCCGCCAATTTGTAGTGACCACTCTCTTATCCAATTAAGTATCTCATTTGATGTTTTTAAACAAAAATCTTACCAGAAAAATATACTACTCTACCAGAGAGCAGATTATGACAAGATGAATAGGAATTTAAGTATGATTGATTGGGCCGCAATCTCAGAAATGCAAGACAGTAATGAATTTAATAATACTCTCTGTGAAGCTATAAATCAACAAGTTTTTGAATGTATACCTAGCATAAATGTTACAGTAAGGCCTGGAGATAAAAAGTGGATGACAAATGTAATTAGACTTAAAATTAGACAAAGAAATAGGGCACATAGAAAAGCAAAGTTCAGTAACTCACCATGTCATTGGGAAAGCTATAGAAATATCAGGAATGAAGTCATTAGTAAAGTAAGAGAAGCCAAGAAAAATTATATTGAAAATTTGCAAAAATCATTAGCTAATAAAAATGTTTCTCCAAGTAATTGGTGGAAAATTGCAAAAACTGTTTTAAATGTAAATAATAAAGGTAACTGTATTCCCCCTCTTAAATGTGAAGATACTTTCATCCAACATCCATTTGATAAAGCTGAATATCTTAATAAGTATTTTACCGCTATAGCTACCTCTTCTGAAAATCTTGAACCCATACCTGATATTGAAATTAATTGTCCTCACTCATTGGAAAACATAACAATAACACATCAAGATGTGCTTGATCAGCTATTTCTTCTAAATTGTAATAAACCAGCTGGTCCTGATGGCATGGTACCTAGAATAATCAAAGAGCTAAAACATTCTCTTATTCTTCCTTTAACTATACTTTTTAACAAAACACTGCAAACAGGAGTTATCCCCCTTAGTTGGAAAACTGCTAATATCAATGCCATCTACAAGGGAAAAGGTTTAACTAATGAAGTTTCTAATTATAGGCCAATTTCTATTACTTCATGTTTTAGTAAGATTATAGAAAAAATTATATATAAGTATATGTTTAATTATTTAGCCAGATATGAAGTTATTACCATGCATCAATCTGGTTTTATGCCTAAGGATTCTACTTCAAATCAACTTCTTTCTATATACCACACTATTGTACAATGTCTTGATCAGTATAAAGAATTAAGATTTGTTTTTTGTGACATAAGCAAGGCATTCGACAGAGTATGGCATGATGGTCTTTTACACAAACTCCAACTATATGGCATTAAAGGGAAATTACTTTTTTGGTTTAGAAACTTTTTAGAAGACAGACAACAAAGGGTGTTAACTGAAGGATATATATCTACATCTAGGCCAGTAACTGCAGGGGTACCACAGGGCTCGGTTCTCGGTCCACTCTTGTTTTTACTTTATATTAATGATATTGTTGATTCTGTCTCTAATGTAATTAAATTGTTTGCTGATGACACTTCTTTGTATGCGGTAACAGATGGTGATCCAGCAGAATTAGCACAAAATCTAACAGATGATCTTAGCACTATACAAGTATGGGCTAATAAATGGGGTATAAAATTCAATCCAAATAAAACAGAATCTGTCATATTCTCAAATAAAACTTATACTCATTACCCAGACATTTATTTTTATGATGAACCGGTTACTGTCAGTCGAATACACAAACATCTTGGTTTAACGTTCAGTGATGATGCTAAGTGGAATGACCACATATATGATATCTATAAGAAAGCATATAAAAGAATTAATATTTTAAGAATGATGAAAAATAAACTAGACAGACAGTCATTAACTACAATATATATATCATATATTAGACCCATACTTGAATATGCAGATGTTGTTTGGAGTAATTGCACACAAAATCTAAAAAATCTTCTTGAATCTATCCAACTAGAGGCGGCTAGAATAATTACAGGACTGCGTAGAGGCACCCCCCACAATATCTTGTACAGAGAATTAGGCTGGCTCTCTCTTGAAAGTAGGCGAAAACAACATCAAATGATGCTGATGTACAAGATTATGACTAATCAGACTCCATACTATCTGAAAGAAATTATAGAGCCATATTTCCATAATACTAGACCAGATAGGTACAATCTTAGATCAGTTAGAATATTCGATCCACCCCTTTGCCGAACTACTAAGTATTATAATAGTTTTTTTCCATCTATGTTTAATGATATGAATAACATTTCTTCTGATCTCCAAACTATTCGCTCCTCCTATCAGTTCAAAAAATTAATTACACCTACTCCAAACTCAAACACAAGAACAACTGATATCTTTAAGTATTTCGGAAATCGACAAACTAATATAATTCTATGTCAGTTAAGAAATGAGGCTAGTAACTTAAATAATGACCTTTATAATGACTATCTAACTGAGTCCTCTGCCTGTTCTTGTGGTTCTAGATATGAAACAGCATCCCACTATTTCCTTGATTGTATCATATATGCTGAACCTCGTACTATACTTTTTCAAAATATATTCCATGATACTCATAACCACTTAACAATAGATGTCATCCTAAACGGTTGTGAGAGATGTGATGAAAATACGAATAAACATATTCTTCTTTCTGTATCCGATTACATCTTAAGAACTAGAAGATTCTAGATATCCAACTAAAACTGCTTAATGAAAGTATCACTGATTTTTTTTTCTTCTTTTTTTTTCACTCCTACTCCCATTCCTTCATTCACTCATTCTTTCATTCATTCCTATAGTACATTTCATTTACATTCATTCAATTCTCATTTCCTCAATACAATATCTTCTGGATTCCAATAATAATGGTACCTTACATTTTTGTATTTTTTGTTTACATTTCTCTTAATTCTTCATTTTATTTCTTGTTATTGACCACTTTAATACTGAGGATGTAAACAGCTCCCATCCAATTCGTCTGTCTCGATTATGTTCCGGGGGGGGGGGGGGGGGGGGGTTGGGTTCAGAAGACCAGTTGTACTATTTTGCTAAAATTGGGAAACAACTACATAAAAAAAAAATTATACAATGCTTTTTAACATGCTCTTCTTGATTTAACCTGTATTTAGTGCATAAACTGAACTATTTAGTGGGATTGAATTTCCAAACTCATCAGTGGATGGCCTTGTGTATTACACGATGGACATTTCTGGCCTGTATCTGTTGGGTAAGGTAATTTAATCCCACTAAATGTTTATACATGCAGCTCAATAATAATAATAAAAAAAAAAAATCTTTTCTTTTCGGATGATTACTTGTACATGATGTACATATCTATTTATCTTTGGTGTCGCAATAAAAGGTTAAAGTTTCAATTATTTAATTTTATTAAAATTCAAATACAATTTAGTAGTTGTTTCCCCCACTTAGATTATTTATATAATGCGTTCAAATTATTTGTATGTGTTCAGTGTTGTAATGTTTATGTCTATGTTTGTACCACTGTTTGTTACTTTGTTTGGAGAGGGCTTAAATAGGCTATGCCTGCTGCCCGATCCATTTGTCTTTTGGACAATAAAATTTATTGAAATTGAACAGATCAAAACCGGAACAGATATCTCTTACAGGGAAAGTCCATTCTAGTATGGATAAGTGTTGTCGATATCATTTTGCTGTGGATATACCAGTATTACAATGACTTCTGACAACATACTTTTTAGTTCAGAACTTTTGCACCGGTTGTGAAAACTGTTTTTAATTCTCAAACCTGCTAGTTGTTTTTGTCTAGGTTGTGTTATTTTTAAAAAGAAAATTTATATATTTAAATGACACAAAAGATATTTGATGTATTGGTCTGCATTGCAGGGGAAAAACATGAACCGCTAGCGCAGTGTGAGTTCATATTGTTCAAATTTCTAATACAAAAATGATTAATGTTGGACATGCACGTAAGGCTAAATAATTTTAACGACGCAGTTTGAAAGAAGTAGGACATCTTCCGCATTCTTCTGACTTCATAGTTAAATGCACCACTGCATTTAAACAGACATCATGGCATATGATAAGGATTTTTTAGAAGGCGAACGAAACATGAACCATGACAATTGAGAACTGTAAACGGCGCACATCTCACTCATATGCTAATACACGTACCAACCCGGAAGATCTTTTCGAGGTATGAACAAAAAGTAACTGACAGGTGTCAAATAAAATAGTTGTTATTTATTAAAAAGTTATTATTACACGTCATTAATGTTGCTAAAATAATGAGCTTATTGCTTGGACCATCCACTAATTAATATATATTCCAATCCCTGTCACATTTTATGCTAGAGCATATCCTGATCTTGATTTGGATATTTCTTTTCAATGGTTTTTATTCCACAGTTGCATTTTAGGTATTACTGCTCAGGCCCTAGCGTCACTGACAAGTCATCTGTATAATGCAGTTTAATTCATCATTTCGCTCGGTCCAATGTGTTTTTTAATTTTAATTGAAATATACATGACTCCGAGAAACTTCTACTTTTATTACTATTACATGTCAATAATGTTGTACAGTACAATGGTATATAGTAATATTATTCCTGAGAAAAATAACAATATTTACAGTTATATAACGTAAATTAATTTAGAGAATACCGAAGCGTGAACAAAATCATAATCACAACTCAAAATCGATTAAACCAGGGGCAAACTATGCTTTTATAAAGGTGCTTTTCTCGCGTGTGTGTATTGTACAGTCCTTTATAGTTCTTTAATTTCCTATTATGATGAATACCAATTATCTTTAGATAACCAACCGAGTTATACTCGACCACTTAAATTATTTACAATGATACACATGTATGTCTGGTTATACAAGAACATCGAGGCAATTGATATTCAATTTTATTTACAAAACCTCCGAAAAAAATACTTGTTACTTTGATATCCCATTTCCATATCACAAGATGGCAGGCTATGCTACAGATATCTTAGTCCCGAGGTTTGGTGCGCCTCCATAGCTACATCTCATCTGAGTAGTGGCACGGTACATACTATACACATTTTCGTAGTACACGATTTGAAATTATACAGAACTAGTTTAGTTTTATTTCTAAATTAATATACGCACCTGACCCTTCTGCTTCTGCATTAGTTCAGAAATGTTGCCCCTAGCATCATTAACGAGTCCAAGAACAGCTGTGTGATGCAGTTTAATTTATTTTGTAGGCATACTGTATCTATCACTAAATGTATATGTGTGTTACGTCATCTATGAAACCAATGTCTCTGATCATCAGTGAGACAATAACTTTAGTTGCATGGTCGGTCGTACTTCTTAAATATGGACGTAGACCAAAGCAGAACAGATCAAAACCGGAACAGATATCTCTTACAGGGAAAGTCCATTCTAGTATGGATAAGTGTTGTCGATATCATTTTGCTGGGTATATACCAGTATTACAATGACTTCTGACAACATACTTTTTAGTTCAGAACTTTTGCACCGGTTGTGAAAACTGTTTTTAATTCTCAAACCTGCTAGTTGTTTTTGTCTAGGCAAAACTATGTTGTGTTATTTTTAAAAAGAAAATTTATGACACAAAATATATTTGATGTACATGTATTGTTCTGCATTGCAGGGGGAAAACATGAACCGCTAGCGCAGTGTGGGTTCATATTGCTAAAACTCAGTTTAATGCTTAAATAATGCTGCGGGACTTGCATCCTTAATGACAAAACAGGAAGTCTCATTTTCTCAAATTATTTCATTTGAGTAGTGGCATTAGTTTAGAAATTTTGAATTTCCCCTTTTTATCCCCTAGCATCACTGAAGGACTAAGAGAACGAAAC
Source organism: Mimachlamys varia (assembly GCA_947623455.1). Classification (NCBI taxonomy): domain Eukaryota; kingdom Metazoa; phylum Mollusca; class Bivalvia; order Pectinida; family Pectinidae; genus Mimachlamys; species Mimachlamys varia. The sequence continues at coordinate 43,292,256 of OX392541.1, forward strand.
AGCTGTATGATGAAGTTATTTTTTTCGGCAAACTGTATCTATTATTTATTTTAAAGAATTGTATTAATACATAGTGTGAAATCAGAAGTGCCTCTGTGAAAATGTTTACAATGACGGGTGAATTCAATGTGACCCAGGTTTTCAGTAGCAGACGATACAATCTAACATTACAAAAGTGTCTGACGTTACACTTGATCACATGACAAGACATTTAAACAGCCAAGGCAACACGTCAAGGGGATCGTAGATATCACACTCCGTAACAACTGAACATAATAAATGATGTACACCGGCAATGGTCAACTATTGTTTGAATTTTATGCATACATATTTATATATCATTACTGTTGCTATGTGTTTAATCTGCTGTGTTTTTGTTTTCTGTTTCTCATATAAAACAGTCTATTGGAATTTTTTTTCAAACTCAACACATATACTATCAACCAGAAATTTATTCATTCATTCGAGTTATACCTTTCTCAGTGTATTTCATCTGAGCTTTTGTTGTGTTTTATAAAAGATTTTTCTTCCAGTAATCGCAGTAAATGAGAAAAAGAAAAAAAAGGATTTTGTTTCTTTTAAGTTGAAGGTTTTCGCAAATAAATAAAAAAAAAAAAACAAATAAGAAGAGCGTACCTCTCGGACAAAGCCCTTAAATTGTTACACATACAGGCGTTAACATAATAGTGTCCCTTCGCTACACGTTTCCTGGAGATGTTTCCGTTCAAAAGTAACATTCCAGTGGAAATACGTCATAATCAACCAAACCATATTCTGAACACAAAATTGATTAAACGAGAGGCAACATAGGAACAAAAGAAAGATTTTTATTGAAACTCTCGTAAAAGCACAAGAGAATAAGAGCAGGTGTTCCGGAAGAGTAAGCGTCATCTGCTTCATCGACGACCCCCCCCCCCATGTTAATCTTTGTCACATCCAAGTAAACAGTCTTCAAGAATCTTCCATTTGCTCTTCGTATTGAGTCTGAGTTCGGATTATTGGTTTGTTGACGATTCGACATTCTCTGATCTTTTTTATCCAAATTTAAATAATCATTTCCCTATTCCAAACTAAATGTTGAAGATTGAAGTCTCCGGTTGTTTGTTTGTCTGTTTATTTGTTCGCTTTATTTTCATTTTATCTTGAAGCAGAATTTTAAATTAATTCACGCTTTTGAATGTAAACAAGATACAAGTTTGGCTATGCAATTTTAACATAATCTCTCAAAATATTTAGGATATATTGTCTAGTGAACCATTAACAAATTAAAAGACACCGATTGATTATTGATCAGATCCTGATGTTGATTATATCGGACGACCTGGCAGAAAGAACAGTAATGGGTCATTTGTACCCATACCATACATCTACGATAACGGCGATGACAGAAGTGTATCGAGTGGCTTGACGTTCGGAAATTATGCAATAAATAATGAATATGGTGCTGAGGAACCCCGCTGGAGCATGATGGCATATAATTCCAAACGTCACTGGGCCAAGGCTGACTGGCCGGAGGTAAGTCAACAACTTTTTCTTAACTTCTTAACTGAAATGTATATTCCTTCCTGATATACTGACTTCGTCAAAGGTCCAATACTCACTTTTTTGGCTAATATTTCCGTCGGTTTTCGCAACAAGTATGTCGGCTTCCTAATTGCAAATTTGCTTTTGAAACCTCGGTCGAATCCAGTATCCTAAATTGTAGAATCTGGGATTTACACCATTTTCAGAGGAAATTCCTGTCCACAATATTTCAATCTACATTGAACCACAAATTCTGCAGTTTGTTTTAGTATTCTATTATCCTTGTATTGCTTTTAACATTATAAACTATATAGAGGTATTGATCATTGACATATGTTTTCATATTTTTATTCAATTACTTACACAAATATACTGTATATTATATATGTAAAACTATGTTTAGTCATTATATGATTAAACAAATAAAAACAGTGTTTCGTATCAGTTATCATAATTATGGGTATGTATTTGCACAATAAATTTGTAAGGTAAGGCGAATTCAATCATATTTAAACACTTTAAGTATTAAGAGGGATGGCAACGTCTTATACTAAACGTATTAGTTTAGAAATTTTGGATTCCCACCTTTTAGCTTTTAGCATCACTGACGAGTCCTAGGAGGACGAAACAATTGTATGATGCAGTTTAATTCATTTTTTGGCATACGTTATCTTTTATATGTTTCTTAACATCCAAGAAGCGTGATTAATGCGTCCCCAAAACGAGGAGGGTGTGTGTGTGTGTGGGGGGGATTGTTTTTAAGATTCAACAAAATGGCCGCCATTTCATGACCTTTTAAAACACAATTAAAGCCATATCTCCACACGAAAGCCATACTGGTCTCTGTGGAGTATAACAAATTAATGGATAGATAGAAGATGACATGTGGGTAAATTTCAAAACCACGAATCGAACTTGGGGGTGTGAGGTACTTCTGTAATGATCCCCAATTCGTTTGATACACAATGTGAATACATGCCTTATATTCACGTATAACATATGGCCAACATTGCGGCGTATACCATTTACAACTGTAAACCTATAAGATAGAGATAATATAACTGTAAACCTACACGATAGGAATATTTGAGGACCATATCCATTTGGCTTTTATAAAGACAAGCAGAATACATCCATTGTTTTTCAACAAATATCTATCTCGTTGATTTGGCATGACAGTTGAACCTGCTTAGCATCTCGTCTTTATGACAATTAAGCTATGCTACATGCCTAAACTCGGGGTTGCATCACAACGTAACACCAAAGTCGTAAGATGATCACCAAAACCATATTATTTTATTCAGGCTTTTGTTGAGTGTTCAGGGGGTTTCTATTAGCAAAATTTGTAGTTATAAGCTATTGAAATCAAATCAGTACAATGATCACCTAAACCACATATCACTTTATCGAAAAGGAAAAAAACTAGCGTTTATATCTAATATAACATACATATCAAATCACATGAAACTAAAACTGTAACCCAATGGCTAACTAATACCCCAAGCTCCCACACATTTGCAATAAAAAAGCTTTTATAGGACTCTTGATGACGAACAAATTTTGATCTGCAAATACATATATAAACATCGTCCCTAACATCCCTGTGTACTTTCATTGAAATTGATTAACAGGTAAAGGCAAATTTAGCTTATTTTGTTTTTAAAAACCTATTTATTATGACCTGTTTGCAATGGCAACCAAACGTCTGCATCAAATACTCTGCATACAATCTTCCAACAATAACCTGTTTATATGACCTGGTTACCACGGCAACCTAAATATTTTTGTTTTGTTTTTAATCTGCATGCATATCTTCACATAGCATCTTACATTTGTGTGTAGGTCCATTGATATTGGTTCATAGTTTAAGATAGAGCTGTACTGAAAATACCCCGCATGCACATTTACACATGGTCCCTAACGTTCCTTTGTAGTTTCATTTGAATCGGTTCACAGGTTTATGAGTAGTTCTCTGGACCAAATGTCCCCAAAAAGTATAGTGGCCTGGTTACCATGGTAACCATTTTTTTAACGTGATATTAATTACGCACATTTACTATGAATAAGGATTTATTGTGACATAATGAATTTGTTAACGGTTTTTTCTCATTTGTTAATATCGAATTCCTAGCAATTTGATCAAGGCACAATGAAAATGACAATACAGCCACCCCAACGGGAGTCAACTCAAAGTTGCAAACATATCAAAATGGTTACTTTTCCCCCAGCAATATATTGGATCAAGCAGTCTCTCGGACGATATGAGCCGTGACGAGCACAGACCCAGGCGCCGGCATTCCCGGGACGAATTCCCTATTCGTCCCTCACGTGAAAAGACAGGAAGAAACCAACAAATCATACGCACAGTTGTGGCAGTGTCCATGATAGCGATTATTGTAGCTATCCCGCTGGTAATATTCTTCGTCTTCAGGAAAGGTAATTAATTTCTCACACGTATTTAAAATGTAATAATCGCTATATTACCAACGAATTTTAAAAAGGTGATAAATGCTGTTAAAGTTCCATTTTTGCTGAACTTGGCCTAGTATACCCCAACACATTAGGGTATAAAATAGAGACACATTAAATACCCCTTCTATAAAACTGGTGACTTACATGTATGTGTTATTATAGCCTCGCTGCATAGCGGTACTGAGATATATATAGAACCACATGTAACAGTTGAAAATTGGTGCTGAACATCGATGATGAAATATCTTAACTAGATTGAGAATGATGCTTTAGCTCTCATTTTGATGACGTAGCATCTACTTCGATTTGACCATAATATATATGGTAGGTGATGCTGTTGAAGTTGAAGACGCGTACAATTCGGATCACCTAGTTTGTTCTCAAGGCTGTCCGTGTAAATATTTCCTTTGTTAAAATTAAGCACTAGTTTAAAATATTTTCAAGATCGGAAATTTATTTTTTGTCATATTTTTATCATTCGGTTCCATATCAATAGTTATCGTTTAAAATAAGTTGTCTTGGGTACATGCATTATTCTATTTTAATATATTTGATATTTGAAGATTGAGGCACCTAGCGGTAATCTCCGTAATTACTCTAAATAAGGGAGACAACTTTTACAGTATCTAGTGTTTCGTTCAAAATACTGTGAAACATTTGAGTAAATATAGACAAGCGGAACACTGATTACATGAATCTTACATACACTTCACATATGTTTAAATTTAACTCCGTTCGTGTTAAACGTTGTTAAACGAACATTATAGAATAATGCAGAATTTCCATATAATCTTGGTCACATCCAAGTAAGCACCAATCCTCAAAAATGAGAACCGAGTCATTATTGTCATCACAATAAGTAAACATACTAACAAGCAAACTCAAAAACGTTCATCTTCATATCAAACAAATATACAGAATATTTATCGATGATATCAAGATGGCGACCATAAAACTTGCCCATTGTCTTCATCAACCTGCATTTCTCGAATCCCTGTGTCGTAAGTTTGTTCGTCAGCAGTTGACATCTATCACGAAAATCGCGATATTCAGAGCAAACCTAATATAACGAATCAACTGCGACATCTAAACACCATATGATGGAGAAGCAGGGATATTACTATCAAGAAAGCAGTATATACACTGTATCGGGCGAATACACATGTGACAAAGGTTGGCTCGTTCATCGGTAGCAAACAATAGATTAACCGATATTTCTAGTTCGATTCTCAGAAAGGATATTGAATAAAAGTCTGAAAACCACAAAGCTTGAAGTAACCTTATCATGTTTTTTTCAGGGAAGTATATGTCCTTGTTTTTAACTTGAAATACACGAATAGAAAGTTTCACTATCATGATGTACAATACAAATTAAATAGGATTAAGGATTAAAAAGATTCAAGTCACTTTATTAACGACCTTTTTTCTCGTACAAATCATTACGCTGCTGAATCAGCTAATCAAAAGCGACGCTATAAACGGCGATGATGTAGGCTGAAAACATGATATTTTAGCCAATGAAAATGCTTGTTTCAAACAAGATTAAATTATTTTTATGGTGTTAACGGTAAAGTTCTACGTTTAATCAAATTAATCAACAAAATATATTACCTTTTAGGTGAATGTTAACTTTAGATTGTCCAGCCAAAAATATGTTATATCTTCAACTTGACGTCAACTATGTTGACGCTTCGGTATTCTCTTATTTTATTTAATCGTTGAGAATTATCTGAACTTCATAAAAATGTCTTAACAGGGAACAATCAATATCTATCTATATAAAAATGCAACGGAAGACAATTAAATTAGTTTGAACATATTCGATTTGATTGTTTTCATGAAAAACGGAGGTGTTAGAGGAGGGACTCGCAGTGAAATCGATTACTCACATTTGTTTATTTAACTGTTTTCAGGATCGCCAATGACCGAAGGTGAGAAACTTCGCTTTATCAAACACGGATAAGCACATAAAGAGGTTATAATAATACAAATGAATTATTGTTCTGGTATCATTTCTATATATAAAACACTAATAATTCATATTTTAAATATGTTTTGTACATTATGTATCGTCCATTTTGTTGTTTAAACTGCAAACAATTTTCCTCATTATATATTTTTTATTAGCTTTGATGATCTATTTAAAATCAGTGACACCTTTGATTTAAACATGCAAATACTTATTTACAAAATTGTCAGGTTCGAATTTTGGTTAATTTCAACAGGTACAATAGACTTGGAATTAAAATTATCTGACCGATTCCAAAACGGCATGGATGATCCTACTTCTCCCGTGTTTAAGACGACGGAGAATGATCTTTGTACAGAGGTAACGTTACCAAGGCAACTTGCCACATGTTTATTTCCCAAACAGTAATCAGTTGGAATATTCAATAATCGTTTAAATTCTACTGTTCGTTCTTTTCAGTTTTTCAATTATTTTGTTTAAACAAATGTTTACATTTTGAAAATCCATTTTTAATTATCTTTCGGTTTTTCCTGTCTCCCTGTAGGTAGAGCGGGCCTTTTCTGCAAACGGAAACTTCCCAGGGGGCACGAACTATGCTTGTCAGCTTAAATCATTAAGGTAAGTATGATAATGAATTATCATTTCCTTATTTAAAAGGTGCAGCACATATGTGTATTCCGTCATCTTTCTAATAACCTCTCTATAGGGAAAAAACCAGGAACACGATAACTGGCCTCGGTTGCAAAAATTTGGAAAAAATAGCGGTGATCAGTGAAACTATCAAAAATTGAAAACATAATAATCAGGAACAAATTATCTAATTAACATTTGGACGCTTTATATTGCACTGAGAAACCTTTTTTTGGGACAATATTTTAATTACAAAAGGTACGATACTAATTACTTGTTAAATTTGTTGACCCTTCATTGGAGGGGACCTGAGTTTAACAACCTGTCTTGGTTTTCTTGAAACTATGATATGTTTGGTACCACATGAAAAATCGGATTATTTACAATTGGCGTTCCACAACATTTCAATTTGTTGCAAAATTTGGTTCATATATAAAACTTGAAAACATTCTTACTTTGTTGAAAAATAAGTTTGAAATATAATACAGTACATATAACATTTGCTTTACCGTTAGTTTAACCAACTATTTAAAAAATGAATTCAAAAAACAACAGTTCGTATGAACCGTATGTAACTTGATATACTTTGTCCTCTTTTCAGGTCTGGAAGCATCATTGTCACCTTTGTGATTACCATAACTGGAAGTTACACCATACCTGACAATGATCAATATGTCCAAATAGTAACAACCTACATAGGAACGGCGGGGACCCTGGGATCGTTTACCGTAATAAGTGGATCTATAATTGTCACCTCAGCTTCCTATACACAACAAGGCGTCCAAACCATAGTGACAACTTCCAGCCCTACTACAGCGCCAACAACTACCACTCCCGACCCTGTAACCACTACAACTGTTCCACCCGGTACAAACTTATCAAATTTTATTATATAACAGCATTTCTATTTTTCCATCAGTATCTTCAATTCTACGTATATATGATTTTCTTTAATTTATTTAGCAGTTTATCTAAATAGGAACTAAGTACAGCTGTATGTTAGAGCAATCGAGTAAGCATTACAAATATTATAGTTTGTTTCGCGTCAAACCGCCCGATAACATGTTTTTATTTACTTATTTTGCAATAATTTAATTTTACCTATTCCCGCAATGTCAATTCTTTTCAAGTTATATCGTATAACCTCAGAAATCAGACAACGCAAAAAGTGATGACGTCATATACCGCCATGTTTGGCGTGGTATTACGTTATAAAACTTCTGATTGGTTGAAGTTATTTAGCTGGGAAATTTATTCACATGGTTCTGCCTTTTTGCAAAATCATTTGAGTTTTGGCATAATTAATACCAAGTCATTGCATAAGACCTATGTCTTAGAAATGTATCTTTAGAAATGAAATTATAAGATATGACCACATTTTTTAAGGGTTATACGGTATATACCGAAAAAAATGTGTGCACTTTGCATAAATCCGCGAAGCGGTATATACAGTATAACCCTAAGCAAATTGTGGTCATTCCTTAAAAAAAACGATTTTAATTGAACTAATAGTTTTTATCTGAAATATTATTAAGTTACCCTATCAAAACAGCAATTTAAAATTTTACTAATTGCTTTCTTATAACATTTTCACATTTATTTTCCTTTCACAATTATGAACAGCAACTTGTATTTTAACAAAATATGTCTTGATCATTATATTCCATAAATTATTTCTCTGATATTTATAAAAAAAAATTTTAAATTTTAAAAATCTTATACATCTTATATTTTCAGAAATGGCATCTTTTATAATAATGAAAAAACTTATTTAAGGATTAACCTTTGATTTTGTTTAGTTTATGAGATCATAAATCCAATGGAGCACGAGGTAAATTGCGTAAACGCGAAGCGTTTACGTTAAATTTACCGACTGCTCCATTGGATTTATGATCTCATAAACTAAGCAAAATCAAAGGTTAATTCTTATATTTACAGTATTTTCCTGTAAATGGTTCATAATTTTTCTGTTCAATTTAGCCCCATCTGCAGACATTATTTCATTTCAAAACTTACAAACGTGAAAACAGTTCAATAAATGTAACAGCATGAAATTTGCATTAGCGGTAGCTACTCCCCCATGTCAATTGTTGATGACGTCATACAATTGTGATTCGAACGGGATAGTTTGCATAGCTCCGCCCTCATGTATTGTTGTCGACGTCATAGAAATTTTGCACGTTCTCAAGTATAGTTATTGAAAAATAACACTAGTTTGCAGTACAATGGTTATCGAGTGAATATCAGTGTAGACTGTAAATATTCACTAGTGATTTTTTTAAAATCATTGACAGCAACTCGTATTTCTTATTTATTTCTTTTTTTTTATTTTTCAATTATAAACAATTAATAATTCATCATATGTAATACGCTTGTAATTTGATTGAAGTTCTAATAAGATCGGTTTATTTCAGCAATCCAACTAAACGGATCGGTAACATCTGATAATGCTGGTCTCCTCATTAGATGTTATGTTCACTCTGCACCGAATACCTGGAGTGAGATCAAACTGATGTCCTCAGATAGCCGTGACGGGATTCTAGCTATCGGTTACCCCAATGGAACAACACACAGGGACAACAACTCCTACCAACTGAATGTCCAGCCTTCTAACGTTTCAATAAGCCTACTATTCCCGAACACAACGAAACACTGTTTTGTGAGAAGGAACTATACCTGTCTTCTCTACCAGGACGGAAAGATATCTGTGCAGACAACAGAATATATTTCCATTCCAGGTATGTGCATTGCGAATTTTACAAGCTTACACTCCTCGAAAGACATGTCAACCCTATGTTCATATTTGAAGAAAAAACATCGCAGTCAACTTTCCATGATTTAGTGCGTTGACTAAAATAATATAAATAATAATGATTAAAAAACAAAACAAACTTGCTTCTATGTGTGTAATATACACAAGTTGTTTCTCTTGCGTCTTTCATCATGACATCGGTGTATGCCTATAACAACTCATTTGATGAACATAGAATGACAAAAAGCTGTATGTTGCAGTTTAATTCAATTTTTTCGGAATTTTGTATCTATAACTAAATCCAAAGCATATGGGTGTGTAACGTCATCCCTTATGGCGGTATTGTTCTTTATTTCATATTTTCTATAACTAACGTGTACTCATGCTAACATTTCTATTTTGATCAATTACAGCTAACGTTCTGAATTGTTTTGTTTCGAGTAAAAACTTTGTAATGATATTTTTTTTATTGTGCACATTTTGAATCTCGATATCATCGAAAAAAAATTTCATATGGGCATAATAATTTGTTGACGAAGAGGAAAATTCAGATATGCGGAAATCAGTTGTTGAATTTTTTCTTTAAAATCAATAGATTATGTGAAGGCTACATTAACGTAAAATATAAATTTCCAAAATAATGAAAACGACACTGTCGACAATCAGTTGCAGATGCAGCAGAGAACCTTCAAATTGCTGGAGAGACTGCATTAAATGCAGGTGACATCAATGTAGTGAACTGTACCGGGGATCTGGCTCCTCCATCAACTACACTCGACCTGTACACTAGAACCACAAACGCCACGTCATTTACGAAATCCACGGTTAGCCCGCTTGTAACAATCGGCGATGAAACCGATTCCTGCTACCGTCAAACTACGAAAAGTTACAGATTAAAAGCCAACATGACTGATAATGGCACAGAGATGAGATGTGAAGCAATGAACAGTTCGCCGGGCTCACGGACGACATCTGATTCTAGAACAGTCTTTGTAACAGACGCAGGTAAATTTCAAAATGGAAATACATGAAATACATTAGTAGAAGTGAAATGAGTTTAGGTTATTTTGGAATGCGTATCTACCTATACGATGATATAGACTTTTGAGACAGTGTATTATCGTACATTATGTTATCTGTGCTATTCTGGTTCTATATTATCATTTTCTATCGCAGAAATACAACTCAACAGCTCGCTCACATCTTCACATGGTGATCTAATGGTTGAGTGCAGCGTTCAACATGCACCAAATACCTGGAATGAGATCAGGCTTACCTCCCCTGACGTCAGTGTTGAGATTGTAGCTGTTGGCTATATCAACGGAACAACACGAAAGGACAACAACTCGTACCAACTGACTTTACATCCCGGTGAGAGTAACGTATCATTGAGTCTACTATTTCCCAACACAACCAAACATTGTTTCGCGAGAAGCAACTACACGTGTCTTCTTTTTGAAAACAACAACGTCGTGTCGGAAAAAACGAGATACGTTTCAATTTCAGGTAAAGGACATTGTTTTTAATTGTTATCTGTTATTTCTGCAATCACCGAATTTGTTCTAAATAATGTTTCAGAATATCATTGCATAAAGTAAGAGACAAAATTTGGGGCCCAGTACAATTGTTTTGTTAGTTTTAATAGATCAAGGTATATATCAAAAATGCAAAAATAGATAAATAAATAAGTAAATAAAAACACAAAGCTTTCTCAGGTGAAATGCATACGTATAAAGTATATAGATTATAAATTAAACTTCATAGTTGATATTTTGAATATGTTCATTAATTTGGTTCTAATTGTGATTGAGAATGATTTCTTTCTTCTCGCTTTGAGGACATGACACTTTCTTAGATGTGACTTATGTTTGCTTGGGGTGCGTTATTGATAACACATGCCACACCTAGTCTTATTGTTTTACAGCATTCCCATGAAAAAGTCATTATTTGTCGATAATTTCTCCTTAGTTTAATCGATTTTGAATTCGGATTTTGTTTTCTTGACTATCCATACAAACTCATTTTCTTCAACAAAACAAATAAGTGCATGACTATATTCCTTTTTAATATTGTCAAGACAGTTCTATCTCATCTCAAAATATACAAAACCGTCGTTAATCAGTTGCAGATGCAGCAGAAAATCTTCAAATTGTTGGGAAAACTGCGGTAAATGAAGGCGACATCTATGTAGTCAACTGTACCGGGGATCTGGCTCCGCCATCAAGTACACTCGACCTGTACACTAGAACCACAAACGCCACGTCATTTACGAAATCCACGGTTAGCCCGCTTGTGACAATCGGCGATGAAACCGAGTCCTGCTACCATCAAACTACGAAGAGTTACACATTGAAAGCCAACATGACTGATATTGGCACAGAAATGAGATGTGAAGCAATGAATACTTCGCCGGGCTCACGGACAATATCTGATTCTAGAACAGTCTTTGTAACAGGCGCAGGTAATTGTCAAAATATTGTATTGTTCTCACATAATTCAAACCTTCATAATAAATGGTTTATCGTTCTAACCTGATCCAAACTACGCATACATAAGATCATTATACTTTTGAAGTTACTTGAACTTATGAAGTTACTTGAACTTATGAAGTTACTTGAAAGTTAATATGTATCTATTCAGATGATATGTGTTTGTGAAACAATACAATCTCGTACTCAAAATGCCTGTGATATTGAGTTTGTATATCTTTAAATTTCTATCACAGAAATACAACTCGACAGCTCGCTCACATCGCCGCATGGTCATCTAATGATTGAGTGCAACGTTCAACACGTGTCAAATACCTGGAATGAGATCAGACTTATCTCCCCTGACGTCAGTGCTGGGATTGTAGCTGTTGGTTATGTCAACGGAACAACACAAAAGGACAACAACTCGTACCAACTGACCTTACACCCCGGTGGGAATAACGTATCATTGAGTCTACTATTTCCCAACACAACCAAACATTGTTTCGCGAGAAGCAACTACACCTGTCTGATCCTAGGAAACAACGACGTAATGACGGAAACAACGGAATACGTTTCCATTCCAGGTATATTATCTAAATGTTTATCTTACTTTTGTTACAAACATAGGTTTCTTGATCACTTGGTCTGCGGGACAGATAAGCTGATGCCTGGATGCGACTAACGTCGTCTGTCCATCGGTCCGTCTGTCCGTCAGGAATTTAGCACAAGTCGTCACTAAACCGTTTTTAGTTGTTTTGAAAAAAATTCTCGACAGGTTTGAGAAAATATTAATTACCAAGCATGAACAGTTAAATTACTGTTAAAGAATGTCGATTTAGGTGTCACGGAACGTTACAATGACTGAACGTTTTCTGGTTACGCAGAATGCAAATGAAATGTTTCATATTAGCCCAACTGAAAGGGATTTCCTTACACTCATTTTAACTGTCGAAAACATATAAGAGAATACGTGATGGCGACCATACAACTATCAATGAAAAATCAACCCATCTGTTGAGAACAGCATCAAATATAGTATGAAAAGCACATCCAGTGCTGTACCCGGGCCATCTCAGGCCTTTCCTTGCCTCTCTTAAGAGGCTCACATTCTCGAACCTCCCGATCTTTACTGCCCTGAGTACTTTATACAATATGTATGGTATGATTTTTTTCCTGGATATAAATCGCCAATGGTACATACTTCACTTGTAACGAATGAGGAACGTTCAGCAAGTTATTCTAATTTTCCATCTGACTTCTATGATAACTTTCCAAAGATGAAACAACAATATTTAGACTACACGGTATCATATGCCAATGACAGTTACCCTTAGTCGCTGCCTTGTGGTAATATCTTCGATTTATGCCCCCCTATGTACAGCACTGCACAGCATTTACAACAAAAAAGAATAAAAAAAATATATATATATGATTATAAAAAAAAAATAAAAAAAAATGTATTTTTGACAAAAATTAGGCTTATTATCTTTACTAACTTCACTACATCATCAAAAAAATTCCATTATTTCTCGATATTTATCGAGTTAAAGCCGCTGCTACCCCTCCCCCCAATTAAAAACAAAACAATAACAACAAAACCCTAAAAAAACAACACAAAACAAAACAATAAAAAACAAGAACAAAATGGCATATATATTGATTTCGACATGTGAGATAAAATTGCTAAAACATTACGAAAATACCACTGTTGAAAAAAAATCAGTTTCAGATGCAGCAGAAAACCTTGAAATTGTTGGACAAACAACGTTGAAAGTCGGTGACAGATATGAAGTGAACTGTACAGGGGATCTGGCTCCGCCATCAAGTGCACTCGACCTGTACACTAGAACCCCGAGCGACACGTCATTTACGAAATCTTCGATAAACCCGCTTGTTACTATTGGTGATGAAACAAATTCCTGCTACCGCCAAACTACAAAGAGTTACACAATGAAAGCCAACATTTCTGATTATGGCACAGAGATCCGATGTGAAGCACACAACACTTCGCCAGGCTCACGGACGACATCTGATTCTAAAACGATTTTTGTAACAGACGCAGGTACATGTCAAATCACTTAATCGTTCTGACTGAATTCAAACTTTCAAATGTTAATTAAAATATCCATTAATTAATTGATGATTTTTTTGTGAATTAAATGTGAATTTAGGATATATTTCTATTTAAATATATGATATATAGTTAAGGATAAGAGGTGACAGCTTCTGCTGATTGTTCTCTAGTTCCGAGGTTTACTGGAGCCTCACAAACCACAGTTATCTAATTTAGTAGTGGCACGGTTCATAGTATACACAATTTCGTAGTACACGATTTGAAAATAAACAATACTGATTTTATTTTGCTTCTAAATTCACAAATCAAAGCGGTTTAACGCATATGCTTCTTCTGCTTCTACATTATTTTAGAAAATTGCGATTATCACCTTTTACCCCATCAACACTAACGAGTCCCAGAAGGACGAAACAGCTGTATGATGCAGCTTTATTCATTTGTGTTCGGCGTACTGTATCTATTACTAATTTTTTAAAATGCAACATGTGTGTGTGTGTTAAGTCATCTTCTAACAATATTTGTTTTCATCAATGCATCATCAATCTTCAACATGTCTGTGCTATTGGGTTTGTTTTTTTATATTATCACATTGTTTACACAGAAATACAACTCGACAGCTCACTCACGTCTCAGCATGGTCATCTGTTCATCGAGTGCAACATTCAACACGCTCCAAACACTTGGAATGAAATCAGAATTAGCTCTCCTGGCGTCAGTACTGGGATTGAAGCTGTTGGTTATGTCAATGGAACAACACAAAAGGACAACAATTCGTACGAAATGACCTTACATGTTACTGAGAGTAACGTATCAATAAGTCTTCTATTCCCTAACACAACGAATCATTGTTTCGCGGGAACCAACTACGTGTGTCGGCTCTCCGAAAATAGCGCTGTGATAGTGGAAGCAACAAAATATGTCTCCGTTCCAGGTATATTATATCATTATTATATATTTTACAGTCATTAATGATTTATTGCTAGTTTCATATGGTGTTCAATATGGGAAGTATGGCTGCTTTACAAAACCTATTATAAAATTTTCAAATGAAACCAATTTATTGCAGCTTAAACGATTGACCTAAATAGACTGATCGGAAAGGTGAGAAACTGAAATGAAAAGCAGTATTTGCTTCTACCGCTAAAACATTCCAAACGGCTCCGACTGATAACTATTTCCACTGACACTACCGCTGTTTTACGATAAATGTAAGGTTTTAGTCAGTTAACCCTTAATGCAACGGTTCCCTTGTGTCCTTTATTGTAGTATTGAAGAGACGTAAACATATTTCAAAATGTATTGTCTCAAGCTAGACCATTACATATTAAATTGATATGTTTTATCTTCAACTTCTAGCTCTTTCGTGTCTACAGAGTCTTGCGGTGCTTACTGTTACATGTCTTTAGATATTTAACAAAATGAAACATCTTGATAAAACATGCCCCTCATATGTTTTGATGCACTCATGACATAGTCAACAACCAATTTCAATCAATACTAAGACAAAAAAATAAAACTTCCCTCCAAAAACACAACACAAATAAACAAGCAAAAATACAATTCCGCCCAAAGAAAAAAAAATAGAAAGAAAACAAAAAACAAACAAACGGAATGATTGCACTTTAACGTGATGTAGGATGCTACAAATTTACAAAACAGGGATTTGAAAGATGCGGGTTGATCAGAACTATGACCAGCTTTGTCCCGCTGAGAAATATTCTGTATCGATAAGTGATATGAAGATGGATGTTTTTGAGTATGTTTATCAGTGTGTTTACATTGTACTTGTTGTGATTGACAATGATGACTCGGTTCTCATTCGTGAGAACTTGATGTTTACTTGGATATGACAACAATTAACATGGCGGGTGTTATCGTTTAAGTAGAAAATGTTTACTACTCCGGAACACCTGGACCCGTATTCATAAAAACGTTCTCATGCTCAAGCATGGATTTTGTGCTCAAGCCTTATTTTTTGTTCTGGCTATAAATAATTAAAAAAAATAAATTTGTCAAAGTTTTTGAAAAAAAGTTGCAGGGACATGAAGCCAAAAACTGTATTCAACATTTACATTGACTTTTTGACTCTTCGACATGATAAGGAGAGTTTCAACAAAGCTGGCTTGAGCACAGAATCCATGCTTGAGCATGAGAACGGTTTCATGAATACGGGCCATCGACTTAGTCTCTTGTACTTTTACAAGGGTCTCACTGTAAATCTTTCCTTTGTTTATATTTTGCCCTTGGTTTAATCGATTTTTAGGTTGGATTATGATTTTGTTAACGCTTCGGTATTTTTTAATTTATTTAAACATGTTTATGAACTTGTTAATTATGTTGTTTTTTTCTTTGGGTCAAACTGATGCTTAGTGTATTACAAAGAAACAAATAAGTGAATGCCTTACTTTTGCTAATATATATTTGTGTAGACTGTAAAAATATACATAATGAAACAACACTGTCGACACTCAGTTTCAGATGCAGCAGAAAAACTTGAAATCGTTGGAATAACAACTTTGAACGACGGTGACATATATGTAGTGAACTGTACCGGGGATCTGGCTCCGCCATCAAGTTCACTCGACCTGTACACTAGAACCACAAACGCCACGTCATTTACGAAATCCCCGGTTAACCCGCTTGTTACAATCGGCGATGAAACTGAGTCCTGCTACCTCCAAACTACGAAGAGTTACACATTGAAAGCCAATATGGCTGATAATGGCACAGAGATGAAATGTGAAGCAATGAACAGTTCGCCGGGCTCACGGACGACATCTGATTCAAAAACAGTCTTTGTAACAGACGCAGGTATATGTCAAAATACATCTTCTTTTTCCCATATTACAAAAATGCGCATGTTACCAGAATACTTTTCAATAATTTGATTAAATTGAAATAATTTGAAGGTAAACTTTATATAGGGTGTCTATTAATCTAGATGATGCAATATTATTCATTGGGATGTAAACTCGATTACATTGCGGATGTCGTCGATGAAACAGAAGACGCTTACTTATCCAGAATACCTGGTCTTGCACTTTGATAGGGGACCCCGTGTAAATCCATCCGGTGTTTATTTTGTGTTCAATATTAATTCTTTTGAGTTCTGATTATGGTTTTGTTGACGCTTAGTTACATGTATTTCCTGATTTCCTAGTTTGGAAGTGTGTGGATTAATGCAAAATTATACCTTCACATGTCAGTGATATTGAGTATTGTATTTTGTAAACATCTTTCTACAACAGAAATACAACTTGACAGCTCGTTAACATCTACACATAGTGATCTACTGGTTGATTGCAACGTTCAACACTCACCAAATACCTGGAATGAAATCAGAATTATCTCCCCTGATGTCAGTGCTGGGATTACAGGTGTTGGTTATGTCAACGGAACAACACAAAAGGACAACAACTCGTACCAACTGACCTTACATTCCGGGGAGAGTAACGTATCATTGAGCCTACTATTTCCCAACACAACCAAACATTGTTTCGCGAGAAGCAACTATACGTGTCGGCTTTACGCAAATAACGACGTCATGGCAGAAACAACGAAATACGTTTCTATTCCAGGTATACTATACTACGAAATTTGTTTCCATAACAATCTTCTTGTACCTCATGGCTTAGAGTTAGAGTGTCAATTTTTTCTTTTCATAATAATCAACATATTTTTTGTCCATCTTTGTTTCAATTACTCAAGAAACAAAGAAAACAAATTCTTCTTCAGTTGCATTATACAAATATATATTTTTATCATTTACCTTAGTCTTATCTTTGTACCTTTTCACAATTCTGTACGTAAATATTTACTTCGTTTACATATCCTTCCTTGTTTAATCGATTTTGATTGAGCTTGGATAATTATTTTGACGCTTAGGTATTGTCTTGGTTTCCTTTCAACGAATCAAAAACGAATCACTAAATTGTTTACTTCATATACCAAAAGCAAACAAAATGTCGACAATCAGTTTCAGATGCATCAGAAAACCTTCAAATTGTCGGGGAAACCACAGTAAATGAAGGTGACATCTATGTAGTGAACTGTACCGGTGATCTGGCTCCGCCATCAAGTTCACTCGACCTGTACATTAAAACCACAAACGCCACGTCATTTACGAAATCCCCGGTTAGCCCGCTTGTATCAATCGGCGGTGTAACCGACTCCTGTTACCTCCACACTACGAAGAGTTACACAATGAAAGCCAACATTTCTGATTATGGCACGGAGTTGAGATGTGAAGCACACAACACTTCGCCTGGATCACGGACACTATCTGACTCTAGAACGATCTTTGTAACAGACGCAGGTAAATGTTGGAATGCTTCATCGCCTTAAATTCAAATTTTCCCTTATTATTAAAGTGCTTATTTATCAATTGATTAAATAATGATCAAATAAGGGTTAATTTCACTGAAAGTGTCTACTTATCTAAATATATATTATTCTGTTTAGCAATGTATTATCACACTTAGTATTGAGTTGTAATTACCTTGCACAGAAATACAGCTCGACAGCTCCCTCACATCTCCATATGGCGATCTGCTCATCGAGTGCAACGTTCAATTCGCACCAAATACATGGAATGAGATCAGAATTATCTCTCCTGGCGTCAGTTCTGGGATTGAAGCTGTTGGTTATGTCAATGGAACAACACAAAAGGACAACAACTCGTACCAACTGATCTCACATGTTACTGAAAGTAACGTATCAATAAGTCTTCTATTCCCTAACACAACGAATCATTGTTTCGCGGGAACCAACTACGTGTGTCGGCTCTACGAACATAACGCTGTGATAGTAGAAGCAACAAAATATGTCTCCGTTCCAGGTATATTATATCATTATTATATATTGGACTGCTATAACTTATTTGTTGCTAGTTTCATATGGGTCTCAGTATTTTGAGTTCGCATTAAAACTTTTGGAATCAATGTAGTTTAGGATATATAGGATGTACATTTAAAAATGGTCATTTGAATGTAATTTATTTTGGTGAATCTTGAGTCAAAGTCATGCTGGAAGAACTGCAAAGAAACACCCAAGCAAATTAGGTAATTGCTATTATATGTAGACTATTAAAATAGATAATTCCAACATTATAGAAAAACACTGTCGACAATCAGTTTCAGAAGCAGCAGAAAAGCTTGAAATCGTTGGATTAACAACGTTGAACGACGGTGACATATATGTAGTGAACTGTACCGGGGATCTGGCTCCTCCATCAACTACACTTGACCTGTACACTAGAACCACAAACGCCACGTCATTTACGAAATCCCCGGTTAGCCCGCTTGTAACAATTGGCGATGAAACCGAGTCCTGCTACCGCGAAACTACGAAGAGTTACACATTGAAAGCCAACATGACTGGTAATGGCACAGAGATGAGATGTGAAGCAATGAACAGTTCGCCGGGCTCACGGACGACATCTGATTCTAGAACAGTCTTTGTAACAGACGCAGGTAAATATCAAAATGCATGTGTGTTCTCCCTTATGTCAACCTTTCGCATGTTACTGGAATACTATGATCATTTAGTTTCAATTGTAATCAAAACAAGATTGATTTTAAAAGAAGTGTCTATCTATGTAGTTGGTGTTATATTATTCACTTGCATGTAAACTAGATTTACATAGCAAATGTCGCCGATGAAGCGAAAAACGCTTAAACTACGTGGGCACATTATCTTATTCTCTAGACTTATACTTTTTCAATGGACTTAATACTGTCATTATTTTCATTATTATTGAGTACGGATTATAGTTTTGCTGACATTTTGGTCTCTCCTGATATGTTTTTCGTGTTTGTGTATCAATCACACCTCAACATGCCAGTGCTATTGATTTTTTTATTTTTTTTTATGTTATGTTATCATTCTTCCATGATAGAAATACAACTCGACAGCTCGCTCACATCTCCGAACGGTGATCTATTGGTTGAGTGCAACGTTCAACACGCACCAAATACTTGGAATAGGATCGAGGTTATCTCCCCTGACGTCAAAACTGGGATTGTAGCTGTTGGCTATATCAACGGAACAACACAAAAGGACAACAACTCTTACCAACTGACCTTACATTCCGGGGAGAGTAACGTATCATTGAGTCTACTATTTCCCAACACAACCAAACATTGTTTCTCGAGAAGCAACTACACCTGTCTGCTCTACGGTAATAACAACGTCATGGCAGAATCAACAATATACGTTTCCATTCCAGGTATATTATATCATGTTTTTAATATATCACTGTCACTATTGTAATTTTCCGAATCAGTTTCCGAATAATATTGCTGTAACTTATGACTTAGAGAAATGAGAGTCAAATTGTCAGAATGATCAACTTTCGTTTTTTGCCATTGATACCAAGGAAAGATGCAACAAATGAAACTTTTTGCTTTCTTATGTACAATAAAGATATGGATAAACGTTTTCAATTTAATTATTAAGAAAGACATGACCTCCTTGTTGTTTTGTTTTTCAATCGTCTCCGCGTAAACATTTCCTTAGTTCAAATTATCTTCGTTGTTTATCGATTTTGAGATCATATCATTGTTTTTGTTAACTTCGTTATTTTCTGTTTATCTTTTCAAAGAATTAAAAAGCGAATGCCTAAACTCAATTGCTAATTGAATATCTCCTAGTCTTTGATATCGAATTTCAAAATAACGAAGCAATGTCGACATTCAGTTTCAGATGCAGCAGAAAACCTTCAAATTGTTGGGAAAACTATGTTAAACGAAGGTGATATATATGTAGTGAACTGTACCGGGGATCTGGCTCCGCCATTAAGTACACTCGATCTGTACACTAGAACCTCAAACGCCACGTCATTTACGAAATCCACGGTTAGCCCGCTTGTAACAATCGGGGATCAAACCGAGTCCTGCTACCTCCAAACTACGAAGCGTTACACATTGAAAGCCAACATGACTGATAATGGCACAGAGATGAGATGTGAAGCAATGAACAGTTCGCCGGGCTCACGGACGACATCTGATTCTAGAACAGTCTTTGTAACAGACGCAGGTAACTGTCAAAATACATGTGTGTTCTCCCTTGTGTCAAACGTTGGGATTGGCCAAAATATTCATCAATAATTTGATGAAATTGTAAGCCATTGAACGTGAACTTGTAGAGATTGTCCATCTATGTAGATGATGTAATATTATTCATACTGATGAAAGCTAGATTTACATATTGGATGTCTTCGATGAAGCAGAAGACGATAACCCTTCCAGAACACCTGGTCTTTTGTCTTGTACTATTTCAAGACACACATTGGAAATAGTTCCTTTATTTATATTTTGTGTATATTTTTAATCGATTTTGAGTTCAGGTTCCCTGATTTTATTTGTATAGGTGTGTGTTAATCATTGTATTATCATACCTCATCATGCCAATGATATTGAGTTCTTGTATGCAATTACCATCTCTCTTTCATAGAAATACAACTCGACAGCTCGCTCACATCTCCGGATGGTAATTTAATGATTGATTGCAACGTTCAACACGCACCAAACACTTGGAATAAGATCGAGGTTATCTCCCCTGACGTCAGTACTGGGATTGTAGCTGTTGGTTATGTAAACGGAACAACACAAAAGGACGACAACACGTACCAACTGACCTTACATCCCGGGGAGAGTAATGTATCATTGAGTCTACTATTTCCCAACACAACCAAACATTGTTTCTCGAGAAGCAACTACACGTGTCTCCTCTACGGAAACAACAACGTCATGTCTGAAACAACGGAATACGTATCCATTCCAGGTATATCATATCATGTTTTTAATATATCGCTGTCACTATTGCATTTTTAGAATCAGTTTCCGAATACTATTGCTGTAACTCATGACTTAGAGAAAGGGAAGTTAAATTTCAACTTTCGTTTTTTCCCATTCATACTATAGACAGATGCAACAAATGAAACATTTTGCTTTCTTATGTGCAATAAAGATATGGATAAACGTTTTCAATTTAATTATTAAGAAAGACATGACCTCCTTGTTGTTTTGTTTTTCAAGCGTCCCCACGTAAACATTTCCTTAGTTCAAATTATCTTCGTTGTTTATCGATTTTCAGATCATATAATTGTTTTTGTTAACTTCTTTATTTTCTGGTTATCTTTTCAAAGAATCAAAAAGCGAATGCCTAAACTCAACTGCTAATTGAATATCTCCTGGTCTTTGATATCGAATTTCAAAATAACGAAGCAATGTCGACATTCAGTTTCAGATGCAGCAGAAAACCTTCAAATTGTTGGGGAAACTATGTTAAACGACGGTGATATATATGTAGTGAACTGCACCGGGGATCTCGCTCCGCCATCAAGTACACTCGATCTGTACACTAGAACCTCAAACGCCACGTCATTTACGAAATCCACGGTTAGCCCGCTTGTAACAATCGGGGATCAAACCGAGTCCTGCTACCTCCAAACTACGAAGCGTTACACATTGAAAGCCAACATGACTGATAATGGCACAGAGATGAGATGTGAAGCAATGAACAGTTCGCCGGGCTCACGGACGACATCTGATTCTAGAACAGTCTTTGTAACAGACGCAGGTAACTGTCAAAATACATGTGTGTTCTCCCTTGTGTCAAACGTTGGGATTGGCCAAAATATTCATCAATAATTTGATGAAATTGTAAGCCATTGAACGTGAACTTATAGAAATTGTCCATCTATGTAGATGATGTAATATTATTCATACTGATGAAAGCTAGATTTACATATTGGATGTCTTCGATGAAGCAGAAGACGATAACCCTTCCAGAACACCTGGTCTTTTGTCTTGTACTATTTCAAGACACACATTGGAAATAGTTCCTTTATTTATATTTTGTGTATATTTTTAATCGATTTTGAGTTCAGGTTCCCTGATTTTATTTGTATAGGTGTGTGTTAATCATTGTATTATCATACCTCATCATGCCAATGATATTGAGTTCTTGTATGCAATTACCATCTCTCTTTCATAGAAATACAACTCGACAGCTCGCTCACATATCCGGATGGTAATTTAATGATTGATTGCAACGTTCAACACGCACCAAACACTTGGAATAAGATCGAGGTTATCTCCCCTGACGTCAGTACTGGGATTGTAGCTGTTGGTTATGTAAACGGAACAACACAAAAGGACGACAACACGTACCAACTGACCTTACATCCCGGGGAGAGTAATGTATCATTGAGTCTACTATTTCCCAACACAACCAAACATTGTTTCTCGAGAAGCAACTACACGTGTCTCCTCTTCGGAAACAACAACGTCATGTCGGAAACAACGGAATACGTATCCATTCCAGGTATATTATATCATGTTTTTAATATATCGCTGTCACTATTGCATTTTCAGAATCAGTTTCCGAATACTATTGCTGTAACTCATGACTTAGAGAAAGGGAAGTTAAATTTCAACTTTCGTTTTTCCCATTCATACTATAGGCAGATGCAACAAATGAAACATTTTGCTTTCTTATGTGCAATAAAGATATGGATAAACGTTTTCAATTTAATTATTAAGAAAGACATGACCTCCTTGTTGTTTTGTTTTTTAAGCGTCCCCACGTAAACATTTCCTTAGTTCAAATTATCTTCGTTGTTTATCGATTTTCAGATCATATAATTGTTTTTGTTAACTTCGTTATTTTCTGGTTATCTTTTCAAAGAATCAAAAAGCGAATGCCTAAACTCAATTGCTAATTGAATATCTCCTGGTCTTTGATATCGAATTTCAAAATAACGAAGCAATGTCGACATTCAGTTTCAGATGCAGCAGAAAACCTTCAAATTGTTGGGGAAACTATGTTAAACGACGGTGATATATATGTAGTGAACTGCACCGGGGATCTCGCTCCGCCATCAAGTACACTCGATCTGTACACTAGAACCTCCAACGCCACGTCATTTACGAAATCCACGGTTAGCCCGCTTGTAACAATCGGGGATCAAACCGAGTCCTGCTACCTCCAAACTACGAAGCGTTACACATTGAAAGCCAACATGACTGATAATGGCACAGAGATGAGATGTGAAGCAATGAACAGTTCGCCGGGCTCACGGACGACATCTGATTCTAGAACAGTCTTTGTAACAGACGCAGGTAACTGTCAAAATACATGTGTGTTCTCCCTTGTGTCAAACGTTGGGATTGGCCAAAATATTCATCAATAATTTGATGAAATTGTAAGCCATTGAACGTGAACTCGTAGAAATTGTCCATCTATGTAGATGATGTAATATTATTCATACTGATGAAAGCTAGATTTACATATTGGATGTCTTCGATGAAGCAGAAGACGATAACCCTTCCAGAACATCTGGTCTTTTGTCTTGTACTATTTCAAGACACACATTGGAAATAGTTCCTTTATTTATATTTTGTGTATATTTTTAATCGATTTTGAGTTCAGGTTCCCTGATTTTATTTGTATAGGTGTGTGTTAATCATTGTATTATCATACCACATCATGCCAATGATATTGAGTTCTTGTATGCAATTACCATCTCTCTTTCATAGAAATACAACTCGACAGCTCGCTCACATATCCGGATGGTAATTTAATGATTGATTGCAACGTTCAACACGCACCAAACACTTGGAATAAGATCGAGGTTATCTCCCCTGACGTCAGTACTGGGATTGTAGCTGTTGGTTATGTAAACGGAACAACACAAAAGGACGACAACACGTACCAACTGACCTTACATCCCGGAGAGAGTAATGTATCATTGAGTCTACTATTTCCCAACACAACCAAACATTGTTTCGCGAGAAGCAACTACACGTGTCAACTTTACATGGATGGCGACATTTCTGAGGAAACAACACAATATATATCTATTCCAGGTAAAAAACAATTGGGAATTCTGTAGTATTACAAAGTACATTAGTGTATTGATTGAATTTTGATGTCCAATTGAACGTTACTATCTACATTTTATCACGAAATTTAAAATGGATGAATGGTAGCAATATGTTTGTATGATTTCGCACATATAATATCAAAATTCGATTAAAAAAACACCAATTTAAAAAGGGGGTAGTTTTGAAATGGTTGTTGATTTAATACTGAATGCTAAATGTATTCATTGCATCCTTGGAATTAAAATGATACTGTCGATGGATAGCTCAATTTGAATAACAAATCGTATTCAAATGAAGAAAATGAAAGCATATCTTAAGGCTCTTTCATGGCCAGGGATGTAAGATAGGGAATTCCACCCAAGGGGTTTTTAAATTAGGTAAAATCCAAGGATTTGGCCAAATTTGAAAATCCCAAGGGTGGTTCCAAGTTCTATTTTCTCACACCTTTGGTCATGAAAGAGTATTTTTCTCTCATTTCAACTGGCTGCCATTTAGAAAATATCAACTTTTCCCTTGAGAATTTAGGACAACATTAGAATATCTTGAATGGTTTTAATTTCATCACGTCGTCATCTTTTCTCTTATTAGCATCATATTTTACCGTCTCGTGACGTCACGTCATTGTTGCGCCATTGTGACGCCACGCCATGGCTTTATTTCATGGGTAGGTGTGTAAAACAACCTGTTTTGCCCTAGCTAGGCTAGCATTTCACACATATAAATGGGAGAAAAATTATGTTTAACCTAGGTCAAATATGAAATCGATAAAATCTTTTTTTAATTGCGAGTTCTTAATTCTGTTTTGTAGACGGAGTTGAAAATCTTGAAATTGTTGGACAAACAACGTTGAACGAAGGAGACAGATATGAAGTGAACTGTACCGGGGATCTGGCTCCGCCATCAAGTGCACTCGACCTGTTTACTAGAACCCCGAGCGACACGTCATTTACGAAATATTCCGTAAATCCCATTGTAACTAGTGGTGATGTGACCAAATCCTGCTACCTCCAAACAACAAAGAGTTACACTTTGGTTGCAAACAGAACTGATAATGGTACAGAGATGCGGTGTGAGGCGCTAGACTCCCCACCAGGCGGGAGGAAGGTGTCTAGTGCACGAACGATTTCCGTAGTAGCTGGTGGTAAATATCAAACGTTTATTTTTTTCTTCATGTTTTTTTCTCCTTTCTGCTAGATACATGTTCAGTCAAACCGAAAAAGTGAAATACGTTTACAAAAAGACACATAAAAAGGAACTAAATGCAGTAAAGAATTTAGTCAAAAAGGTCCAAATATGATATCTCTAAAATGAACATTAAGAATGTTTGATTTTAAATGTTAAACACCATATTACTTTTAATGGCTGACAGGTTTAATAACAAATTTTAGTAGAACAATTTTGATGAAATTAAGTATATGATTGCATTGTGTCAAATACTACATTGCTATACGATTGTATCAAGTAAAATGCATTCCTATAGCTAACTCAGGTTTACGCCCGATTTTCACTTGTATGTTAAATCATTTGATTTTTTTCGTAACATTTCAGAAATAAAACTTGAAAGTTCTATTACATCTCCTCATGGTGATTTACTGATTGACT
This sequence comes from Mimachlamys varia, assembly GCA_947623455.1. Lineage (NCBI taxonomy): Eukaryota > Metazoa > Mollusca > Bivalvia > Pectinida > Pectinidae > Mimachlamys > Mimachlamys varia. The sequence continues at coordinate 43,318,639 of OX392541.1, forward strand.
GCAACGTTCAACACGCACCAAATACCTGGAATGAGATCAAAATTATCTCCCCTGACGCAAGAAGTGCCGTTGTAGCTGTCGGTTATGCTAATGGTACAACCACAAAGGACAATAACTCGTACCAATTGACTTTTCAACATCGCGATGATAACTTATCAATAAGTTTACTATTTCCAAACACAACGAAACATTGTTTTGGAAGAAGTAACTACCGGTGTTTCCTGTATAGCGACAGTGCTGACATCATAGTGGAGGCAACAGAAAATGTTTCTATCCCAGGTAATTATGTATCAGATTTTTAAGAGCAAAGTTTCCGTTTTCGTAAAATTTTCGAATGCATGAATTTCCATTATAACGGATTTTTTTGGTGATGCATGATGACAAAAGACAAAAACACGACTACGGTTCTTTCCATTAATAGTTTATACAAAGAAAATTTTGATCGATAGTACAGAACAATGTAGAGAATAACTTCGTATAACATATTGAAATATCATCATTAAGTTATTGACATCAATTCTTGCAATGCGGTGGTTTAGCAGAGGTCATGTACTTAAACATGCATTTTGTTGTTATAAGCAATACTGTTACAATATGCATTATTACTTGGCAACAAACTCTTTGAGAAATAAATATCAGTTAAGCGAATGCCTTTCGATTTTGAATGCGATTTTTTGTAATCGTAAATTATTCTTTACTTAAAACTACAATCACTGCTTCTCGAACCGCTGGTGTTAACATAGGACTGGTTCTAAGTTTCGAAATTATTGTGATAGGTGCAGGCTACTGACGAACAATCTCCCAACACAAGTATTAGTGTTAAACAGAATGATAAAAACTAAGGACAGGTTTGATGGTCGCCATCATGATTTAGTTCGGAAATATTCTCAGTATGAAGATGTTTTTAATATGCTCATCAGTACCACATGTAATGTTGAAAAGTTCCACTTGCATGCCATCAAGTATTTTTATGGTCGCCATCTTGGTCTCATTGAGAAATATTCTGTATCTTTGTGTGATATGAAGATGGACGTTTTTGAGTATGCTTATTAGTGTGCTAACTTGTTGTGATTGACAATTTTGATTTGGTTCTCATTTTGTTGACTTAATGTTTACTTGGATGTGTTTTTTTTAGTTTTAGATACAGTGGATAATGTTGAAATTATTGGAAACACCACCTGGACTGAGCGTGATACGTATATCGTGAACTGTACCGGGGATCTGGCTTCATCATCTAGTACACTTGACCTGTACGTTAGAACCTCAAATGCCCCGTCATTTACAAAGGCGACTGTGAATCCTCTTGTAAAGATTGACGGTGAAACTGAGGCTTGCTACCTTCAAACAACAAAGAGCTACACCTTTATTGCTGACAGAACAGATAATGGCACGGAGTTGAGGTGTGAGGCATTGAATACTTCGAGTGGATTGACATCGGTATCTGCAGGGCGGATAATCATCGTACGAGTTGCAGGTACATTTTAAAACAAAGTAGGGGACTTATTGGTGCTACTCCGTTTCTTCTTTTTCTTTTCTTCTTCTTCCGTCTTTTGGTTTCCGCCGTTTTTTTCTCGGGAACTACAAGGTGGATTCCAATGGAACTGCACATAAGTATTTCAGTTTGTGTCTAGGTAGAGGATTCACTTTTACTTTTTGTGTTTGCGCTTCTTAATTGGTTGTCATATACTGGCTTCTGATTGGTCGAAATTTACATATTGCCCGATTTCTCATAAAATTCTGACTCTACAAACAACAACGTTTGCGATTAAAGAAGAGTGGCTGCCATGTCTTAGCTTTTGATTTGTCATAATTAAACATCGTCAGATGAAAAATGAAAAAACGGTTTGGGGGAGGGTGGATGACTCCTGTAATGCCCCCACCCCATCCATTAAAATTGTGTTTGCACTTCTTAATTGGTTGCCACTAACAATATAGCTACGTATCTCGCGTTTGAACAGCATTTTAGTGTCCAAATAATTTATTTTTGGAACATTTGCGTCTTTTTTTGTATAATTTTAAAGATTTTCGTGAAATTTTGTAATTTTTACATCTTATAATACTTTCCTCACATATTAAGATTGTTGTTACATTTCAGAAATGGAGATGAATGATTCAGTCACCACACCAGAGGAGGATCTGACCATTAGCTGTAATGTACGATACGCGCCGTCCGGATGGGATAACTTCAGTATAGTATCAGTGGACAACGCCGACATTTACATGACCGCCTTCTCCAACGGAACAATTCAACAAGGCAACAGTTCATATACAGCTAGACTACAGCAGGATGTTCCTGGTATGACACTCAGCGTAGTATTTCCTAATACCACGACACACTGTTACGCTAGAGGGCGCTACGTTTGTACATTGACAGAAAACGGAATCATCGTCATTAATAGAACAGCAACAGTAACTATTGCAGGTAAGAAAAATATTTCACTTCATGCTTGCAATTTAATTTTTGATTGAAATGTTTTGCATCAACGATTACAATAAAATGAACATACCTGTCTGTACAAGTCTTGCTTTAATTATTTGAGCATAAGCAGACAATGCAGGTAAGGTGCAAGAACCGGCTGCCCCATTGCATGATCGTGAGAGGGACTAAATTTGGGATATTATATTTTCCATTTTTTCTAATCAACTTTTGTCTGTCCCAAGGCTGCGGCATACCATAGTCTCTAGCAATGTTAGCTACTATTCCCTGCTTGAAACTCAGTTTTATGGGAGTGGAACGACTGGTTCACCCATTTTGCATACAACATGACTGGATGGGGTGTCCTGATGATAGCCTTCAACAGTATATTTCAGGGTGGGAGCACTTCAAATCAGAAAGTCTTTAACCGATAAGTTGTTATTCCCTGTTTAATTTCATTATTCAGGTAAATAGCAACATCTGGTCGACCCATTGTCTTATTGAAATTAAAGCGCGATATGGTGGGTTGTTGCCTTTTGCATTGTATATCAGTGAGATGGCACTATGCTGTATCCTGTACATGCATCAGATCCAGTGTATCACAAGGAATCAAATACAAAACCTTAGCATGTCGTCCCCGGTTCGAATTCAAATATTCATATCACACGTGTAGACACGTCCTTAAATTATCTTAACTATTAGTAGGACGTTCTGATAAGTTACAACTCGGCATTGTGTTTATATTTATGCAAAAGACGCTAACTCTTTGCGGACACCTTGCCCTACCATCTATTTCCTTCTCAAGGGTCTCCGTGTAAATCTTTCCTTTTGCATTTTGATAGACTGTAAGATAAGATTATGTGGTTTTGTTCGGTGTACTCCAATAAAACAAATATATAAAACACCAATGCACGATATACCGAAAACAATCTATATTTTGTTATAGATGTCGCCAGCAACCTGACATTGGAAGGTAACAGTACCGTTAATGAAGGTGATAGGTACGAGCTGAACTGTTCCGGTCGAGTGGCTACAGAAGGTGGAGATTTCCACCTCCATGCACGATCTTTTAATACTACCGACTTTGTCAGGATGGCAGAAGTTCCCAGAGTAACCGTTGGTGATAATAACGACCTGTGTTACCAATCCTTTACTAAAACGTACAATTTTATCGCCGAGAAGGCCCAGAATGGAACAGAATTCGCTTGTGTAGCCACCAATGACAAATTATCATCCTATCAAAGGACCAGTTCCTTTGATATGATAGTGGACTTTGCAGGTAATAATAATGTAAAAAGGTTTTGTTAGTCTTTAAACTAAATGAAATTAAGGAAGTAAAATAAAATTAATAGGAGATATTTTTGTGATTGTTTACTAGAATGAAATACACAAAAGCTGTACCTACTTTTACATTGACATCATTGTCTATTCTCAACATGAAGAGACATAACAAAGGATTCATAAGCCTAGTAAATACAAAGCAATACTTAAATGGTAGCAAACGCCAAATAATTCAATGAAAACTGATAAATCTTTTATTTTTCTTAAGCACGATTTTTTTTTAAAACAAATCAGTTCCATTTTCTTTTAGATTTTAACACTCAGTTCCATTTGCAAAACACGACATGGATCCCAGCCTACGGAGACAAAAATAGCCCTGAGTTTAAGGCCTTTGCAGGGAAAATAGAAAACGACGTAAGTAATTATTTACATATGTAGTCATAGACCAACTGACCTGATGTTGCAGGTCAGTAAAGAAAAATCTGTGATTACAAAAGCAACCGAGCAAATACTAAAAACATTTTAAAATGGATGGACCAACATTAAAGGGTGGGTGGGGGAAGGGACACGGGGTTATGGAAGAGGGTAGATGTGATTATGTAGACCTATCAACATCATACCTTGTAAGGTTAGTATGTTCCTCGAAACGTGTAGTCGGCGCCTTTTCCGTCTCTCCGTCCTTATGTACTTACGTCCGTCTTTCCTTTCTTTTCATGTCCGGAGCAGAGTTTTGCTCACGTGGAAGCCAAAATAACGAAAATCGGTGTTTACATCAGTGACATAACGACGATGTGCAGTGTATTAAATGCAAGGCTCACAGCCCTTTATAGAGAGTTATCGTCCTTTGTTAAAATGTATTGTATAGTATTGCCAACAGTAAGACGAGAACAGAAATATGAAAGTTGTTGTATGTATAGCAGTTAAATGACGGCGATGGCGCAGCAAATATTAATCGAAGTTACTCCCCTTTGTTAATATTTTTTTTTCGCATATACATTTCGTTATGACAAATTGGTCAGAATCAAACAAGGTTTCAATTGACCAAACCTCAAGGTCACCAGGTCGAGGGTCAGGGTCTAATTTAACATTTATTGACTGTTAATTGTTTCGTTATGACATTATGAAGCGAAGTTGGTCAGATTTAAATAAGGTAGCAACTAATCAAACTTCCAGATCAATGTCAAAGGTCAAGGGTCAAGATCAACTTTTACATTTATTTTCTGCATATTCTTTCCGTTGGCCACTACTAAGTATCTCCAGTTAGTCTGTATTTAAAGAGGTATGCCAAGGTCAGTGGTTCAAAGGTTAAGATCAAATTTTGCATATCTCATCTGCTTGATATTTTCCTATTAAATTATTTAGAAAGTGTGGTCAGAATCAAACATGATGTTAGTTAATCAAACCCCAAGACAAATCTGATCAAACGATAAGTTCAAAATGATAAGTTCATATTTGTATCTCTTAATTGCGAATCTTTACGGATCAAACACGTAGAGGGACCCTTCCTGATGAGTCAGTGTTCTAGTTACACTAATGCGATGTTATGTACCCTGTCACCTTCATCAGAAACGTGACCAGCAAAACGTATGCACGCAAAGTTGTGTAAAAGTTTGTGTCGACAGATCGGTCGATTTCGTCCACGTTGTCCATACATATGCACAATAGTAAAGTAATTGTACCGAAATGACTTGGTTCAGCTACGCTTTGTTTAAGACTTAATCATAGATAGAGAGTTTGTGAGCCCCCTCATCTCGATTTACAACCGACCCATTGTAGTTTATCAGATGGCTTCTTTTATCTGCCGCTTCAGCAGATTTGTCAAGCACTTCGAATTATACCCAATCAGTCAGCATAATTGTACACATAACAAGGTCAATGAAGAATAATCATTCAAATCTGCTATATTGTTTTTGCGTAACTGTTTAAACAGATTGAAATGTAATGGGTTTAGCAGCAGAGGGGATACAGATCGGTTTCACAAGTTGTGAACCTTTTCATTTGCGTCTGTAGGTAAGGGAGGTGACGATATTTTAGTCCTACGTTTTTATAACAATCGATCTAATTGGTGTATTTTTTATGTTATTTTCTCTTTCCTGCTCTGTGTAAGTGGTACGGTGTATGTAATGTTTCATTGGTGTTTTTTTGCAGACTGACTATGTGTATGAGAGAAGTGCTGTAAAGGATAACTACAAGAGAAGCAAAGTCCTTGCACTCAAGTAAGTTTTCTGTGTTGTATGCGCTTGGACAATGCATGCTTTAATGCATATACGTACCCCTTGTTTATCTAAAAGTACAAAATTCCCCAATTACATATCTTGATTTTGCACTGTTTACGAAAAGTGCTACGGTTTTAGAGGTACATGCATACTCCAATATTATTTTCGTTTTTCGCATTAATAGTAGGGATTAATTCTTAATGCACGAGCAATCCTTGTTTCTATATAACGTTTTGAAAACTAGTGCAGTGTGCAATCTGTTAACCTAATGAGGATGGTTTCCTTTATTTGCCGCCCCAACATGTTTCTATCCCTGGACAATTAAGTGTATATATGCTTTACGGCGAAGCTAAATCAACATGAATTGTGAATTTGTGCACGTGTTGTACTTTTATTTACATACGTTTTACTGGTCATTTGTATAATGAAGGTGATGATAGTGATACAGATTGGTTGTATAATGATACTCGTTTAATAAGTCAAAGAAGGGGATTGATATGATTTTATAAAAAAAAAAACAAATATATGACAGTAATATTTGTATTAGGGTTGAAACTTTAGCCAACACACTTGTGGTATTTATATATATATACTATGTTATTTTCAGCCCAGGAAGCGTCAATGTTGATATCGTGATATACATCATTATACCAGTGACGATCATCGACAGCTCGAACAATGTGATCACAACAAAACTAACAGCTTCCGACATTGTCACTGCGTTTGTGGAGACTCTCGCCTTGGTTGCCAGCGATCTAACCAGTAGTGACCTTACAAATGTCGAAACCAACAGCATTGTCGGAAACGTCAATATCGGTATGTAAACATGATTCAACATCATTAAACAATGAAACACAACAACAACGTATTATGAAGTTTGTAAACAAGACCAATTGCATTACATTGTAGTTAAGAAAGGCTGGAACATATATGAAACTGATTTTGATTTAGATATCGACAGCACACCTACTTTCCAGATGATGTCACCAATTGTTCATGTTTGAAAGACATCAGTGACGTTAATTTCATGGTTAGCTTGATGTTTGGGGTCAATTTCTGTATAATGTTACGAAGCCCGATAGCGATCAGACACGTTTCGTTATTTTTATGTTTAAAATCGTAACAAGGTACACTTTTTTAGGGTACACTTTGTATCACTTTTATAAACGAAAGTGTAACATGGTACAATTTTGTATGATCACTTTTGTATGGTACACTTTTGTATGGTACACATCTAAGTGTCATTTGTTGCTCACTTTTAGCTGACAACGGCCACTGGTTACACATATAATAACACAATATCTTCAAAAATGTATCATTAGAACCGCTGGAAATTAAGTATACTTCTAACATATCACAACTATAGGGAAACAAGGAGGGTTGAATAATATGAGGAAAAAAATTTGGAAGCACGGTGGTCTAATGGTAGTACGCCGGGCTAGTGATCAAAGGGTTGCAAGTTCGAGCCCTGGAAATTACACCTCTGTTGTTACCTTGGGCTAGATTGTTCCAGTCTTTTCAGCTGTAAATGTTTACGTGGTTGGGCAGGTCTAGAAATTGTAGAACGCTAGATATGTGCTCCAAAATGGCAACAGTGGTTGTATGCTCCCAAGGAAGTTGAGAATAGTGTTGGCTATTTGTTAAGGCCCTACTACCATGCTAATAATTTGTGAACCGCTTTGAGACGACCATCAAGGTTGTGATAAAGCGGTATATAAGACCCTCGAATTATTGTTATTATTATCACAAGCTTTACCGAACATGATATTACAGTGTACGAGAATGAAGAACGTATACGTATCAGCTGTACGTTTTTGTTTTCTGAAAGCACTGTCAACTCTGTTGTCGTCAGCCAATATTTGTTTACCGCGGCTACAAGACATTTGCGCCTCCAGTTCTATTTTTATACGAGCAATCACGTGATTTTTTTCGAATCATGTGACCACTATCATGCTCCGGTTCTGTGCCGATTCGCAAGAAAACATAAGAAATGTTTTTTTTTAACATAGAAAACGATAATAAAAATATAAATATGGTACTGATGTGCTACGTAATAAATCTTGATATTAAATAAATATGTTTTTGTTCAATAGACTAAACTGTTAAGGTTAAAATATTATAGAAAATGTTTCATGTCGTAACATGTTGAGCTTCCTATACTTAGTCGAATGGCGGTGGCAAAATTGAGCAGACGAGTACCAAATTGATCGAAAATGCCGTTTTAAGGTACTTTCAGGTAAATTGACACAAGTGAGACCTTGATTTTCATTCTTAGAAAAACATTTGCCTTCAGAAAATGTATTTTATTTAGAATTTGGTCCAAACAAGAGCTAATAATTATTATTGTGTAAGATTATGTTTTAATTATTTAAAAGAGGCGGAAACGAAATTTAAATGGATTCATAATTCTATCTTGTTACATTTATATTTCTATAGGCAACCAACAATACTTAACTGATTCCTAGGCTGTTAAACGAGTTTATTTTTCTTTGACAAACGTATACAAATGTATATAGTTTTAAAACAGATCTTTGTGTGGACCTTGAAGTTTATAATAACCAATAGCCTACCAGAATTAATATGAAAAAGTACATTTATCACCTTCGGTCTTCTCTAAATAACTTGACCCCTGCACCCTAACTACATCATACATTATTACAGACATAGCGTGGTCGAGGAAATAGACCCAAAGAATATAATTGACTTCTCCTGGAGCAGACCAATATTGTGTTTAGTAGTCTCTTTAACATATTTATTGTGCTTTTGTGTTATTTTCAAATGTGGATTTCAATTACGTTTTATGTAAATTAATAATGTTTCTCCTTTTGGAACCCATGTTAAACGGTTAAATAGGCCATATGTTTATGTTTTCTAACATTCCTGTAAACTAATCAATATATGGCCGCTTTCGGTCGTCTAAAAGTGTACCATGTTACATATTTGACTGTAAAACTGAATAAAAGTGTACAGCTAAAAGTGTACCATGTTGTTCATTTTTGAACACAAATGTGTTTAAAACGGTCCGGCCGCTATCGGCTACTGGTGTTAAAAATGTGCATCTTTGCCTATAAAAGTGATGAAAATTGTACCGCATAAAAGTGTACCATGTTTCATCTTAAACAGACTCAAATGCTTTCATTCAATCTGGATTGTTTCTTTGTTCCTTTTAGATCCTGCCGATGGGTATGGTAAGTATCATAATAGTAAAAGAAAGAACGTAAGCAGGGTGTTCATGTAGTGATGAATACGGCACTATATTAGCTGCCAATGCGTGTCACCACATACATGTATATATAACTTTTTTCTTAAATGATTTTTTGAAAAGGGAGTTAATTGAATAGCAGAAAATGCAAAAAGAAATATGATAGTGAACTTGTTTTTGTGCTATGCTCGATCTAAGATACCAAAATAAGCAAAACACGTGATTTATGTGAAAAATGCAGTTTTGGCTAATTGCAGGACAATATCATTCAATATCTTCCAGATTTGAGATCGGTTATGTATGAATGTTTGCAGAATTGACAAACACAGTATTTAGCGGGCTTGTTTTTTGTACCATTATCAAATGTTTTATTTTTCACTATTCTTGAGTCAAAAATCAAAGTCGCTTCAATTACACCAATTATCTTAAAAAAGTTGTACAGCAAAAATGAAAAAGCTGTAATGAATAATGGCGACACACTGGCGATTTTAAATGATCAATCAAGCACAAATATCATGAAATTGTGGCCGTACGTGAAGTGGAAGAAATACACAAAAATACTAATTTTCAAAATGGGCGCCATAATGGTCTTTTTTTCTTTTTATTTTCTAAAAGAAGTTCTACAATTAACAAATCAAAACAAAATTTGAACGTGATTGAAACCTCACAAGAGCATATTTAATACAAAGAATATATAGGAAAAGAAATAAACACAGAATGACTTTTGACCCATAATTATATTTCAAAGATGACATCATTGTCAAGAATTTGTAATAGATTCGACCTACTCACAACGAAAATGGTTTTGCTGACCTCCATATGTCGTCTGCAATATGCTTTTTATTGTTTTGTTTGGAGTAAGCTCCGGGCCTTACTTGAGATTCCATGCTCCAGCTAAGTACAGACCCAAAATAAACGTTTTGTGATCTCCAATTTTGGAGTTTGAGATTTGTTTTGCGTCCAGAAAATATTCTGTATCTTTGTATGATATGACTATTGACGTGTTTGAGACTCAAAATCCAAAGCTAATATTTTTAACAATCAATTCCAATATATGCGATTCGTTGTAAAATATTAAGCAATAGCATATATATTGTATTTCTTCTCAGAAAAAAGGATGTACGCATTATTTTGAAAATTGATGATTATGTAGTGTCCCTGGTTAAATAAGCTGCTTTTATTAGCAGTGTGTTTGATTCAGATAAGTTATCTACATGTATGATCAGATAGTACATACAAAAGGGTCTCTGCAGTCAAAGCACATTTAAATGATGAAATATAAATTTAATATTTAAGGTTTCTGACTAGTTTCGACATTGCTATTTTTTGTACAGATGTGTTTCTCATGTTAAATATAAATGTACAATATGGCAATTAGCATGTGATAGGAAACATCATCATCGTTCCATTTAACATAAACTTCAGTTCAGTTATGTCTTGCGTGATGTGGAAGCGTCTAAGGTTTGGTCTGCAATTAATGCATACCTTCCAACTAACTTTCATAACTGTTTCTCCTCTTTTATTTACTTATGTAGATATATTTACTTGGTTTCATTATTGCGTCGCCTCCGACGGATGTCGGAAAGGCGGCACATAGGGGTTACTTTCCGACGGCGACGGCTATGGCGGCGTCAACAATGTTAAAATTTCGCGTTTAGATTTGTTTCTGACAAAGTTACATCAACCAAACCTCAATCATAGATGAAGCATGGGTAAAAAAATCATGGATTTCTGCTTTTTTGGGGTAAAAATCTCAAATTCTGGAATCACAACGTTAAAGTTTTGTGTTTAGCTCTTGCATATTAGGCTGTTTCTGACTAGGTATAAAAGCTACAGCAACCAAACTTGATATGTAGATGTATTATGACTCAACAAACACTATCGCACCGTCCGTTTCATGATGCAACAAAATGGCCGCCATTTCCTTGCTACTGATTGGTCGAAATAGAGATATTGTCCGATTTCACTCAAAATTAGCATGTAGGTGTGTTAGGACTCTACAAGCACTATCGCAACTTCTGTTTCATGATTCGGCAAATTGGCCTCCATTTCCTTGCCACTGACTGGTCAAAATTTAGATATTGTCCGATTTCACTCAGATTTGGTATATAGCTGTATTATAACTCTGCGAACACAATTCCAACTTTGGTTCCATGATTCTACAAATTGGCCATGATTTCCTGGCATCTGATTGGTCGAAATTTTGATATTGTCCGATTTCACTCAAACTTGGTATGTAGGTGTATTAGGACTCTACGAAAACTATCGTAATTTCCGTTTCATGATTCAATCAAATGGACGCCATTTCTATGCCACTGACTGGTCAAAATTTCAATATTGGCCGATTTCAATCAAATTTGGTATATAGGTGAATTATGACTCTACCAACACTATCGCATTTTTTGTTTCATGATGTAGCGAAATGGCGGCTATTTATTGTCCTCTGATTGGTCAAAATTGAGATATTGTCCGATTTCACTCAAAGCCGGAAAGGCAACACATATTATTACGCGTAATTCTTGTCATTTTCTGTAGAATATAATGTTTTTGGTACATGTAGCAACAAGGAACTAAAGTAATATACTAGAAAAGGACACATACCTTATGTAGAACCCTTCTGAAGATCACGTAACACACACATATGTTGCACCTTGTTCAGACCGTGATTGATGTTGAAGCATTAATGTTCTTTTACTTATTTAAAGCAGTGAAAGTACATTGTGTATCCATAGTTATTGTACATTTCATATTAGAAGCAAATCTATCAACCAGATTGTTTTAAATTCATCATCAAAAAGTAAGGTAGATGTTCCATTTATGTTTATTGTTTTACAGATTGCAGTGCGGCAAAAACTGATGTGATATTCCTGCTGGATGCCTCTGGAAGTATTCGGGCAAACAACTTTATATTAATGAAGTTTTTCATTAAAAACATCACAGCGAATATTCTATTGGATCCAAACGCCGTTCAAGTTGGTGTTGTCTCATATTCCACAAGTCCTAGATATGAATTTTGGCTCAATGAATATCATGAAGTATTAAAAATAAATCCCGCAATAGATTCTATTATATACACTTCACAACTAACATACACAGCAAGCGGTTTGTCGTACGTTAGAGATCATGCATTTACTGCTGCAAATGGAGCAAGAGCTGACGCGGACAAGGTGATTATTCTTATGACTGATGGAATCTCGCACGATGATACTGGACCAATTGCCAACACACTGAGAAATGAAGGTGTACTGGTGGCGTGTGTAGGAATAGGAAGCGGAATAAACAACGCTGAGTTGCATCAAATTGCTTATAACTCGTCATATATATACTATGCTTCTAATTTTAACGTGCTGACACAAATCAGAGACACAGTCAGGAAGTCAACATGTGACGATGATGGTAACAATAACAATTTATAAAAAAAACGGTTAATTTGTAATTACTTTAAATGATCAAAATCAGACAAAAGTTTGAAACACATAACATTTTGTCCTTCCACATTCGTTTAGAAAGTTTGTATTCCAACCTTTTGGCCCCAAGCCTCACTGAATAGTCCTATGAGGACCAAACAGTTGTATGATGCAGTTTAATTCATTTTTAGTTTTGGCATACTGTATCTATCACTGATATTTAAATGTGCAGCATATGTGTATGTTACGTCATCTTACAAAATATAACTTGGTATGTTTATATATATATGTTTACACCTATCCCTTCTTAAGCTTAGTAAACTGTGACTGCTAATAGATTAGCGTATACGCAATGTAACAAGGCTCGGCGGATTAATATTGTTAACCTTCGCTGATGGTTATTGTTTGGTTCCTTCAAGACTTCGAAACATTGAACATCTATATAAAATCCTTTTCGTCTGTTTATGCAATAGATGGTTTCTGGCAAACTTTTGATTCCAATGATGCGCATGTGAAATTCTTTGACGGTAACGCAAACATGGAGGCGCCCTGCAGTTGTGACGTTCGACGTCGGACCGCGTCACACCCAGATTACTGTGCCAATGCGTGAACAGAAAGACTGTATGATTACAGATAAACATGCGAATTGCTAGTAAATAATTTAATATCAAATTTACAAATGATATAATATGTATTTTCTTAACTTACCAATATATCGATGAAAAATTCAGTGGGACTATAGTATTTTAGCAACCACGGCCATCATCGTAGCAGCCCACTTCGAAATTTGTTTCTTCGTATATCACTTGAACATTGATAATGACGTTAATATAAGGATTGGTACCTCATTTTCACTGCGTACACGGTAGTATTTCCGAAGTTGACAAAGAACATATTCTATGGTGTGCTCCATAGTGAATATGTTCGTTGCCAACTGTGAGCATACTACCGTATACGCAGTGAAAATGAGATACACTCCTTACGTACAGTGTATATATTTATATAGATGTAGATATTCATGTCGCCCTCTAGTTATCTGTCACCCATTTTGTATTCATTTCGACGGCATAACACCATTTGGTAACAGTTCAATGCTTAAATATTCTGTACAGTATCGTAAGTGTTTTGACAAACAATTACTTTATGGGCAAAGTGGAATGAATTTAAATTAGATACGCCTCGATTAGCTAGTTTTCCTCCCATTCTAAAACAAACTTTGAATATGACGCGCCAGAGAAACACTTCCGATTTGCATGCGTTTCATATGTTGACATAATTATGTACTGTTATATTTTAAGTGAAATAGAGGCAGATTTCAGTTTAAAAGCGAGTGAAATTACAGGCGTCTTTACTTAATTAATATATATATAATGTCAATTATACAAGTAGAGTGTTACTTCATGAAACAATATATTTTCATAGTGCTAAAATGAAACAGTCATGATTAAATGGGCATCCCACGAAAGTAAGTTTTTTTCATCATTTTTTTTTTTTTGAAAGATTACATACACATATCGAGTTGGTATTCTTATGGACAACGACGATCGGATTTTGCTGATGTGTATTCATAAAATTAATAATTTCAAAATAACTAGTGGAATGTCTATCAGTCTAGCCAGACGGTTCAGCTTGAGGTTTCCACCTACCAACGCGTGCGCAGCGTGTGCCGTTTCCATTGCAAATACTTTACCTGGTTTTACCTTTACACCGCGATAAGGCCTAACTACTAAGCGAAAAGTTGCCGAATGGTCAAAATATGACGCAAGACTACGTTACGGAATCATATTGAGAGACGGGAAGTATTCAAATGAGAAACAAAGTCACTGTTCTATTTGTATGTTGCATATTTCTTCTGTGTAACGGTATATGCACAAATAAAGCTTTGACTTGAATTTGGGCTACCCAAGGGGAAACTGATTCAGTCCTCTGTCGCAAAAAAAAATGCTTGTGTAATTAAACTTAAAAGTGTGTTTTATAATATTCTCTTGACAATATATCATATTCCAGACCTTTTCAAATACAGTATATCTAATTTACTAATACAATATATCATATTCAAGACCTTTTCAAATACAATATTTACCGTAACAGAAAATGTCGTTTGATTACGTTGTACAACGGGATGTGCGACCGAGGTACATATGGCTTCAATTGGGACAAAATAAATAAAAAAAAATATGTTTCACGCGTGAAAAGAGAGATATTCATATCTAATCTATAAATTAGTGAATTTACAAATATCATTGGGTTGCGACCCCAGTATTGAATTTGATACGAAATAAATACATTCTGTATTGAGTACTAATTGACCTTTGTCCTATTTTATCTGCTTGTCTAACAGATTTGGATATCATAATTATGTAACACAATGTTGGTAAAGTAGACTCAAGAATCCCTCTCCAAATCAAACATAGCTGACCTATCAGAGAATAGTATTGTGTCATCAATACTTGTCAAAACAAGTAACTACACATCAAATTGCTATTGGACAAAGGGAGAAGCGATACTATCTGAAAAGTCAAGGATACAAACCTTTTAGCGTCTACTGAGCCGTATGAGTAAACCAGTGTACGCGGAAGTGTCCTTAAATACACATTATCCGAACATTTGTTCTGTTATTGTAGACTCTAAATGCCAACCTCGTTTAACTGTAATAAAATACAAGCGATGTGAATTTTGTATATAGAGCCAAGGCAGGTAATATATAGTTCCTGGTTGTTGGTATTGTTTAATTGTTATTTTAAAAGGGTCGCAAATAGCATGACGATAACATATTACTTTGTTTATGTTTCGGCTTAAATTTGTCAATACAAAACGTTTCAAAATAATCAGTAACACATTTTCCTCCCCAATTGTATAAAAATGTTTCTTTTTTCTTTATCTAACCTCATCATTCCTAAATGATTTATAGATGATATTCAAGTATTATTTCATTTACCAAAATATGAAGATGTCAGCTTCCTTTTTTCTTGTTTTGGTCGCATACGGAAAGCATTCTTGTAATTTATCTAAAGGTAATGTTTTACCATTTGTACTCAAAATACACAGTACTAGGTAATCTGAGTATTCAGACGGAACAGTGATCAATCTACGTGCGAGGTCCCGAGTCCTATACTCATAAAATCATGATGGGACACATACAAATTCCGGAAATGCTTCAATTTAATGTTGTGGGACCCATTGTTATAGGCAAAATTTATAAAAAGACTCATGAAAATCAATTGTAAATTGATCACTGCTGAATATAACTTGTATGCTGACTAACAGGAATCTAAATCAGATGTTACTGTAACTCCTATACACGAAACCATAAATTAATAAGTTTAGTGGATGTCACATATAAACCCGCCCAACCGAGTCTGGTGGCCGTTACATTACCATATATACACACAGGAGTTATTCTATTTGCAGCTCTGTTTTGGTCATTATTTAATTATCATAGAAAACTGAAATTGCACTGCACAAAACCTCCTGTATTTGTAGTAATTGACATATCTACATACGACCTGGCAGTTTTTGTTTCTAGCTGGGGAACTATCTTAATATTTATCGCAAGTAACCATTACATGCTGTAGTAAATCGAAATAAGAAGGAAGGACTCAGATTTGAATTATATATATCGAGACTTTTTACATAAAACATGGTGCTTGTCAATAGTATACTGTTATGATAAGAATAGGCAACAAGAACATAATACATGTAACCATCGCTTAAAATATCACAGAAAGCCAACGAATAGACCAGTTAAATTAACTTCAGCATAATTTTACACACCGTGTCCAGGTATGATGATGTATAAATAATGAATAATAGTTTGAAGGCTTCAGATGCCTTAACCCTTACAGCGTTTTTCATTTCAATAAAGCGTCTGTGTCAACAAAGAAAGGAACCGTGCATTAATAGGTATCTACAGATGCGTATGACCAAAAAGCACTTCATCCACAACTTCTCAGCGATAAATCACTTACTGGATGACAAACAAACGCATAACAAAAAATCGTCCGGAAACTTTTGTTAACCAGCATCGTAAAACTTTCTAGTATATGCTGTCAGGCAACCATAAACTCTCAGTTTGTAAAGCTGCCCTTGAATAGCTGTTTGTACCAAGGCTAGGTTCTCGTCTGCACCTGGCTAGGTTCTTGTCTGCACCTGGCTATGTTCTCGTCTGCACCTGGTTAGGTTCTCGTCTGCACCTGGCTAGGTTCTCGTCTGCACCTGGCTAGGTGTCTGCACCTGGCTAGGTTCTCGTCTGCACCTAGAGCCAAATTACGGAATCGTGCCAACTGTTTTCGAGATAAACTGTTCGCCACACCGTTCAACGTGATTGAGAATGGTAGCTCTGTTCTCACTTAGATGACAGAGAAGGCAAATACTCTTCCGGAACACTAAGAAACAGTAAATATCAGCGACATTAAAATAGTACATATTTAAACCCTTTAATAGTTTTACATTTTAGTTAATTATTGCAGTCATAATGATACCAGGATCAAGTTCATACTTGAATTTGATGGGACGGAGTAAGTCTATGTTAGTCGCTATTTCATTATTTTGGGTTTTTTTTTTTTAATATTAATGTCGTCATTTAAAAAAAATGATTTTATTTGGAATTTGTCATTTGAACAAGTTTCTTTTTTGAACTATAGACGGAGTGTATAACCCTTTCATTACATTTGGAGCAAGGAAATCATTCTAACAGTGAGACAATATGATAAACAGTAATTTGTTTGGAGCGATCCGCTCCTTTATCGAACCACATTAATAAAGCATCCATTATTGTTACAGCTTTGACCAGTTGATGTACTTTGTTGTAATACTTGCACCATGCACGATTTGTACATCTGCATGATATAAGCTCAAAAGGATGTTTACCTGATGCATCAATTAATGATATTTGTTCAGTTTAAGTACACTTGACAATTTTTGTAAAGAATGGAGGAAAATAAAGATCATTTATTTCATAGTATACTTATTTTTTTTTAATTTCATCTTTAGGCCATCATCTGATGATTGTGGTCAGTTAACATTATCCTTCGTCCGTGTCCGTCAACACCACGCTTTGAGTTGAGAAAGATTATTCTGACAATGATCTGCCCAAGGCATTTCAGCAGGTTTCTAAGTGCAAAGGGTCTTTGCATTCCTGAATGTAAATTGTTAACTTGACCAAGAAGATAGTTTTGACAAGTCAAGCTGTCGTACAATAACTTCAGTTGTCAAACAAAATTAATACCAAATGAAATGTTATTAACTTTCTCTATTGTACAAAAGCGTCAACAAAACCATAATCCGAACTCAAAATCGATTAAACTATAGGCAAAATAGGAACAAAGGAAAGATTAAAGAATAAGACCAGGTGTTCCGGAAGTTTGAGCGTCTTCTGCTTTATCGAACGACACCGGCCATACCGTGTTAAATATCGTGATTTTCGTGATCGATGTCGACTGCTGACCAATAAACTAACAACAAAAGGATTCGAGAGATGCAGGTTGATCAGAACTATGGGCTAGTTTTATGATCGCCATCTTTTTCTCATTGAGACATATTCTGTATCTTTAAGTGGTATGAAGATGGACGTTTTTGAGTTTGCCCATTAGTGTGTTAACTTGTTGTGATTGACAATGATACTCGGTTCTCATTTTGAGAATTTAATGTTTATTTGGATGTGACAAAGATTTACATGGCGGGTGTCGTCGATAAAGCAGAAGGCGCTTACTCTTCCGGAACACCTGGTCTTATTCTCTTGTACTTTTACAAGGGTCTCCGTGTAAATCTTTCCTTTGTTCATAGTTTGTCCCTGGTTAAATCGATTTTGAGTTTGGATTATGATTTTTTTTAACGCTTCGGTATTCTCTTATTTATTTTCGATGTCATGATGTTCACTCACTTGGTTGTGACCAATATCAACACGGTGGGTGTCGTCGATGAAGCAGAAGGCGCTTACTCTTTCTGAACATCTGGTCTTATTCTCTCGTACTTTTACAATGGTATATATGTGGATCTTTCCTGTTTTCGTATTTTGCCCCAGTTTAATCGATTTTGAGTTCGAATTATGGTTTTGTTGAGGCTTTGGTTTCACTTTATATTTTATTTCTCATTAATACAACAGTATTGCAGAACTTGAATTATATTTGCAGAAAATGTTTGAAATGCCTCGAATCTCAAACAAAATATAACGAGTACAGACGCTGAAAATAGAGACACTTGTATTGGTGAATCCCAATCAACAGTAAAAGAGAGTATTGGGTTCTGTATAAGTAAGTGGGGTGTTAGTTCAGTATATACATTTCACTATGACAATATTCAAAGTATAGAGTAAGGAGGGCTGTGTGCTCAGTAAAGCCAGTAGAACATGGTTTCCATCTTGCCTTAGAGAAAGAAAGTTCTCTAATTATATGGCGGAACCCAATAGATAGAACCAATGTTCGCCGCACAAATTAAAATGCCTAAGATCGGTTGACACTAAATAATAAAAATCATTAGTTTACCTTTCTTGAAAACTGTATGTTTTCCTCTGTCATCGTCCCAATGTTACAGACACGGGGGTTATCACCTGGAACATAATGGATACACTATATACAATGTAAGTATAGTTTAATATAATTCTTATGTTCGTATCTAGGTAATTACAAGGTTTAAATCAAGGTGTAATAAAAAGTATAAAGAAGTACAGGATCTACCCGCAATAGTATATAAGCCGACCAGCTAACGGCATAACGTCAATGTTAATACCGCAAAAATTGATTTTAGCTATATTTGATATGCTTAACAATGATTCTAAAGTTTTTAAAAACCTGCATTTCTTCATTTTAGACTAGAAAAAAGAAGAGAAGAACAATAGTTTTGTGAGCACCTTTTATGACATTACCTAGAGGTGATGTCATCCTATAGGGAATGAAAAAACAATTAGTTACTAATCTATCGAAAACATACAATGTATACAGATTTATCAACAATCAGCATCAGAAAAGTATGGTAACAAAAGTTATGATATATCTAAAATAAAATATATAGAGGATATTCAATGGTTTGCCGTTTAATATCAAATATATTTCACGAGGATGGCAGATTTTTTTTATATTTTCACGAGTGCGTAGCACGAGTGAAAATATAAAAAAAAATCTGTCATACAAGTGAAATATATTTGATATTAAACGGCAAACCATTGAATTTTCTTTTTATTACATTTCGAAAGAGGACTTAAGATACTTTCATGATTTGTTTTCTTTACTTGCCTACTGGAAAGTAACTAGACTAATGGTAGTCTAGTCCTAATCCGTCGAAATCACAACCGATCGGGTCCAGTACACAGCTGATTGGGATAAGATGATCGGAAAAGTTGAACCATTCTCATCTTCCAATTCATTACATATTAAATCCTGCAGCAATTTCTTATCAATATTTACTATTGATGCCATTTCTTCAAGACCATCTTTCCACAATAGACAAGTTCTAGCAGACGACAACAATATACCGAGCCTCCAATGTCATGTTCGATTCCGATCAAGGGGAACAACTCATACAAAAGTTCCGGTGTAACGTGAAAAAATTACCCAATTTAAAACTACCTACCATTGAAATCTACGGCGGGTCACTTTCTCAAGGGGACGAATTACAGAAATATCGAGTGGGGTCATTTTTCTACAGAAGGCTGAGTAAGATTTCTACTGTAAAATAACGACCCGGGTAACTTTTGCAACGTAAAATAATGACCCCGGGTAGTTTCTTATTGTTCGGGTCACTTTTTCACGTTACACTGAAAAAGCCTTATATTTTCACTGCAAAATCTTATATTTTCACGGCAAATTCTTATATTTTCACGGCAAAATTTTATATTTTCACTGCTCATCACAGCAGTGAAAATATAAGTTTTATCAGTTTGATAATTTTCTATATTTCACAGGCAAAAATGTAATAAAAAAAAATATACTATGGAGTATCGTTTTTAAGATTTAAAATTATTACTAGATAAATATCAAAGCAGTATTTTGACTAATTGTCTATGTACACAAATGTATAATTTTTATATATGCCAATCAAACTCTGTAGTTTGGAATTACTTTAAATTGCAGATTGAACGTGATACACATCTCTACATATGATTTGGGAAAGGAGACATGCATATTAGTATAACACTAAACATTTACTAACCTCCTTGTTCCATGACGTTATGATATCGGAGGTTGGCGTTTTGCTAGCAGTCACTAGAAAGTGTGATACGTTTGAGATGGAACGAAGGTTTTATAGCAAACCCAGATAAAAACAAAATTTGTCTTCACTGGTAGGTACATTGCGTGGGTGGTCAGCACATAGTATAACAAAGTATTTTAAGAAGAACTGGCTTTGAAGATACCACATTGCTGGTATCGATACAGATGGATCGTCTTACTCTTACACTTCCAGAACATCCTAATATATAAACCGCTTCAGTAAAATTATTTTCGTTTGTCACACTATATTAGACACTAGATATTGTGTTCCCTATTTACCGACCACTTTATCGAGATAAAATAGCTTCATAATGTTATATTTACAAGACGAAGTTTAAAGAGTAACTGTAGTGTAAAACCATTTTTTGTGTATGGAAAGATTGGTAAATAGTAAGTGAGATAATTCTCACGAAAAAAATTTTTTTGTAAAATTTACGAAGTTTTGACCATTTTTCTAAATTTCACACCTGAACGCAAATCAGAAAATCCCCGATTTTGCCATACGACCGGAAGTGACGTCACAACGGTGACTGCACTGATAGACTTGTGTAGTCATTATATTAAAATTATGTGAATCGTATCACGACTTGTTATTTGTATAGAGTCTTCTATTCAAGAATATGACACTTATTATATAGCAAGGTTGTATGGAGTTCATTAATGACCCTACTGATAATTCCAATGTGTCGTATGCCCCAGGGGGCCGTAATTAGTGGTGAGGGGGTCGGGAGTTCCACAGGTGTGCGGCACATGTGGTCATGATCACTCGACCATAAATCAATAACCGCCGGACTCGCTAACATGATTAACAGGTTATTATTTTGCGGAAAGATTTCAAAACATGCACTTGATATGACTAGGTATTAATTTTTTCATATTTTATTTCATATAACACCGCTAAAACGGCGTGTGTATTCACTGATGGTCACGTTGATTGAATGCACATATCAGCAGGAACTGATCGTAATACCTTTTAAAATGCACGCTGAAAAAATTAATGCATGTCGGTCGGCTGTACAAATACAAAACTACCTAGAAACAACCTCAAACAAACAGATAAGGAAAAGGATATTTGTGTTGCTTTAGACCACGGACTTAGATATAATCTAATTCCGTGTATAGACTCGGAACTTCGAAAACCATATATTTTATTGGACTTCAAAGAAGAATAGTTAGTACCGTCATACAAGACCAGCCTTTTTATACGTACAATACGATGTACGTATATTGGAAAATAAAAATATATAACTTTTATCAATGCTTTCGACCTGTATAAACTGTTTTGACGGGTATCACATTTCGACTTTTTTATCCTAAATATGTTTGAGAAATTATAGGTGTGTATATTAAAAGTTAACAGCTTTCTATCCATTGATAATTTATTTATGTCTATGCAGTATAAAAAAAAAAAACATTTCAAATCGTGAATATTGTAAAATAAATAGAATATGAGCGAAATCCTGATGTTACCTGTCTTCAGGCACATACATCGAAATAGAAATCAAGACAATGTATTTCGAATTCTGTTTGAGAAAAAATAAGATTAGATCTTTGAAAACCCCTGTGTTTTACTGACAAGAAATGAACATGGAACATCTTTTGAAAATAAGATGAGAAGATTACTTAATTGGTTTTAATCACAGGCACTTGTGGCCAGGAGAATAGTCATCTAAATATAAAGAAAATTTGCAAAATATGAATATATTTATATGGCTATTCTCCTGGCCACAAGTGCCTGTGGTTTTAATCCGCATTTTATTCATTTATGTTAAAAATAAAATATGAAAAAACTGTGATACAGACATACCAGGGACGTACATTGTATATGTGCATATACGTCCCTGAGACATATCAAGCAAGTTTTCAACAGAACTTTTCTCGTTGAATAGAAGAGTCAAACTCGAAATTAAAAAAAGTGTCATATACTGTGTGAGTTGACGGTGGGTTACGGAGATTTCAAAAGATACACGTGCACTCGATAGTCTATGTTCCAGTCGAGATCTACATGTTACTGCAGATTTTGAGTACACATTTTGAAGTTATAAAGAGGGGATAATAACCGCAACATACTCAATTATTACAATTAAGTTAACTTTGATAGCACCCCCCCCCCCCTCTCCAATGTTAATTACTTGCTATTTGAGTAACAAGTTACGTGTGAAGTTATCGAACTGACCAGGTAGATTATCCCGCTAATCTGATTACGTAATATAATGGACACTAACATGAGATTTACAATATTCAAAGGTATTATTATAAGAGTCACTCTTAAATCATTGGATAAATGATATGTATAACTGACATTATAAATGACACAGAGTATTACAATATGATAGCGCATATTTATATGGGTCCATTAAAATGAATTTGAACAATCAATAAACATTATATTTATGAAAGAATTAAAATAAAGTTATTTCAATGACGATTTCAGATTATTCTCCCGACCCCCATATTATGGTACGTGTCTTAATTTCATTGTATAATACACTTTGACTCATTAATCAACCAGACGTACATATTACTATTATATAGAGAGAGACATAGGACCCAATTTCTTGTGTTCCCGTTGTGACGTCACCAATACGTGTGCTCAACTTTTAGCGGTTCGCGGTGCGCTTAATTAGCGTGTTGCAAAACAGGTCAAAAAACAAACTTCAACCTGTCGTAACTTTGTAACCGGTCTGCCGATTTCGATGCGGTTTTCGACAATGTATTAATGCCGATACATCTAGTCTGATCATTTCAGTTTCTATTTGCACTACAGTTACTCTTTAACCGGTGTAATGAGCGATTTTGAATCATAAATTAGACAGGTTATAGTGTTTTCAAAAACGTATCATTGTCCGAATGCCCTACGTACGTATCATTTATAACAAAATAGTTGTTAGTACCTATCGTACAATGCAGATTGTCTTCCCAACAATCTGTTTCAAGGTTTCAACGTATTCTCTCGTTATTAAAGTTATGAAATTATCACACGGAAAATAGCTAGTAAACATATGTTTTCCGAGATTGCGTATCCAAGCAATTTGACAGATATTCTTAATTCTGTTCAATTAAAACAGGCCTTATAGATATTTCATTTAGACCTAAATTCAATAAACAAATAGTGTTACAGTTTCAGCTGATTTTCCCTTTTTATCAAGATCATTTTGTATCATATATTGATTTTTAACCGACTCTTACAGAGACGAAGTTACAAAACAGAACACATTATCATGTTTCGGAAATACTTTAAAGGTTATCACGATGTACACAGCAAATGTTTCATCACGTGAATTTCATGTGAAAAAATGCACGTGAATTTCACCTGAATTTTTTCACGTGAACGTTTTGACGCATGGAATTCACGTGAAGACATATTGCCTGTGTATCAATATACAAAAAAAAAATTTAGTTTGCTCCTTAACTGCCCTGCGTTTTATCAATATTGCGGCACAACGATACGATGTAGACATTATATAACTCTGATAACTCTGATAATAAAGATTCTGAGAAAACCTACTTGATTTCCAGTGTTTTGGTGTAATCTGTTCCCACACGTTGTACTGTGTGCTGACCACCTACGCAATGTACCTACTTGTGAAGACATATTTTGTTTTTATCTGGGTTAGCTATAAAACCTTCGTTCCATCTCAAACTTATCACACTTTCTAGTGACTGCTAGCAAAACGCCAACCTCCGATATCATAACGTCATGGAGCAAGGAGGTTAGTAAATATTTAGTGTTATACTAATATACATGTCTCCTTTCCCAAATCAAATGTAAAGATGTGTATAACGTTCAATCTGCACTTTAAAGTAATTCCAAACTACAGAGTTAGTTTGGCATTTATAAAATTGTACATTTTTGTTCATAGACAATTAGTCAAAATACTGCTTTGATATTTATCTAGTTATAATTTTGTATCTTAAAACGATACTCCATAGTGTATTTTTGATATTTTATTTGATATATATCATACATGCAACTATTGTTATCATACTTTTCTGATGCTGATTATTGATAAATCTGTATACATTGCATGCTTTTGATAGATTAGTAACTAATTGTTTTTCAATCCCAATATGAAGACATCACCTGTAGGTATTGTCATAAAAGGTGCTCACGAAACTATTTTTCTTCTCTTTTTTTTTCTAATCGCAAATGGATGAAGAAAATGCAGGTTTTTACAAACAATAGAATCATTGTTAAGCATATCAAGTATAGCTAAAATCTAAATTTGACCTATTAACATTGACCTTATACCGTTAATTGGTCGGCTTATATACTATTGCGGGTATATCCTGTACTTCTTTATACTTTTTATTGCACCTTGATTTAAACCTTGTAATTACCTAGATATGGACATAAGTATTATATTAAACTATACTTACATTGTATATAGTATTAATAGTGTATCCATTATGTTCCAGGCGATAACCCCAGTTACTGTAACATTGGGACGATGACAGAGGAAAACATACAGTTTTCAAGAAAGGTAAACTAATGATTTTTATTATTTAGTGTCAACCGATCTAAGGCATTTTAATTTGTGCGGTGAACATATGTTTTATATAGTTGGTTCCTCTATATAATTAGAGAACTTTCTTTCTATAAGGCAAGATGGAAACCATGTTCTACTGACTTTACTGCGCAAACAGCCCCACTTACTCTATACTTTGAATATTGTCATAGTGAAATTTATATACTGCACTAACACCACACTTACTTATACAGAACCCAATACTCTCTTTAACTGTTGATTGGGATTCACCAATACCAGTGCCTCTATTTTCAACTTCTGTACTCGTTATATTTTGTTTGAAAATTCGAGGCATTTCAGACATTTTCTGTAAATATAATTCAAGTTCCGCAATACTGTTGCATTCACGAGAAAAAAAACCATATAATGAAACCGAAGCCTCAACAAAACCATAATCCGAACTCAAAATCAATTAAACCAGGGACAAAATATGAACAAAGGAAATGTTAACATGGAGACCCTTGTAAAAGTACAAGAGAATAAGACCAGGTGTTCCGGAAGAGTAAGCGTCTTCTGCTTTATCGAAGACACCCGCCATGTAAATCTTTGTCACATCCAAATAAACATCAAATTGTCAAAATTATCATTGTCAATCACAACAAGTAAACACATTTATGAGCATACTTAAAATGTCCAACTTCATATCACTTAAAGATGCAGAATATTTCTCAATGAAACAAAGATGGCGATCATAAAACTTGCCCATATTTATAATCAACCTGTATCCCTCGAATCCTTTTGTTGTTAGTTTGTTTGTCAGCAGTCGACATCGATCACGAAATCATGATATTTAGAGCAAGCTCTAGAATATCGAATCAACTGCGACATGTAAACACCATAGGTTGGAGAAGCAGCGATGTTACTATTAAGAAATGAAAAGTTCACGATCGGGAAATTGAAATCATCACATTTATCGTATAGCTTACTAGTTAGCTGTCCATGTTGGTCGTAGTTTAAGTAGAGATCGAGGTAAGCAGCTGATGAAGAAGAATCTGTTGTGTCCTTTATTTCATGTTCAGAAGGGTATATACGATGGACATGGTCAGCAAACTTCTTGTTGTTTATAGACAGCACATCGTCGATATATCTGAAAGTGAAATTAAAAGATTTGGCAAGGTTTTTGGTACCTGTCCTGATTAGCTCTTCCAGTCTCGTATAAAACAAAAAAACAAGTCAGCTAAGATTGTGGCACAATTTGTTCCCGTGGGAATGCCAACAGTCTGCTGGAAAATTTTTCGTTCGAACTCAACAAAGTATGCCCAACAAAGTATGCCCAACAAAGTATGCTCAACAAAGTATGCCCAACAAAGTATGCTCAACAAAGTATGCTCAACAAAGTATGCTCCAAAATGTTAACGGGGTCATCATTGTCAATCACAACAAATAAACACACAAACACTGGCCTTTATTTCATCACCAATTGTCCACACTTTACTCACCAATATATAAATATTTACCTGTGTCTTCAGAAAATAACACATTCCTAGTAGCTTTTCTATCCGAGAAACATTTTTTTATTCTCTGAGTGCTTTTTTTGTTCATGTTTTGAGCTACATGTAGTCCATTCAAGTTTGTGCTCGCATGACGGCTTTGTTGTCCATTTGATGGCCCCCTATTGTTATTCAGATAGTATGTGTGATTAGTAACTTACTTCATATAGAATCTCGGGATCATAAAGGTAAACAGGACCTCAAACTCAAATGTAAACGCCATTAAAATGCCCTATAATAATTATTATTTACTGACATGTTAGTTAAAATTAAAATTAAAATGCCCTATAATAATTATTATTTACTGACATGTTAGTTTGAGCATTTGTAATCTCACAAAAAAAACAAAAACAAGTGCTCAACCATTAGACACAATATGCACAAATTAAGTGAGTCTAAGTAAATCCTACTTAAATGTCCTCACTTCATCTCACTTTGTGACGTCACGAAACTTTCACACAACAAGCTTACTATAGAATACAAGTTATATTTCATTTCAAATATATTTGCTTGATTAACAAACGGATTGAGCAACAGGCGAAGCCTGTATCAGCTCTCTCATCAACTTCCTTATTTACATATATTGCAATATTTGGACATGAACACACATACATTATCCACTCATACACCAGGTCACCCTACACAACATGCATATTTTTATACAAACATATATACTTGTACTAGCATTCAAACTTACATGCATATATATACACTCATACATACAGTAATTTGAAAGTGTACATACAAAAATCACGTAGATATATAGACATTCAAACCCGTATATAACAGACACTCCTACGATATAACACAACAACAACAACACAACAACACAACAACACCCCCCCCCCCCCCATTCCCCAAGTTATATGACACATAGAATATGATATCATAATTATTGGTTGTGTTATAATTACTTATATTATCTTGGCATACCAACCCGAAGAAAATGTTCCGAACCAATTTTAATAGTTAAGGACTTCGTTATAGTTAATTGACTGATACCCTACCCATATTTTCAGTTGTAAAGTTTAATGAACTATTTAGGCTTACATGTAACACATTTATGATATCAGAATCGACCCAGTATTTCCATACTTTTTAGTTTTAGAATAACCGCTCTTGTGAGCTATCTTTCACCTGAGTACATCAAGATAAATTTGTATCTTTTCTGGCAAGAACTGATGCACATATGAAATGTTGGCGAAACCATTGCCATGCATACGTATTAGTAAAGATTGATGTGCATTGATTGCAATTTGACCTATCTACTTATATGTAGTCGAGTATTACAGTTGTCGTAGAAATGTGATATTAGACCTTAAATCCAATGACATATTATTGATAAGAAAAACATAGAAAACCAAAGCTCATTCATTGAAATAAGTTAAGATAATGTAGCGGTTGCGCCTAATTCCCCTCTTTTGAGAATAATCAGAGAATACTGAAGTATCAGCAAATATAATCCAAACTCAAATCGATTTAATTAGGGACAAAACTTGAAAAAAAGAGCAAAGATTTTCATGGACCCTTGAAAAGTACACAAGAGAAAGAACTGGTGTCCCGGTATTCTCTTCCTCATTAACGGCACCCGCTATGTAATTCGAGGTCACACGTTAATACCTGTTACTGTACCGGTATCAATCTCAATCACCACAACTATGTACATGTATTTCCTTGGGGATTAAATTCGTACTCGGAAAATATAATCCCGACGAGATATGATATGTACAGTACAATACATTATATTGACACGATGGAGTGATCTTGGCTTTTTTGTCACTATTATGGTGTTGACCATAAAAATGGTGCCAACTGGGGCCTTTCTGCTTCCTATCTGTGATAAGGCTAGTTTTGAAGAAGGACTCTTTGAGGTAAAAGTGGGAGGGTGTAAAATTCAAATTTTATCGCGGAAGTTCTAATAAACAGCACATTGTAGCAACAATTTGACTTTTTGTAGTCTCTGCTAAATAAGTGGCCGATTGTAAGATTTAAGAAGAAATAAAAAATAGTAAAAAGTAGACAAAGTAGGCCAGGTCACATTATTTTCAACTGGTCAATTTCGATATCAAACACTTTAAAAAATAAAGTATAACTTCCATTAACCGACTCCAAAATAGATTGACAACAATGATCATTCCTACATGGAGAGCATACTATGTACTTGGCAAGTTACTGACTCCGCAGGATTCTAGTAGAGCCTTGTGATTAGGCCAAACGGGGATTGTACAGTGAAATTCTTTGTTTTAATTATAGCATTGTCTGATTGTTATCAGACACCGACGCATGTATACCAGGCAATTGGGGGATTGATTCTGCAGAATCTCCAATTTGTTGACCCCAAAGACACTCTTTGGGGCCCAACACTCTTTGGGGGCCCTAAAATGTGTCAAAATGGGCAGTTTCACCTTTAATCAACTTTCTGTTAAACCACTAGCCCAATTCTAACCAAACAACAATGAAGATAGCAATAAGTCCATGTAGGTGTAATCAGAATATATATTTAGCATATGGCTCACTTTCGTGGTGTACAAAGGCATCAATGGGGTCGCCAAATACATGTTTGGCATTAATTTTGTACCTTTAGTATAATTACCACAACAATATAGATATTAAGCAAATATCATCTGATCAAATGATATATGATGAAGATAGTCTTACAAAATAGAACATTAGTCAGATCATGACTTTGGAACCCTGCAGCAATACAATGTTATGATACAAAACCTGTCGGATAGAGTATACACTCATAGGAGTGTGTCAGGGTGTATTTTGATTTAAAAGTGTTTTAATGTAAAAATCAACAACTTTACAAATATTATTTTGAGTTACAAATTAGACCACAATAGATCTGAACGACTACATCGATCAAAGCTGTTACTGGTATGTCAACCTTTTACCCATTGACCTTGTTGCAGGTTTCGTACAAAGGGTACGTCTTATCCTTGTTTATCACTACCGACCTTGACCCCGACCTTATCAATCTCTTTCGGGTGATAACAGTTCACCTGACAGGCAGACATTGATTTTTTTTACTGTTTTGGACAGTGTACATGTACGTTCCTGCCCCATTCCTAAACCCAAATGATCAGAAATTCGAGCATGAAAAAGTAGTTATTTTCCTATAAAAGAAACGTAATAAAAAGGAAATGAAATACAGTAGTCAAACCGCAATAAAGAAAGTCACTCGATATCAAAGTGAAAGTTTTAGAGCTAAATGGATATTTTCGCTTAGTGAAGTTAAGTGGAGGAAACCTGGACTAATCAAAGATATATAACGTCTCCATAGATATGAAACACGACATCCACGAAATATAATCCACACTTATCTGTTCCCAAGGTTAAACTAGGAAATTTACCAGATCGGGAGGAAACAATACTTTTGCAGGACTAATGAAAAACATGCACCTTCATAGCATACAAGAATACAAAATATTTCTCGATGAAAGCAAGATGTGGATCGTAAAACTTGTTTTTAGTCTTAATTAACCTGTATCTCTCTAATCACTGTGTCGGAGGTATGTTCAAAAGCAGTTGACACCTATCACGGAAATCCAGATATTCAGATCAAATTCTAGAGTAACGAATCATTTGTGACATCTGTATAAAAAATGTTGCAGAAGCAAGGATGTTACTTTCCTAGTGTGCTCACTTGTTGTGATTGACAGTAATGACACGGTTCTCATTAAGGATTGATATTTACTTGGATGTGACCAAGATTTACATTGCGTGTGTCGTCGATAAAGCAGAAGACACTTACTCTTCTGGAACACTTGGTACGAGGGTCTCCATGTAAATATTCCTTTGTTCATATTTTGCCTCTAGTTTAATCGATTTTGAGTTCAGATCAAGGTTTTGTTGATGCTTTGGTATTCTCTGATTTTTTGTCAAGTTAAGGAAAGCTTGCAATAGGAAAATCAACATCGTCACATTTTTCGTAAAGCCCCAATCTGTCACAGCGAAGCAAATGTCACGTCCTGAAAGCGAGGAGTTAGCATTACTTTAAATCACAACAAGTAGGAATACTAATTTTCATTATTAGTATTATTATTACTTTAACCAACATTATTTTGTATCATATAATGTTCAATATCAACTCAAATACTTGCTCTGGTCAAAACCCTTACTCTTAAGGACAGATACTCCTTTTTCGCTTTGTACTCAAATGAAATACCAAACCTATAAACATTATTGCTACTAGCACAATGGATGAAATTAGATTTGTCATCCCAGAGCATATCTTTCAGACCATGTAATTCCATCAATGTATGTGTAAATTTCTTTTTTGAAAAAAACAGCCCAGTTTTATATTTAATCTTCAACAAAGGAGAAGAATATATAGTATAGCGAAAAACTAAATGTATTATTTGCGGCAGTTATGCTATGGTATTAACAAACAAATATAATGTCAAACTACGATTAAGGAACATCATGAGCTTTTAGAAAAATATTCTTTATATTTTTTAGTCCCCCTCCCCTCCCTCCTTACGATCAGAAATACTCGTACAAAACATGCATTAAAATCATTTTGCATCTGAACTCATGACATTATATAACTCAGATAACAAAGATTCTGAGAATCGCTACTTGATTTGCAGCCTGTTGTTGTTATCTGTTCATGTTTCCTCATGTGATACTGTTGGATGCACACTCTACTTATCTAAACATGAATTGTGTAAGAAGTTTAGCGATAACATATTTCATTTCTTCCTCAAACTGATTACCTTCTATAGAGACAGCACCGCCCGCAGAATGCCAAACTCAAACAACAGAACGCCATGGATCAAGGTTAGTATGGTGTTTTGATATCCTGTCTACCCGCGGCAACTTTAAATAAACGATATACGACATATTTTGTCTAACGAAGAAATTCCAAGGGGAAATTTTGTATAACAAATTCTCTGTTCTTAAAATGGACAATCTCGTGAAGTATCTTGCAACAACATTTCAATTTCGTTCACTTTTAGATATTCGCTTAATTACCATGAACGAGATATGTCGAAACTTTGGTAAAAAAGCAAAGATTTTCTGATATATTAATTGCTGAATAAACACTTCTTATAGAGTACGCTGTACGTATCCAAGATGTTTAAAAAACGAGTTTGGCGGCTTTCATCTTTAAAGTGTTTATCCGCTTTGCTTATTTACAGATGGATATTTGAATGAAAACAATCTGACAAAGCTAATTGTATAACTGCAGGAATGAAAGGGCTAGCCAATGTTCACCAAAATAGGGGGCTAGCCAGTGTTCACCAAAATAGGGGGCTAGGCAATGTTCCCCAAAATAGGGGGCTAGTTAATGTTCACAACAAAAATAAAAACTTATGTTGCTTTGGCCTCAAAAAGGACAAGAGAACAAATGACAATTTGAGACAATAAACTAATTTAACGCCCTAAAATCACTCTTTTAAAATGTAAACACAGTACATACAAACACCGGATTGTGTTCGACCAAACGTATCTTCCTATTCCTTGATTGGGTTTACATGTACACAGCCAGTGTCATGTGTCATGCTGTTCTTGCGATAACTGATATACCTGGGTTTTTTTTTCAAAAACTGTCCTGTAGCTATATTATCCCATAAAATCTTATTCATTTCGTTTCCTTGTGTTTCAAATTAGATTGAATTGGATACGGCATACTTAAATGGGTTTGAGGCTGTGATTTAATATTTATATTTTTATGTTCACATTAAGATTTCAATATACAATAGCAAGGAAGCTAACGTTACACACACATGTGCTGCATGTTTTAAATTTAGTAATATATACAGTATGCCGAAAACAATAATTAAACTGCACCATCTAGCTGTTTCGTCCTCCTAGGACTCTTCAGTGATGCCAGGGGCCAAAAGGTGGGAATCCAAAATTTTTAAACTAATGTAGAAGCAGAAGGGTCAGGTGCATAAAACCCCTTCAATTTATGAATTTAGAAGTAAAATTAAACTAGTTCTGTATAATTTCATATCACGTACTACGAAATGTATATATTATGTACCGTGCCACTACTCAAATGAGATTAACTGTGGCCATGGAGGCTCCAGCAAACCTCGGGGATAAAGACTAAAAAATCCACAAGTAGAGTCTGCCACCCCCTATCGTTTAAGATGACGTAACACACGTATGTGCTGCACCTTTTAAATTTAGTAATAGATACAGTATGCCGAAAAAATGAATTAAACTTCACCATACAGCTGTTTCGTCCTCCTAGGACTCTTCAGTGATGCTAGGGCCCAAAAAGTAGGAATTCAAAATTTCTTAACTAATGTAGGAGGAGAAAGTGAAAAACAAACCAGTTTCGGAAAAGTGTTGCTTTTTAAGTGCAAGTTGCTGATAAGATGATTGTTTCTTTCATACTCAAATAAATCCAAACTTCGACGCAATCCCAAGTATAGCTATTGTTTAGTTCTTATAAATAGAAGTCAGATTTCTAAAGTTTTCGTTTTTAAAAAGTACATGTACAGTTGTGGTATCGCACAACGCACCAAAAACTGCGTGCGTGCATCGTGCATACATCGTGCACACATCGTTCGCCCATAGTGCGCACAACCGGGCGATCTAAAGATCGTGCTTTTATGTGTGCGATTAAATCGCACACACGCACGATTTGGTAGAATTGGTCGATACATATTACGGAATGAAAAACATATGGAACCCTCTTGTCCAAAATCTATTTAAATTCGCATCATATTTATTGTGATTATGTCAATTTACAGTAAACAATATTACAGTGATCATAAGACAGCCAAGTGCCGGTTAAGCTACCAGGTATCAGAATATGTAAATAACATGCCGGAGTTTTACCTGTCTCGTGTGCGGCGATACGCTACGACAGCCATTACCTAGCGACCGTTATGAAAACAAACTGGACTCTTATAATCAGTTATTTGAAAAACCCTCCCCTCCCCAACACTTTACCTGTGTTTTCACACCTAGGCGAGTGTTGTAAGTGCCCCGGGCCAGAGATATCTACATATATTGGCCATGTACAGGTACAGTTTATAACTTGGTAAAACTGGCAATATTTACGTGAATGAGAACTTGTCAATATGAGTTGAAAGTTTACATACACGTGTCTATTTGGTTTGTTTCTAAAACTACAGAAAGACTATTATTAATTTTCAGAAATATATAGATAGAACTATCAGCTAATGTATATAGTTAAAATATAGAAATATGTTTAAAAGAACTAGCGCGAAACCGTATATATTGTTAAACCATTTCTAAATTTACTTCAACCACGGTTGTCATCGCATAAAGTTAGTCTATCGTGCGCCCTCATGTGCGTTAGAAATAATCGCCCAGGATCGCATCGTTCGCACATCGTGCATACACCGTTCGCCCATCGTGCGCCCACCGCACATCGTGTAACGTTGTGCGATCCCACAACTGTAACAACGCAAGTGTTACAAAATAATACTCTGTGTATATTCCATTAAATTAACGTGCTATATATTTACTATATTTATTACGAATTAGTGTCGAATATTTACAATCTAAATTGACATTTACTCGATATCCATTATTCCTCAAAGCAGAATTATCATCTCATAACTACATTTGAGGCCGATCAGACTTGTATAGAAAAGATAATAATACATATAGGCGGAGCTATACAAATTATCTGGATTCCAGGCATAATTGTGTCATCAAAATAGATATTGGCGGAGTTAATCATGTTGGATGTGAATTTAATGTTTTGTTCTCAGGCTTATACGGATTTACAGGAAAACACAGTTTGTTTTAGTTTATGCTATCTTTAGTCCAGTGGAGCAGTTGCATCTTTAGTTCAGTGGAGCAGTTGTATCTTTAGTCCAGTGGAGCAGTTGTTAAATTAATCGTTAATGCGGAAACACTTACGCAATTAACATCGTGGGCAAATCTCAAAAAAAAAAAAAAAATGTTTGCATAAATGTTACAATTGTTGAAAGACTAATGGGATAGGTTACTTTTGGTTGTACGGTATGTGTGATCGTTTTATAACTTTATGTCAAGACCATGTCCATTGATATATCTGTATTTGAATAAAAGTAACAAAAAATACATTCTTCATTTTGATGTGATATTTTCAGTTCAAGTGCCAATTAGGTTATGTTTAAACATGTGATGAAACGGGTAGTAAGCAACGTTATGGCGCAGTACAGGCAACCATCGTATCTCGAAGTCGACGAGATAATGGGAAAATTTCAAGAGTATCAGAGTTGGAATGTGAGTGTAAAAATTGACCGCGACCGTGAAAATAATTGAAAGAGGTCTTCGACTTATACGAGTTCGATATAACGTTCAATTGTAATGTATTTTTCATACTTTAAGTGCTTTAAATGTCTCGGCGGTTACGTATTCGGTAGTTTAAGTTGTAAACAAATATTTGATTTTTGTTGAAATAGATTAAATACTAATTGAATATGAAATAATACAATTATGTCCGTATTGTTATTCTTTTTAGATCTTCATGTATAACTATGTTTTTTTTTATATTGTACGAGTTGTCATAGTTTAAATGTATATTTGTCCTTGAAAACTACATAAGATTTTAAATTATTTATTTACCACATGTAGAACAATTTGCAAAATACAGCATTGATTTGAGAATGCACTACATCAATTAAATATCTATTGAAAAAAAATCAATAAAAAAATCAGAGAATACCAAAGCGTCAACAAAACCATAATCCGAACTCAAAATCGATTAAACTAGGGGCAAAATAGGAACAAAAGAAAGATTTACACGGAGACTATCGTAAAAGCACAAGAGAATAAGACCAGGTGTTCCGGAAGAGTTAGGGTCTTCTGCTTCATCGACGACACCCGCCATGTAAATCTTGGTCACATCCGAGTAAGCAGCAATCCTGAAAATGAGAACCGAGGCATCATTGTCATCACAACAAGGAAACACACTAACAAGTAAACTCAAAAACGTCCATCTTCATATCGCAGAAAGATACCGAATATTTCTCGATGATATCAAGATGGCGACCATAAAACTTGTCCATAGTCTTCATCAACCTGCACCTCTCGAATCCCTGTGCCGTTAGTTTGTTCGTCAGCAGTCGACATCGATCACGAAAATCGCGATATTCAGAGCAAGCCATAGAATAACGAATCAACTGCGACATGTAAACACCATAGGATGGAGAAGCAGGGATGTTACTATAAAGAAATGGAAAGTTCACAATCGAAAAATCAAATTCGTCACGTTTATCATACAGCTTAGTAGTAAGTTGCCCGTTTTGGTCATAGTCAGAAATCACATTTCTGCTGATGCTATTTATTGATAATTCATATTATGTGTTTATGTTTTATATTAATTTTGTGATTCTTTTATTTCATCATCAATAATACAAAGCTTGTTAGTACATGGACAATTATTTTTAAAACATAATCTTACATAATATTAATAATTAGCTCGTGTTTGGACCAATTTCTAAATGAAATTCATTTTCTGAGGCAATTGTTATTTTAAGAAGGAAACTCAAGGCCTCAGTTGTGTCAATTAACCGGAAAGTACCTTAAAACGGCATTTTCCGCTACACATGGTGCTCGTCAGCTCAATTTCGCCGCCGCCATTTGACCAATTATATGAATCTCAACAAGTTACGATATGAAACATTTTCTATATTTTTTTTAACTTTAACAGTTTAGATTATAAAAGAATAACATACACTGTATTTATCTAATATCAAGATTTCTTACTTAGCACATCAGTACCATAGTTATATTTTTATTGTCTCTTTCTATGTTAAAAAAATCATTTCTTATGTTTTATTGCGAATCGGCACGGAACCGGGAGCAGAATAGTGGTCAAATGATTCGAAAAAAATCACACGAATACTCGTATACAAATAGAACCGGAAGCGCAAATGTTAGGTAGCCGCGATAAACAAATATTGGCTGACGAAAACAGAGTCACAAGACTAGACAAGAAAGAAGCTGAAAGAGATTATTGAAAGATCTGAACAGATGCATCTGATCAACAAAAAGAAATACGACACCATCAATAAAGACGAAGAGCATTGTTTGACGGACGAAGTGTGGTTGAGTTGACAGTGCTTTCGGAAAACAAAAACGTACAACTGATACGTTTACGAAAATACATTCTTCATTCACGTACACTGTAAGATTATGTTCGGTAGAGCTAGTTACAATGCAATAATGTTCATAAAACATATTTTCTACTTTTTTTCTGATTTCAAAACGGTTTTTAAAATTACCGAATGTAGATCTGTGCTGAATTTGTATACCTGTTTAGTATATCCGTTGCAAATTTTAAAAACATTTTTCGTACATAACCTGTTGATGTTAAGCCGAATGGTGACTGGCGAACATTCCTGACACTTAATACATTACATTGCTGCATGATTTAAACTAGGTCGTAACAGATCGGAAAAAAGGATATCGTACTAACATGCATGTTACGAATTGATAAAGGTTTATCCAATTTGTTTTACATTGTAGATGACGACACTAATTTCTATGATATTGGAAAGATGTCACCGGATATGGAACAGTTTTCAATGGAGGTAATTTTAAGATTTTTATTTTTATAGTCGCTCTTATGAAGTCTTTTATTTTGGACGTTTAAAATGTGAAACAATAGAACATGGATCCCTCTTTACAGTAGGTTCCTCCGTTAATAGTTAATTGAGGCCAGTCTTCAATGAGGAACGTCAAGTTTTGTAAAGCAACTAACTATATTGAGGACACGGCCCAACTTACTCTTTTCTATAGTATAATTAAAATAATAACTACGACTGAATCTATCGCGTATTGAAATAAATTTATTACTTCTGTATTCACTGACCTAATCACTCCAAAATGTAGTATGCGGTCTTAGGAATACAATTTGATTTAATAAGGGCATATAATAAAATAAATGCAAGTATAAGTAGAAAAACCGTAAGTAAGACTTTATACACATGAAAGTGGTACCATACATAGACCGTTTAATATTTACAAATGTGTATTGTTTTAACCAGCAGGTACCAGAAGGAGTGTGCAAAATAATCAAAATGTTAAAAAGACGTGTACAAATCCCGTTATTCCTCGTAGTGTTTGGAGTTTCATCTGTGGGAATATTAGCTACTCTCCTTGGCGCCGGAAATTGTTCTTATGGTAAAGGAGGTGAGAGTCTCATTTTTATATGAAAATAATCATTGATATTTTCCTCATACTACACTGTATAATAGTAAGGTTATTACATTTTCCAAATGGAGTGAAACTCGAAATTTGCTTGGAGAAAATTAAATTATACTAAAAGGTCAGCAGAGGGCCGTTTTTTTGTATGTAATACATGTAGGATAGAAGGTCAAAATTTAGAAGTCCATGTCGGGACACCTTAACCACTCGGCCACTCGGCCACCGCGGCCAAGAGGTGGAGGGCTAGTGGTAGAATATCGGGACACCTAAACCACCCGGCCACCGCGGCCCAGAGGTGGGGGGCTAGTGGTAGAATGTCGGGACACCTTAACCACTCGGTCACCGCGGCCCAGAGGTGGAGGGCTAGTGGTAGAATGTCGGGACACCTTAACCACTCGGTCACCGCGGCCCAGAGGTGGAGGGCTAGTGGTAGAATGTCGGAACACCTTAACCACTCGGTCATCGCGACCGAGTGGTGGAGGGCTAGTGGTAGTATGTTGGGACACTTTAACCACACGGCCACCGCGGTCCAGAGATGGGGGCTAGTGGTAGTATGTTTTGAGTTCGGATTAAGGTTTTATTGACGCTTTCGTGTTCTCTGATTTTTTTAAGATGCTATAAATTAAGATTTGGGAAAAGAACATCATAAACATACGACTACCATAAATTCTAGAAACTAATTTTGAAAACGTTACTACATTGTGTTGTTGCTAGGGAAATAATGTTAGGAAGCCAGAAATCATCAATTTTCCTTTGAAACACATTGTTTTATCTCCTCTGTGATGTTGAAATATATAAATCAATATGTATATATATATATATATGTAATATTCCAAAAATGCAAATGCTATTACATGTATGACCTCATAAATACTGATCTATGCATGCCATTTCCAAGTCAAATGATGTTTTTTAGTTATATATTGAGTGGTTTTCAACAGTTGCATTATCTAATAGATTTCCTATTTCAAATATTTATTGGCGAATAGTTATTATATAAATTAGCATTTAACAGTAAAATAAATAATTAATTAATGACATAATAGTTTTTGCCATATTATTATTGGTATCACATCCAAGTAAACAACAATCCTTAAAATGATACCCGAATCATCATTGTCAATCACAACAAAAAAGCACACTGATGAGCATACTCAAAAGCGTCCGTCTTCAAATCGCATTGAACTACTCCAACTTACTAAGCATGTGACGACGTTTCCAATCTGATATATATCTCGAGTTTTTATTAAGTTTATAGCGCTTTATTTTGTAGTTTCAGACTTATTACAACAGGGGGCTGCGACAAAAGGTTTGTTCATTTCTAACTTACACTCTCATCTGCGGTAAACATATTAATATTCATGTAATCAAAATTTCACTAATTTTTTTCAATCAAGTATCACTTAATATTATTACTAAAAAAAAATCATGATGAATGACTTTAAAATTAAAATAGCTTTTCACATCCCAAGTCGATGAGTTTGTGATGTTCACACAATTTGACTTATTTACTGATCAATATAGACATTTTTCTTTATCTGTTTTTAGCAGCACTACAGAAGGCGGGACAGGTACAGCTTGCGCTCACACTTGATCACAAGTTCGAGGCAGACATGGCTATTGCCAACTCCAGATTATACCAATCTACCCAAACCAAGCTATGTGGAGGGGTAATGTATTTCACATGACTTTCAGAAACAATATCATAATGAATAGACGATATTCAATGGTTTGCCGTTTAATATCAAATATATTTCACGTGTATGGCAGATTTGTTTTACATTTATACGAGTGAAAATTTAAAAAAAAATTGCCATACAAGTGAAAAATATTTGACATTAAACGGCAAACTATTGAATTATCTTTTTATCACATTTCGAAAGAGGTCTTAAATACTAGCTAGCTACCTAGCTAGGCCTATATTCCGTCGAAATCACAACCGCACGGGTACAAAGCTGATTGGGATAAGTTGATCGGAAAAGTTGAACCATTATCATTTTCCAATTCATTACTTATCAAATCCTGCAGCAGTATCTCATCAATATCTACAATGTCGAGCCAGGGGGCAATGGGGAAGTTCGATTCAATTAAGGGGAATATCTCATACAACAGTTCCTATGTAACGTGAAAAATTAACCATGTGAAAAACTACTCACCGTTGAAATCTACGCCGGGGCATTTTTTTTACAGGACGAATTACAGAAATATCAAGTTGGGTCATTTTCTATAGATGGCCGTGTAAGATTTTGACTGTGAAATAACGACACCGGGTAACTTTTGCCACGTAGAATAATGACCCCGGGTAGTTTTTTTATGCCGGGTCACTTTTTCACGGTCCACTGACAAAACCTTATATTTTCACCGAAAATGTTATATTTCACTGCTCATCACTGCAGTGAAAATGTAAGTTTATCGGTTTGATATTTTTGTTTATATTTCACGGGCAAAAAATGTAATAATTATTTATATTGTTATTATCTGAACTTTTGAAAAATCAGCAGATATTTTCCGAATTCTGTTTAAGGTTTAAAATGGCGTTATTCTTTTTATTGATAGATACATCAAGCCCTGGTTAGATACAAACGTTTTCCGAAACAAGCACGAACGGATTGTGAGTTGGAATCATTGAGAGAAATCAATAGCAGGTATGATACCTAGATTTACATGACAGGTGTTGTCGATGAAGCAGAAGACGCTTACTCTGTTGAAACAGCTTGTATTAGTCTCTTGTGCTTTCAAAAGGTCGCTATGGAAATCTTTCGTTTATTCATAAATTTCCCTGGTTTAATTGACTCTGAGCTCTGGTTATGGTATATAATTTTAACCATAATCAAAGCTTGTGGGTTGCTTGGCTTGCATGCATGTAAACAAAAACAATCAGAGAATATATATACCGAAGCGTCATCAAAACCAGTATTCGAACTCTAAATAGATTAAACTACGAACAAAATATGAACATAGGAGAGACTTTTGTAAAAGTTTAATATAATAAGCCCAGGTGTTCCGAATGAGTAAGCGTCTTCTGCTTTATCGACGACAGCAGCTATAATACTCGTCTGATAGGTAACGACGCTTTATGTAACTAAAGATTAATGATATGAAATTAGTATAAACAAAATCATATGTGCATTATTTCGTCAACACACCAGGAAAAACTGTAAAGGATTTTTCTAAAAGGGTTACCTGTTTTTAATGTTGTGAAGTGATCACATATGTCTTGTGGCCTATTACGACTGGGCGTTGTCTGGAACACAACAATGGTCACATATACACATCAAATCTGGTTTAATTGATATTCTGGCTTGGCAAGAAAATAACAGCAGGTGATCGTGACGTCAGCCTTACGTAAAATATTTTTTAAAAAACTAGAAATAATTGTATACATGTAAGGACACATAAGCATATTGTTTGTAAAGTTTTTAAGTTTGTAGACAATGTTTCTCCTGAATAAGTACAGGCTATGATTACTATTTAACAATCTTTTTGATATAGGTACGGACAGATATCGTTCACGTTCGAAGCATCTCGGGTATGGAACTGTTTTAAAGTAGCGCGAAATTTATGAGACTGAAAAGGCTCAAATTGTTCATGTTCAATTGTCAATCAGAAGAATTGTTATGGGTGCTTACTTAACATTTCTTATCTGTGTTTTTGTTTTACTCTTTCTAAACAGATTCATTTATAATTTGCTAAGATCATGTCTTATGGGCTAAAGATTTGGTTCTGACTCGTGTATGATTAACAAATTATTCGGAGGATGACAATAGTGGGAACACTCATTGAGGAAATAAGGCAATATTAACCGACTAGTAATAGGTGAATAACATATAAGCATATTTAATTTCAGGATTGGCGCCGTCAAAGTCACCATTAAGCTTACAGTCACTGGCAGTTACACAATCCCAGCCAACTCCGTGTATGTCAAGGCCGTAACCTCGTATGTTAGAGCTGTAAAGACTCTGGGATCATTCACAGTAATAAATGGGTCGGTATCAGTGGTGGCGTCATCATATACACTTATTTCAACTACTACTCCACTGCCTTCAACGACTGCTGCCCCGCCTTCAACGACTGCTGAACCAATAGCAACTTATAAGCCATCCTATCCTCAGACTGGTAATGTATTTCGGGTAGCCATACGTACAAGGTAGAACATTAGCTAAATTTATCGGCATTTATGATAATTTAATCTTAATGACTCTTCAACTGTTTTCTGTCTTGAATGGTTTTCTTAAACAAACTGACATTTCTCTATCTATTCGGAGTATTGACACTTTGATGCATTGACCTAGTTAAGGTGGCATTGATCTTTTTTTAGGGAAATTAGTGTTATAAACAGTATCAATAAATTATATATCTTTTGATGTTTACCAATTAGAGTTTTGTAGACTGTTCAGATTCTGTCGTGGTTCCCGTGTGCAAATCATGTAACGTTTTGCTTGTTTCAGAAATGTATATGGGGAGCTCTGTAGGCGGATCCTCAAAGGATCATAATGTCACCTGCAACACTCACCATGCCCCGTTAGACTGGACTGAACTGCGAATCAAATCCATCCACAATGACGACATACAAGCTGTGGCTTATCCTAATGGCAGTACCAACCAGACTACCAGTTTGTTTAGAGTTGGACTGACACATCGCCAAAATGTTGTGTCCCTCGATATGACCTTTCCCAGAACGACTAGCTGCAAGGCTGATGGCAGCTACGTCTGTGTACTGATAGCGAACAGGACGATCATCAAAAGTGCTACAGCCATGGTAACAATTACAGGTAGTTTTTTGTGATTTAACAATGATTATATAAATTATCTCCACTTAGAACAGACAACATAAGGTAACATTTGATACTCATCGACAACAAATTGAGATTAGAGAGATTAGAACATAATTATATGTTAAGTATTCTCGACATTTAGTGTAAAAAATGTCTTTATTATTTGATGTGTTCTATGAAGATAACAAATAATAGAAATAGCTATATACATATATTCAGTTGACCGTGTAACTCCGTTCGACCATGTCAGAATTTAGAGGTAGATAAAAGTACCTGAGAAAACATTGACCTACTGTCAGCACCTTCGGTCACCGAAATCGCAATCCTTTATAAAATATGATCAGAAGTTTGCATAATTAGCTGCAGTCCTTTTCTGAATTATAATTATTCTAATATATTTTTTTTATTCTGAACAATGTTAATGCTAATCTTTTGTAGAAGACGTGAGTAACTTGCATATTTCCGGAAACACAACAATAAACGAAGGTGACCGATACATGATCAACTGTACCGCGACATTGCCAAGGGAGAACGGTCATGTCGACCTTTATATAAAAACCGTTAACGATACCGAGTTCATAACGTCAGCCGAGCGACCTTTCACTGTCCTCGATGACGTGGATGATGTGTGCCACCATACTGTGACAAAAACATATATGTTCCTGGCGGGTAATAGTCAGAATGGAACCGAAATGAAATGTGTCGCAACAGCAAAAGCAATACCCTCTGCTAAGGATAGTGAAGGCATAACTATTACTGTGGTACCGGCGGGTAAGTTCCCTTGTCCTGTGTGTACCTTCTGAACAGCCCGTTTTAATTTCAGAATGATTAGATGATATGTGCTCATTTAATCTGGATAACTATTTTCACCCACTTTAAAAAAAATGTGTAAGGATAAACTGTCAGAATAACGAATTTCATAAAAGCATGTGAATGGGTTAGAAAATATGTAGTTAAAGTAGTGAAAATCTTTTAGCCAATACTCATGGCAATATCATAATGCGAAGTATCGCAAACAGGGACAGACATAACAAAGAAGCAATGAATCATGGATAAAGTAACAAAGTATCCCCAGGTAGTTCAATATGATCCTATCCTGTCCATCCAATATTGCATCAGTTCATTAAAAGGTTTTAGTTCACTTTCGAACTCATACCATTCAATAGTATGTTTCACTGAAAAACCAGAGCACAATCAAAAAGTATTATGGCCACATGCGTAACAAGGCAAAAGTGATAAACGCATCGTACTAAACTCTTTTATAATTGACACTCAACATTATGTCTCGTTGAATCCTAGCAAACTACTTTATTAATTAATAATTGCATAGTTCAAAATGTTTCAAGATCGGCCGTGCTGCTAACTGTGCCATTCACCCATACACGTGAGAAC
This sequence comes from Mimachlamys varia, assembly GCA_947623455.1. NCBI lineage: Eukaryota > Metazoa > Mollusca > Bivalvia > Pectinida > Pectinidae > Mimachlamys > Mimachlamys varia. The sequence goes on from OX392541.1 coordinate 43,362,684, forward strand.
GGTTATGCTGAAACCTTAACAATCGTAAACATGGGGTACTTTAGTTGTGTACTGTACATCCCTGTTACGTTTATGCTGAAACCTTACCAAACGTAATTATGGAGTACTCTAGTTGTGTACATACCTGATACGTTTATGCTGAAACCTTACCAATCATAAATATGGAGTACTCTAGTTGTGTACATACCTGGTACGTTTATGCTGAAACCTTACCAATCATAAATATGGAGTACTCTAGGTGTGTACATACCTGGTACGTTTATGCTGAAACCTTACCAACCGTAATTATGGAGTACTCTAGTTGTGTACATACCTGGTACGTTTATGCTAAAACCTTACCAATCATAATTATGGAGTACTCTAGTTGTGTACATACCTGATATGTTTATGCTGAAACCTTACCAATCGTAATTATGAAAGCTCTAGTTGTGTACATACCTGGTACGTTTATGCTGAAACCTTACCAATCGTAAATATGGAGTACTCTAGTTGTGTACATACATTGTACCTGGTACGTTTATGCTGAAACCTTACCAATCGTAAATATGGAGTACTCTAGTTGTATACATACCTGGTACGTTTATGCTGAAACCTTACCAACCGTTATTATGGAGTACTCTAGTTGTGTACATACCTGGTACGTTTATGCTGAAACCTTACCAATCGTAAATATGGAGTACTCTAGTCGTGTACATACCTGGTACGTTTATGCTGAAACCTTACCAATCGTAATTATGAAAGCTCTAGTTGTGTACATACCTGGTACGTTTATGCTGAAACCTTACCAATCATAAATATGGAGTACTCTTGTTGTGTACATACCTGGTAGGTTTATGCTGAAACCTTACCAATCATAAATATGGAGTACTCTAGTTGTGTACATACCTGGTACGTTTATGCTGAAACCTTACCAATCGTCAATATGGAGCACTCTAGGTGTGTATATACCTGTTATGTTTATGCTGAAAGCAATTACAACCGTTTTAGAATTTACTCGTGTTTGCAAATGTATTTTGTTATGTTACATTTTCATGAAGTTGAGGGGGAAAAGGTGAATTTTGTCGATATCTGTTTGTAGATTTCAGCACAGTCTTTCACTTGAATAACGCAACCTGGATCCCTGCCTACAGCGATGCCAACAGTCCTGAATTCCAACATTTTGCCGAAAGTATAGAACATGATGTGAGTAATATTTTTTTTATAAGAAGAATTAGAAGAAATTTAAAACGAAAAAAAAGAGAATATCAAATTGTCAATAAAACCATAATCCGAACATAAAATCGATTAAACGATAGGCTAAAATGAACAAAGTAAATATTTACATAGAGACCAATGTAAAAGTACAAAAGAATAAGACCATGCGTTCCGAAAGAGGAAGCGTCGTCTGTTTCATCGACAACAGCCGTCAGGTCAATTAAGCTTGAGGAAAAATATGATCAATCAAAGGGAAATAATCAAATGTATTGTATCGAAGTCGTATAATTGTTGGTGTTGGAGCAGAGGTGATAGAAACTAACAGGCTTACACGTCTTAAGATTTTAAGTTTTGAAACTTTATATTCATTGCTTATATGGCAAACTTGTTATGCAATAAGCTGGTTGTGAAATGTGTTTTTAAATTTTAACGCTTTAGAATTTACTCATAAGTTTCCTGAGGAGGATGCCTCCGTTTTCACTTTGATGACATAAAACCTTATTTGTTGTGATCTCTGATTTACAAGAGCGTGTCGTTGATGAATTAGAAGGCATGCTTTATGAATGTCTGGTTTGACTTTATTTTAATAATTAATTCATTTATTTTTACTTTTCGAGGGTCTCTATCTACCAAGCTGTATCTAGCTCACTGGTCACAGCGATGCCAGGTATACATTTCCGGTGCCCAACCAACCAAACCATTTCCTTACCAGATCTTACTAGACCTCAGCTGGGGTATAGGATATGCTCCCAACATTTCGTTTTTTTCAAAACTTGAAGTCAAATGTCAAACAATAGGTCCCATTGACCTTCTTTTGAAACGTTGCTGCTTAGTTCTGATTATTTTTCTATGAACCAATAACAACAAATATGTTATTCAATAATATATATTCACCTCTACCGTACCCCACTATCACACTGACCATGTATAACAGCACTCTAATATAAGTCTCTTTTACCGTACCCTACTATCACACTGACCATGTATAACATCACTCTAATATAAGTCTCCTTTACCATACCCTACTATCACACTGACCATGTATAACATCACTCTAATATAAGTCTCCTTTACCATACCCTACTATCACACTGACCATGTATAACAACACTCTAATATAAGTCTCTTTTACCGTACCCCACTATCACACTGGCCATGTATAACAACACTCTAATATAAGTCTCTTTTACCGTACCCCACTATCACACTGACCATGTATAACAACACTCTAATATAAGTCTCTTTTACCGTACCCCACTATCACACCGACCATGTATAACAACACTCTAATATAAGTCTCTTTTACCGTACCCCACTATCACAATGACCATGTATAACAACACTCTAATATAAGTCTCTTTTACCGTACCCCACTATCACACTGACCATGTATAACAACACTCTAATATAAGTCTCTTTTACCGTACCCCACTATCACACTGACCATGTATAACAACATTCTAACATAAGTCTCCTGTACCGTACCCCACTATCACACTGACCATGTATAACAACATTCTAACATAAGTCTCCTGTACCGTACCCCTCAATATTCTAGCTAGTTCATATCTTAAAAGTTGAAAGTTGTAGCTAATCTGTTCCGTGTTATTTAAATCGATCACTCTGATTGTCTGATATAAACATGTCACGAGTAAAACTAGGCCTCCCTTAACAACAGCTGACAATTGTTTTGATCCAATCATTAAAAAATGCGAAATGTCAAATATGGTTTGTAGGAATCTATATCATGTTAGGAAAAAAGTAGAAAAGATACGATAAGCGGTGGATATAGTTTCCTTCAAACCTTTCACGACAGTTCTTTTTTGGAAGTGTGATTTGTAGACGGTGATTGATGTCGTTATATGATGACCTCCTACAAATATATAAGTTTATCAGTTTGAAGACTTCATGTTTACCTGAATGTAACCAAGATTTACGTGACGGGTGTCGTCGATGAACCAGAATACGCTTACTCTTCCGGAACACCTGGTGTTATTCTCTTGTACTTTTACAGGAGTCTCTATTTTTTCGTATGTTGCCCCTAGCTTAATCGGTTTTGAGTTCGGATTATGGTTTTGTTGACGCGTTGGTATGCTCTATTTATTTTTGTACACATATCATACATTCTTTTACTTTATCATATTTATTTTGTTTGTGTGTACGGCACACGTACATGTATGTCGACAATACGCAGAGGTAGCCAGCAAATTCTTCAGCATCCCTCATTCTGTACAATACAGAAAGCATGTGCCAATATCAATGGCTAACTTCAGATTTTATTATATATTATATTACATTATTATTCCTAATTTTAGACGGACTACGTATACGATAGAAGTTCAGTTAAGGATAACTACAAAGGTAGCAAGGTTGTCAGACTCAGGTGAGTATAAAGTATTACAGTGTCAAGGATGCGTGCTTTCAGTGCTCGGTGGAAGCTTATATTAGTAATGAAATATCGGGGAATAATACATTCCGACTCTATCTCTAGTCGTATATCTAAATTTCTATACATTACTAATTGTTTTGCCGTGACAATTACGCTGCTTGTACTCTCCCATTTCTTTTAGTAGCTGTAATAATTTTTTTTTTCAATTAACAAGCAAGATGAACGGGATCGCCGTAGATATGGCGATCAGGATTGACCTGTCAATAGCTCTCACTGACTCCTCTAACAACGTCATACGGACCGAGCTGAACGCCAATGACATACTGGGTGCCTTTGTAAAAACCCTACCGATGGTCACAAATCAACTGCCCAGCAGAGCCTTGGCTACAGTAGACACTAAAGAGTTGGTCGGCGACGTTTTCGTCGGTAAGTTTAACACTTTTGTTATATGCGTCATTCGTAGGAAATAACAACACGTACAGTTTGTACCGAATTTCAGCGTCAGCGTAACGACTTTGAAGCTGATCTTTGTTTTATTTCAGGAGAAAATATCAATTTCATCAAAAAAAAAAAACGTGGTTCTACACATTATTGTTTTTTTTAAATAGTTTAATTTTGTTTTATTTTCATAACAAACTAACCAAGCTGAATACAACAACGCATAACTCTACCTTCCAAAAAACCCAATCATTTTTGATAATGACAAATATCTATGTCAAGACATTCGTTATTATTGACTTTCATATGTTGAAACTAACCTTTTTCAGGTGACAATCATCCTGCTGACGGTGAGTTGACATGTTTTTCCCTTACAAACTACGATTTCACACTTTTAGGACTCACACAACTAAATAATTTACTATATGTTATTACTAAGCTTTCGAGCTAATAACTTTAATATTTGAAGTTCAACACTTGTGAACACTGCCTAAATTCACAGATACATACATGACAAAGGCTTCAAGGAGCATTTTATGAGGAGTTTACTGGCATATTAGCTCGCTACAGGCGTCTGCTTCGGACAACCGGAAATTTACATGTCAAACCAGTGAAATGGGACGAGAACACCCTCTGACTTTTGACCCCATATCAATCCGCCATCACATATCAAAATCTACCAAAAGTATATATTTTTGTAAAGTTAAATATCTACAGATTTCATTCAATGCAAAATAGGTCAACAATTACCTATTTAAATTACTCAGAATCACTGTACTTAGACGGAACAAATTTTCAGTAGGGACTACAAACGTATGAAACACTTCGTGATAGGCTTATTTAGTTGTGTGAGTCCTTTAAAGAGTACATCTGGCAATGGCGAAGCTCTCCATCTAGTTTGACTTTTGGTACATAAACTCTTGAATACGAATTGTATACTTTGTCAATTGGATTAAAGTATATTCAGTGATGACTTAGTTGCAAATATCATTAATAAATCGAATCCAGGCACTATAAAAATATAGTAAATGTGACCTGTGTACATGAGCATGTTTAAGAAATGAACTATCAAATCAAACATTACCATAGTTTAATATATTAATGATTGAATATTGCAGGTTGTGATGCAAAAACGGACATGATTTTTGTATTGGATGCGTCTGGAAGTATCGGTTTGAACAACTTCGCGATAATGAAATACTTCATACAAAACTTTACAGCGACTGTTGACATAGGAACCAACGCTCTTCAGATAGGAGTGGTGAAATTTGACAGTCATGTTTATAATGAGTTTTGGTTGAATACGTATGATAGTCCACGTCAAATAGCAAACGCAGTTAATCAGGTTAACTACACAGCAGGGGGCACATATCTCGATACGGCGTTAAAGTATACTAGACAAAACGCATTTACAACGGAACATGGAGCCCGTAACGGCGCCGGTCGCGTTATCATTGTTATGACTGACGGTGTTTCTTCAGATGACCCTGATCAAGTAGCGGCTACCTTGAAACGTGAAGGGGTGGTTATTGTTAGCATTGGTATCGGGGCTGGTGTAAACCAGCGACAACTTCTGTCTATCGCCTATAACTCTACGTTCGTATTCCAAGTCAATGACTTCAACGTCCTCATCAACATCAAGAAAATTGTACAATCGTCAACATGTGCAGTGGCAGAGCCTCATCAGCAATACGACTGATTTGTTCTATTGATGAACTTTAAAACGAAAGCAATAAGGAATGAAGCATCCATATGTACATGTACCCCCTTGGCACCTCATCGACCCAATTCCTAAACCATAGTTTACCTTTAATGTCTTGTGAATGAATGTCTTAATTTGCAGTCAAGGTGAAATAAATCCCAAAGCCTTAACACAGTTTTTTTTTTAATTTCATAAACGCATTTACCGGATAAACTCGTAAATATGCAATATATAACAAAAAACAAAATGATGCCGCTCCGTTTTAATCAAAACAGAATCAAGTAAATTAATGTGTTTTGCCTTGTCTAGTAGAATTACACTCGCAGTTAATGTGGCAGATAATAATGATGCTATACGATTAAATACGTCATCATTACACTCTCAGATAATGTGACAGGTAATACTAATCAAATACAATCAAATGCGTTATCATTACACTCTCAGTTAATGTGACAGGTAATACTGATCAAATACAATCAAATGCGTCATCATTACACTCTCAGTTAATGTGACAGGTAATACTGATCAAATACAATCAAATGCGTCATCATTACACTCTCAGTTAATGTGACAGGTAATACTGATCAAATACAATCAAATGCGTCATCATTACACTCTCAGATAATGTGAGAGGTAATACTGATCAAATACAATCAAATGCGTCATCATTACACTCTCAGATAATGTGACAGGTAATACTGATCAAATACAATCAAATGCGTCATCATTACACTCTCAGTTAATGTGACAGGTAATACTGATCAAATACAATCAAATGCGTCATCATTACACTCTCAGATAATGTGACAGGTAATACTGATCAAATACAATCAAATGCGTCATCATTACACTCTCAGTTAATGTGACTGGTAATACTGATCAAATACAATCAAATGCGTCATCATTACACTCTCAGATAATGTGACAGGTAATACTGATCAAATACAATCAAATGCGTCATCATTACACTCTCAGTTAATGTGACAGGTAATACTGATCAAATGCAATCAAATACGTCATCATTACACTCTCAGTTAATGTGACAGGTACATGTAATACTGATACTATACGATTAAATACTTCATCATTACTCTCAATTAATGTGACAGGTAATACTGATAATATATATAATCTTATATTTTATCATAACTCTCTCAGTTAATGTGACAGGTAATAATGATAATATATATAATCTTAAATTTCATCATAACACTCTCAGTTAATGTGACAGGTAATACTGATAATATATATAATCTTATATCTCATCCTAATACTCTCAGTTAATGTGACAGGTAATACTGATAATATATATAATCTTATATCTCATCCTAACACTCTCAGTTAATGTGACAGGTAATGCTGATAATATATATAATCTTACATTTCATCATAACTCTCCCAGTTAATGTGACAGGTAATACTGATAATATATATAATCTTACATTTCATCATAACTCTCTCAGTTAATGTGACTGGTAATACTGATAATATATATAATCTTATATTTCATCCAAACTCTCTCAGTTAATGTGACTGGTAATACTGATAATATATTATCTTATATTTCATCATAACTCTCTCAGTTAATGTGACAGGTAATACTGATAATATGTATAATCTTACATTTCATCACAGCTCTCTCAGTTAATGTGACAGGTAATACTGATAATATATATAATCTTATAGTTCATCCTAACTCTCTCATGTAATGTGACAGGTAATAATGATAATAAATATCATCTTATATCTCATCATAACTCTCTCAGTAAATGTGACAGGTAATAATGATAATATATATAATCTTACATTTCATCATAACTCTCTCAGTTAATGTGACATGTAATAATGATAATATATATAATCGTACATCTCATCACTACACTCTCAGTTAATGTGACAGGTAATAGTGACAATATATATAATCTTAAATCTCATCATTACACTCTCAGTTGATGTGACAGGTTATAATGATAATATATATAATCTTATATTTCATCCTAACTCTCTCAGTTAATGTGACAGGTAATAATGATAATATATATAATCTTATATTTCATCCTAACTCTCTCATGTAATGTGACAGGTAATAATGACAATATATATAATCTTATATCTCATCACAACACTTTCAGTTAATGTGACAGGTAATAATGACAATATATATAATCTTATATCTCATCATTACACTCTCAGTTAATGTGACAGGTTATAATGACAATATATATAATCTTATATCTCATCATTACACTCTCAGTTAATATGACAGGTAATAATGATAATATATATAATCTTACATTTCATCCTAACTCTCTCAGTTAATGTAACAGGTAATAATGATAATATTTTTAATCTTATATTTCATCCCAAATCTCTCAGTTAATGTGACTGTTAATAATGACAACATATATAATCTTATATCTCATCACTACACTCTCAGTTAATGTGACAGGTAATAATGAAAATACATATCATCTTATATCTCATCATTACACTCTCAGTTAATGTGACAGGTAATAATGATAATAAATATAATCTTATATTTCATCATAACTTTCCCAGTTACTGTGACAGGTAATAATGATAATATATATAATCTTATATTTCATCCGAACTCTCTAAGTTAATGTGACAGGTAATACTGATAATATATGTAATCTTATATCTAATCATAACTCTCCCAGTTAATGTGACTGGTAATAATGATAATATATATAATCTTACATTTCATCATAACTCTCTCAGTTAATGTGACAGGTCATAATGATAATATTTATAATCTTACATTTCATCACAGCTCTCTCAGTTAATGTGACAGGTAATACTGATAATATATATAATCTTATAGTTCATCCTAACTCTCTCATGTAATGTGACAGGTAATAATGATAATAAATATCATCTTATATCTCATCATAACTCTCTCAGTAAATGTGACAGGTAATAATGATAATATATATAATCTTACATTTCAACATAACTCTCTCAGTGAATGTGACATGTATTAATGATAATATATATAATCGTACATCTCATCACTACACTCTCAGTTAATGTGACAGGTAATAGTGACAATATATATAATCTTAAATCTCATCATTACACTCTCAGTTAATGTGACAGGTTATAATGATAATATATATAATCTTATATTTCATCCTAACTCTCTCAGTTAATGTGACAGGTAATAATGATAATATATATAATCTTATATTTCATCCTAACTCTCTCATGTAATGTGACAGGTAATAATGACAATATATATAATCTTATATCTCATCACAACACTCTCAGTTAATGTGACAGGTAATAATGACAATATATATAATCTTATATCTCATCATTACACTCTCAGTTAATGTGACAGGTTATAATGACAATATATATAATCTTATATCTCATCATTACACTCTCAGTTAATATGACTGGTAATAATGATAATATATATAATCTTACATTTCATCCTAACTCTCTCAGTTAATGTAACAGGTAATAATGATAATATTTATAATCTTATATTTCATCCCAAATCTCTCAGTTAATGTGACTGGTAATAATGACAACATATATAATCTTATATCTCATCACTACACTCTCAGTTAATGTGACAGGTAATAATGAAAATACATATCATCTTATATCTCATCATTACACTCTCAGTTAATGTGACAGGTAATAATGATAATATATATAATCTTATATTTCATCATAACTTTCCCAGTTACTGTGACAGGTAATACTGATAATATATATAATCTTATATTTCATCCGAACTCTCTAAGTTAATGTGACAGGTAATACTGATAATATATATAATCTTATATTTCATCCGAACTCTCTAAGTTAATGTGACAGGTAATACTGATAATATATATAATCTTATATCTAATCATAACTCTCCCAGTTAATGTGACTGGTAATAATGATAATATATATAATCTTACATTTCATCATAACTCTCTCAGTTAATGTGACAGGTCATAATGATAATATTTATAATCTTATATCTCATCATAACTCTCTCAGTTAATGTGACTGGTAATACTGATAATATATATAATCTTATATCTCATCATAACTCTCGCAGTTAATGTGACAGGTAATAATGATAATATATATAATCTTATATCTCATCCTAACACTCTCAATGAGACTGGTAATAATGATAATATTTATAATCTTACATTTCATCATAACTCTCTCAGTCAATGTGACAGGTAATAATGATAATATTTATAATCTTACATTTCATCATAACTCTCTCAGTAAATGTGACAGGTAATAATGATAATATAGATAATCTTATATTTCATCCTAACTCTCTCAGTTAATGTGACTGGTAATACTGATAATATATATAATCTTATATTTCATCATAACTCTCTCAGTTTATGTGACAGGTAATACTGATAATATATATAATCTTACATTTCATCATAACTCTCTCAGTTAATGTGACAGGTAATAATGACAACCTATATAATCTTATATCTCATCATTACACTCTCAGTTAATGTGACAGGTAATAATGATAATATATATAATCTTTTATTTCATTATAAATTTCCCAGTTACTGTGACTGGTAATAATGATAATATATATTATCTTATATCTAATCATAACGCTCCCAGTTAATGTAACAGGTAATAATGATGATATTTATAATCTTATATTTCATCCCAACTCTCTCAGTTAATGTGACTGGTAATACTGATAATATATATAATCTTATATCTAATCATAACTCTCCCAGTTAATGTGACTGGTAATAATGATAATATATATAATCTTACATTTCATCATAACTCTCTCAGTTAATGTGACAGGTCATAATGATACTATTTATAATCTTATATCTCATCATAACTCTCTCAGTAAATGTGACAGGTAATAATGATAATATATATAATCTTACATTTCATCATAACTCTCTCAGTTAATGTGACATGTAATAATGATAATATATATAATCTTACATCTCATCACTACACTCTCAGTTAATGTGACGGGTAATAGTGACAATATATATAATCTTAAATCTCATCATTACACTCTCAGTTAATGTGACAGGTTATAATGATAATATATATAATCTTATATTTCATCCTAACTCTCTCAGTTAATGTGACAGGTAATAATGATAATATATATAATCTTATATTTCATCCTAACTCTCTCATGTAATGTGACAGGTAATAATGACAATATATATAATCTTATATCTCATCACAACACTCTCAGTTAATGTGACAGGTAATAATGACAATATCTATAATCTTATATCTCATCATTACACTCTCAGTTAATGTGACAGGTTATAATGACAATATATATAATCTTATATCTCATCATTACACTCTCAATGAGACTGGTAATAATGATAATATTTATAATCTTACATTTCATCATAACTCTCTCAGTCAATGTGACAGGTAATAATGATAATATTTATAATCTTACATTTCATCACAGCTCTCTCAGTTAATGTGACAGGTAATACTGATAATATATATAATCTTATAGTTCATCCTAACTCTCTCATGTAATGTGACAGGTAATAATGATAATAAATATCATCTTATATCTCATCATAACTCCCTCAGTAAATGTGACAGGTAATAATGATAATATATATAATCTTACATTTCAACATAACTCTCTCAGTGAATGTGACATGTATTAATGATAATATATATAATCGTACATCTCATCACTACACTCTCAGTTAATGTGACAGGTAATAGTGACAATATATATAATCTTAAATCTCATCATTACACTCTCAGTTAATGTGACAGGTTATAATGATAATATATATAATCTTATATTTCATCCTAACTCTCTCAGTTAATGTGACAGGTAATAATGATAATATATATAATCTTATATTTCATCCTAACTCTCTCATGTAATGTGACAGGTAATAATGACAATATATATAATCTTATATCTCATCACAACACTCTCAGTTAATGTGACAGGTAATAATGACAATATATATAATCTTATATCTCATCATTACACTCTCAGTTAATGTGACAGGTTATAATGACAATATATATAATCTTATATCTCATCATTACACTCTCAGTTAATATGACTGGTAATAATGATAATATATATAATCTTACATTTCATCCTAACTCTCTCAGTTAATGTAACAGGTAATAATGATAATATTTATAATCTTATATTTCATCCCAAATCTCTCAGTTAATGTGACTGGTAATAATGACAACATATATAATCTTATATCTCATCACTACACTCTCAGTTAATGTGACAGGTAATAATGAAAATACATATCATCTTATATCTCATCATTACACTCTCAGTTAATGTGACAGGTAATAATGATAATATATATAATCTTATATTTCATCATAACTTTCCCAGTTACTGTGACAGGTAATACTGATAATATATATAATCTTATATTTCATCCGAACTCTCTAAGTTAATGTGACAGGTAATACTGATAATATATATAATCTTATATTTCATCCGAACTCTCTAAGTTAATGTGACAGGTAATACTGATAATATATATAATCTTATATCTAATCATAACTCTCCCAGTTAATGTGACTGGTAATAATGATAATATATATAATCTTACATTTCATCATAACTCTCTCAGTTAATGTGACAGGTCATAATGATAATATTTATAATCTTATATCTCATCATAACTCTCTCAGTTAATGTGACTGGTAATAATGATAATATATACAATCTTATATCTCATCATAACTCTCGCAGTTAATGTGACAGGTAATAATGATAATATATATAATCTTATATCTCATCCTAACACTCTCAATGAGACTGGTAATAATGATAATATTTATAATCTTACATTTCATCATAACTCTCTCAGTCAATGTGACAGGTAATAATGATAATATTTATAATCTTACATTTCATCATAACTCTCTCAGTAAATGTGACAGGTAATAATGATAATATAGATAATCTTATATTTCATCCTAACTCTCTCAGTTAATGTGACTGGTAATACTGATAATATATATAATCTTATATTTCATCATAACTCTCTCAGTTTATGTGACAGGTAATACTGATAATATATATAATCTTACATTTCATCATAACTCTCTCAGTTAATGTGACAGGTAATAATGACAACCTATATAATCTTATATCTCATCATTACACTCTCAGTTAATGTGACAGGTAATAATGATAATATATATAATCTTTTATTTCATTATAAATTTCCCAGTTACGGTGACTGGTAATAATGATAATATATATTATCTTATATCTAATCATAACGCTCCCAGTTAATGTAACAGGTAATAATGATAATATTTATAATCTTATATTTCATCCCAACTCTCTCAGTTAATGTGACTGGTAATACTGATAATATATATAATCTTATATCTAATCATAACTCTCCCAGTTAATGTGACTGGTAATAATGATAATATATATAATCTTACATTTCATCATAACTCTCTCAGTTAATGTGACAGGTCATAATGATACTATTTATAATCTTATATCTCATCATAACTCTCTCAGTAAATGTGACAGGTAATAATGATAATATATATAATCTTACATTTCATCATAACTCTCTCAGTTAATGTGACATGTAATAATGATAATATATATAATCTTACATCTCATCACTACACTCTCAGTTAATGTGACGGGTAATAGTGACAATATATATAATCTTAAATCTCATCATTACACTCTCAGTTAATGTGACAGGTTATAATGATAATATATATAATCTTATATTTCATCCTAACTCTCTCAGTTAATGTGACAGGTAATAATGATAATATATATAATCTTATATTTCATCCTAACTCTCTCATGTAATGTGACAGGTAATAATGACAATATATATAATCTTATATCTCATCACAACACTCTCAGTTAATGTGACAGGTAATAATGACAATATCTATAATCTTATATCTCATCATTACACTCTCAGTTAATGTGACAGGTTATAATGACAATATATATAATCTTATATCTCATCATTACACTCTCAATGAGACTGGTAATAATGATAATATTTATAATCTTACATTTCATCATAACTCTCATAGTCAATGTGACAGGTAATAATGATAATATTTATAATCTTACATTTCATCATAACTCTTTCAGTTAATGTGACAGGTAATACTGATAATATATATAATCTTATATTTCATCCTAACTCTCTCAGTTAATGTGACTGGTAATACTGATAATATATATAATCTTATATTTCATCATAACTCTCTCAGTTAATGTGACAGGTATTAATGATAATGTATATAATCTTACATTTCATCATAACTCTCTCAGTTAATGTGACAGGTAATACTGATAATATATATAGTCTTATATTTCATCCTAACTCTCACAGTTAATGTGACTGGTAATAATGATACTATATATAATCTTATATCTCATCATAACTCTCTCAGTTAATGTGACAGGTAATAATGATAATATATATAATCTTATATCTCATCATAACTCTCTCAATTAATGTGACTGGTAATAATGATAATATATATAATCTTATATCTCATCCTAACTCTCTCAGTTAATGTGACAGGTAATAATAATAAGATATATATAATCTTATATCTCATCCTAACTCTCTCAGTTAATGTGACAGGTAATAATGATAATATATATAATCTTATATCTCATCCTAACACTCTCAGTTAATGTGACAGGTAATAATGATAATATATATAATCTTATATCTCATCATAATCTCTCAGTTAATGTGACTGGTAATAATGATAATATATATAATCTTACATTTCATCCTAACACTCTCAGTTAATGTGACAGGTAATACTGATAATATATATAATCTTATATTTCATCCTAACTCTCTCAGTTAATGTGACATGTAATAATGATAATATATATAATCTTATATCTCATCATAACTCTCCCAGTTAATGTGACTGGTAATATTGATAATATATATAATCTTATATTTCATCCTAACTCTCACAGTTAATGTGACAGGTAATAATGACAATATATATAATCTTATGGCTCATCATTACACTCTCAGTTAATTTGACAGGTAATAATGATAATATATATAATCTTATATTTCATCCTAACTCTCACAGTTAATGTGACAGGTAATAATGATAATATATATAGTCTTACATTTCATCATAACTCTCTCAGTTAATGTGACAGGTCATAATGATAATATTTATAATCTTATATCTCATCATAACTCTCTCAGTTAATGTGACTGGTAATAATGATAATATATACAATCTTATATCTCATCATAACTCTCGCAGTTAATGTGACAGGTAATAATGATAATATATATAATCTTATATCTCATCCTAACACTCTCAATGAGACTGGTAATAATGATAATATTTATAATCTTACATTTCATCATAACTCTCTCAGTCAATGTGACAGGTAATAATGATAATATTTATAATCTTACATTTCATCATAACTCTCTCAGTAAATGTGACAGGTAATAATGATAATATAGATAATCTTATATTTCATCCTAACTCTCTCAGTTAATGTGACTGGTAATACTGATAATATATATAATCTTATATTTCATCATAACTCTCTCAGTTTATGTGACAGGTAATACTGATAATATATATAATCTTACATTTCATCATAACTCTCTCAGTTAATGTGACAGGTAATAATGACAACCTATATAATCTTATATCTCATCATTACACTCTCAGTTAATGTGACAGGTTATAATGATAATATATATAATCTTATATTTCATCCTAACTCTCTCAGTTAATGTGACAGGTAATAATGATAATATATATAATCTTATATTTCATCCTAACTCTCTCATGTAATGTGACAGGTAATAATGACAATATATATAATCTTATATCTCATCACAACACTCTCAGTTAATGTGACAGGTAATAATGACAATATCTATAATCTTATATCTCATCATTACACTCTCAGTTAATGTGACAGGTTATAATGACAATATATATAATCTTATATCTCATCATTACACTCTCAATGAGACTGGTAATAATGATAATATTTATAATCTTACATTTCATCATAACTCTCATAGTCAATGTGACAGGTAATAATGATAATATTTATAATCTTACATTTCATCATAACTCTCTCAGTTAATGTGACAGGTAATACTGATAATATATATAATCTTATATTTCATCCTAACTCTCTCAGTTAATGTGACTGGTAATACTGATAATATATATAATCTTATATCTAATCATAACTCTCCCAGTTAATGTGACTGGTAATAATGATAATATATATAATCTTACATTTCATCATAACTCTCTCAGTTAATGTGACAGGTCATAATGATACTATTTATAATCTTATATCTCATCATAACTCTCTCAGTAAATGTGACAGGTAATAATGATAATATATATAATCTTACATTTCATCATAACTCTCTCAGTTAATGTGACATGTAATAATGATAATATATATAATCTTACATCTCATCACTACACTCTCAGTTAATGTGACGGGTAATAGTGACAATATATATAATCTTAAATCTCATCATTACACTCTCAGTTAATGTGACAGGTTATAATGATAATATATATAATCTTATATTTCATCCTAACTCTCTCAGTTAATGTGACAGGTAATAATGATAATATATATAATCTTATATTTCATCCTAACTCTCTCATGTAATGTGACAGGTAATAATGACAATATATATAATCTTATATCTCATCACAACACTCTCAGTTAATGTGACAGGTAATAATGACAATATCTATAATCTTATATCTCATCATTACACTCTCAGTTAATGTGACAGGTTATAATGACAATATATATAATCTTATATCTCATCATTACACTCTCAATGAGACTGGTAATAATGATAATATTTATAATCTTACATTTCATCATAACTCTCATAGTCAATGTGACAGGTAATAATGATAATATTTATAATCTTACATTTCATCATAACTCTCTCAGTTAATGTGACAGGTAATACTGATAATATATATAATCTTATATTTCATCCTAACTCTCTCAGTTAATGTGACTGGTAATACTGATAATATATATAATCTTATATTTCATCATAACTCTCTCAGTTAATGTGACAGGTATTAATGATAATGTATATAATCTTACATTTCATCATAACTCTCTCAGTTAATGTGACAGGTAATACTGATAATATATATAGTCTTATATTTCATCCTAACTCTCACAGTTAATGTGACTGGTAATAATGATACTATATATAATCTTATATCTCATCATAACTCTCTCAGTTAATGTGACAGGTAATAATGATAATATATATAATCTTATATCTCATCATAACTCTCTCAATTAATGTGACTGGTAATAATGATAATATATATAATCTTATATCTCATCCTAACTCTCTCAGTTAATGTGACAGGTAATAATAATAAGATATATATAATCTTATATCTCATCCTAACTCTCTCAGTTAATGTGACAGGTAATAATGATAATATATATAATCTTATATCTCATCCTAACACTCTCAGTTAATGTGACAGGTAATAATGATAATATATATAATCTTATATCTCATCATAATCTCTCAGTTAATGTGACTGGTAATAATGATAATATATATAATCTTACATTTCATCCTAACACTCTCAGTTAATGTGACAGGTAATACTGATAATATATATAATCTTATATTTCATCCTAACTCTCTCAGTTAATGTGACATGTAATAATGATAATATATATAATCTTATATCTCATCATAACTCTCCCAGTTAATGTGACAGGTAATATTGATAATATATATAATCTTATATTTCATCCTAACTCTCACAGTTAATGTGACAGGTAATAATGACAATATATATAATCTTATGGCTCATCATTACACTCTCAGTTAATTTGACAGGTAATAATGATAATATATATAATCTTATATTTCATCCTAACTCTCACAGTTAATGTGACAGGTAATAATGATAATATATATAGTCTTATATTTCATCATAACTCTTTCAGTTAATGTTACTGGTAATAATGATAATATATATAATCTTATATCTCATCCTAACTCTCACAGTTATTGTGACTGGTAATAATGATAATATATATAATCTTACATTTCATCATAACTCTCTCAGTTAATGTGACAGGTAATAATGATAATATATATAATCTTATATTTCATCCTAACTCTCTCAGTTATTGTGACTGGTAATAATGATAATATATATAATCTTACATTTTATCATAACTTTCTCAGTTAATGTGACAGGTAATAATGATAATATATATAATCTTATATCTCATTATAACTCTCTCAGTTTATGTGACTGGTAATAATGATAATATATATAATCTTATATTTCATCCGAACTCTCTAAGTTAATGTGACTGGTAATAATGATAATATATATAATCTTATATTTCATCATAACTCTCCCAGGTACTGTGACAGGTAATACTGATAATATATATAATCTTATATTTCATTATAACTCTCACAGTTAATGTGACAGGTAATACTGATAATATATATAATCTTATATTTCATTATAACTCTCACAGTTAATGTGACAGGTAATACTGATAATATATATAATCTTATATCTAATCATAACTCTCCCAGTTATATGACTGGTAATAATGATAATATATATAATCTTACATTTCATCAAAACTCTCTCAGTTAATGTGACAGGTCATAATGATACTATTTAAAATCTTATATCTCATCATAACTCTCTCAGTAAATGTGACAGGTAATAATGATAATATATATAATCTTACATTTCATCATAACTCTCTCAGTTAATGTGACATGTAATAATGATAATATATATAATCTTACATCTCATCACTACACTCTCAGTTAATGTGACGGGTAATAGTGACAATATATATAATCTTAAATCTCATCATTACACTCTCAGTTAATGTGACAGGTTATAATGATAATATATATAATCTTATATTTCATCCTAACTCTCTCAGTTAATGTGACAGGTAATAATGATAATATATATAATCTTATATTTCATCCTAACTCTCTCATGTAATGTGACAGGTAATAATGACAATATATATAATCTTATATCTCATCACAACACTCTCAGTTAATGTGACAGGTAATAATGACAATATATATAATCTTAAATCTCATCATTACACTCTCAGTTAATGTGACAGGTTATAATGACAATATATATAATCTTATATCTCATCATTACACTCTCAATGAGACTGGTAATTATGATAATATTTATAATCTTACATTTCATCATAACTCTCTCAGTCAATGTGACAGGTAATAATGATAATATTTATAATCTTACATTTCATCATAACTCTCTCAGTTAATGTGACAGGTAATACTGATAATATATATAATCTTATATTTCATCCTAACTCTCTCAGTTAATGTGACTGGTAATACTGATAATATATATAATCTTATATTTCATCATAACTCTCTCAGTTAATGTGACAGGTATTAATGATAATGTATATAATCTTACATTTCATCATAACTCTCTCAGTTAATGTGACAGGTAATACTGATAATATATATAGTCTTATATTTCATCCTAACTCTCACAGTTAATGTGACTGGTAATAATGATAATATATATAATCTTATATCTCATCATAACTCTCTCAGTTAATGTGACTGGTAATAATGATAATATATATAATCTTATATCTCATCATAACTCTCTCAGTTAATGTGACAGGTAATAATGATAATATATATAATCTTATATCTCATCATAACTCTCTCAATTAATGTGACTGGTAATAATGATAATATATATAATCTTATATCTCATCCTAACTCTCTCAGTTAATGTGACAGGTAATAATAATAAGATATATATAATCTTATATCTCATCCTAACTCTCTCAGTTAATGTGACAGGTAATAATGATAATATATATAATCTTATATCTCATCCTAACACTCTCAGTTAATGTGACAGGTAATAATGATAATATATATAATCTTATATCTCATCATAATCTCTCAGTTAATGTGACAGGTAATACTGATAATATATATAATCTTATATCTTATCATAACTCTCTCAGTGTTAATGTGACTGGTAATACTCATAATATATATAATCTTATATTTCATCCTAACTCTCTCAGTTAATGTGACAGGTAATAATGATAATATATATAATCTTACATTTCATCCTAACACTCTCAGTTAATGTGACAGGTAATACTGATAATATATATAATCTTATATTTCATCCTAACTCTCTCAGTTAATGTGACATGTAATAATGATAATATATATAATCTTATATCTCATCATAACTCTCCCAGTTAATGTGACTGGTAATATTGATAATATATATAATCTTATATTTCATCCTAACTCTCACAGTTAATGTGACAGGTAATAATGACAATATATATAATCTTATGGCTCATCATTACACTCTCAGTTAATTTGACAGGTAATAATGATAATATATATAATCTTATATTTCATCCTAACTCTCACAGTTAATGTGACAGGTAATAATGATAATATATATAGTCTTATATTTCATCATAACTCTCTCAGTTAATGTTACTGGTAATAATGATAATATATATAATCTTATATCTCATCCTAACTCTCACAGTTATTGTGACAGGTAATAATGATAATATATATAATCTTACATTTCATCATAACTCTCTCAGTTAATGTGACAGGTAATAATGATAATATATATAATCTTATATTTCATCCTAACTCTCTCAGTTATTGTGACTGGTAATAATGATAATATATATAATCTTACATTTCATCATAACTCTCTCAGATAATGTGACAGGTAATAATGATAAAATATATAATCTTATATCTCATTATAACTCTCTCAGTTTATGTGACTGGTAATAATGATAATATATATAATCTTATATTTCATCCGAACTCTCTAAGTTAATGTGACTGGTAATAATGATAATATATATAATCTTATATTTCATCATAACTCTCCCAGGTACTGTGACAGGTAATAATGATAATATATATAATCTTATATCTCATCATAATCTCTCAGTTAATGTGACAGGTAATAATGATAATATATATATAATCTTATATTTCATCATAACTCTCTCAATTAATGTGACAGGTAATACTGATAATATTTATAATCTTATATTTCATCATAACTCCCTCAGTTAATGTGACAGGTAATAATGATAATATATACAATCTTATATTTCATCATAACTCTCTCAGTAAATGTGACTGGTAATAATGATAATATATATAATCTTATATCTCATCATAACTCTCCCAGTTAATGTGACTGGTAATAATGATAATATATATAATCTTATATCTCATCCTAACACTCTGAGTTAATGTGACAGGTAATACTGATAATATATATAATCTTATATCTCATCCTTACACTCTCAGTTAATGTGACAGGTAATACTGATAATATATATAATCTTATATCTCATCATAACTCTCTCAGTGTTAATGTGACTGGTAATACTGATAATATATATAATCTTATATCTAATCATAACTTTCTCAGTTAATGTGACTGGTAATAATGATAATATATATAATCTTACATTTCATCCTAACACTCTCAGTTAATGTGACAGGTAATACTGATAATATATATAATCTTATATCTCATCATAACTCTCTCAGTGTTAATGTGACTGGTAATACTGATAATATATATAATCTTATATTTCATCCTAACTCTCTCAGTTAATGTGACTGGTAATAATGATAATATATATAATCTTACATTTCATCCTAACACTCTCAGTTAATGTGACTGGTAATAATGATAATATATATAGTCTTATATTTCATCATAACTCTCTCAGTTAATGTGACAGGTAATAATAATAATAAATATAATCTTATATTTCATCCTAACTCTCACAGTTAATGTGACAGGTAATAATGATAATATATATAGTCTTATATTTCATCCTAACTCTCACAGTTAATGTGACAGGTAATAATGATAATATATATAGTCTTATATCTCATCATAACTCTCTCAGTTAATGTGACAGGTAATAATGATAATATATGTAATCTTATATTTCATCATAACTCTCTCAGTTAATGTGACTGGTAATAATGATAATATATATAATCTTATATCTCATCATAACTCTCTCAGTTAATGTGACAGGTAATAATGATAGTATATATAATCTTATATTTCATCATAACTCTCCCAGTTATTATGTCAGGTAATAATGATAATATATATAATCTTATATCTCATCATAATCTCTCAGTTAATGTGACAGGTAATACTGATAATACATATAATCTTATATCTCATCATAACTCTCTCAATTAATGTGACAGGTAATACTGATAATATTTATAATCTTATATTTCATCATAACTCCCTCAGTTAATGTGACAGGTAATAATGATAATATATATAATCTTATATTTCATCATAACTCTCTCAGTTAATGTGACTGGTATTAATGATAATATATATAATATTATATCTCATCATAACTCTCCCAGTTAATGTGACTGGTAATAATGATAATATATATAATCTTATATTTCATCCTAACTCTCTCAGTTAATGTGACAGGTAATAATGATAATATATATAATCTCATATCTCATCCTAACACTCTCAGTTAATGTGACAGGTAATAATGATAATATATATAATCTTATATCTCATCATTACACTCTCAGTTAATGTGACAGGTAATAATGATAATATATGTAATCTTATATTTCATCATAACTCTCTCAGTTAATGTGACTGGTAATAATGATAATATATATAATCTTACATTTCATCATAAATCTCTCAGTTAATGTGACTGGTAATAATGATAATATATATAATCTTATATTTCATCATAACTCTCTCAGTTTATGTGACAGGTAATAATGATAATATATATAATATCATATATCATCATAACTCTTTCAGTTTATGTGACTGGTAATAATGATAATATATATAATCTTATATCTCATCATAACTGTCGCAGTTAATGTGACAGGTAATAATGATAATAAATATAATCTTGAATTTCATCCTAACTCTCTCAGTTAATGTGACTGGTAATAATGATAATATATATAATCTCATATCTCATCATAACTCTCTGAGTTAATGTGACTGGTAATAATGATAATATATATAATCTTACTTTTCATCATAACTCTCTCAGTTAATGTGACAGGTAATAATGATAATATATATAATCTTATATTTCATCCTAACTCTCTCAGTTATTGTGACTGGTAATAATGATAATATATATAATCTTACATTTCATCATAACTCTATCAGTTAATGTGACAGGTAATAATGATAATATATATAATCTTATATCTCATTATAACTCTCTCAGTTAATGTGACTGGTAATAATGATAATATATATAATCTTATATTTCATCCTAACTCTCTCAGTTAATGTGACAGGTAATAATGATTATATATATAATCTTATATTTCATTATAACTCTCTCAGTTAATATGACTTGTAACAATGATAATATATATAATCTTATATTTCATCATAACTCTCACAGTTAATGTGACTGGTAATAATGATAATATATATAATCTTATATTCATCCTAACTCTCTCAGTTAATATGACTGGTAATAATGATAATATATATAATCTTATATTTCATCATAACTCTCACAGTTAATGTGACAGGTAATACTGATAATATATATAATCTTATATTTCATAAAAACTCTCACAGTTAATGTGACAGGTAATACTGATAATATATATAATCTTATATTTCATTATAACCCTCACAGTTAATGTGACAGTTAATACTGATAATATATATAATCTTATATTTCATTATAACTCTCTCAGTTAATGTGACTGGTAATACTGATAATATATATAATCTTATATTTCATCCTAACTCTCACAGTTTATGTGACAGGTAATAATGATACTATATATAATCTCATATCTCATCATTACACTCTCAGTTAATGTGACAGGTAATAATGATAATAAATATAATCTTATATCTCATCATTACACATACGATCAAAAAATTCATCATAACATTCTCAGTTACTTAATGTGATAATTGATGATGATCATCTACCTTATCCAAAGCAATGCTATATCATCCCGAACGACTGGTCATATTTATATTTATTGTAAGCAATAATTGTTGATTATTTCACATATTGAAATATTGATATGCATATACATGTATAGGGGTTATAGAATTATTCATGTATTAGTTATTTCCCTTTTATCAGAAATGAAGCTACATGTATGCATTTTGTATAAAAACATATCAATGCTTTTAATTCTATAATATCAACAATGAATAAACATTAAATTGTGTACTTTGATACATAATCTGAAGTTGTTGCTTTCTTATGTCTTTAAGTCATTATCAAGTTTATTTTCTGAAAATGGATAAATGCATGCACATTTATTTACTGAAAGTTTTTGATACTCGTTTTTAGCGTCCAAAAGGAAGCATCGCCTATATTTAAGCTGTTTACTTAGCATCGGATATGTCACTGTAAGTGTTAAAGTCTTATACAGTATGTATATGTATTTTATGTAAAGTAACTGGAATGTACTACAAGATTACCAATTCACGAGTATAAAATATCAAAATATTAGCCACACGATAGTTCCTGTTAGATATTCTGTTTATAGCATTTTTGTTGCAAAAAATACCAAACCAAGTTGACAATACTTGCCATAGATCCTTTTGACACAAGCAAGTATAAACAATTCGATGGGACAAAAATAGTCATCTCCGTAAATATTTCAATAAGATGTTAAGGTCGTCACTAACTGATTTTGATCAATGATTTTAATGAAGATTGTATTTGTCATCATATTATAAAGTAGTATGTCTTTTTACTTTAATAATATTAGTTATTTTGAAAAAGTCCCGTTATCAACGCAGATCATTACGCAATGTTGATAACCATCGAATCTACAGTGTGCAAGATGTTTAGAAGCTAGGAAACTGCGGAGTTGATTTGTCATCATTTATCCAGATGATAATTATCAGTGTCATCCAAGCTTGTGTGAGTTACGATTTATTCCTATCACTGTCAGAGATGATCCTAATTCTCTTATCCATGTACTTTTGCCTATAATTTGCAACTTGGAGATGATATGGATACTCACATGTTTCGTTTGACATAGGTTTCCTCCGATCAAACAGATATAATTGCTGACTTGTATAGTAAAACAACTATTACACGTTCCTTAAAGTGAACGCAGTTGTGGAATTAAACACTGAATTTTCACAGAGGAAATTCCAGAATATGGTGACAGATCTGATAATTCAGATATTCTGATCATTCGTGTCGTTTAGCTGACTAGCATTTTAACAGAAATCCAGCTTAAATATTTTCCTAAGCTAGTTTGTATTTCAATGGTAAAAATGGGTTATATATTGGAATATTTATTTTCCTAACCGTTTTGTACGATGTATTGGATAAAAGTATTACAATGTCGATTTATTGGTCTTCTTGGACATGTGTGGCTTGGTAGATCGGATTTCTGAGAAAGCCTATCGGTGCGAAATAAAATCCAAAATATTGAATAAATGTGTATTCAATAAGAGAAAACCAAAACGTCAACAAAACCATAATCTGGACTAAAAATTGATAAAACTAGAGGCAAAATATGAGCACAGCAGATATTTACACGGAGATGCCGGTAAAAGAACAAGAGAAAAAAAACAAGGTGTTCCGGAAAAGTTAGCGTTTTCTGCTCACGATAAGAAAATCGAAGTTGTCACGTTTATCATACTGATTAGTAGTAAACCGCCCGTGTTGGTCAAAGTTTAAGTAAAAATCGAGGTAAGAAGCTGATGCAAGAGAGTATATTATGTCTTTAATCTCAAGTTCAGTAGTGTAAATATGATCGACTAGGTCAGCAAACTTCTTGTTTATAGACAACACATCGTGGATATACCTGAAAGTGAAATTTAATGATTTGGAAAGGTTTTTGCTACCCGTTCTGATAAGCCCCTCGACAAATTCAGCCTCGTATGGGAACAAAACCATTTGGAATGCTCACCCTTCCAGAATACTTCAGGATTGTACCTCATTTTGACTGCGTATACAGTAGTATGCCCGCAGTTGGCAACGAACATATTCACAATGGAGCGCTAATTCGTACCATAGAATATGTTCTATTTACATTTTTATTAATTTAAGTGGTATACGAAGTAAAAACCATTCGAAGCGGGTTGCGACGATGGTAAGTACGATAGCAATGGTTGCTAAGATAATTTTCGTCAGAACAGCATTTGTAAATTTGGAATGTGATACTTTTTTTTATCTAAAAAGGGCGTTTTGTTCATGCATTGACACAGTTGTTTGGTTGTCGGACGTCACATTTGTGGTTCGCCGCCATGTTTGCGTTACCGTCAGATTATGCGTATCAGTGGAAGGAAATGTTTGTTAGAAACCATTCATTGTAAAATCATACGAAATTGATTTCATATAAGTTCCATGTTTCAAATTCTTGAAGGAACCAACCAATGGACGTCAGCGAATACTTCTTTTTCTGAAGCGTAAACGACGCCATATTTTAGCAAATATCAACCCGCCGAGAGATTTGTCATTGCGTATAGCCTAATATAATATCGGTCAGAGTATACCTAACACATAAAAGGAGAAGTATCAATATATGGTCGCAAATCTTTATATTGTTTATATTTCTCCGTTTAAACGATTGTGAGCGCGGATTTTGTTTGTGTAGATATTTCGGAAATGTCTTATTGTGTTTTCTATTTCATAATAACAAAATGTGTTGGGTTTGCTTTGTCGAAATTGACGTGTAATAAAACCAGCTTTTTTCTTCGATCTACTTATAGAAAAACAGCAAGAGCACAAAGGGTTAAACGTAGGTATATTGCAGCAATACGATCCTTTAATACGCATAATGAAAAGACACGTGTTTTGTATTTTTGTGATGAAATTAGATATGTTATTAGTGTTTTAATAAATTAATTTTGTTGGGTTTTTTGGGGGTGAGGGGGGGGGGGGGTGGCTTCAGTGCAGTTGCAAAAGGTCGAGTTGAATTCAAATTACTGTTGTAGTGAATAGATTTAATTCTAAAAACATCATTCATCTATCAAACGTGCATTGTTTGGTGGTATGATAAAGTTACTCTCGAGCTGCGTGTTCGAAACTCACATGGGGTTGTTGTCAGGTTCTGACCGTAGGTCGATGGTTTTTCTCCAAGTACTCCGGCTTTCCTCAACCTCCTAAACCTTTGAGTCCTTAAATGGCCCTGGCTGTTTATAGGACGTTATACAAAATAACCCAAACCAAACTGTAGAGCAGACATGATGTTTTTTAATAAGCCCTACGGGCTATCAGCAACGAACACGACAACGCATATCCGTTATCCGCTTGGAAATAACGACTCGTCATCAAAATATATAAACTTAAATACATTTCGCTACAAGTGTGGGGTACTGACAGGAAGGTACGTCGTTGTTTCAGTTTGTCTGGCTACAGAATTATTGGTATAGCATATGTACTTTAAGTTTTGACGATATTACCACATAAGAAACAAAGGCATTGTTGAATGAAAGGTTAACAAAGCACGTTTTAAAGTCACATGGCCCGACTTTAATTTTAATTGGCAGTAGGAATTACTATACCCGTTCTATCTACTGATGAAATCGCACAAGATTCAGCTGATAAGTATACGTGTATGTAATCGTGAAATTGTTTCAACACCACATGCATGCATTCCAAAGGCCATGATTTGCTTTACCTTAACCTTAAATAGAATCAGGAAGTTAACCATATCAACACCTTTTAACCTTAGATCGATGATTACACAACGAATACCCTGATAGGTCCTAAACCGTCGGAGTGTACCGGCTGATGTTTGGTCGGAATGTGTTCGAATGCATGATCACTGAGGGAACAAGAAAATTACTACTTAGGTGAGTGAATCTTTGTTGAAATTATCAACTTTCTACATCTAGGTGATATTTTGTATAAAACTTGATGTTTTTTAGGTTTAATTTGAAACGATCAGTTTATATAATAAGAGATAACAGGTAGATATTTTATTAAGAACAGAGTAATGCGCTTCAGTCTACACAGAATCTGTATACTTTATGTTGAGTATATTACCAAGTAAGTAAAGGACATTACAAGTGCGTGACGGTTGTGTCTTTTATATATATAAATATATATATATCGCCCTAATACATATAAAGACGAGTGAAAAATGCCGTGCATGAAATGAGAAAACAAATAAATATGTTTTTGTATTGTGCCCTTAGCTTAATCGATTTTGAGTTCAGATCATGGTTTTGTTGACGCTTCGGTGTTTTTAAGTTTTTGATACTGCGAAGTGGTTAACTGTAAACCATTATTTTTCTTATTGACTATTAATGCTATCTTGTATCGCTACATGTTTCAGAATCAAAACATTAGTATTGGCATAGCATTTAATCCGTTATTTATTCGACCAGTTCTCATAAACATTTACAAACAAAACGAATGTCAAATTTTATTTATGGTTAGAGAATAATAAAGCGGTATGTGATCTGTAATGTATTTAATTATATATATTACAGACTGTACCTATACAATCAATATAATCGAATTTTGACAAATTAGTTTTCATGCATTTCTAAACTATTTAATTCTAAACAGTATTTGTTTCACTGTCAAATTTCTTTATTGTAAATTGTTATATCAGATTGTACATATATAACCAATCTTATGAATTTTGACAAATGAATTTCATGCATTTTTAAATCATTTAATTCTTAACAATATTTGTCCGATGTCCACTTTCTTTATTTGTACTATAAATGTTCATATTCTATTTTTGAATTGAAAATAAACAAATAACAAACACAACTCTAAAAACGGAGCCGAATATAAACACACTTAAAATAAAATAACCGCGTAATTATGAAGAGTTGAAGAATAAAAGATGGATGGTACCGACGCGTCAATGAAACCATAATCCGGACTCAAAATCGATCAAACTAGAGGCAAAATAGGAACAAAAGAAAGATTAACATGACAACCCTGTAAAAGTATAAGATAATAGGATCAGGTGTTCCAGGGGAGTAAGCGTCTTCCGCTTCATCGACTAGAACCGCCATGTTAATCGTGGTCACATTAACGTAACCATCAAGTCTTCGAAATGAGAACGATCATTTATTTTCGCAATCTTTGTCCGGCTTCATCCGATTTATCCTTGTTTATTACAACAAGTTAAATCACTCAAAAACGTCCATCTTCATATTACTTAAAGATACAGAATATTTCTCATTGAAACATACACGGCGACCATAACATATGTCCATAGTTATGATCGATGTTATCTCTCGAATCCCTACTATCAAGAAATGAAAAGTTCACGATCGGAAAATTGAAATCGTCACGTTTGTCGTATTGCTAAGTGGTATGCTGTCCATATTGGTCGTAGTTTACGTAGAGATCGGGGTAATTAGCTAAACATTAAGCAAAATGTAAGAGTGAAAATAGATTAACCCCCTTATTAAATTCCAACCCGAAAAACTAATTATTATCCAGGCAGATGCATTTTAAAAATGTAATCAAACAGGTAAATGGAGCAAAGCTGCTGGACACGAACTCTTTGTTGCAAAAATGACTGGCAATGGCAATTAAAAAACACGAGAGAACCACCGGGCATTTGTATATATTTATAATATTTCTTTTAAAGTCATTTAATCATTATGCCGTTCAGAATTATCCCATTTACTTAAAAGTTGGATTACTGTCACTAAAGTTTCATTTATACTCACACACATATTTTGTCAAAATTACATCGATTTTCACGAATATTTGATTTTCTTTTGATAGTGAATTTTAAATTAAATATCAACCATGTACTAGCTTAAAGTGTCAATCGTAGACCCCATTTGAGTAACATTTGTTATCCCCGGCTATTGTGCCTACACAATATACGAAGCTAGATGTGTATCTAACTTAATGCTGCTGCTGTTTGTTTGGTTTTTTTTTTTCGTTTGACATGTGTGAAACGTATACTTTGACTAAATAATATATCATCAAGAAATATTCTGTATCTTTGTGTGACATGAAGATGGACGTTTTTGAGTTTGCTTGTTAGTGTGTTTACTTGTTGTGATGACAATGATAACTCGGTTCTCATTTTGAGGATTGATGCTTACTTGGATGTGACCAAGATTTTTATGGCGGGTATCGTCGATGAAGCAGAATACGCTTACTCTTCCGGAACACCTGGTCTAATTCTCTTATACTTTTACGATAGTCTTCATGAAAATCTTCCCTTTGTTCCTATTTTGACCCCTAGTTTGATCGATTTTGAGTTTGGATCATGGTTTTGTTGACGCTTCGGTGTTATTTAGTTTTTGATACTGCGAAATGGTTAACTGTAAATCATTATTTTTCTTATTGACTATTGATGCTATCTTGTATCGCTACATGTTTCAGAATCAAAACATTAGTACTGGCATAGCATTTAATCCGTTATTTATTCGACCAGTTCTCATAAACATTTACAAACAAAACGAATGTCACCTGGACTAATTCAAAATTTATTTATGGTCAGAGAATAATAAAGCGGTATGTGATCTGTAATGTATTTAATTATATATATTACAGACTGTACCTTTACAATCAATATAATCGAATTTTGACAAATTAGTTTTCATGCATTTCTAAACTATTTAATTCTAAACAGTATTTGTTTCACTGTCAAATTTCTTTATTGTAAATTGTTATATCAGATTGTACATATATAACCAATTTTATGAATTTTGACAAATGAATTTCATGCATTTTTAAACCATTTAATTCTTAACAATATTTGTTCGATGTCCACTTTCTTTATTTGTACTATAAATGTTCATATTCTATTTTTGAATTGAAAATAAACAAATAACAAACACAACTCTAAAAACGGAGCCGAATATAAACACACTTAAAATAAAATAACCGCGTAATTATGAAGAGTTGAAGAATAAAAGATGGATAGTACCGACGCGTCAATGAAACCATAATTCGGACTCAAAATCGATCAAACTAGAGGCAAAATAGGAACAAAAGAAAGATTAACATGACAACCCTGTAAAAGTACAAGAGAATATGACCAGGTGTTCCAGAGGAGTAAGCGTCTTCCGCTTCATCGACTAGAACCGCCATGTAAATCGTGGTCACATTCACGTAACCATCAAGTCTTCGAAATGAGAACGATAATTTATTTTCGCAATCTTTGACCGGCTTCATCCGATTTATCCTTGTTTATTACAAAAAACTGCGTCATTTTGAACGGGTTTCTGCATTCAGGCTAGAACAGCATAGTAAGAATAGCTTTTACATACCTACTGCATCCAAGATGTTTTCATTAAGCGGCGAATTCATGACATTTCATTTCACTAGTATGATGTACTAAATATTAATACCGTTGAGTCAGCTTTTACATTTTGTAGACAGTAAGCGGCCTTCATTTCCCGGAAAGCTTTCACGCATGGTGACGCAACGGAAGTGCACAAAGTGTTTACATATTCAAACACCACGGAGCTTCGCGCCGCTTGGGGATTTGAAAAAGTGCCTACGTCGAAAAGCGCCTCTTTGAGGTTTGAAAAAACATCCGAGAATAACTGCAGCGTAAACAAATTTATAAAACGAACTCAAAATCGATTAAACTAGGAACAAAATATGAACAAAATATAGATTTATATGGAGATCTTTGTAATATGACTCAGGCATGACCTGGAGAGAGCGAAGCTTGTGCAGTACTTTTGTTCCAATCAAATATCGAAAATCGACACGAAAAAGATGAGGTTCACGGGGTCAAACTATCACCGTCCTTACAGATAAATTTGCATACATTCTAAAGGCTGGAACATTTGCGTTTCTCGGCTGATGACAGTGCTGAAAATGACCGTCACAGTATTGTACATTACGTAATGCTTTTGTTCCTAGTGAAAAAGGAGTCTTCCTCAGCCTTGTTTCATGAAAAATAAATAAACTTGCATAATAAATTTAAAATCAAAGTAATACTCAAGTTAGATTGATTATCTGTTTATGAACTTAATTTAAAAAAACAAAAACAAACAAAAAATGGAAAAATTGACATTTTAATGCAAGTTGAAGGCAGAGTGTAGATCTATGTACATTGTAAGATAATCCATGAAGGTTAAACTGATATCTTATTTAAATATCCATAGATAATCAGAACAGAACAGAACTTCATTAATCTCTCAGATCGATACAAACGATACATGATGAACATACATAACATACAATAGACATCAATGGAATAGGCAAGTTATTCTGGATACTGAAATGTTTGCATAATACATTTAAGGAAGTTACAAAGGCTTTTCAACAAATTCATATTAGTTATGCAAAATAACTCATAGTATTAAATAGTATTTGGATACCGGAAATAATATTTTGGTATATGTTTACATCTATCAGCACGGAAAAAGTTACATTCAAATGCATAGTGATATTCATCACCAATTGCATGTTGATCACAGAGTGAACATATTCGTTCTTCCCTAGGGACATTTCTCCACCTTCCAACTTCAACAAGAGGTCGGTGGTTACACGTTCGATAACGTATAAAGGTATGTCTTGTGTTTTTTTGGTAATAACAAAAGGTAGGGTTTTAGCTTAATTTCATTTTTGAATATTCTATAGCATATACTTTTACCAGAATGATACACTGTATCTTGCCATTCTTGTAAATACTGACTTTTAAGTAATTCTAAAATACGATTAGGTAGGTTCTTATTATGCTGGTTGCTGGTGTTTTGTGACAACCATACGTAGCTAAAGCCAGCCTCGTTGACGATATTTTCAACAACAGTTAACCATTTAAGGGTATGAGAGCCACTTAAGTGATGTACAACAAGGGCTTTATACGTACATCAAAATCATTTGCTTTGCTTACCATATATTAGCTTAGCTTTTAGCTTAAGCCAGAAACTTATAATACGGCCCCTAATGTAAATTGTAAGAGGAAAAAGGTATAAAGTATAAAGGTGTACTGCTTTTAACAATAATATTACGAATAAAATCTGTATGTACTTTCTAAATGATTGAAAATTGTTATAACCTCAAATTTCGTTACAGTATAATAAGGTTAGTAAACTTGTTGGGTCAAAGAGCTTGATCTCGCAATCAATATGTATATTTAAGTTGCAAATCATTTATTTCAATAAAAACATAGCTTCGGTGGCCTGATGACGCGTTGGTGTTCTCTGACTTTTTTTATGCATTCTGTTCAGCAAAACGGTTTGTTACATTTTGCCTGTGAAATATAGAAATTAATCAAACTGATCAAACTTATATTTTCACTGTAGCGATGAGCTTTTAACAGTGAAATATAAGTTTAATATTATTATATAAGATTATGCAGTGAAATATAATATTTTGTCATGCAAATATAAGACTTTGTCAGTGTAACTTGAAAAAGTGACCCGGCAATAAAAAAACTACCCGGGGTCATTATACTAAGTTGCAAAAGTTACCCGGGGTCGTTATTTCACAGTAGAAATTTTACACGGCCATCCAAAGGAAAAAAAACACACTCGATATTTCTGTAATTTGTCCCGTGAAAAAGTGACCCCCCCCCCCCCCCCCCCCCGTCAATTTTCCACCCGGGTCAATTTTTCACGTTACACCGAAACTGTTGTATGAGTTGTTCCCCTCGAATCACACTCCTCCATTGCCACCTCGGTATTGTTGTCGTCTGCTAGAACTTGTATATTGGGAAAAGAGAATTATGAAGAAATCGCATCAACAGTAGATATTGAGGAGAAACTGCTGCAGCATTGAATATGTAATGAATTTGAAGATGAGACTTTTACCGATCAACTTATCCCAATCACCTGTGCACTGGACCCGATCAGTTGTGATTTCGACGGATTAGGCCTAGCTAGCCTTTTTTAAATTTTCCAGTAGGCAAGTAAAGAAAAAAAATTAATGGAAGGATTTTAATTCCTTTTCCGAAATGTAATAAAAAGAAAATTCAATGGATCGCCGTTTAATATGGCAGACTTTTTAAAATATTTTCACTCGTGCTTCGCACTCGTGAAAATATAAAACAAAATCTGCTAAAATCGCGCAATATATTTGATATTAAACGGCAATCCATTGAATATCCTCAACTTATATTAGTGAAAATATAATGTGTCAGTCACTTCCCTTATGCTATTTTTAAAGCAGAGCAAACTAGTAATCAAATCAATGCTGCAAATGTGACTATTTACACAGATAAGCAAATGCAACTATTTTCAATTGTTTTAAGTTAATTTAGATGCATCTCAGGATAAATAAAGAAATTTGACCGAATATTCATATTCAATTTATTGACCAGCATATCTACATTGTAGGATTGAAATTCCACAATTGCAGCTGTAGACACAGAGTAAAGTAATATTAAATTCAAATTTAATTGAAAACCAGAAATCCCCAAACCCCCACCCCTATATCAAAGCATTACAAAAAATTAATTAAAGTTGACAGGGACACTAAATATTTTTTTCGGACTGCATGACCGTCGACCGATATGTACAAACAGTTTGTTTACATAGAATAATTCACCAGCAATATCTGTTCTAGTGCTGTGACAGTCATGGAAGCGTTTTGATGACTGTGCCAAATTATTCTTAACAGAAAATTAACAATTTTGTTAAAATAAACTTTCACGGTGGATTGAATAGAAAGAATATTTTCAATATATTTTTGAAAATTTTGTTGTTTTGAATATATAAATTTCCAGCTACGTACGATGTCGCTCTATCATTCGAGTTGGCATAGTTTCGGGCTCCATTAACAACACCGGAAGTATGAAAAGTTTCCTGACTATCACTGTACGATTCAGTGATGAATAATGTTTGGTTGGAACAGATCTTTTACGCGCACATGTTCTCGGCTAAGAGCTCCGCTTGGGTAGCTCTTATATGTACAGGAGAACAAGACTAGATTTTCCCGATTAGTAAGTGGCAGATCGATCTTTAAGCTAGGCTGTTGCACAATCCATTGTCAATGCAGATGACTGGCGACAACTGTTCAGCACGCTTATTCATCCGTCTGTAGCGTGATTGTACAAGATCACTTGATCGACCACCCGTACAGGCATAGTGTTATGATCAATGGTTATACAGGTACATTACCTGGCAAGATATAACAGGTTCTTAATGTTATCACATTTAACAATCAGATTATGTCACCATTAAACGTATGCTTTGAATAACATGACTGATACAAAATATCTGCCTATCTTTATGTGAACTTCTAACCGGTACTCTGTGGTAGCGTGCGTGCATCGCGGAGGTCTCAATTTAAACAAAGCTACCCGCTTTTGAAACGATTGTGATTGCTAGGCTACCTAGCCGAGCAGTTGCACAAACACACAAATTCAATCACCAAAATACTTAAATATAAGTAAGTAGTTTATTCGTGTGGCACTTATTTAAATACATAAAACACAATTTAAACAGCATTTTTAAAACACCGATTCAGATTATGAAACACAACATGCCTGTCGTGTCAGGTCAATTTCGTCACAGCTAAGATCAAAATTAATACACCTATCGAATTCAATGCAGCTCATAATAAGGGTTTCTGTACTACAAAGATTGCGTAACACACATATGTGTTGCACCTTATGAATTTAGTAATAGATATAGTAAGCCGAAAAAATGAATTAAACTGCAACATACAGCTGTTGGTCCTTCTTGGACTCGCCGGTGATGGTAGTGGCTAAAAGTCGAGAATCTAAAATGTCTAAACTACAGTATAAGCAGAATGGTCAGATGCGTAAAACCCTTTTAATTTACAAATTTAGAAGTAAATTTGAACTAATTCTGTATCATTTCAAATCGTGTATTACGAGCGTGTGTACATTATGGACCGTGCCACAACACAAATGAGATAAAATTTGGCTATGGAGGCTCCAGTAAACTTGGGGGTTTAAAACATCCACCAGCAAAGTCTACCACCCCCCATCATTAATGATTACATTACACATACATGCTGCACCTTATGAATTGATACAGTATGCCGATAAAATGAATTTTTTCTATACCATAAAGTGATGATTTCAATTTTCGGATCGTGAACTTTCCATTTCTTGATAATAACATCCCTCCCCCAACCTATGGTGTTTACATGTCATAGTTGATTCGATATTGTAGGGCTTGCTCTAAATATCGGGATGTTTGTGATCGATGTCGACTGCTGACAAACAAACTAAGAACACAAGGGCTCGAGAGATGCAGGTTGAATTATGAGCAAGTTTCATGGTCGCCATCTCTGTTTCATTGAAAAACATATTCTGTATCTTTAAGTGATATAAAATGGACGTTTTTGAGTAGGCTCATTAGTGTTTACTTGTTGTGATTAACAATGATAACCAGTTCTCATTTTAGGAACACCTGGTCTTATTCTCTTGTACTTTTGCATGGGTCTCCATGTGAATCTTTCCTTTGTTCATATTATGCCCCCGGTTGAATTGGTTTTGAGTTTGGATTATGATTTTGTTAACGCTTGGTATTCTCTTTTTTTATTATTATTATTATTTGAGAACTTGATGTTTACTTGGATGTGACAATGATTTACATGGCTGGTGTCGTCGATGGAGCCAAAAGACGCTTACTGTTCCAGAACACCTGGTCTTATTCTCTTTTACTTTTACCAGGGTCTCCATGTAAATCTTCCCTTTGCTCATATTTTGCCCCTGGTTTAATCGATTTTGAGTTTGGATTTTGATTTTGTTCACGCTTCGGTATACTCTAATTTATTATTTATATAGAAACTGTATCAAATCGTATCTCATGTTGAGTTGAACCACGTAGGTGGTGCTCCCCTCACACCGTAGTAGACTGCAATCTCCAAAATTCATTATTTGCATGTATGTTAATTATTGAAGCGTATCTGAACTGTAAATGTCTTAAAAACCTTTTCAAAACCTTTTTTTTTCATGTATCAAACTAAACAAAACAATTTTTGACACACAAAAAAAACTTTTATATTTTCCGTTGATTACCATCACCGGAAGTAAACCGTAATTTTACAATTTTTGACAAAAACCGATAACTATTATCCGAAAAGTATGAAATTATATAGAATGGATGAATAGATACAATGAGATGAATTTTTAAATGAATAGGGAAGTGAATGACAGCCCTCAAATGAGGACATTGTTGTATCTGTTTGTGCTTTTAATAATACAATATGTATGAAAAAGAGTCTCATGAAGCATTGGGTCATAATATAAAATTCTTATATGTTTATAAAAAGCTACATATATTGTACAGTATGAGAGTAATCACATTACTTCCAAAATATGAATGATATTCAATTTTAGTTCTAAGGTATGAAAATAAGTTTCAGTTTTATTAAACATTCATTTTTGTGGATGATTTAATAAGTGTAAGAATTGATATTCAAACGTGCATGCATACTTATAAGGGACTGTCATACTAGTCGGAAATAATTCCAATTATTCGAAAAGATGACGTAACACACAAATATGCTGCATCTTTTAAATTTAGTAATAGATACAGTATACCAAATTAATAAAACTGCTTCATACAACTGTTTCGTCCTCCTAGGACTCTTCAGTGATGTCACGGGCCAAAACAATGCAATCTAAAATATCTAAACTAATGTAGAAGCAGAAAGATCAGGTGCGTAAAACCTCTTTAATTTAGGAATTTAGAAGTTAAATTAAACTAGTATCTTTTACTACTACTATTCGTAATAAATATGAAATAAAAAAAAAACATTTGAAAACATTGCCATTGTATATCATATTATATATTTACATTCTGTATTGTATTTGGTAGTGATCACCTCAATACAGAAAACACCATTACAGTAGCCTTTTCAGGCGACCGCTCATGAAGGAGGTTCTGACTATAATATTGGCCATGGTTCTTACCTTTATCCGTGTTTAGTCGATGTGTCTTGTCGCTTGCTTTGAATAATTCGATGTGAAGAGCTAACTTGGAACACTGGTCTGAAGAATCTTCTCTAGTGAAAAGTCGAAATTTTCTGACAACTAGCTTTTTTCTTATTTGCATTTTTGGAAGTTTGGAGTTAATTGCAAAGCAGAAAATGCAAAAAGAAATATATGGTAGTGAACTCGTTTGTGCTATATTCTGTCAAAGATACAAAAATAGCAAAACATGGGATTTATATGAAAATTGCTGTTTTGGCCAATTGCATGACAATTTCATTCAATATTTTCCAGATGTGTGATCAGATATGTTTAAAAGTTTGAAGAATTGACGAAAATAGTGTTTTCTTATCAAATACGGAAGAAAAAAGTCTTTAAATTATTCTTTAAGCTCAAAAAAAAATTTTAGTTAACCCTACTCCTTATTTGTAAATGAGAAAATACTCCATTTTTCATATTTTTTTGCAGATTTAATGCAATATAAAAAACATTCTAGCGACAAACTTTTATAAATATTTGGCAGATACAAAGGAAATGGGTTTCTCATTCTAAAGCAGTCATGAGCAATGGGGGGTAGCGGGCATATTTTATGTCCCATTATCAAATATATTATTTTTCACTATTCTTCAGACAAAAATCAAAATCGCTTCAGTTACACTAAATATCTTAAAAACATACCCAAAATGTAAAAATAAAATCTTTGTTGCATGTTAGCTGCTCTATAATGAAAATAAATTAGTTGTACATCAAAAAAGAACTTGCTGTAATGACTTTTAAAAAAAAACTCTACAAATAACAGATATCTAATTTTTTGCTGCATTTTCAGATGCATATCTGCTTTCAAAATTGATAATAAATTGTTGGATATTACAAAAATATATCACGTGAGGCAAAACGAGATTTGAACGTAATTGAAACCTCACAAGAGCAAATCCTTAATTTGGTTTTATGTAACATCCTCAGATGCTCTTTCATTAGTTTAGAACTTTAGGATTCCCACCTTTTGGCCCCTTGCATCACTGAAGAGTCCTAGGACGACGAAACAGCTGTATGTTGCAGTTTATTTCATTTTTTCGGCATGCTGTATCTATTACTAAATTTAAAATGTTTAGCCCATGTGTTTGTAACGTCATCTCTAAGGACTTGCAGTTTACATTGATGTTACTAATATTGACATGACGAGGGTCGTCAATGAAGCAGAAAACGCTTAATCTTCTAGAACACCTGGTCTTATTATCTTGCACTTTTACAAGTGTATCCCTATAAACCTTTCATTTTTTTATAGTTTGCCCCTAGTTTAATCGATTTTGAGTTCGGATTATGGCTTTGATTAGGTTTCGGTATTCTCTATGTTTCTTTTTCAACTGTTTATGTGTAATTACGCGGTTAAAATATTTTAAGGTATTCGTGTTTGCTATTTGAATACTTTAAGTTTGATCAAAATTTCATAGTAACTCAAAAATAGAATCTGCACATTAATAGGACAAATAAAGAAATTTGATATTGAAACAAATGTTGTTTAGAATGAAAAAGTTAAAAAATTCATTAGATTCATTGCATCTGTACAGCCTCCAAGATCTAAGATTTAATGCATTACAGATCCATCCAGGATGGACTTAAGCAAACCTTATAAAAACAGGACCCCGAAGTACAGTCCTACAGAAGACGGCACGATGTCTGGCTCAGCCGATGAGGATATACCACAATGGTGCAAACTTAGTAACATGAAGCCTATGAACAATTCCCCCTTTTTTACAAATGAACAGAAGCAGTTTCTGCCTCGAGTACGTATATCGTGTGTTCTCATGTATGATGATATTAAAGACTTTTCTTTAAAGTTGGTGATGGGTATCATAAAGTTTGCTTTTCTGATTGAGAGATTTAAGATAGTGTCTAATAAATTTCAATGTAATTTGAAAAGCGCATTGTGGTTAATAATAGTTATATCTATCTTGAGACATATTTGTAATAAAACTTATATGGCGGCTAGTATTGGCACGCCCTTCAATAACCCTGGTTGTTAATAGGACGTAGAACTAAATAAACCAAAAGTTCAGTCCTATTTTGTATATATTTATATATATTTTTTTGCAATGAAGGTTTATCTCCCAAACACTAAAGGACAGCAGTATGACAAAACTTCCATTGATTCCTCTCATGAGCTGGTGTCGAGGGCCAGAAAGAAAGATTTATTACAGACCAGGAACGTAAAGATTCTTGTCATCCTGTTTTGCCTGGTTGCTGTTTCCATAGCCATTCCGATCACTGTCGTGCTAGTTTTTCAGCAAGGTACGGAAAGCGATATGAATTTCAATTTTATACCTTAACATAATTGCGGTTTCAAGGTTTAATTGGTCCGCCCTTTAATTAACATTTATTTTATTCTTGTTAAATTAAATAATTAATTCATGACTGATCTCCATTTTTTCTAATCTATATTTACAACTCAGTAAGGCGCTGCGTTAACTGTTGAAATATAAAAACTAATAATAATCAAATAATCCTCAATTGAATCTGAGAACATAACTATATATTTTTTCTCTCATATCTCGCCATGTTGGATAGAGTTTGCCCATGTAAGAAAGCTATGTAAGAAAAATCTATCTTACATAGCATTTCACGCGACGTGACGTCACAATGGCTCAACAATGACGTGACGTCACGAATACGGTAAACTATGATGCCGGAAAGGGAAAACGACGCGTGATAAAATTACAACTTTTCACAAAATTTTAAACATAAACACCAGGAAGAGGAGATTAATTTTTCTGCGCAAACTTGTTTGCAAATATAGGGTATGCTTAAACTCGCTGTCTAATTCGTTTTCGTCAAAAAAGCTCAAGGAAAAAGTTGAAATTTCAAAATGGTAGCCTGTTTAAACATATTTTCATGGTTTTTGAGCTTATTCGGGCAGTTGATATGAGAGAAAAAGACTCTTTCATTATGTGTGTATGTAGGATAGGGATATTCCACCCTCGGGATCACAAAATGTGGTAAAACCCTCGGCAAGCCTCGGGTTTCACCACATTTTGTGACCCCTCGGGTGGAATATCCCTATCCTACATACACGCATATGAAAGAGTCTTATAATATTTTCATCGTTTGAAAACGGATTACTTAATTTTACAGTTTCAAAGGAGGCAGTAATCACGAACGGTAAGTAACGCCTAAACACACTTATAACTCTAAATTAAATTAACTTGAACTATGATCTTCGGAACATTGACTGAATGGTTATTCATTATCTATTTAGATCAAACAATAGATATGTACTTGATGCTACTTAAGTGATACGATTTGCTGTAACTACAGTAATCAGATAATTACAACAGTTTTTATTATTTTTTTGTAAATAATTGTAGCCTTTTTATTGAATGTTTGCCTTAATTCTGTATTCAGGTAATGTAGTAATGGAAATGACACTTGATGAGCAGTTCCACGAAAATATGACCGATCGAAACTCCGAATTGTACCTGTCGACAGAAAAGGCGATTTGTAGTCAGGTACTGTATGCTTGTGCATATTTCGTGTCTGATAATATAAACCGATATGTATGGGTCTGTTTGTCTGGCTATGTACATTATATGTTGCTCGATACAACCCCACGACTATGTGATAAAGTAACCAGTATGAATCATATAAACTGTATGAAGTAATGTTGCCAGGAATGTATATATTACAATAAGATTTGGTCACTTGATAAAAGTCCCAGTTATATACATAATGCTTCTACCAGTAATAGCCACACCATGTTACATGTGCTTATACACCTATTGTTTATACCTTTGTGTTACTGATATGTGCGACCATTTGACCTGGTGTGTATATTACTAACAACAGTCTCTCTCTCTCTCACACCCTCTAAATGGCACAGATATATTTATTCTAAATGTTTTGCCTGAATCTGAATGATTGTTTTGTGTAATTCTTTGTACCAGCTTGTCATCATAAATGTTCATGAGGAGTTTTGTAAACAGAAGACTTTTGAATAACACCACGAAGAAGTTTTTCTGCTACAGGATCAATTAATAAAATTTTGGAAGGCTCATAGTTTTGGTCTGTTTGACATCGTGATGATTTTGGGCAATCGTTATGGTTGTTACCATAATGCTAGACTACATTGCCTAGCAGCTTTATCAGGACATTGGTATCGTCGTCACGGTTTCGAATAGCCCAGTGAAAATGTGTTGAGACCGGTTCAACTTTGTCGTTAAGTTGTTCCGACCATGTCTTTCCTTCTTTGTATATGGTCCAGAGGCTACAGCAGATAAAGATATCTTCATACTTCTATACCAAGCCATGTGTCGTTTTGGTTAAGGGTGAATGGATGGTCTTTCACCAGCTTATTAATGGCCATATTTCGATCATGAGTATGTGTCTTGATAAATATATCCTGACTTTCAGGATGATGATAAATCCTTTCTGTGCCGAACTTCACATGGCGTTGAATAACAAAATCATCAGCTTTACTGATGTGAACACAATGGGGAACTTTGTGGGTTTTGTCCCCAATAACAACCACACTGGTGTCTTTGGCATTTTTCTGCCATCCATGACGAGCATCAGTAACAATGTCAATTCCATCAAGGTCGTCATAACTGGCTATTTCATCGAGAAGAGCATCACTGGTAGATTTATTATATTCATTCTTTAGAAAGTCATTGTAGACGGAGAAAAAATTGTTTCTTTTTTCTACGGACAAAATACATATTCCAGCCCCATTACAAAATTTAAACCTTTCGTAATGGAAGGCGGCATTCCACTGTAGACAAATGAATGGTTAATTCTGTCATTAATGATGTACTGTCCTGATGGTAGGTATGGTGATGAATAGCACAAGTAGGTATGGTATGCTCGACTTTTGTGTGAGCATTTTAGTTTCAGGAAACCTACGTGTCCTTTACGTGTTGATGTTTTATCAACAGTTTTCCTTGGCATCGCCGAGCATGACTTGCTGCAATGTCCATAAGTCTTGTAACCGAGTTTTGAGTAGTTACATAGAGCTTCTGATTCACCTGCCGTTTAGTAGCTTGCAAGTA
The DNA here is from genome assembly GCA_947623455.1 of Mimachlamys varia. NCBI lineage: Eukaryota > Metazoa > Mollusca > Bivalvia > Pectinida > Pectinidae > Mimachlamys > Mimachlamys varia. The sequence continues at coordinate 43,405,443 of OX392541.1, forward strand.
TGCCGCTGCCACTGGTGGAATTTCTTTGTGAGTTTTGTCCTTTTCTTCAATCCAAAAGTCCAAAATATTTTCCATAAGTTATTCACTGGTCTGTTAAGTTTTTGTACACAATTTTCTCTGACCGACTGAAATGTATGCAATGCTAAAGACTTTTTCAAATGATTTGCTGGAAACTCTAGTTTAAAAGATGATGGCCTTGTCCTTTTGGCTGACATGTTGATAGTTGTGAATGTTACAAATGAGATAATTTGTTACAAAGTAAATGTTCACATATGTGTCACCTGGATATGGAACATTTTCTAATATTTCTTCACAAAGTGGAACCAGGCTATACTGAAAATAAAATGTTGGATGTTCATCACACAGATTAAACAAAGGAAAATAACTCTATCTGTATGCTTTCTTTATATTTTCCATAACTGGTAAATATCAGTAAAATGATGATTACCCCTGTGTTAGGCTGTATCTATTATTGGCATACCTGAAATGGGTCCTGCAAAAATGCCACATGGCTATCCTGTAGGCCAGAAATGGGGTGTTGTAACTATAAGTTATAAAATGTACAGCTTGGACTTTCACAAAATGACTATGAGATGGTACTGACCTAGATTCCATATTTTTGGGTTGGTCAAAAATCCAATATGGACGCCATGACGTCATACCTGAAAATGTATAAATGATTATATAACCGTAAATTCTTAAACTTACAGACTTTTCAAAACTTTATTTTTATAAAATACATCGTGAGAATTATTATTTCTTCTACAACAAAAATAAGAGAATACCAAAGCGTTAGCAAAACAATAATCCAAACTCAAAATCGAATAAACTAGAGGCAAAATAGGAACAAAAGAAAGATTAACATCTCGTTAAAGCAGTCATATGCTGCGATGATGCCTATTGAATGTATGAAAAAAAACATGCCTGAAAATTCTTACTCTGGTTTTCGGTAGGGCTTTAATTTCAAAGGTCCTATTTAGGGTAACAAAATCTAAAATTCTTCTTTAGTTCCATAAGGCCTAAAGTCCTCATATTTTACATGTAGGTGCTGAGATTCAAGAAAATGGTTGACCTTGAAACACGTTTAAGGTCACAGAGCGCAATTATTTAGAAATATTAAATTACCTTTACTCAGATACCAAGAGACACACTGGGATGGTACATGTATTTGCTAAAATACTTAGGTCATTGGTTAGCAAGTTTCATAATATGAATAACCTTGATCTTCTTTCACGGTCAAACGGGAGTTGATTACATGTACAATGTTACTAGTGTAGGTGAAACGCTCGTCAAATTGTTAGCCAACAATTTCTAGTTAATATAATATTTTATATACAGTTGTGGTATCGCACAACGCACCAAAAACTGCGTGCGTGCATCGTACATACATCGTGCACACATCGTTCGCCCATGGTGCTCACAACCGGGCGATCTAAAGATCGTGCGTTTATGTGTGCGATTAAATCGCACACACGCACGATTTGGTACAATTGGTCGATACATATTACGGAATGAAAAACATATGGAACCCTCTTGTCAAAAAACTATTTAAATTCGCATCATATTTATTGGGATTATATCAATTTAACAATATACAGTAAACAGTATTACAGTGATCATAAGACAGCCAAGTGCGGGTTAAGCTACCAGGTATCAGAATTATGTAAATAACATGCCGGAGTTTTACCTGTCCCGTGTGCGGCGATACGCTACGACAGCCATTACCGAGCGACCGTTATGAAAACAAACTGGACTCTTATAATTAGTTATTTGAAAAACCTTTCCCTCCCAAACACTTGTGTTTTCACACCTAGGCGAGTGTTGTAAGTGCCCCGGGCCAGAGACATCTACATATATTGGCCGTGTACAGGTGCAGTTTACAACTTGGTAAAACTGGCAATATTTACTTGAATGAGAACTTGTCAATATGAGTTGAAAGTTTACATACATGTGTCTATTTGGTTTGTTTCTAAAACTACAGAAAGACTATTATTGATTTTTAGAAATATATAGATATAACTATCAGCTAATGTAAATAGTTAAAATATAGAAATATGTTTAAAACAACTAGCGCGAAACCGTATATATTGTTAAACCATTTCTAAATTTACATCAACCACGATTGTCATCACACAATGTTAGTCTATCGTGCGCCCACATGTGCGTTAGAAATAATCGCCCAGGATCGCATCGTTCGCACATCGTGCATACACCGTTCGCCCATCGTGCGCCCATCGCACATCGTGTAACGTTGTGCGACCCCACAACTGTAACATTCTAACACGATACGTTTGTAATACGCGTTTTGATTGGGTATTGACCATGTTCTTATATGCGATAGAATCATGATCAATCGTATCAAGCTCCGCCCTTCGAGCTTAAGCCAAGCCACGTTTCTACCCAAAACAAAATGGCATTGTGATGGGGATCGTCTATCGATGAACATCCCACTGCATGATAGACGTACGTCAAGCACGCAACAGAGCAGAGTAGATTGATTGAATGTTTTTGTTGAATAAATTAAGAAAACACTTTATCATTTCATGTTGTTACATGTACCTATAAACCTCAATTTATTCTTAAAAAATTAAATCTAACCATGTGAAGGCATCTTGATTCGGAGAAAAAAACAAAAAATTCACTGTGACTGTGTCGTGTGAATTTGCACAAAACTTCTTACAGATCTAAACACACAATGTTATCGATACGAACATATTGGCATGCAATCTGACATGGAATTGGAGACATTTTGTCAATGTTAATCCAAGCAAATAGTTTATACATACGTTCACGAAGAATCTAAATCCAAATAGTCCACCTCGTCAACAACACCAATCGCTAACCAATACATATATGGGCGTTGCTAAATGACCGACCTTTGAAAGCTTTCTTCTGATTGGTCAGTTTGCTATAGAAAGACAAGTCACCAGCCAGTCAGTGTGCTTTACTACGTACTTGTAGCAAAGAAATACATATTCACGTAGTAAATATGTCAATGAGTGTTAGAATGGGAATAGTACATTATTTTTCGTGTCCATACTGGCGATTTGATCATGACATTTAGTTCAAACCAATTCCATGTTTTAATTGCTAGTATAGCCACTCAAAACAACAAACTATCCCCTAAATTAATTAATATCCTCATAAAACAGCGTTTTTCATCTTCAAGTCACTCCGTGTTATCATTCGATAAAATGGAACGATACTTTTTCCTAGATTTTCGAAAAACGTCTGATGTCTTGACCTGCTATTCACATGCTTACATGTGAACCTGCTATATACCTGTTAACCTATGGACCTGCTATAAATCTGTTTACCTGTAGACCTGCTATACATCTGTTTACCTGTAGACCTGCTATAAATCTGTTTACCTGTAGACCTGCTATACATCTGTTTACCTGTAGACTTTCTATACACCTGTTTTCCCGTAGACCTGCTATACATCTGTTTACCTGTAGACCTGCTATACATCTGTTTACCTGTAGACCTGCTATACATCTGTTTACCTGTAGACCTGCTATAAATCTGTTTTCCTGTAGACCTGCTATACATCTGTTTACCTGTAGACCTGCTATAAATCTGTTTACCTGTAGACCTGTTATACATCTGTTTTCCTGTAGACCTGCTATACATCTGTTTATCTGAAGACTTTCTATACACCTGTTTATATGTAGACCTGGTATATATCTGTAGACCTGTTATACATCTGTTTTCCTGTAGACCTGCTATACACCTGTTTTCCTGTAGACCTGCTATACATCTGTTTATCTGAATACTTTCTATACACCTGTTTATATGTAGACCTGGTATATATCTGTTTATTTGTAGACCTGTTATACACCTGTTTAAATGTAGACCTGCTATACATCTGTTAACCTGTAGACCTGCTATACACATCTTTACATGTAGACCTGCTAAACACCTGTTTATCTGTAGACCTGTCATACATCTGTTCACCTATAATTATCCTCATTATATAGGTTGACCATGCGTTCACCAGCGATGACAGTTCAATGAAGGATTACTACAAGCAATGTACAGTCACTGATCTCAGGTAACGACTCGGCAAATCAATATATTTGACAAACATTACCGTAAAATCATACAATCGAATTTTTAAAGTCAAATAACAATCATATACTCTAATCATCTCTTTCGAAAAACCGTTGGTACGATTCAAAATATATATAATAAGTGGGACTTCTTAAAATGTTCTTTGATTGCGAGCCATTGTGTTAATGTATTCGACTACTGCTTCATATTTATGTCCAGAAGAATTATATTTTATTCATCGTCATCATTTTAAACATAATTGTGCTGAAGTATAATATTTTTCATGCAGGAATGGCAGCATTGTTGTACAAATTGGTGTCCTTGTATCCGGCACGTTCACTGTACCTGCCAACACGGTTGAATTTACTGCAATAATCAAGAACTCCATAAGCATCACGGGGAAGTTTGGACAATATCGGGTTGTCGTGAATACCATAGTGGTTATAAGCGCTGTATTTGAAACAGGGGGAGATGTAATATCCGACATTGATAATACCATCACATCAACAAGTTCTACTACACTACAATCCACTTCGATAGAACGAGACGCATCATCAAGGTCCACTTCGTCCAAACAAACCGTCAAACCAACCACGACCTGGACAGAAACAGTCAAACCTACAACCAATCCAACCACGACCTCCGCAGAAACAGTCACACCTACAACAAAACCAACCACGACCTCCACAGAAACAGTCACACCTACAACAAAACCAACCACGACCTGGATAGAAACAGTCACACCTACAACAAAACCAACCACGACCTCTACAGAAACAGTCACACCTACAACAAAACCAACCACGACCTCTACAGAAACAGTCACACCTACAACAAAACCAACAACGACCTGGACAGAAACAGTCACACCTACAACCAATCCAACCACGACCTCTACAGAAACAGTCACAACTACATCCAAACCAACAACAACCTCCACAGAAACAGTCACAACTACATCCAAACCAACCACGACCTCCACAGAAAAAGTCAAAACTACATCCAAACCAACCACGACCTCCACAGAAACAGTCACATCTACAATCAAACCAACCACGACCTCCACAGAAACAGTAACAACTACATCCAAACCAAACACGGCCTCCACAGAAGCAATCACAACTACATCCAAACCAACCATGACCTCCACAGAAACAGTCACATCTACAACCAAACCAACCACGACCTCCACGGAAACAGTCATATCTACATCCAAACCAACCACGACCTCCACAGAAACAGTCATATCTACATCCAAACCTACCACGACCTCCACAGAAACAGTCACAACAACATCCATACCAACCACGACCTCCACAGAAGCAATCACAACTACATCCAAACCAACAACGACCTCCACAGAAACAGTCACAACTACAACAAAACCAACCACGACCTCCATAGAAACAGTCACAACTACAACAAAACCAACCCCGACCTCAACTGAAACAGTAACAACTACATCCATACCAACCACGACCTCCACAGAAGCAATCACAACTACATCCAAACCAACAACGACCTCCACAGAAACAGTCACAACTACAACAAAACCAACCACGACCTCCATAGAAACAGTCACAACTACATCCAATCCAACCACAACCTCCACAGAAACAGTCACACCTACAACAAAACCAACCACGACCTCCATAGAAACAGTCACAACTACATCCAAACCAACCACGACCTCCACAGAAACAGTCCTATCTACATCCATACCAACCACGACCTCCACAGAAACAGTCACAACTACATCCAAACCAACCACGACCTCCACAGAAGAAATCACAACTACATCCAAACCAACCACGACCTCCACAGAAACAGTAACAACTACATCCAAACCAAACACGGCCTCCACAGAGGCAATCACAACTACATCCAAACCAACCACGACCTCCACAGAAACAGTCACATCTACATCCAAACCAACCACAACTTCCACAGAAGCAATCACAACTACATCCAAACCAAACACGACCTCCACAGAAACAGTAACAACTACATCCAAACCAAACACGGCCTCCACAGAAGCAATCACAACTACATCCAAACCAACCACGACCTCCACAGAAACAGTCAAAACTACATCCAAACCAACCACAACTTCCACAGAAACAGTCACAACTACATCCAAACCAACCACGACCTCCACAGAAAAAGTCACATCTACATCCAAACCAACCACGACCTCCACAGAAACTGTCAAAACTACAACAAAACCAACCACGACCTCCACAGAAACAGTCACACCTACAACAAAACCAACCACGACCTCCACTGAAACAGTCAAAACTACATCCAAACCAACCACAACCTCCACTGAAACAGTCACAACTACATCCAAACCAAACACGGCCTCTAAAGAAACAGTCACACCTACAACAAAACGAACCACGACCTCCAAAGAAACAGTCACACCTACAACAAAACCAACCACAACCTCCACTGAAACATTCACAACTACATCCAAACCAACCATGACCTCTAGAGAAACAGTCACAACTATATCCAAACCAACCACGACTTCCAAAGAAACAGTCACAACCACATCTAAACCAACCACGACTTCCACGGAAACAGTCACGACTACATCCAAATCAACCACGACCTCTACCGAAACAGTCACAACTACAAACAAACCAATCACAACCTCCAATGACACAGTCACATCTACATCCAAACCAACCACGACCTCCAAAGAAACGGTCACAGCTATATCCAAACCAATCACGACCTCCACAGAAACAGTCACAACTACATCCAAACCAACCATAACCTTTAAAGAACCAGTCACAACTACATATAAACCAACCACGACCTCCACAGAAACAGTCACAACTACATCCAAACCAACCACGACCTCCAAAGAACCAGTCACAACTACATCCAAACCAATTACGACCTCCAAAAAAACAGTCATCACTACATTCAAACCAACAACGACTTCCACAGAAACAGTCACAACTACATCCAAACCAACAACGACCTATAGAGAAACAGTCACAACTACATCCAAACCAACCACGACTTTCACAGAAACAGTCACAACTACATCCAAACCAAACACGACCTCCAAAAAAACAGTCATCACTACATCCAAACCAACCACGACCTCAACAGAAACAGTCACAAGTGCATCAAAACCAACCACGACCTCCACAGAAATAGTCACAACTAAATCCAAACCAACCACGACCTCCACAGAAACAGTCACAACTACATCCAAACCAACCACGACCTCCACAGAAACAGTCACAACCTCATCCAAACCAACCACGACCTCCACAGAAACAGTCACAACTACATCCAAACAAACCACGACCTCCACAGAAACAGTCACAACTACATCCAAACCAACCACGTCCTCTACAGAACCAATAACTACCACATCTATACCAACTACGACCTCGACGGAAACAGTCACCACAACTTTGTCAACAACGACCTCCATGAAGACCAAAACATGTAAGCTAAATGTAAAGGCATAGTTTAGAGGGTAAATAATTGCCATTCATTGAATCTGTTTACAAATATAACGAAATGTAGATATGGCATCATAAGTTAACTTCTGATCAGCTTTACGGGCTGTATTCACTGCTAAATAACGTCACACAAAAGGTTAAAGGATTTACATCAACAATTTAGCATTATTTATGTGCCATGCACTTTTTTAAGTTTTTATTTTATATATTTGTCACTCTCGAAAGTCTTTTTTCTCAAACCTTACTCTTTTTTGGACGATCAAGCAATGTGCATCATATTTTATAGAACCGTTCACTATTTATGCAATAAAATCATTACTATATTCATTGATGAAATTATATCGATATCATTTTCATGATCTTATTCTTTCGTATTACATTTTATCTCCACAGCAATACAAATCAATGGCTCAACCACAATTGCTCATGGAGAACTTCTTATTGAGTGCAATGTTCAACACGCACCAAATAACTGGGAAAAGATCGAAGTTATCTCCCCTGACGTCAGTCCTGGCATTTTAGCTGTTGGTTATGCTAACGGAACTGCACAAAAGGACTACAACTCGTACCAACTGGAATTTCAACCTTCTCCAAGTAACGTCTCAATGCATTTACTATTTCCCAACGCAACAAAACACTGTTTCGCGAGGAGAAACTACACATGTTTACTCTATACAGAAGGCGAAGTGTTTGCGGAAACGGCAACAAATGTCTCCATTCCAGGTACGTTTTTACTTCAAAGAACTTGTTCTTTCAAATTTAGTACCCGTATCACAAAACCGAAATTATAGTTGAAGTAAAGGAGATATTTTAACATTAGGCTTTGTTTTGCTCTCGGGTTTTAACAGCATTTAGATCATTCTCAATGTCATATTGCTATATAACTGAAACGATTTCACTGTTATTTAGTTGCAGTTGCAGCCGAAAATCTTGAAATTGTTGGACAAACAACGTTGAATGAAGGAGATAGATATGAAGTGAACTGTACCGGGGATCTGGCTCCGCCATCAAGTGCACTCGACCTGTTTACTAGAACCCCGAGCGACACGTCTTTTACGAAATATTCCGTAAATCCCATTGTAACTAGTGGTGATGTGACCAAATCCTGCTACCTCCAAACAACAAAGAGTTACACTTTGATCGCCAACAGGACTCAAAACGGCACAGAGATGAGGTGTGAGGCGCTTGCCACCTCCTCGGGCTCACGGACGACGTCTGCTTCACGAATGATCGTTGTGAATGTTGTTGGTAAATATCAAAATATTTAAATGTCTATTGTTTTGGATGTAAATTTTGTGTGTTTTTACTCACAGAAGACATAGGCATAATTCTCCATTAATATATCTCTTTTAAACAAGTTTGAATTCATAATTAGGTGTTATGTTACAAATAATGTTTCAAACATATTTCTATACAAGTTTCATTGGTAATGTATTAAAAGACGCATTGCAGAATCATTTATTTCAAACTACCAATACCGTCCATTCTTTCATTAATAATCGTATGTGTATTTTGATACATTCGAAAAAGTATATCTTCTTTTTTCAGAATTTCAACTCAACAGCTCACTCGTAACTCCTCACGGAGATCTACTCGTTGAGTGCAACGTCCAACACGCACCAAATACTTGGAATAAGATCGAAGTTATCTCCCCTGACGTCAGTCCTGGCATTTTAGCTGTTGGTTATGCTAACGGAACTGCACAAAAGGACTACAACTCGTATCAACTGGCATTTCAACCTTCTCCAAGTAACGTCTCAATGCATTTACTATTTCCCAACACAACAAAACACTGTTTCGCGAGGAGAAGCTACACGTGTTTACTCTATACAGAAGGCGAAGTGTTTGCGGAAACGGCAACAAATGTCTCCATTCCAGGTACGTTTTTACATCAAAGAACTTGTTTTTTTTTTTCAAATTTAGAACCCGTATCACAAAACCGAAATTATAGTTTAAGTAAAGGAGATATTTTAACATTAGGCTTTGTTTTGCTCTCGGGTTTTAACAGCATTTAGATCATTCTCAATGTCATATTGCTATATAACTGAAACGATTTCACTGTTATTTAGTTGCAGTTGCAGCCGAAAATCTTGAAATTGTTGGACAAACAACGTTGAATGAAGGAGATAGATATGAAGTGAACTGTACCGGGGATCTGGCTCCGCCATCAAGTGCACTCGACCTGTTTACTAGAACCCCGAGCGACACGTCTTTTACGAAATATTCCGTAAATCCCATTGTAACTAGTGGTGATGTGACCAAATCCTGCTACCTCCAAACAACAAAGAGTTACACTTTGATCGCCAACAGGACTCAAAACGGCACAGAGATGAGGTGTGAGGCGCTTGCCACCTCCTCGGGCTCACGGACGACGTCTGCTTCACGAATGATCGTTGTGAATGTTGTTGGTAAATATCAAAATATTTAAATGTCTATTGTTTTGGATGCAAATTTTGTGTGTTTTTACTCACCGAAGACATAGGCATAATTCTCCATTAATATATCTCTTTTAAACAAGTTTGAATTCATAATTAGGTGTTATGTTACAAATAGTGTTTCAAACATATTTCTATACAAGTTTCATTGGTAATGTATTAAAAGACGCATTGCAGAATCATTTATTTCAAACTACCAATACCGTCCATTCTTTCATTGATAATCGTATGTGTATTTTGATACATTCGAAAAAGTATATCTTCTTTTTTCAGAATTTCAACTCAACAGCTCACTCGTAACTCCTCACGGAGATCTACTCGTTGGGTGCTACGTTCAACACGCACCAAATACTTGGAATAAGATCGAAGTTATCTCCCCTGACGTCAGTCCTGGCATTTTAGCTGTTGGTTATGCTAACGGAACTGCACAAAAGGACTACAACTCGTACCAACTGGCATTTCAACCTTCTCCAAGTAACGTCTCAATGCATTTACTATTTCCCAACACAACAAAACACTGTTTCGCGAGGAGAAGCTACACGTGTTTACTCTATACAGAAGGCGAAGTGTTTGCGGAAACGGCAACAAATGTCTCCATTCCAGGTACGTTTTTACATCAAAGAACTTGTTTTTTTTTCAAATTTAGAACCCGTATCACAAAACCGAAATTATAGTTGAAGTAAAGGAGATATTTTAACATTAGGCTTTGTTTTGCTCTCGGGTTTTAACAGCATTTAGATCATTCTCAATGTCATATTGCTATATAACTGAAACGATTTCACTGTTATTTAGTTGCAGTTGCAGCCGAAAATCTTGAAATTGTTGGACAAACAACGTTGAATGAAGGAGATAGATATGAAGTGAACTGTACCGGGGATCTGGCTCCGCCATCAAGTGCACTCGACCTGTTTACTAGAACCCCGAGCGACACGTCTTTTACGAAATATTCCGTAAATCCCATTGTAACTAGTGGTGATGTGACCAAATCCTGCTACCTCCAAACAACACAGAGTTACACTTTGATCGCCAACAGGACTCAAAACGGCACAGAGATGAGATGTGAGGCGCTTGTCACTTCCTCGGGCTCACGGACGACGTCTGCTTCACGAATGGTCGTTGTGAATGTTGTTGGTAAATGTCAGAATATTTAACTGTCTATTGTTTTGGATGCAATTTTTTTGTATTTTTACTCACCGAAGACATAGCCATAATTCTCCATTAATATATCTCTTTTAAACAAGTTTGAATTCATAATTAGGTGTTATGTTACAAATAATGTTTCAAACATATTTCTATACAAGTTTCATTGGTAATGTATTAAAAGACGCATTGCAGAATTATTTATTTCAAACTACCAATACCGTCCATTCTTTCATTGAGAATCGTATGTGTAATTTGATACATTCGAAAAAGTATATCTTCTTTTTTCAGAATTTCAACTCAACAGCTCACTCGCAACTCCTCACGGAGATCTACTCGTTGAGTGCAACGTCCAACACGCACCAAATACTTGGAATAAGATCGAAGTTATCTCCCCTGACGTCAGTCCTGGCATTTTAGCTGTTGGTTATGCTAACGGAACTGCACAAAAGGACTACAACTCGTACCAACTGGCATTTCAACCTTCTCCAAGTAACGTCTCAATGCATTTACTATTTCCCAACACAACAAAACACTGTTTCGCGAGGAGAAGCTACACGTGTTTACTCTATACAGAAGGCGAAGTGTTTGCGGAAACGGCAACAAATGTCTCCATTCCAGGTACGTTTTTACATCAAAGAACTTGGTTTTTTTCAAATTTAGAACCCGTATCACAATACCGAAATTATAGTTGAAGTAAAGGAGATATTTTAACATGAGGCTTTGTTTTGCTCTCGGGTTTTAACAGCATTTAGATCATTCTCAATGTCATATTGCTATATAACTGAAACGATTTCACTGTTATTTAGTTGCAGTTGCAGCCGAAAATCTTGAAATTGTTGGACAAACAACGTTGAATGAAGGAGATAGATATGAAGTGAACTGTACCGGGGATCTGGCTCCGCCATCAAGTGCACTCGACCTGTTTACTAGAACCCCGAGCGACACGTCTTTTACGAAATATTTCGTAAATCCCATTGTAACTAGTGGTGATGTGACCAAATCCTGCTACCTCCAAACAACAAAGAGTTACACTTTGATCGCCAACAGGACTCAAAACGGCACAGAGATGAGATGTGAGGCGCTTGCCACTTCCTCGGGCTCACGGACGACGTCTGCTTCACGAATGGTCGTTGTGAATGTTGTTGGTAAATGTCAGAATATTTAACTGTCTGTTGTTTTGGATGCAAATTTTTTGTGTTTTTACTCACCGAAGACATAGCCATAATTCTCCATTAATATATCTCTTTCAAACAAGTTTGAATTCATAATTAGGTGTTATGTTACAAATAATGTTTCAAACATATTTCTATACAAGTTTCATTGGTAATGTATTAAAAGACGCATTGCAGAATTATTTATTTCAAACTACCAATACCGTCCATTCTTTCATTGATAATCGTATGTGTAATTTGATACATTCGAAAAAGTATATCTTCTTTTTTCAGAATTTCAACTCAACAGCTCACTCGTAACTCCTCACGGAGATCTACTCGTTGAGTGCAACGTCCAACACGCACCAAATACTTGGAATAAGATCGAAGTTATCTCCCCTGACGTCAGTCCTGGCATTTTAGCTGTTGGTTATGCTAACGGAACTGCACAAAAGGACTACAACTCGTACCAACTGGCATTTCAACCTTCTCCAAGTAACGTCTCAATGCATTTACTATTTCCCAACACAACAAAACACTGTTTCGCGAGGAGAAACTACACGTGTTTACTCTATACAGAAGGCGAAGTGTTTGCGGAAACGGCAACAAATGTCTCCATTCCAGGTACGTTTTTACATCAAAGAACTTGGTTTTTTTCAAATTTAGAACCCGTATCACAATACCGAAATTATAGTTGAAGTAAAGGAGATATTTTAACATGAGGCTTTGTTTTGCTCTCGGGTTTTAACAGCATTTAGATCATTCTCAATGTCATATTGCTATATAACTGAAACGATTTCACTGTTATTCAGTTGCAGTTGCAGCCGAAAATCTTGAAATTGTTGGACAAACAACGTTGAATGAAGGAGATAGATATGAAGTGAACTGTACCGGGGATCTGGCTCCGCCATCAAGTGCACTCGACCTGTTTACTAGAACCCCGAGCGACACGTCTTTTACGAAATATTTCGTAAATCCCATTGTAACTAGTGGTGATGTGACCAAATCCTGCTACCTCCAAACAACAAAGAGTTACACTTTGATCGCCAACAGGACTCAAAACGGCACAGAGATGAGATGTGAGGCGCTTGCCACTTCCTCGGGCTCACGGACGACGTCTGCTTCACGAATGGTCGTTGTGAATGTTGTTGGTAAATGTCAGAATATTTAACTGTCTGTTGTTTTGGATGCAAATTTTTTGTGTTTTTACTCACCGAAGACATAGCCATAATTCTCCATTAATATATCTCTTTCAAACAAGTTTGAATTCATAATTAGGTGTTATGTTACAAATAATGTTTCAAACATATTTCTATACAACTTTCATTGGTAATGTATTAAAAGACGCATTGCAGAATCATTTATTTCAAACTACCAATACCGTCCATTCTTTCATTGATAATCGTATGTGTATTTTGATACATTCGAAAAAGTATATCTTCTTTTTTCAGAAATTCAACTCAACAGCTCACTCGTAACTCCTCACGGAGATCTACTCGTTGAGTGCAACGTCCAACACGCACCAAATACTTGGAATAAGATCGAAGTTATCTCCCCTGACGTCAGTCCTGGCATTTTAGCTGTTGGTTATGCTAACGGAACTGCACAAACGGACTACAACTCGTATCAACTGGCATTTCAACCTTCTCCAAGTAACGTCTCAATGCATTTACTATTTCCCAACACATCAAAACACTGTTTCGCGAGGAGAAGCTACACGTGTTTACTCTATACAGAAGGCGAAGTGTTTGCGGAAACGGCAACAAATGTCTCCATTCCAGGTACGTTTTTACATCAAAGAACTTGTTTTTGTCAAATTTAGAACCCGTATCACAAAACCGAAATTATAGTTGAAGTAAAGGAGATATTTTAACATTAGACTTTGTTTTGCTCTCGGGTTTTAACAGCATTTAGATCATTCTCAATGTCATATTGCTATATAACTGAAACGATTTCACTGTTATATAGTTGCAGTTGCAGCCGAAAATCTTGAAATTGTTGGACAAACAACGTTGAATGAAGGAGATAGATATGAAGTGAACTGTACCGGGGATCTGGCTCCGCCATCAAGTGCACTCGACCTGTTTACTAGAACCCCGAGCGACACGTCTTTTACGAAATATTCCGTAAATCCCATTGTAACTAGTGGTGATGTGACCAAATCCTGCTACCTTCAAACAACAAAGAGTTACACTTTGATCGCCAACAGGACTCAAAACGGCACAGAGATGAGATGTGAGGCGCTTGCCACTTCCTCGGGCTCACGGACGACGTCTGCTTCACGAATGGTCGTTGTGAATGTTGTTGGTAAATGTCAGAATATTTAACTGTCTGTTGTTTTGGATGCAAATTTTTTGTGTTTTTACTCACCGAAGACATAGCCATAATTCTCCATTAATATATCTCTTTTAAACAAGTTTGAATTCATAATTAGGTGTTATGTTACAAATAATGTTTCAAACATATTTCTATACAAGTTTTATTGGTAATGTATTAAAAGACGCATTGCAGAATTATTTATTTCAAACTACCAATACCGTTTATTCTTTCATTGAGAATCGTATGTGTAATTTAATACATTCGAAAAAGTATATCTTCTTGTTTCAGAATTTCAACTCAACAGCTCACTCGTAACTCCTCACGGAGATCTACTCGTTGAGTGCAACGTTCAACACGCACCAAATACTTGGAATAAGATCGAAGTTATCTCCCCTGACGTCAGTCCTGGCATTTTAGCTGTTGGTTATGCTAACGGAACTGCACAAAAGGACTACAACTCGTACCAACTGGCATTTCAACCTTCTCCAAGTAACGTCTCAATGCATTTACTATTTCCCAACACAACAAAACACTGTTTCGCGAGGAGAAACTACACGTGTTTACTCTATACAGAAGGCGAAGTGTTTGCGGAAACGGCAACAAATGTCTCCATTCCAGGTACGTTTTTACTTCAAAGAACTTGGTTTTTTTTCAAATTTAGAACCCGTATCACAAAACCGAAATTATAGTTGAAGTAAAGGAGATATTTTAACATTAGGCTTTGTTTTGCTCTCGGGTTTTAACAGCATTTAGATCATTCTCAATGTCATATTGCTATATAACTGAAACGATTTCACTGTTATTTAGTTGCAGTTGCAGCCGAAAATCTTGAAATTGTTGGACAAACAACGTTGAATGAAGGAGATAGATATGAAGTGAACTGTACCGGGGATCTGGCTCCGCCATCAAGTGCACTCGACCTGTTTACTAGAACCCCGAGCGACACGTCTTTTACGAAATATTCCGTAAATCCCATTGTAACTAGTGGTGATGTGACCAAATCCTGCTACCTTCAAACAACAAAGAGTTACACTTTGATCGCCAACAGGACTCAAAACGGCACAGAGATGAGATGTGAGGCGCTTGCCACTTCCTCTGGCTTACGGACGACGTCTGCTTCACGAATGGTCGTTGTGAATGTTGTTGGTAAATGTCAGAATATTTAACTGTCTGTTGTTTTGGATGCAAATTTTTTGTGTTTTTACTCACCGAAGACATAGCCATAATTCTCCATTAATATATCTCTTTTAAACAAGTTTGAATTCATAATTAGGTGTTATGTTACAAATAATGTTTCAAACATATTTCTATACAAGTTTTATTGGTAATGTATTAAAAGACGCATTGCAGAATTATTTATTTCAAACTACCAATACCGTTTATTCTTTCATTGAGAATCGTATGTGTAATTTAATACATTCGAAAAAGTATATCTTCTTGTTTCAGAATTTCAACTCAACAGCTCACTCGTAACTCCTCATGGAGATCTACTCGTTGAGTGCAACGTTCAACACGCACCAAATACTTGGAATAAGATCGAAGTTATCTCCCCTGACGTCAGTCCTGGCATTTTAGCTGTTGGTTATGCTAACGGAACTGCACAAAAGGACTACAACTCGTACCAACTGGCATTTCAACCTTCTCCAAGTAACGTCTCAATGCATTTACTATTTCCCAACACAACAAAACACTGTTTCGCGAGGAGAAACTACACGTGTTTACTCTATACAGAAGGCGAAGTGTTTGCGGAAACGGCAACAAATGTCTCCATTCCAGGTACGTTTTTACTTCAAAGAACTTGGTTTTGTCAAATTTAGAACCCGTATCACAAAACCGAAATTATAGTTGAAGTAAAGGAGATATTTTAACATTAGGCTTTGTTTTGCTCTCGGGTTTTAACAGCATTTAGATCATTCTCAATGTCATATTGCTATATAACTGAAACGATTTCACTGTTATTTAGTTGCAGTTGCAGCCGAAAATCCTGAAATTGTTGGACAAACAACGTTGAATGAAGGAGATAGATATGAAGTGAACTGTACCGGGGATCTGGCTCCGCCATCAAGTGCACTCGACCTGTTTACTAGAACCCCGAGCGACACGTCTTTTACGAAATATTCCGTAAATCCCATTGTAACTAGTGGTGATGTGACCAAATCCTGCTACCTCCAAACAACAAAGAGTTACACTTTGATCGCCAACAGGACTCAAAACGGCACAGAGATGAGATGTGAGGCGCTTGCCACTTCCTCGGGCTCACGGACGACGTCTGCTTCACGAATGGTCGTTGTGAATGTTGTTGGTAAATGTCAGAATATTTAACTGTCTGTTGTTTTGGATGTAAATTTTTTGTGTTTTTACTCACAGAAGACATAGGCATAATTCTCCATTAATATATCTCTTTTAAACAAGTTTGAATTCATAATTAGGTGTTATGTTACAAATAATGTTTCAAACATATTTCTATACAAGTTTCATTGGTAATGTATTAAAAGACGCATTGCAGAATCATTTATTTCAAACTACCAATACCGTCCATTCTTTCATTGATAATCGTATTTGTATTTTGATACATTCGAAAAAGTATATCTTCTTTTTTCAGAATTTCAACTCAACAGCTCACTCGTAACTCCTCACGGAGATCTACTCGTTGAGTGCAACGTCCAACACGCACCAAATACTTGGAATAAGATCGAAGTTATCTCCCCTGACGTCAGTCCTGGCATTTTAGCTGTTGGTTATGCTAACGGAACTGCACAAAAGGACTACAACTCGTGTCAACTGGCATTTCAACCTTCTCCAAGTAACGTCTCAATGCATTTACTATTTCCCAACACAACAAAACACTGTTTCGCGAGGAGAAGCTACACGTGTTTACTCTATACAGAAGGCGAAGTGTTTGCGGAAACAGCAACAAATGTCTCCATTCCAGGTACGTTTTTACTTGAAAGAACTTGGTTTTGTCAAATTTAGAACCCGTATCACAAAACCGAAATTATAGTTGAAGTAAAGGAGATATTTTAACATTAGGCTTTGTTTTGCTCTCGGGTTTTAACAGCATTTAGATCATTCTCAATGTCATATTGCTATATAACTGAAACGATTTCACTGTTATTTAGTTGCAGTTGCAGCCGAAAATCTTGAAATTGTTGGACAAACAACGTTGAATGAAGGAGATAGATATGAAGTGAACTGTACCGGAGATCTGGCTCCGCCATCAAGTGCACTCGACCTGTTTACTAGAACCCCGAGCGACACGTCTTTTACGAAATATTCCGTAAATCCCATTGTAACTAGTGGTGATGTGACCAAATCCTGCTACCTCCAAACAACAAAGAGTTACACTTTGATCGCCAACAGGACTCAAAACGGCACAGAGATGAGATGTGAGGCGCTTGCCACTTCCTCTGGCTCACGGACGACGTCTGCTTCACGAATGGTCGTTGTGAATGTTGTTGGTAAATGTCAGAATATTTAACTGTCTGTTGTTTTGGATGCAATTTTTTTGTGTTTTTACTCACCGAAGACATAGGCATAATTCTCCATTAATATATCTCTTTTAAACAAGTTTGAATTCATAATTAGGTGTTATGTTACAAATAATGTTTCAAACATATTTCTATACAAGTTTCATTGGTAATGTATTAAAAGACGCATTGCAGAATTATTTATTTCAAACTACCAATACCGTCCATTCTTTCATTGAGAATCGTATGTGTATTTTGATACATTCGAAAAAGTATATCTTCTTTTTTCAGAAATTCAACTCAACAGCTCACTCGTAACTCCTCATGGAGATCTACTCGTTGAGTGCAACGTCCAACACGCACCAAATACTTGGAATAAGATCGAAGTTATCTCCCCTGACGTCAGTCCTGGCATTTTAGCTGTTGGTTATGCTAACGGAACTGCACAAAAGGACTACAACTCGTACCAACTGGCATTTCAACCTTCTCCAAGTAACGTCTCAATGCATTTACTATTTCCCAACACAACAAAACACTGTTTTGCGAGGAGAAGCTACACGTGTTTACTCTATACAGAAGGCGAAGTGTTTGCGGAAACGGCAACAAATGTCTCCATTCCAGGTACGTTTTTACTTCAAAGAACTTGGTTTTGTCAAATTTAGAACCCGTATCACAAAACCGAAATTAAAGTTGAAGTAAAGGAGATATTTTAACATTAGGCTTTGTTTTGCTCTCGGGTTTTAACAGCATTTAGATCATTCTCAATGTCATATTGCTATATAACTGAAACGATTTCACTGTTATTTAGTTGCAGTTGCAGCCGAAAATCTTGAAATTGTTGGACAAACAACGTTGAATGAAGGAGATAGATATGAAGTGAACTGTACCGGGGATCTGGCTCCGCCATCAAGTGCACTCGACCTGTTTACTAGAACCCCGAGCGACACGTCTTTTACGAAATATTCCGTAAATCCCATTGTAACTAGTGGTGATGTGACCAAATCCTGCTACCTCCAAACAACAAAGAGTTACACTTTGATCGCCAACAGGACTCAAAACGACACAGAGATGAGATGTGAGGCGCTTGCCACTTCCTCGGGCTCACGGACGACGTCTGCTTCACGAATGGTCGTTGTGAATGTTGTTGGTAAATGTCAGAATATTTAACTGTCTGTTGTTTTGGATGCAATTTTTTTGTGTTTTTACTCACCGAAGACATAGGCATAATTCTCCATTAATATATCTCTTTTAAACAAGTTTGAATTCATAATTAGGTGTTATGTTACAAATAATGTTTCAAACATATTTCTATACAAGTTTCATTGGTAATGTATTAAAAGACGCATTGCAGAATCATTTATTTCAAACTACCAATACCGTCCATTCTTTCATTGATAATCGTATGTGTATTTTGATACATTCGAAAAAGTATATCTTCTTGTTTCAGAATTTCAACTCAACAGCTCACTCGTAACTCCTCACGGAGATCTACTCGTTGAGTGCAACGTCCAACACGCACCAAATACTTGGAATAAGATCGAAGTTATCTCCCCTGACGTCAGTCCTGGCATTTTAGCTGTTGGTTATGCTAACGGAACTGCACAAAAGGACTACAACTCGTACCAACTGGCATTTCAACCTTCTCCAAGTAACGTCTCAATGCATTTACTATTTCCCAACACAACAAAACACTGTTTCGCGAGGAGAAGCTACACGTGTTTACTCTATACAGAAGGCGAAGTGTTTGCGGAAACGGCAACAAATGTCTCCATTCCAGGTACGTTTTTGCTTCAAAGTACTTGTTTTTTTTTCAAATTTAGAACCCGTATCACAAAACCGAAATTATAGTTGAAGTAAAGGAGATATTTTAACATTAGGCTTTGTTTTGCTCTCGGGTTTTAACAGCATTTAGATCATTCTCAATGTCATATTGCTATATAACTGAAACGATTTCACTGTTATTTAGTTGCAGTTGCAGCCGAAAATCTTGAAATTGTTGGACAAACAACGTTGAATGAAGGAGATAGATATGAAGTGAACTGTACCGGGGATCTGGCTCCGCCATCAAGTGCACTCGACCTGTTTACTAGAACCCCGAGCGACACGTCTTTTACGAAATATTCCGTAAATCCCATTGTAACTAGTGGTGATGTGACCAAATCCTGCTACCTCCAAACAACAAAGAGTTACACTTTGATCGCCAACAGGACTCAAAACGGCACAGAGATGAGATGTGAGGCGCTTGTCACTTCCTCTGGCTCACGGACGACGTCTGCTTCACGAATGGTCGTTGTGAATGTTGTTGGTAAATGTCAGAATATTTAACTGTCTGTTGTTTTGGATGCAATTTTTTTTGTGTTTTTACTCACCGAAGACATAGCCATAATTCTCCATTAATATATCTCTTTTAAACAAGTTTGAATTCATAATTAGGTGTTATGTTACAAATAATGTTTCAAACATATTTCTATACAAGTTTCATTGGTAATGTATTAAAAGACGCATTGCAGAATTATTTATTTCAAACTACCAATACCGTCCATTCTTTCATTGAGAATCGTATGTGTATTTTGATACATTCGAAAAAGTATATCTTCTTTTTTCAGAAATTCAACTCAACAGCTCACTCGTAACTCCTCATGGAGATCTACTCGTTGAGTGCAACGTCCAACACGCACCAAATACTTGGAATAAGATCGAAGTTATCTCCCCTGACGTCAGTCCTGGCATTTTAGCTGTTGGTTATGCTAACGGAACTGCACAAAAGGACTACAACTCGTACCAACTGGCATTTCAACCTTCTCCAAGTAACGTCTCAATGCATTTACTATTTCCCAACACAACAAAACACTGTTTTGCGAGGAGAAGCTACACGTGTTTACTCTATACAGAAGGCGAAGTGTTTGCGGAAACGGCAACAAATGTCTCCATTCCAGGTACGTTTTTACTTCAAAGAACTTGGTTTTGTCAAATTTAGAACCCGTATCACAAAACCGAAATTAAAGTTGAAGTAAAGGAGATATTTTAACATTAGGCTTTGTTTTGCTCTCGGGTTTTAACAGCATTTAGATCATTCTCAATGTCATATTGCTATATAACTGAAACGATTTCACTGTTATTTAGTTGCAGTTGCAGCCGAAAATCTTGAAATTGTTGGACAAACAACGTTGAATGAAGGAGATAGATATGAAGTGAACTGTACCGGGGATCTGGCTCCGCCATCAAGTGCACTCGACCTGTTTACTAGAACCCCGAGCGACACGTCTTTTACGAAATATTCCGTAAATCCCATTGTAACTAGTGGTGATGTGACCAAATCCTGCTACCTCCAAACGACAAAGAGTTACACTTTGATCGCCAACAGGACTCAAAACGGCACAGAGATGAGATGTGAGGCGCTTGCCACTTCCTCTGGCTCACGGACGACGTCTGCTTCACGAATGGTCGTTGTGAATGTTGTTGGTAAATGTCAAAATATTTAACTGTCTGTTGTTTTGGATGCAAATTTTTTGTGTTTTTACTCACCGAAGACATAGGCATAATTCTCCATTAATATATCTCTTTTAAACAAGTTTGAATTCATAATTAGGTGTTATGTTACAAATAATGTTTCAAACATATTTCTATACAAGTGTCATTGGTAATGTATTAAAAGACGCATTGCAGAATTATTTATTTCAAACTACCAATACCGTCCATTCTTTCATTGAGAATCGTATGTGTATTTTGATACATTCGAAAAAGTATATCTTCTTTTTTCAGAATTTCAACTCAACAGCTCACTCGTAACTCCTCATGGAGATCTACTCGTTGAGTGCAACGTCCAACACGCACCAAATACTTGGAATAAGATCGAAGTTATCTCCCCTGACGTCAGTCCTGGCATTTTAGCTGTTGGTTATGCTAACGGAACTGCACAAAAGGACTACAACTCGTATCAACTGGCATTTCAACCTTCTCCAAGTAACGTCTCAATGCATTTACTATTTCCCAACACAACAAAACACTGTTTCGCGAGGAGAAGCTACACGTGTTTACTCTATACAGAAGGCGAAGTGTTTGCGGAAACGGCAACAAATGTCTCCATTCCAGGTACGTTTTTGCTTCAAAGTACTTGTTTTTTTTCAAATTTAGAACCCGTATCACAAAACCGAAATTATAGTTGAAGTAAAGGAGATGTTTTAACATTAGGCTTTGTTTTGCTCCCGGGTTTTAACAACATTTAGATCATTCTCAATGTCATATTGCTATATAACTGAAACGATTTCACTGTTATATAGTTGCAGTTGCAGCCGAAAATCTTGAAATTGTTGGACAAACAACGTTAAATGAAGGAGATAGATATGAAGTGAACTGTACCGGGGATCTGGCTCCGCCATCAAGTGTACTCGACCTGTTTACTAGAACCCCGAGCGACACGTCTTTTACGAAATATTCCGTAAATCCTATTGTAACTAGTGGTGATGTGACCAAATCCTGCTACCTCCAAACAACAAAGAGTTACACTTTGATCGCCAACAGGACTCAAAACGGCACAGAGATGAGATGTGAGGCGCTTGTCACTTCCTCTGGCTCACGGACGACGTCTGCTTCACGAATGATCGTTGTGAATGTTGTTGGTAAATATCAAAATATTTAACTGTCTATTGTTTTGGATGCAAATTTTTGTGTTTTTACTCATCGAAGACATAGTCATATTTCTTCATTAATATATCTCTTTTAAACAAGTTTGAATTCATAATTAGGTGTTATGTTACAAATAATGTTTCAAACATATTTCTATACAAGTTTCATTGGTAATGTATTAAAAGACGCATTGCAGAATCATTTATTTCAAACTACCAATACCGTCCATTCTTTCATTGATAATCGTATGTGTATTTTGATACATTCGAAAAAGTATATCTTCTTGTTTCAGAATTTCAACTCAACAGCTCACTCGTAACTCCTCACGGAGATCTACTCGTTGAGTGCAACGTCCAACACGCACCAAATACTTGGAATAAGATCGAAGTTATCTCCCCTGACGTCAGTCCTGGCATTTTAGCTGTTGGTTATGCTAACGGAACTGCACAAAAGGACTACAACTCGTACCAACTGGCATTTCAACCTTCTCCAAGTAACGTCTCAATGCATTTACTATTTCCCAACACAACAAAACACTGTTTCGCGAGGAGAAACTACACGTGTTTACTCTATACAGAAGGCGAAGTGTTTGCGGAAACGGCAACAAATGTCTCCATTCCAGGTACGTTTTTACTTCAAAGAACTTGGTTTTTTTCAAATTTAGAACCCGTATCACAAAACCGAAATTATAGTTGAAGTAAAGGAGATATTTTAACATTAGGCTTTGTTTTGCTCTCGGGTTTTAACAGCATTTAGATCATTCTCAATGTCATATTGCTATATAACTGAAACGATTTCACTGTTATTTAGTTGCAGTTGCAGCCGAAAATCTTGAAATTGTTGGACAAACAACGTTGAATGAAGGAGATAGATATGAAGTGAACTGTACCGGGGATCTGGCTCCGCCATCAAGTGCACTCGACCTGTTTACTAGAACCCCGAGCGACACGTCTTTTACGAAATATTCCGTAAATCCCATTGTAACTAGTGGTGATGTGACCAAATCCTGCTACCTCCAAACAACAAAGAGTTACACTTTGATCGCCAACAGGACTCAAAACGGCACAGAGATGAGATGTGAGGCGCTTGTCACTTCCTCTGGCTCACGGACGACGTCTGCTTCACGAATGGTCGTTGTGAATGTTGTTGGTAAATGTCAGAATATTTAACTGTCTGTTGTTTTGGATGCAATTTTTTTTGTGTTTTTACTCACCGAAGACATAGCCATAATTCTCCATTAATATATCTCTTTTAAACAAGTTTGAATTCATAATTAGGTGTTATGTTACAAATAATGTTTCAAACATATTTCTATACAAGTTTCATTGGTAATGTATTAAAAGACGCATTGCAGAATTATTTATTTCAAACTACCAATACCGTCCATTCTTTCATTGAGAATCGTATGTGTATTTTGATACATTCGAAAAAGTATATCTTCTTTTTTCAGAAATTCAACTCAACAGCTCACTCGTAACTCCTCATGGAGATCTACTCGTTGAGTGCAACGTCCAACACGCACCAAATACTTGGAATAAGATCGAAGTTATCTCCCCTGACGTCAGTCCTGGCATTTTAGCTGTTGGTTATGCTAACGGAACTGCACAAAAGGACTACAACTCGTATCAACTGGCATTTCAACCTTCTCCAAGTAACGTCTCAATGCATTTACTATTTCCCAACACAACAAAACACTGTTTCGCGAGGAGAAGCTACACGTGTTTACTCTATACAGAAGGCGAAGTGTTTGCGGAAACGGCAACAAATGTCTCCATTCCAGGTACGTTTTTGCTTCAAAGTACTTGTTTTTTTTTCAAATTTAGAACCCGTATCACAAAACCGAAATTATAGTTGAAGTAAAGGAGATGTTTTAACATTAGGCTTTGTTTTGCTCTCGGGTTTTAACAACATTTAGACCATTCTCAATGTCATATTGCTATATAACTGAAACGATTTCACTGTTATATAGTTGCAGTTGCAGCCGAAAATCTTGAAATTGTTGGACAAACAACGTTAAATGAAGGAGATAGATATGAAGTGAACTGTACCGGGGATCTGGCTCCGCCATCAAGTGCACTCGACCTGTTTACTAGAACCCCGAGCGACACGTCTTTTACGAAATATTCCGTAAATCCTATTGTAACTAGTGGTGATGTGACCAAATCCTGCTACCTCCAAACAACAAAGAGTTACACTTTGATCGCCAACAGGACTCAAAACGGCACAGAGATGAGATGTGAGGCGCTTGTCACTTCCTCTGGCTCACGGACGACGTCTGCTTCACGAATGATCGTTGTGAATGTTGTTGGTAAATATCAAAATATTTAACTGTCTATTGTTTTGGATGCAAATTTTTGTGTTTTTACTCATCGAAGACATAGTCATATTTCTTCATTAATATATCTCATTTAAACAAGTTTGAATTCATACTTAGGTGTTATGTTACAAATAATGTTTCAAACATATTTCTATACAAGTTTCATTGGTAATGTATTAAAAGACGCATTGCAGAATTATTTATTTCAAACTACCAATACCGTCCATTCTTTCATTGATAATCGTATGTGTAATTTAATACATTCGAAAAAGTATATCTTCTTTTTTTCAGAATTTCAACTCAACAGCTCACTCGTAACTCCTCACGGAGATCTACTCGTTGAGTGCAACGTTCAACACGCACCAAATACTTGGAATAAGATCGAAGTTATCTCCCCTGACGTCAGTCCTGGCATTTTAGCTGTTGGTTATGCTAACGGAACTGCACAAAAGGACTACAACTCGTACCAACTGGCATTTCAACCTTCTCCAAGTAACGTCTCAATGCATTTACTATTTCCCAACACAACAAAACACTGTTTCGCGAGGAGAAACTACACGTGTTTACTCTATACAGAAGGCGAAGTGTTTGCGGAAACGGCAACACATGTTTCCATCCCAGGTACGAATACAAATGAAATGCACTTCAATAATTGTAGTAATTATTTTCACTATTTAGTCACAATTTCAATTACGATGATGGTCTCAAAGCATATCTTCCAAATATTATTGCGGCATCCTGTTTTTATTGGTGTTTTGCAGTAATCTCATATAAATAATACGGAACACAAATGAAAATAAAGCACAAGAAGAATACTCGTTTCCATATCTAATTTATTGATACAGCAATATACAACTTAAGCATGCTGCAGATAAATGTTTCTTTAATATTTAGTTGTAGATGCTGCAGACAACGTTAAAATTGAAAGTAATGCCTACTGGAATGAAGGTGACGTACAAATAGTGAACTGTACCGGGGATCTGGCTCCGCCATCAAGTACACTCGACCTATTTACTAGAACCTCCAGTGATACGTTATTTACAAAGTCACATGTGACACCAATGGTTACAGTTGAGGGTATGACAGAGTCTTGCTACCTCCAAACAAGAAAGAGTTACCATTTCACTGCTGACAAAACTAATAACGGGGCGGAGTTTAGGTGTGAGGCGCTGAATTCTTCGAGTGGATTATCATCAATATCAGGAACACGGTTAATTACTGTGAGAGCTGCTGGTACGTATAACCTAACATGATCCTTCATCCCCAGTCCCCCAACCATGATTCCTAATCCCCCACCCCTAGTCTCCATCCCTAATCTCCCACCCCTAGTCCCCATCCCTAATCTCCCACCCCTGGTCCCCATCCCTAATCCCCCGACCCTAGTCCCCATCCCTAATCCGCCATTCCTAGTCCCCTGCCCTAATCCCCCACCCCTAGTCCCCATCCCTAATCCCCCACCCCTAGTCTCCATCCCTAATCCCCCACCCCTAGTCCCCATCCATAATCCACCACCCCTAGTCCCCATCCCTAATCCACCACCCCTAGTCCCCATCCCTCACCCAATATATATTCCCCAGTCCAAGCATTTTTAGACAAATGTCTAGGTTAGGTATATGTTTTCTTTATATGATCATTATAACAGGAGAAAATAATGGTTCATTGATAAGTCTGTTTTATCTTAGGGTGTATGCTAGTTAAGGGTCTGGAAGATATATGAATCAGAGTTTTGAGACCATACTTATAAAGAAAACTATATATTCATCATTTTACACTTATTAAAACTTTCCGATCTCTCCTTCAAAGAACAGAGAAGTAATGCTAAGCTATTTGCAACCTCGTTACCATCTCCTTCATATCCATTACGATTGCATTGATTACCAGTTGTTCAATATTTTCTTATTTGGAACGTCGTCACACACTATTTCCTTCTTTGCCGATTTGTTTCCTTCGTGTTATTATATTTATACTGTTTTTGTTATTTCGGCGATTAAGCTGGATTGATTCTGTATTTTGGAATTTTATTGTTGAAAAAAGGCGCGGCAGGATTGGTTAGCATTAGTGCCATGTCGTTGTTAGGTATCGTGATTTTCGTGGTCGATGTCGACTGCTGACAAACAAACTAACAACACAAGGATTCGAGAGATGCATGTTAATTAGAGGCATGGGCAAATTTTATGGTCGCCTTCTATGTTTCATTGAGAAATATTCTGTATCTTTCAGTGATATGAAGATAAACGCTTTTTAGTATGCTCATTTGTTTGTTACCTTGTTGTGATTGACAATGATACTCAGTTCTCGTTTTGAGAACTTGTTGTTTACTTGGATGTGACAATGATTTACATGGCGGGTGTCGTCAGTGAAGCAGAAGACACTTACTCTTCTGGAACACCTGGCCTTATTCTCTTCCGGGTCTTATTCTCTTGTGCTTTTACGAGAGTCTCCATGTAAATATTTCTTTTGCTCCTATTTTGCCTCTAGTATAATCGATTTTGATTTCGGATTTTGGTTTTGTTGACGCGTTGGTAATATCCGATTATTTTGTAAGTTCCAAATGGAGATTTATTGGGGTTAATCTAACATAAAAGTTTTTTTTGTCAGAAATGGAGATGAATGATTCAGTCACCACACCAGAGGAGGATCTGACCATTAGCTGTAACGTCCGATACGCGCCGTCCGGATGGGATAACTTCAGTATAGTCTCAGTGGACAACGCCGACATTTACGAGACCGCCTTCTCCAACGGAACAATTCAACAAGGCAACAGTTCCTATACAGCTAGACTACAGCAGAGTGTTTCTGGTATGACACTTAGCGTGGTGTTTCCTAATACCACAACACACTGTTACGCTAGAGGGCGCTACGTGTGTACATTAACATACAACGGATTCACCGTCATCAATAACACAGCCTCAGTTGTAATTGCAGGTAAGCTTAAAGACAACAGTTATGTTTTTGTCTAAGTATTGCATGTAAAGGAAGGTGAACAATTTTTAGTGTGATTATAAGTGTGTTTAAGTCTGATTGAGACTGATGACTCGGTTCCCACTTAAAAGGGCGCGATTGTTTCGTAAACGTTTCCAGGATTTCCATGACGGATGTCGTCTATGAAGCAGAAGACTCATTCTTCTGTTACACACGCTCGATTTTTTTATGTTTGGGTTTTGTTGACTCTTTGGTATTATCTTATTTTTCTCTGATTAGTACCACATTAAGCGTCATAGACATATGACTTGTTTTATCATTTTAGTTTCATAGATATATAGTTTGTTTTGTTAGTTTGTTTTTGTATTATTTTTATTTCAGATGTCGCCAGCAATCTAACAATAAACGAAATCGGTAGAGTTAATGAGGGTGATAGGTACGAGCTGAACTGTTCCGGACGAGTGGCTACAGAAGGCGGGGATTTCCACCTCCATGTACGATCTGTTAATACTACCGACTTTGTCAGGATGGCAGAAGTTCCCATAGTAACCGTTGGTGACAATGACCTATGTCATAGATTTCTAACAAAAACTTACAGTTTCATCGCTGATAATGTCCAGAATGGAACAGCATTCTCATGCGTGGCCACCAATTACAAACTAGCATCTTACCAAAGGACCCCATCAATCGAAATTGTTGTGGATTTTGCAGGTACTTTGCATGCACAAATCTAGTAATCTGTCTTTTCGATATTTAAAGACGTTTAAATTGTTGATAATAAAGTTTTAAAAGCTGCGTATTGTTTAATTGTAAAATTACCGTTAAAACTGAAATATTCATAGAAAGTGTCTAAGGAACTGTGTATAACTTTATCATTAATGAGCAAACAGTAACAGCATAGTGTCAGTTAAAACAAGCCTTCAGTGTGTTAACGTTTGTTTGGGGTACTGTTAATATAAATACACTGAGACCCACAATTTAAAACAATCAACGTTATGTCGTCATATATTCGTCAGATGAACAATATACAACTTTGGTTTTATTTTCAATCCAACATCTATAGATGATTCATAAACACATATTTTTTTAAGATTTCAGCGCAACATTTACTTTAGAAAATACTGTATGGATCCCTGCCTACGATGACAAAAATAGTCCTGAATTTACGACCATAGCAGAAAGAATAGAAAATGATGTAAGTTTCTAAAATGTCTAAAATAATAATACTAATAAAGTAATTGCATTGTTTCGTTCGTATTTAACGGAAACAGAACCTATACTACAGCAGGGAAGATGTGGCTCGTGTTAACATATCGCAGTTGATTCATTATTCTAAGACTTGCTCTGAATATCGAGACTTTCGTGACAGATGTCAACTTATGGCACAGAGATTCAAGAGATGCAGGTTGATGACGACTTTGGGCAAATGGTATTGTAGCAATCTTGATCTCATCGGGAAATATTCTGTATTAGTATCATTACTTGTCGTGATTGACATCGATGACTAAATTCTCAGTTTGAGGATCGATGTTTAATTAGATGTGACCAAGGTTTACATAGTGGGTGTCGTCGAACCCGCATGCGATGCTTACTCTTCCGGATCACCTGGTCTTATTCTCTTTTACTTTTATGAGGGTCCCAATGTTAATATTTCCTTTGTTCATATTTTGTCTCTATTTTTATCGATTTTGAGTTCGTTTTACGGTTTTGTTGACGATTTTGTATTCTCTGATTTGTTTTCGTACTTTAAATAGCGGAGGCGCTTTTTGATTGGCACCATTGCAATATCAAGAAATAGTTAAACAAGTTTCTACTTTTTCATGTAGCATGTAAAATGATTCATGCGTGTCAATGATATGATGTATTTGGTGTATGTGAAATGATTCATGCGTGTCATTGATATGATGTATTTGGTGTATGTGAAATAATTCATGCGTGTCAATGATATGATGTATTTGGTGTATGTGAAATAATTCATGCGTGTCAATGATATGATGTATTTGGTGTATGTGAAATAATTCATGCGTGTCAATGATATGATGTATTTGGTGTATGTGAAATAATTCATGCGTGTCAATGATATGATGTATTTGGTGTATGTGAAATGATTCATGCGTGTCAATGATATGATGTATTTGGTGTATGTGAAATGATTCATGCGTGTCAATGATATGATGTATTTGGTGTATGTGAAATGATTCATGCGTGTCAATGATATAATGCATTTGGTGTATGTATCTTTCAGACTGACTATGTGTACGGCCAAAGCAATATCAAGGACAACTACAAGCGAAGCAAAGTCACTGACCTCAAGTAAGCTCGTGTTCCTGAACTGTAAGCACTATGTAAATTGTATAAACAATAGTTATAGGTAAGCCACGGTTTCCGTGATACGAATATTTTATGATAGCCAACATCATATTTTTACTCTGGAAAAAAAATTATTCAAGACGCTTACTCTTCTGGAACACATGGCCCTATTCTCGTACACTACAAAAGTTTAAATGTAAATCTTACGTTTGCTCATTTTTGACCCTAGTGTAATCATTTTCATTTGTTAGGATTATGGTTTTTGCTGACGCTTCGGTAACCTAAGATTTTGTTTGCTTGTTTTTTGTTTTGTTTTTGTTTTTTTAGTTCTACATGTTATTGGAAAAAGTAAACGCCAATAAGTAAAACATTTGCACCGGCATAGTAATGGATCTTTATATCAATAAATCAACTATTACATTATGGCCTGGCATAAAACATGGACTGGAATTCAGTATGTTATTTTTTTATATATTATTATATTGAAGATGTACGTACATGAACCACACCAATCATGACAAAAGAAGCTGATTTGACCCTTTTGTTAATTAGGTTTATCAGACTAGGAACCATAAACGTCATCATCGTGATGTTTATAGAGATACAAGTAACAATCACCGACAGCTCGAACAATGTGATCACAACAAAACTGACAGCCACCGACATCCTTACTGCGTTTGTGAATACTCTCCCCCTGGTTATCAACGACCTCACAAACAGTGAGCTTACTAACGTAGAAGAAGGCAGCTTCGAGGGCAACGTAACTGGTATGTTTTTTTATAATTTCAAAATAAAAAAAAATCGCTACAGAACTTTTATTCCATATTTTATGTCTGACTCATCATGATAATTTCTTTCAAAAATATTTGTATATGTTCAATTTGAGAGAGGGAGAGAGACAGAGAGGGAGAGACGGACAGGCAGCGCACCAAAGATACATCGAAAGAGATATAAAGAGTGACTTGTCAAAAGATTGCTTATCATAAATAAGAGGCAGAACTTGTCTGAGATTTAAATATATATGGTGTACGTCGCCGAATACGCTGGAGACGTTTATCTCTTTCGTATCCGTAATCTGCATTTTTGTAGAAGCCTTCCAAATTAATGGGGTTTTTTTTATAATTTTTGATCCGTTTTATTTAAATAAAGATTTTGTTGCAACGGTTATATTGACGTTTACTGCTGTTTATTTCAGTTTTATATCCATCCATTTGATATACATAGTTGTATGCCTGACAATGCCTCATAAGAAACACTTTAATTGCATTTTTCACTTTCACTTTATTATACAATAATCTACCAATTACAATGTAATATCTTACTCTTCTTAATCTCTAGTATTGTGTATTGTACTAATAGTATGATTTACATGATGGGTGTCGTCCATGATGCAGAAGGAGCTGACTCTCCCGGGACACCTGGTCTTATCCTCTTGTACTTGTTCGAGGGTCTCCATGTGAATCTTTCTTTCGTTCATATTTTGCCTTTAATTTCACCGATATTGAGTTCAGATTGTGGTTTCGTTGACGCTTTGGTATTCTCTGGGTTTTTGTTTTATTGAATCTTATACTTCATCCTCATAAATGAAGTTTATTGATATTACTTTACGATTAGCTGAGATGACTTTGTTAGTTCTTTGATATATTATAATAGCTCCCTGTATGACTATAATATTTAGTATTACGTATACGTGGTGATATGTTTTAACATTTTTTTCATTTCTTTGTATTTAGCCCCTGGCGCTAATTATGGTAAGTATGTTTACGTTCAATAATGTTTAAACAAATCTAGCAAATTAAATTCAAGTCAGTTTTATCTTGCTAATGATATGTTGGGATAATGAACATTTTTTTCGAAAAGGTTGTACTGACCAACTGTCGATGATGCGGTGGTCAAACGACCAAACAGCACGGGAAAATGATAGTTCGGAAATAGCCTGCGGAATTGACCATTGTTAAACAACACAGACGAGTCCTAGAAGGACGAAATAGCTGTATAATGCAGTTTACTTAATTACTTGGCTGACTGTATCTTATTCTAAATTAATAAGAAGGTGTTATATATTTGTCTTTTGTAGAATCAATATCCATAATATTTTTTCAAAAAGTATAACAAACACTGACTTTGAAGGTTAGTAAAATGTGACTGGGGGGGGGGATGTTCTGAAGAGGGTCTTCGGAAGTGTACTTCAGTGTGGTAGTACTGCGGATTATCGCAAGTAGGCTTACTAGGAAAAGAAACCTCAGCCTCCTTAATACATACGCACTCAACACACACTTCTATCGAATACACGAGGGCTTCCTTAAATGATCTTAGCAGTTATCAGGGCATAAATAAAATAAATCCAACCAAACTAACTCATATATAAATGATGTGCACTTCAGGGCAGATGGATCATAAATCAAAGTATGACGATGGTTGTGGTAACACTTGACCCTATGAGGGAAATGCATTCTTATCCCCTTTAAAATTACACGTGAGCATCATAGGACAATAAGTCCGAAAAGAGAAAATTAATAAATTCATCTTCTGATTATAGAGGTTTAAAATTCTGGCAGTCGGATACCAGATCAAGCAAAGTAGAGTTCTTTAAGCTTTAAAACATCGTAGGGAACGAAATCAAATTTTAAACAGATATGTTTTTGAGCAAACGCTTTTGCAACAGGGACCTTGTTTTCTGAAATAGTATTATAAAACTTTTTCAAAAATACCTAACACTGTTTTTCGAATAAGGTTTTCTGTCGATTTCAAAACGTTCATAATATTCTGAGTGGTTGACAAAATGGACGTATATTCAGTAAGCAACCGTGTTTTTTTTTTTTTCGTTTGCAACAAGTACAATCTATAATTTTTCTGTGTATTGTTTTTCAGAATGCAGTAGTACAAAGACGGACGTTGTGTTCCTCCTGGACGCCTCTGGAAGCATCGGATCATCCAACTTTATATTAATGAAATTTTTCATTAAAAACATAACAGCAAATATTGATTTAGGCCCAGACGCAATTCAAATTAGTGTTGCAAAATTTTCCTCATATGCTAATAATGAATTTTGGCTCAATGAACATCATGGAGCAATTGATCTAAATGACGCTATAGAATCAATCATATACACCAGTGGAGGGACAAGAATAGCAAACGGTTTGCAGTATGTTAGGAACTACTCACTGACCTCTCATTATGGAGCAAGAGCTGACTCAGAAAAGGTTGTGATTCTAATGACAGATGGACGGTCGAGTGATAGTTCCGTTTCCATTGCTAGCACACTGAGAAGTGAAGGCGTCCTTGTGGCTTGTGTGGGAATAGGGAGCGGAATAGACATGACCCAGTTAAATAACATCGCATACAACTCCTCATACATATTTCTTGCTGCTAACTTTAACGTGCTGACACAAATAAGAGATACGGTGAGGAGGTCGACCTGTGAGACTGTTAACAACAATAGTGGTTAATGATTAACGTAAGTAATACACATGTTTTATGATTAGTAAAAGACAATCCCTAAAGAAAATTAATGCATATGATGCACATGTTATAATTACATAGGCTGCAACGGTTAGACATAATGTCAGTCAGATAACCGTGTGCGCGTTACTGAACCGAAACCAGGTAACTATATTTTTTGTATCCCCGAAATTATTGCCACAAATGACGTTTCATTTTTCTAAAATATGACAACATACTTTTCTAAAGCCGTAAACAAAAGTTACTTAATACTTATACCCTCTAAATACAGTTGTTAAACCTCCCAATTTTTTTCTTCAAAATCTTTATGAATTTTCGTGCTTTCAATTTCCACTTGCGTGTTGTCAACGCTCTGCGCATGTATTCCTGTGCGTCACTTCTGGCCTTACAACAAAACAGACCTTGTGGTGAAACGGAAAACTACTTTTTTTAACAGAATGTCGATTCGGTGTTATATACATGTGTATACAAGTATTTAATATATCATACGACCGAGCAATATATCAGTAATTGTACGAGAGGGGCGGTGCTACATCAAGTAATAATTGAAGAGGTCATGAATGTTTTGAATGTCTATTAAAAGCAATAAGGAGCTCATTTCTATCAAGAAAATCAATAAATATTGACGTACATTTTGGGAAAGTGTTTTCGGTACGTGGATTTGCTACCTGGATAGTTCTCGTAACTGGGTACTCGGTTACACGTTCCAGTCCTGTTAATTGTGTTTTTAAGCGAATCTTCTGAAAAAAAGTTTTATTTACTCTCGTTGAAAAATTAGTTTAATATGTTTTGTTTTCCTTTTCAATTTGACGAGGTAGAAGATAAAAAAATATTATGCTAAAAGGTCTAATATACTTTATGAAAAGTAAAATTTAACTCAGAAATTCTTTGTAATCAGTTAAAATCACAGAGGAGAGCTCCACTAGACACGTTGTAACTCGAGTCATCACCAATAGATATGGAAAATGATACAAGAACAAACGACACTTTTCTTTGAATATATTTATTTAACTTATAGGATACATATCGTGTGTAAGTTTATATTTGTACAGATGCTGCGGCCTACAGTGCAACATTAACAATCGAATTTTAGAGTTCTATTCCTTTTTTATTTTTATGGGGTATTTTTTTCGATGGAAGCATTGTTAAGGGGACTTTTTGATGGTATGTTTATACGATTGTGGCCCCACATAATTGTAAACGAAATGCGATGTGTGCGACTAAACACGATCAAAAACTGTGTGTTACTATCTTTATGTTGAACAAACAAGTAAGGGTTTGGACCTATACATATATTCAGAATATAAACAAAAGCCATCACATTACTGGGATAACCAATAAACGTACTTGTTATCCGTTTTGCTATCTTAAATATTATTCCTATATGCGGTATCACAGAGATACATAGTGTACACATATGAATTATATGATAACCTTCTTTATCTATTTATTTTTTTTATATACGAGGCTGAATTTGTGAAAGAGCTAATCAGGACAGGTAACAAAAACCTTGCCCAATCTCTTAATTTCACCTCTAGATATATCGACGATTAGTTGTCTATAAACAACAAGAAGTTTGCTGACCACGTCGATCGTATATACCCTTCTGAACTTGAAATAAAGGACAAAACAATCTAACGTCTACATCAGCTGCTTACTTAGATTTCTACTTAGACTACGACCATCATGGGCAGCTAACTACTAAGTTATACGATAAACGTGATGTTTTAAAATTTTCGATCGTGAACTAAATGAAGTAATATCCCTGCTTCTCCAAACCTATGGCGTAAACATGTCGCAGTTAATTCTATATTCATAGAGCTTGCTTTAAGTATCGTTATTTTCGTGATCGATGTCGACTGCTGACAAACAACACAAACAGATTCGATAGATGTACGTTTTATGGTCTCCATCTGTGTCTCAATGAGAAATATTCTGTATCTTTAAGTGATATGAAGATTGACGTTTTTGAGTATGCTTATTAGTGTGTTTACTTGTTGTGATTGACAATGATACTCAGTTCTCGATTTGAGAACAGGGTATTTACGTGGATGTGACAAAGATATTACATGGCGGGTGTCTTCGTTGAAGCCGAAGACGCTCACTCTTCCGGAACGCCTGGTCTTATGCTCTTGTACTTTTACGATAATCTCCATGTACATCTTTCTTTTGTTCCTATTTGCATCTAGTTTAACCGATTTTAACTACGGATTATGGTTTTGTTGACGCTTTTGTATTCTCTTTTTTTTTCTTTACACGTTATTTCGCTGAAATATGTTACAGTCATGAGGTATTGGATGCACTACATTAATGCTACATTGTGATGTAACAAATTATCGATAAGTTCTTAAGTACATTTGTAATTATAATAATTCACTGCAGTGGCTTACGATGTGTTATCAGTAAGCTCAAGCATGATGTAGTCTTAACTAATCAAGTGTTCATTTTTAATTCATCTTCATAACAAATTATTCACGACCGGATAGAACTTAAAAAGAAAACAGGACTATCCCGTGAAAGTCACGCATGTGCATTTGTACATACTGCCCATACAAATATAAGATATGTATACAGATAGTTTAAATGAATGTTTTCATGCAGAATATTCATAAATAGTTGACGTTTTTATGCTCCAAAATCATGGAACCTTAAAGCCTACGTCTTCTTATAGTGATTTCTTTTAAAAGTATTCGGAAAGACGTCACGAAAGACGTCAATAAAACATTGGTTACTTCCCTTTGTTCAGTGCTGAGGTGAGAAATTTCATTCTTGTTCTTTCTCTCACTAAAGTAATCTGTTCTTTGATATTCCGTTTGTCTTTGAGGTAATTTATTATAATTTATTGCAAAAACATTCATAAATATCGTGTCACCATGGGAATGGTGTGATTAATGATGGGCAAATCAATATTTGTTACTTGATTAATATTTCCTGTATACAGCGATTGGATACATACCACCGTAATTCTGATTCCTGTATATGTGTGCTGTGGTATTTGAACTCTGCATTCTTGTCATTTGTACTTTAAACAAAAACAATCATTCCATTCTATTATGTATGAAAATCGTATTTTTTTTTTTTTTACATTTTTTCATTTCAACAAATTTTATTGACATAAGATGTTACAAGTCAATGTGGATAAAATAACAGACAAAGCCTATATTAATTCTCTCCACTAGATGGCCAAAGTAAACTTACAAATTAATTTAGAATTGATATGATAATTACGGAAAAAATGAAATGAAAAGCTAGTACTGCATAGGTTAAAGGGAGGTAATCCTTTAAAGAGGAAGGGGGATGTAAGTCATAAAATACACTCTCACACTTCATACACACTTGACACACCATGCACATTACATTATATACTTACATTATAATATTAGAAGTTTATCAACAGTAATTGACAGAGTGACCCAACGTCCTTGTGCATATTACTGCACGGCCACAACTGTCAATTAATTAACTTTTCATTTAGAAAAAAATCATATTCAATATGTACATGCATTGATCATCAACCATGCTCAACAAGTAATCCTATTTTTTTTAAGAAGACAATAAAAAGTATTTGATAAAATATTTGATACATCTTGGCTTCCTAAATCATATATGAATTACATTTGTACACACACTCCGATTGAGGTGCATTTATGGAATTGCAGTGGCTTTATGCATATGCGCATTTTATTATTCATTGTATATTAGTTTAATGTGATGTTAACTGATAACAGTTGACATGTATGGGTAACAGTTAAATAACTTTATGGATTTGCGAACCCTTATTACTATATTTATTTTGTTAGATATTTTAAAGTGAATAATATATAGAAGACATATAACAGTGTCTTCAGTAATACCAAATATATTTCACGAGTGGGGCTAATATTTTTATATTTTTCACTCCTGCGCAGCACGAGTAAAAAATATCGAAATATTAGCCACACGAGTGAAATATGTTTGGTATTTCTGTAGATACTGTTAGATATTCTGTTTATTACATTTTAATATGAAAATCTACAGTGACAGCTTCTGACTTTCCCAAGCGTCGTTTGTAAGCAGCGTTCTGATTGAACAAATCAGAAAAAAAGTGTTAAATCACTTTTATAGAATGAAAATTTTCGATATTTTACTGGTAAAAAATGTAATAAAATATAATCAATATAATCTCTCTGTGCATATAGGTGATATACTGTATTTATAGATGAAATGATTTAAATTAATTTAAATTTATATATAATATGTATTAACTGTTATCTTTATATTAGTTTTTACCATTGAAGGACAGACATAACAGTATTCATGTATTTGTACATATATGTATTTTTCTATTTGTCATCCTTGGTGCTGGTCATGTTTTCTGACGTGGAACAAACTATTACATGTGAATTTATATTGACATTAATTCATTTTATCGGCATACTGTATCTATTACTAATTTTAAAAGGTACATTTAAGTGTGTGATACGTCACTTTTCTGAATACTTTTTATGTATATTTTGTACTTTAAAAATTGGCAAAAATTTAATAAAATCAATCGTTTCCAAAAACAAAACAAAAAAGTTTCTTTGTTTTGGTATATTTTAAACACGTTACTGTTAACAGTTTATCGGGATACAAAACATTAAGAATGATGCCTTGATGATTATAATGGGGAAGCAGGGTCCGTGACGAATAGGTTACTGCCTGTAGTTGGGATATGGAAAACATTGCTTATGTCGATAGGACACAGATATTTATACATGTACTTATGTTAACAGTCTACATTTACATCAACTCGACAACCATTGAGCACAAAGTATATATATCATTAAGTAACATCATTTTTGGACTTCCCAAGAAGTCAACAAGAATGCATTAGGGCGGAGCTATGCACATTATCCGGGTTCTAGACAAAATTGTGTGACGTCATCGGCAATACAAATGGGCGGGGAGTTAACCACTGCGTAGGCGGCTTCCGTGCTGCTATGTTATGCTATGCTATGAAATAGAAATGTTAGTACATTACTAGAGTAGCTTAATTTTCGTCGAATAGTAAGATTCCAAATGAGACTCCTGTCGGTTAACAATATGTTAAAACAACTGGAATTATTTTATCTAAATATCGATTCCTTCACCGAAGAAAATGGACCACTACAACAATTTCCTTACAATCTGATCATAGACTTCAATGTAATCGGCGAAACAACAAACTATATTAAATAGAAAAGGTTTTGCTTGCTTAAGCAGGGATAAAGAGGGAGTCATTTAGGGCGTACACCACGTGAACATAAAATTCTTTTACGTGTAATTCTAACAAAAGTGTTGAATGATATAAAAACACAAAAATAAACTGAGATAATTAGCTTATTGTTAAGATCGAAGACTTTGGAGGCACAATGGGGATACGTTTTACACCATCGATCATATTTCGGTAAAATGACCGTGTACTTTTTATAAATGAATATAAAGTAAACATTACCAAAAAGGAAGATTTTTTACTTTTAAAAAAAGACTAAATAAAATCCCAGTAAATATTACTGGCCAGGAACGAGACAATATGTGGAGAATTACGTGAAGGCGTGCGATATATGCGAGGAAAGGAATGAACCATCCACGAATAAGCGACATCCCATGAAATCGTTTATGACGGGAAGTCGTTTTGTTAGAATAGCGGCCGGCATTACAGGTCCATTTCTTAGATCGAAAGAAGGACGTATCTGTTAGTGGTCTCGAATTATTTTACAAAGTTTATTGTGTGCCAAATATAGAGAAGAATCTCAATCCAAGGGAAAACTATTTAAGGAGTTGTGTAAATTTCTGGGAATAAACAAAACCAGAACAACATCATATCACACCCGAGCAGATGGAATAGTCGACCGATTTAAAAGAACCGTGAAGGAAATGCTCTCCAAGTACATCAGTGAAAATAAAACAGACTGGGTCAAGTACATAGATGGGATTATAATGGCCTATAACAACACTCCACACCAAAATACGGGGATTTGCCGCATAGAATGATTTTTGAAGAGGAAATGTGTGTTTCCCTGGATATATCCATGGGGCAGGATTTGAGCGAGATTCAGCTTTACCACATCAGTTCGGAGAACAATGGAACGCCTGTACCTTTCGGAATGTATGTATTTTTGTGGATTTACCATGCTGTGGATAATAAATATGTGAACTTGATTTAATTCGTGTGTTGTTTATCGCACCACATCCATCCCAACGGATAATCACGTCTCGTTTATACGGAGCGGACGTTACATAGATTCATCAACGCTTTTTTGTGACCTGGTCATAGATGAGCGAGAGTATTTTTACTACTATACGTACGTCTACAGCGTAGACGAATTGACCAATTTTCCATTTACAAACTCGTACAAACTTTACACCTGTTATATGCATACGCTTTGTTGGTCATTATTCTGATAACGGTGACAGGGTACATATATTACTAGTCATCGAAACGTCACATAAAACATATTGTTGTTGTGTAAAATAATCTTTACCTAATCATACCTTCCAGGCTTGAGAAAATGTTTACAAATATCCGAACAAAGCACGGACAAGATGTTGTCAAATTTTGCGGAAGCTAGAGAGTTTGGAAAAGAAAATAGCGAGACACAGAAATCACCTTGTTGTGTTTACGCTTAGATGTAGAGACTTGTAAATAACACATTAGAGTCTGAACATTTGGTGTCCAGTCAACACATTTAATGCCAGAAATATCATCAAGAAAGCACAGTAAAATATATGGTGAGAGAGAGCATACGGATTGTCAATAACAAGCTTGACACATTCAAGCGTTAGGTAAAAGCATTCACCTACAAACTGACCAAACGCTTATCGAGTGACACTGTAGGGGATATGAACAAACACATGAAGCGTATAGGTGAACGAGCGTTTGACACAGCAAAACAGCGCCACTTGACCAAATTAAACCGTCTTGTAGAGAAAACTACACAACACAACATCAACTCAGAGAAAAGTCTAAATGACTCTATGCTTAACAAATGGGTCTACCAAAGAGTTCACCAATAGCGAGAAAACGCTACTCGCTAAGGCTATGAACTATATCATCGTTCCAGATAAAATCCCAGTTGGCTATTTTCGTTGTAGCCACAGAACAAGCATGTAAGAAGCTGAGTTTTGCAGAGGCTAATCAACTGAGATCCCAGGTGACGGGAGACTTAAAGGCGACGAAATTACCCATGAGTAAATAATGGACGAAAGAAGAATGTGTCGCACTCCAAAAGTTAGGCAAAGTTAAATCTATTATAATTCTACCGGCTAAATTGGGAAAGGCAATGGTCGGCATTGACACCGACGATTATGAAACCAAGGTCATGATTATGCTGCAGGACAACAAGACATACGAACAACTACAGACCAATTCAACACAAAAGTATAAACGGCGTCTCATAGCCATCATGACAAAATTAAAACAAGAGATCAAGATAACTGAAAGCCATACATGAAGGATGTCATCAGTGAAGTCACATAAGGTTGAGTTGAATTAGAATTAGTACAGTAAAAGGTTGATACAAAATATTAGCTTATTAATGTTTAAATATTATTTATATATATTCGCTATCTACACAACGTAAAAGTATGGCAGTATGATAAAGTTATTGTCGGTTTGATATTAGGAAAAGTTTCTTGAATAAGCCATCTAAGCTACCAGCAACGAACAACGCATATCCGCTTGGAGACTTAAATATATGATACATGTAAAGCTTCTCTTACTATATCTGTGAGGGTACTAAGAGGAAGGTGTACCATTGTCTCTGTCTGAATGGCTATAGCATATTTATACGAAACAAGTACTTAAAGTTTAAAGGATAATACCATATGTACCAAACAAAGGCGGTACCGAATGAAAGGTTAACAAAGAACATACCGAACAAAGATAATACCATTTCTACCACAATACCCTGCATTTTTCCACTCTCAGACCATTGTATAAACGTGCTGACTGTTGGATAAATATATGTAATATACCACTAGTGGAACATGACCTTCCGGACTTCTGATTGTTTGAGAAGTTGAACTTTGACGTCGTCATCGATTGTTGACGTCGTCATAATTTGGCGGGAATATATATACGAGATGATGTGTTTTCGCGCAAATATCATCCGCGGTTCAAAGAAAACAACACTCCACTGCGACTTAATAGCATTGTGGTAGAAACAGGTCAAACGACTCGTGGTTATTGGATATGGAATTTATTTGTAACTTTAAAAAAAAAATTAACTCGAGTAAAATAAATTCCATATCCAAGAACCACTCGTTGTGTAACCTCTATATACAAAAAAAGGGCGGTACCGAATGAAAGGTTAACAAATAACATACCGAACAAAGGTAAAGGAAGCTACTTTGGTTTTAGGATATTTAGAGGAAGTTTCTTTGATTTTAGGATATTCAGATGAGGTTATTCTGGTTTAAGGATATTTAGAGGAAGCTTCTTTGGTTTCATGTTGTTTATAGGAAGCTACATTGGTTTTATGATATTTAGAGGAAGCTACTTCGGTTCAAGGACATTTAGAGAAAGCGTCTTTGGTTTTAGGATATTTAGAGGAAGTTATTCTGGTTTTAGGATATCAAGAGGAAGCTTCTTTGGTTTTAGGATATTTAGAGGAAGATATTTCGGTTTAAGGATACTTAAAGGAAGCTACTTTGATTTAAGGATATTTAGAAGAAGCTACTTTGGTTTTATGATATTTAGAGGAAGCGTCTTTGGTTTTAGGATATTTAGAGGAAGCGTCTTTGGTTTTAGGAGATTAAGAGGAAGTTTCTTTGGTTTAAGGATATTTAGAGGAATATATTTCGGTTAAGGATATTTGGAGGAAGCTACGTTGGTTTTAGGATATTTAGAAGAAGCTACTTTGGTTTTAGGAGATTAAGAAGAAGTTTCTTTGGTTTTGAGATATTTAGAGGAAGATATTTCGGTTAAGGATCTTTGGAGGAAACTACTTTGGTTTTAGGAGATTTAGAGGAAGTTTCTTTGGTTTAAGGATATTTAGAGGAATATATTTCGGTTAAGGATATTTAGAGGAATATATTTCGGTTAAGGATATTTGGAGGAAGCTACGTTGGTTTTAGGATATTTAGAAGAAGCTACTTTGGTTTTAGGAGATTAAGAAGAAGTTTCTTTGGTTTTGAGATATTTAGAGGAAGATATTTCGGTTAAGGATCTTTGGAGGAAACTACTTTGGTTTTAGGAGATTTAGAGGAAGTTTCTTTGGTTTAAGGATATTTAGAGGAATATATTTCGGTTAAGGATATTTAGAGGAATATATTTCGGTTAAGGATATTTGGAGGAAGCTACGTTGGTTTTAGGATATTTAGAAGAAGCTACTTTGGTTTTAGGAGATTAAGAAGAAGTTTCTTTGGTTTTAGGATATTTAGAGGAAGATATTTCGGTTAAGGATATTTGGAGGACGCTACGTTGGTTTAAGGATATTTAGAGGAAGCGTCTTTGGTTTTAGGATATTTAGAGAAGGTACTTTGGTTTAAGGACATTTAGAGGAAGTTTATTTGGTTTTAGGATATTCAGATGAGGTTATTCTGATTTAAGGATATTTAGAGGAAGATATTTCGGTTAAGGATCTTTGGAGGAAACTACTTTGGTTTAAGGATATTTAGAAGAAGCGTCTTTGGTTTTTGGATATTTAGAGGAAGCTTCTTTGGTTTTTGGATATTTAGAAGAAGCGTCTTTGGTTTTTGGATATTTAGAGGAAGCTTCTTTGGTTTTTGGATATTTAGAAGAAGCGTCTTTGGTTTTTGGATATTTAGAGGAAGCTTCTTTGGTTTTTGGATATTTAGAGGAAGCTTCTTTGGTTTTTGGATATTTAGAGGAAGCTTCTTTGGTTTTTGGATATTTAGAGGAAGCTTCTTTGGTTTTTGGATATTTAGAGGAAGCTTCTTTGGTTTTTGGATATTTAGAGGAAGCTTCTTTGGTTTTTGGATATTTAGAGGAAGCTTCTTTGGTTTTTGGATATTTAGAGGAAGCTTCTTTGGTTTTTGGATATTTAGAGGAAGCTTCTGTGGTTTTTGGATATTTAGAGGAAACCGTTTTGGTTTGAGGATATTAAGAGGAAACTCTATAATTTTTTTTTTTATTATATGGCCTCCTGGTACAAACATAGGTGGTACCGAATGAAAGGTTCACAAAGAACATACCAAAGAAAGATAATACCATATTCCAAACAAAGGGGCGGTACCGAATGAAAGGTAAATTAAGCACATTCCAAACAAAGGCGGTACCGAATGAAAGGTCAACAAAGAACATACCAATGAAAGACAGTTTTAGAACAATCGTTTGATTGTTTCAACACCACATGCATGTATTCCAATGGTCATTATTTGCTTTACCTAAACCTCAAATGCACCCAGGAAGTAAAAGACATAATATACACCTTTTAACCATGCATCGAAGATTACACAACGAATACCCTGTTAGGTCCTAAACCGTCAGAGGTATCGGCTGATGTTCGGTCGGAATGTATACGAATATATGATCACCGAGGGAACAAGAAAATTACTACTTAGGTGAGTGAATCTTTATTACAATTATAAACTTTCTACATCTAGGTGACATTTTATATAAACCTTGATGTTTTTAGGTTTTATTTAAAACGATCAGTTAATGTAATAAGAGATAACACGTAGATATGTTTAAGAACAGAGTAATGCGCATTGCGGTACACGGAATATGTATACATTATGTTGATTAGATTACTAAGTAAGTAAGGTACGTGGCGGTTGTTTTGTTATAATTATGTATAATGTAAAAAAAATAGTTTGTTTTCCATATGTAGGAGGGTATAAAGATAAACTAGATAAAAACAAAATGATGACTTCCAAACGCTTTCACCCT
The DNA here is from genome assembly GCA_947623455.1 of Mimachlamys varia. Classification (NCBI taxonomy): domain Eukaryota; kingdom Metazoa; phylum Mollusca; class Bivalvia; order Pectinida; family Pectinidae; genus Mimachlamys; species Mimachlamys varia. Next base: position 43,449,991 of record OX392541.1, read on the forward strand.
CCTCGGGGCTCTTCAGGAAAGTTTTATTTTAAAACGGACAACATCATGACGTCGTAAACAAATTGACGTTACAATACACATATGTTCACAAAGCAAGTTTATAAAATGGCGCAATTTTATTAAGGCATGTTCAAATTTGGTTATAATATTTTTAAAACCAAATTTGATCCTCTCCTTAAAACTGTGTCAGACGAATATAATTGATATAAAGGTATCACATTAAAGTGATCATCATATTCATGAATATGTTTATTTACAAACAAATTTCGCAACGAGTCAACCTTAGTTTTACAGTCATTCATGCTCTGAGTTCATTACTAGTTTGACCAATATAAAACCATCACACTTAGAACAAATAATGGCTTATATCACACATTTTGATTTACGATTCATATTAGCTTTTACTGTTAAATGTAAGCCAATTTTAAACATACATGTATGTATCACTTTCAATAATAACAGGGCAAGTACAACATCGATGTATCTTACATTTGGATACCCCGGGGCTTAAAACAGAATTATTAGAGCATGTTAGCATTTGCTCAAACTTTTAAGTTGTCATCCACTATGTAAAATAGTGTAGTTATAGACACCTTTTTCATCCGGCTGCTACTTCGCTTCAACTCTCCACACTTGATTTTCATGAATGAATACATATTGACATTCCATGGGTTAACAGTTGTAACAAAAGGAATAAATGTCTGCGTACACGGGATGTAAACGGTCCCTTTAAATAGCCTTTCTTACACCATGTTCTGTTACATTGTGCCTCAACTGGATATCATAGAGCGCTAATATATTGTTTTAGTCTTATATTTTGTACTTGTTTCTCGCTGACAATGGTTATAATTCTTTAGGCAAGATTAAAAGGAATATTCACCGTGGTATGTTTACTACGATTTGAATGAAACTTAAGATAATTATGTGCATCAGTAGCTTTGCAATACAAGTCAGTAGTAATTTTTACATAATTAACCACCTGAATAAAACATCTAAAAATGGAAATGAATTGTCATTACACTCCATGGTATATCGAATGGATGGGTGAACAATATTGAACATTTGACGAAATTTATTTACATCCTCACCAGGAGGCCATGTAATAAAACAATCATCAAGAAACCTTAAATTATTTTTTTTACATTTTCAGTGAAAGTTTCTCCTAATGTTGTATCAATTTTAGAATAAAGAGTTTCCTCTAAATATCCTAAAACCAAAATAGCTTCCTCTAAATATCCTAAAACCAAAATAGCTTCCTCTCAATATCCTAAAACCAAACCAAGTAGCTTCCTCTAAATATCTTGAGTCCAAAGCAGTTTCCTCTAAATATCCTTAAACCAAAGAAGCTTCCTCTAAATATTCTAAACCCAAAGAAGCTTCCTCTAAATATCCTAAAACCAAAGTAACTCCCTCTAAATATCTTGAAACCAAAGTAGCTTTCTCTAAATATCCTAAAACCAAAGAAGCTTCCTCTAAATATCTTGAAACCAAAGTAGCTTCCTCTAAATATCCTAAAACCAAAGTAGCTTCCTCTAAATATCTTGAAACCAAAGTAGCTTCCTCTAAATATCCTAAAACCGAAGAAGCTTCCTCTAAATATCCTTAAACAAAAATAACTTCCTCTAAATGTCTAAAAACCAAAGTAGCTTCCTCTAAATATCTTGAAACCAAAGTAGCTTCCTCTAAATATCCTAAAACCAAAGAAGCTTCCTCTAAATATCCTAAAACCAAAGAAGCTTCCTCTAAATATCCTTAAACCGAAGATTCCCCTAAATGTCCTTAAACCAAAATAACTTCCTCTAAATATCCAAAAACCAAAGTAGCTTCCTCTAAATATCCAAAAACCAAAGTAGCTTCCTCTAAATAGCAAAAAACCAAAGAAGCTTCCTCTAAATATCCTTAAACCGAAATAACTTCCTCTAAATATCCAAAAACCAAAGTAGCTTCCTCTAAATATCCTTAAACCAAAGTAGCTTCCTATAAATATCCAAAAACCAAAGTAGCTTCCTCTAAATATCCAAAAACCAAAGTAGCTTCCTCTAAATATCCTTAAACCAAAAATGCTTCCTCTAAATATCCTAAAACCAAAGTAGTACATGTAGGGACAACTTTGGTACCCATAACAGCACATTTGATCTGTTGGAAAAATCTTGTCAAAGTGAAGGGCATTACGTTTCAAAACAATTTCCAAAGATTTCAGTATAAAATCATTACATTCAATAAGACTAGGTGTTTTGGAAGAGTAAGCATCTCCTCATATCACTATCTTAAAGCTAGAAAGTTGCGCAATCTATTTTCTATAAAGATGACTGAAGACAACTGTTCAGCACGCATATTCACCCGTCTGTTGCGTGATTGTACGTGAACACTCGATCGATGACCTGTATAGGCTGATTATTAAAACCAATTGCTAGGCATTATCTGGAAGGAGATTACATTTCATCATTGTCATACCATTTAAAAATCAGATAATGTCACCACTAAACGTTTTCTGTGAATAACAAGGCAAGTTACGCTATACCTGCATATCTTTCTGTGAACTTGTAACGTGAACCTTGTGGTAGCGTGTGTGCACCGCGGAGGTCTCAATTAAAACAGATTTACCCGCTTTTGAAACGATTGTGATTCCTAGGCTACCTTGCCGAGCAGTTGCACAAACACACAAATTCAATCGACAAAATACTTAAATATAAGTAAGAAGCTTACTCGTGTGTCACTTGTTACAATACATAAAACACAATTTACACAACAGTATTAAAACACTAGACCGATTTAGACTATGAAACACAGCATGTTTGTCGTGCCAGATCAATTTCGTCATAGCCAATATCAAAATTAATACACATACAGTAAATATATCTTATTCAAATCAGCTCATAATAAAGTCTCATGTTAGATTTGTACTACAAAGTACGATTTAAATTTTTTTTTCCATTTATTCATATAGGATCATTTTTAACCTCTCAAAAAGGAACTGACCATAAACCAATAATATCCGTGTAATTACGTATAAAAGGTTGAAGAAGAAAACACAGATAATACCGAAGTGCAATCAAAGCGATAATCCGAACACACAATCGATTAAACTAGGGGCAAACTATGAAAAAATTAAAGGGTTACAGGGATACCCTTGTAAAAGTACCAGACCAGGTGTTCCAGAAGCGTAAGCGTACTCTGCTACATTGACGACACTCGTCATATCAATTTTTGTCACATCCAAATAGACATAAAGTCCTCCGAGTGAGAACCGTGTCATCATTCTCAATCACAACAAGCTATTGATTACTGCCGTGACTTGATTGAACTTTCTGCTTGTTAACCATTAAAGGCCCAATATACGTAACTTCAGGGAAATTTTCGTGATTCTGAAAATTCTGAAAAAAAAATCCAGTTGATAACCATGCAAAAATAAGCCTAAAACGAAGTAAACCCGAGCGGTAACTAACAAGAAACTCTTGACAAAAAAAAATCCAAAGAATGGAAAATAATTCAGGTGGGGCCCACTTCGAAAACAAACCGAATGTAGAAGACGGTTCGAAATGGACGCGTGTTTACAAATAGCGTGTTGCAACTGCTGCTGTACCGGTAACCGCGAAAGAATAATAAGTTATTAGGTTTGATTTTCGCTTCAAGTTTTGCCGAAAGTTACGTATATTGGGCCTTTACTAAATTGGTTATCTATTTCATTGCCTGATTGGACTTTCAGTGGATAAACAATTAGTAGAATGACTGTTACAGTTATAAAGAGGATGCAGAATTAGTAGACTGACTATCTATCGTGGTGTAAACGACCATTCCTTACAGAGAGAATTAATAAATGCGGTATATGTTGATGACCTAATCGACCTTTTATTAGACAATAAACCTGATGAGATTGAATGTGTGTGTCCTGACCGAGCTTAACCCTGACCGACAATTAATAAGAAAGCTTTATCATGTTATAACATAACGAACCTTTGATTGGGCAAACAATAAGTAATAAGACTGGTTTAAACGACGGATGGTCCTACTAACTCCTCCTTTGACCTCAAACACTTGGCTTTCTGTTGTGAATGTAAGCACTTCCTCTTTTATTACGTTTAGACACAAAAGATGTATATTTAAAATGGTTTATTTTCCTTCTGGAAGTCATGGCCATGAATTTTATATGGTTCTGCTCACACTCGGTTACCAATAAATAGGAGGTTTGCAGTGTTCATGTCTTCAAATGCTGATCATTCGCGAATTTAAACTCATTTCTAGATCACAATTCGAGAGATCATGTATTCGCGAATATGCCTGAAGAGAAAAAGTCGCGAAATATAAGTGATTAATATAAGTCTAAATTTACTTCAAAAATTCATCAATTAAAGGAGTTTTACGCACCTGACATTTCTGCGTCTACATTACTTTAATATTTTTAGATTCCAACGTGTTGGCCCCTAGCATCACTCAAGAGTCCCAAGAGGACGAAACAGCTGTTTGATGCAGTTTAATTAATTGTTTCGGTATAGGACTAACACAATTAAATACTTTACTATATGTTGTTACTTAGTTGTTTTCGAGCTAATAACTTTACTATTTGAAGTTCAACACTTGTGACAACTGCCTAGATTCACAGATACATACATGAGAAAGGCTTCAAAGGGCATTTTAGCTTGCTATAAGTGTCTTTAAAGAGCTCTTAACTTTAAAGATTTTGACATGAAGTTACTTTTGGAAAGTATAACATTTTCGAGTAAAATGGTGAAGTTTCGTTGAAATTAAATAATAAATTATGAGGAAAACCCAAGTTATTGCATCTCATTACATTTGCTATTCAGAGCTACAATGTAGAACCAGAAGTATCCCATTTCTTTTGCATAACTTAAACCTCTAGCACCTCAGTTAAGCACACAATAAGCAATTTCATATTTTGTACATAGATCAAATACGCATATCGCTCAACTGTTTTTGAAAAGAAATCGTGTTACCTCAGTTCCTGTTAATTTTACAGTCGTTGTTATAATCATTTTTTTTATTTTTTAGTACATTTATTTAAATTTAACAATTAAACGGACTTATAATTCACACGCAACCTCAAAATTCTACAGAAAACATGAGTCATAAAATGTTATCAGATATCCACCTTACTTTTATATCTATCAATTATACCAGCTTGCATTTAGCACTTCTAGCTCCCCGGGGTGCCTCAACTTTACAGGGAGAATATTTGGGGTAGGGGAGATATAAAGTCATAAACATGTCATGGTATGAGTAAACAAAGTTCACAAACATATAAAATCAATAAACAAGATGTTGAACAAGGTATAGATTGTAACAGGAATTAAGTAATATCTACAATTTACTGAAAATATGGAACATAAGTTGGATTTAGCCGCCAACACCTGTACGTGATACATACACATATATATAAACTCATATGTGCAATAGTTGTACAAACTTATTATGTGATTGTTCTAGTTACTGATTTTGTCTGGCTATAAAACATATATAGCATATAGCACATGGCTAGTTCTATTAAAGGACTCACAAAACTAAATAATTTACCATATCTTATTACTAAGTTTTCGAGCCAATTACTTCAATATTTGAAGTACAACACTTTTGAAAGTTAAAGTGAAAGTTTACTGGCATTTTAGCTCGCCACAGGTGTCTGCTTCGGACAACTGGAAATTTACATATCAAACCAGTGAAATGGGACGGGAACACCCTCTGACTTTTGACCCCATATCAATCCGCCATCACAAATCAAAATCTACCAAAAATATACAGTTAAATATTTATAGATTTCATTCAATGCAGAATATGTCAACAATTACGTATTTAAATTACTCAGAATCATTGTACTTAGCCGGACCAAATTTTCAGTAGGGACTTCATACGTATGAAACACTTCGTGATAGTCGTGTTTAGTTGTGTGAGTCCTATACTCTATTCATTACTAAATTTTAAAGGTGCAGCATATGTGTGTGTTAAGTATTCGTTTCGGCTAGTATGACACGTATACAATGTTCATCATCTACAAAAATGAATGTTTAATAAAACTGAAATGTGTTACATACCTTCGGACTATAAGTGAATATCATGTAATAGTTTGAAAGTAATTTGATTACTCTCATACCGCAGCTTTTTGTAGACATGCAAGAATTCTATGTTATGATCTAGGGTTTCACAAGTCTTTGTATATGTATTTTATTTTTAAAAGCATCAACAGATACAATAACGTACTCATATGAGGGCTATCAGTCGCCATGCTCTATTCTTTCACTTCCTTTTTCATTCAAAAACTAATTGCATTGTATTGATTCATTCATTCATCCTTCTATATAATTTCATACATTCCGGATAAAAGTTATCGGTTTTTGTCAAAAATTGTGTTATTACGGTTTACGTCCGGCGATTGTGTTCTACGGAAAATGTAAGAGTATTTTGTGTCAAATCTTGTTTTGTTTGTTACATTTAACAAAAGGTTGTTAAAGGGTTTTAAAGACATTTATAGATCACATACACTTTCAATCATTTACATACATGGACATAATGAATTTGAAGATTGTAATCTACAATGTACCACGTGATAGGGAGAGCCCCGCCACTGGTTCAACTCAGTATGAGATACAATTTAAATAGGTATTTGCTTTTTGCTATTTGTGTACTTTAGTTTGTTTCAATATTTCAAAGTAACTCAAAAATAGAATCTGGATATTCATAGGAATAATAAAGAAATTTGATATTGAAACAAATATTGGTTAGAATAAAATAGTTTAAAAATTGATGGAAACTCATTTGTCAAAATTCATTAGATTCATTGCACACATGTATGTACAGTCTGTAAGATCTGTGATTTGATGCATTACAGATCCATCCAGGATGGATTTAAGCAAACCTTATAAAAACCGGACCTCGAAGTACAGTCCTACAGAAGACGCCAAGATGTCTGGCTCACCCGACGAGGATATACCACAATTGTACAGACTTAGTAACATGAAGCCTATGAACAATTCACCCTTTTCTACAGATGAACAGAAGCAGTTTTTTTCTCGAGTACGTTTGTCATGTGTTCTCATGTATAATTATGAAAAGACTTCTCATTAAAATTGGTGTTGAGTATTATAAATTTTGCTAAGCTGGTTTATAGAAATGGAAATATTTTCTAATATATTTTTATGCAATTTAAAAATTACATTATCGATAATAATAGTTATCTCTATCTGGACATGTTTGAGTACAACTTATATGGCTAATACTGGCACGTCCTTAAATGGCCCTGGTTGTTAATAGGACGTAAAACAAAACAAAAAAACATATGGCTAATACTACTTTGTAAATATCCATTTCCTTTTTTTTTGCAATGAAGGTGTATCTCCCAAATCCCAAAGGGCAACAGTATGACAAAACATTTATTGATACCCCTCAAGAGCTGGTGTCGAGAACAAGAAAGAAAGATTTATTACAGACCAGGAACGTAAAGATTATTACCATCCTGTTTTGCCTGGTTGCTGTTTCCATAGCCATTCCGATCACTGTCGTGCTGGTTTTACAGCAAGGTACGGAATAAGATATTTAAATTAGACCTTAACATAATTGAGAGGAATTCAAGCATTGGCATTATTTTCGTTTGGCTGACGGTTTAATTGATTCGCCCTTTAATTGACATTTCTTGTACTCTTGTTAAATTAAATAATCAATTCATGATTGATCTCCAGTTTTTTTTCTAATCTGTATTTAAAACTCCATATGGCGATGCGTTAACTGTGGAAATGAAAAACTAATAATAATCAAATAATCCTCAAATGAATCTGAGAACTGAGAACATAATTATATGCTTTATCTTTTCATCGTTTGAAAAAGGATTACTTAATTTTCAGTTTCAAAGGAGGCAGTAATCACGAACGGTAAGTAACGCCTATACAAACTTATAACTCTACATGAATTTAAATTTGAACTATGATCTTCGTAAAAATAGACTGAATGGCTATTTATTATCCATTACTTTCATTTAAGATCCAACAATAGATATGTACTTGATGCTACCTAGCTGATACGATTTGCTGTCACAACAGTAATCAGATAATTACAACAGCTTTTGTTATTTTTTGTAAATGATTGTAGCCTTTTAATTGAACGTTTGCCTCAATTCTGTATTCAGGTAATGTAGTAATGGAAATGACACTTGATGAGCAGTTCCACGAAAATATGACCGATCGAAACTCCGAATTGTACCTGTCGACAGAAAAGGCGATTTGTAGCCAGGTATGCGTGTGACTTGCTTTATGTCTAATAACATTACCCGATATGTATGGGACTGCTTGTCTTGGTATAAACAGTATATGTTGCTCGACCCAACCCCACGAATATGTGACAAAGTGATCGGTATGAAATCTTGTTGCAAGAAATGTATATTATAATGTGATTTGGTCGCATGATAAAAGTACCAGTACACAATACTTGTACCAATAATAGCCATACCATGTTACTCCTCTCTCTCTCTCTCTCTCTCTCTCTCTCTCTCTCTCTCTCTCTCTCTTCTAGCGTGTGTATTTGTCATCCTTGTAATTGATATCATGTTTTATATAACAATCAATTCATATCCTAATAAAACAGCGTTATTCGTCTTTCAGTCCCCCCGTGTTATTACTCAAACAAATAGAACGATACTTTTTCCTAGATGTTAAAAAAACCTATTCGTATTTTTAACATGCTATACACCTGATTACCTGTAGATCAGCTATACACCTGTTTATCTGTAGATCAGCTATACACCTGTTTATCTGTAGACCTGTTATACACCTGTTTATCTGTAGACCTGGTATATACCTGTTTATCTGTAGGCCTGTTATACACCTGTTTATCTGTAGACCTGGTATATACCTGTTTATCTGTAGGCCTGTTATACACCTGTTTATCTGTAGACCTGGTATATACCTGTTTATCTGTAGACCTCATATACACCTGTTTATCTGTAGACCTGGTATATACCTGTTTATCTGTAGACCTCATATACACCTGTTTATCTGTAGATCTGCTATATACCTGTTATCTGTAAACCTGCTTTACACCTGTTTATCTGTAGACCTGGTATACACCTGTTTATCTGTAGACCTGGTATACACCTGTTTATCTGTAGACCTCATATACACCTGTTTATCTGTAGATCTGCTATATACCTGTTTATCTGTAGACCTCATATACACCTGTTTATCTGTAGATCTGCTATATACCTGTTTATCTGTATACCTCATATACACCTGTTTATCTGTAGATCTGTTATATACCTGTTTATCTGTAAACCTGCTTTACATCTGTTTATCTGTAGGCCTGTTATACAACTGTTCATCTGTAGACCTGTTATACACCTGTTCATCTGTAGACTTGCTGTACACATGTTTATCTGAAGACCAGCTTTACATCTGTTTATTTGTATACCTGCTATACATCTATTTATCTGTATACATGTACCTGCTATACATTTATTTATCTGTAAACCTTGTATACACCGGTTTATCTGTAGACCTGTTATACACTTGTTAACCTGTAGACCTGGTATACATTTGTTTATCTGTAGACCTGCTATACACCTGTTTATCTGTAGACCTGTTATACACATGTTAACCTGTAGAACTGTCATACACCTGATTATTTGTTTATCTGTAGACCTTTTATACACATGTTTATCTGTAGGCTTGCTATTCACATGTTTATATGTAGACCAGCTATACACATGTATCTGTAGACCTGTTATACACATGTTAACCTGTAGAACTGTCATACACCTGATTATTTGTAGACCTGCTATACACCTGTTTATCTGTAGACCTGGTATACACCTGTTTATCTGTAGACCTCATATACACCTGTTTATCTGTAGACCTCATATACACCTGTTTATCTGTAGACCAGCTATACACCTGTTTATCTGTAGACCTGGTATACACCTGTTTATCTGTAGGCCTATTATACACATGTTCATCTGTAGACCTTTTATACACATGTTTATATGTGGACCTGTTATACACATGTTCATCAGTAGACCTGTTATTCACCTGTTTATCTGTAGACCTGGTAAACACCTGTTTATCTGTAGATCTGCTATACACATGTATCTGTATACCTGTTATACACATGTTCATCTGTAGACTTGCTATGCACCTGTTTTTCTGTAGACCTGCTATACACCTGATTATTTATAGACCTGCTATACATCTGCTTATTTGTAGACCTGTTATACACCTGTTTATCTGCAGACCTTCTATACACCTGTTTATCTGCAGACCTTCTATACACCTGATTATCTGTAGACTTTTTATACACCCGTTTATTTTTAGTCTTGTTATACACCTGTTTATCTGTAGAGTAGACCTTCTATACACATGTTTATCGGTAGACCTGTTATACAACTATTTATCTGCAGACCTTCTATACACCCGTTTAGTTTTAGACTAGTTATACACATGCTTATCTGTAGACCTGCTTTACTCCTGTTTATCTGTAGACCTGTTATACACCTGTTTATCTGTAGACCTGCTATACATTTGTTTATCTTTAGACCTGCTATACATCTGTTTATCTGTAGACCTGATATACACCTGTTTATCTGTAGACCTGATATACACTTGTTCATCTGTATACCTGATATACACTTGTGTATCTGCAGACTTTCTTTACACATGTATATCTGTATACCTGCTATACACCTGTTCATCTGTAGACCTACTATACACCTGTTTATCTGTATACCTGCTATACACCTGTTTATCTGTATACCTGTTATACATTGTTGACGTGTAACTATCTCCATTACATAGGTAAACCATGCCTTTACCAGCGATGACAGTTCCATGAAGGATTACTACAAACAATGCACAGTCACTGATCTCAGGTAACGACCCGGTAAATCAATATGTTGAACAAACATTACCGTTGAATTATGAATTATGCAACAGCATTCTAAATGTTAAATGATAATGAAATACTCTATTCATCTCTTTCGAGAAACGGGTTGTACAATTCAAAATAGATTTTTATTTTATTTATATAAAATAGAGAATACCAAGCGTTAACGTAATCATAATCGGAACTAAAATTCGATTAAACCAGGGGGGGGGGGGATATGAACAAAGGAAAACATTACATTGAGACCCTTGTAAAATTACAAGATAATAAGACCAGGTGTTTCGTAAGAGAAAGCGTCTTCTGCTTCATCGACGACACCAGCCATGTAAATACACTAATGAGCATACTCAAAAGCGTTCATCTTCATATCACTTAAAGATACTTTTTTTTCTAAATGAGACAAAGTTGGCGATCATAAAACTAGCCCATAGTTCTGATCAACATGCATATCTCGAATCCTTGTGGTGTTGGTTTGTCTGTCAGCAGTCGACATCGTTCAAGAAAATCACGATTTTTAGAACAAGCCGTAGAATTACGAATCAACTGCGACATGTAAACACCAGAATTGCATTATGTTGGAGAAGCAGGTATTTCACTATCAAGAAATGGAAAGTTCACGATCGGAAAATTGAAATCATCACGTTTATCCTATAGCTTAGTGGTAAGCTGTCCATGTTGGTCGTAGTTTAAGTAGAGAGCACGGTAAGCAGTTGATGTAGAGGAGTCTGCTGTGTCCTTTATTCAAGTTCAGAGGGGTATATACGATCGAAGTGGTCAGCAAACTTCTTGTTGTTTAAAGACAACACATCGTCGATATTTCTAAAAGTGAAATTGAAAGATTTGGCAAGGTTTTTGTTACATGTCCTGATTGGCTCTTCCACAAATCCAGCCTCGTATGAAAACAAAAAAAAAGTCAACTAAGAGTGGGGCACAGTTTGGTTCTATGGGAATGCCAACAGTCTGCTTGAAAAAATATTGTCGATCAGGAATTCATTCATCCTTACTATATCATCTTCAGTATATTTTCTCTTAGCTTTTGTCGAGTTTTTCACAAAATATGCGCCAAGATAGCTTACTACCATATATTTGTATCATTGTCCGACTTTGTTGGACGTGCCTTCAATTTTGTATGCGGTATGGTAGTGTACAGGGTGGAAAATCAAATTGTTTGACCGAAATGACATTTTTAGGAGTGTATGTTCATGACTAACCAAAAAATCTTTCCAATTTTTCAAAATCCACGTTCTATTAATTCCACTTCTGGAGTATATAGTGTCGCAATAAGACTGACGCCCTAATTTTATGGTAATAAGAATGGTATTTGGAAGTTTTGATAATGGTTTGGTCGAGGAAATAGCAGAGCCAGCGATGAAACGTTGCAAATAAGGATCCTTGTGTGATATCCAATAAAGACGAGATAGTAGGTCAGTGTCTTGCTCATTAATCGGTACTTGGAAAGATTGTAATACAGAAGCATGGTTAGACAGTATTTCATCCTACGCAAAACCGGCAAATGTGTAAGAATGGTTACCATGGTTATTAAGCAGGCCTAGCTCATTTTGCAAGCCATAAATGTTACAGCGTTTGCAAACAATGATTAAGTTGTTAGATGTTTTGTCTACAGACACAAACCACATACTTATCATGTAGATCGTTGAATTGTTGTTCGAACATCGGGGTCAAGAAATATTGCCTTCTGTTAAGTTTTCATTTTATAACGCAAATTGCTTATTCTTTTCTGAATAGATGACCTGATAGACTTTACCCACTCTGAAAGCGAATCCAATTCAGCATGTACGCGTTGAGTCCATAGTCTTGCGTAATCTTCCAGCGAGTCCATACGAATCTTGAAAATCACATTCCAAATTGATGATTCGATTCCCTCGTTTTTTAGGGTGTTTCATGAAAAGCTCCTTAAGCTTTATGTTGGGGATAATATTCAGATAACCAGTTAATATATGTCCTGCTGGACCATAACAATATTGAGATAAAGAACATTATCATGCTGAAGGAGGAGTCATTATAACGAGTCATTATAATTGAAAATCTTTGGTGCAATAGGTAAACTCTAAAAACTCTAGAAAATGATCGGTGTACTTTTATATCTGAAGTACGGCGGTTTATTAGCTGTAATATGTTCTTTGAGTGCGAGCTATTGTGAAAATGTATTCGATTTTGCTTCATATTTATGTCCAAAATAATTCTATTTTTTTTCATCGTCATCAATTTGATCATGATTGTGCGAAGGTATAATATTTTTCACGCAGGAATGGCAGCATTGTTGTACAAATAGGTGTCCTTGTATCCGGCACGTTCACTGTTCCTGCCAACACGGTTGAATTTACTGCAATCATCAAGAACTCCATAGGGATTACGGGGGAGTTTGGACAATATCGGGTCTTCGTGAATACAATAGTGGTTATAACCGCTGTATTTGAAGCTGGGGGAGATGTAATATCCGACATTGATAATACCATCACATCAACAAGTTCTACTACATTGTCATCCACTTCGAAAGAACGAGACGCATCATCAAGTACCACTTCGACTACCGATCCAACCACGACAGAAACAGTTTCAACTTCATCCAAACCAACCACGACCTCCACAGAAACAGTCACATCTACCTCCAAACCAACTACGACCTCAAAAGAAACAGTCACATCTGCATCCAATCCAACAACGACATATACAGAACCAGTCACATCTACATCCAAACCAACCAGGACTTCCACAGAAACTGTCACAACTACAGCCAAACCAACCACAACCTTCACTGAAACAGTCACATCTACATCCAAACCAACCACGACCTCCAAAGAAACAGTCACATCTACATCCAATTCAACAACGACATATACAGAACCAGTCACATCTACATCTAAACAAACCACGACATCTACAGAACCAGTCACAACTACATCTAAACCAACCATGACCTCTACAGAAACAGTCACAACCACATCCAAACCAACAACGACCTCCACAGAAACAGTTACATCTACATCCAATCCAAAAACGACATATACAGAACCAGTCACATCTACATCTAAACCAACCACGACATCCACAGAAACAGTCATTACTACATCCAAACCAACCATGACCTCCACTGAAACAGTCACAGCTACACCCAAACCAACCACGACCTCTACAGAACCAGTCACAACTACATCCAAACCAACCACGACCTCTACCGAAACAGCCATATCTACAGCCAAACGAACAACGACTTCCACAGAAACAGCCACAACTACAGCCAAACCAACCACAATTTCCACTGAAACAATCACAACTACAAACAAACCAACCACGACCTCCACAGAAACAGTAACTACCACATCTAAACCAACCACGACCTCCACAGAATCAGTCACATCTACATCCAAACCAACCACTACTTTGTCAACAACGACTTCCAAGGAAACTAAAGCATGTAAGCTGAATTTTAGGAAGTAAATAATTGCCATTTGTTTGATCAGTTTACAAACATAACAAAATGTTAATATCAGATAAGCTTTATGGGCTTATCAACTGCTAAATAACGTCATACAAAAGAATAGATAATTTACACAAACAATTTTGCCTGATGTATGTGCCGTGCAATACTTTTAGTTATTATTTGATATATTGACACTCTCAAAATATATTTTATCACACCTTAAGATTGTTTGCAGGATCAAGCAATGTGCATCACATTTAATTGAACTTTTCATTATTTATGTTCTCAAACAATTACTGTATATACTGTGATGAAATGGTTGTCAATATCATTTTCGTAATGTTATTTTTTCTAAATAAATTGTCGTCCCGCAGCAATACAAATCAAAGGATCCTCCACAATTCCGCATGAAGAACTTCTTATTGAGTGCAACGTTCAACACCCTCCTAATACCTGGAATAGGATCGAAGTTATCTCCCCTGATGTCAGTCCTGGCATTTTAGCTGTTGGTTATGCTAACGGAACTGCACAAAAGGACTACAACTCGTACCAACTGGCATTTCAACCTTCTCCAAGTAACGTCTCAATGCATTTACTATTTCCAAACACAACAAAACACTGTTTCGCGAGAAGAAACTACAAGTGTTTACTCTATACAGAAGGCGAAGTGTTTGCGGAAACAGCAACAAATGTCTCCATTCCAGGTACGTTTTTACTTCAAAGAACTTGTTCTGTCTCATTTAGTACCCGTATCACAAAACCGGAATTATAGTTGAAGTAAAGGAGATATTTTATCATTAGGATTTGTTTTGCTCTCGGGATTTAACAGCATTTAGATCATTCTCAATGTCATGTTTCTATATAACGGAAACGATTTCACTGTTGTTTAGTTGCAGTTGCAGCCGAAAATCTTGAAATTGTTGGACAAACAACGTTGAACGAAGGAGACAGATATGAAGTGAACTGTACCGGGGATCTGGCTCCGCCATCAAGTGCACTCGACCTGTTTACTAGAACTCCGAGCGACACGTCTTTTACGAAATATTCCGTAAATCCCATTGTAACTAGTGGTGATGTGACCAAATCCTGCTACCTCCAAACAACAAAGAGTTACACTTTGATAGCCAACAGGACTCAAAACGGCACGGAAATGAGGTGTGAGGCGCTTGCCACCTCCTCGGGCTCACGGACGACGTCTGCTTCACAAATGGTCGTTGTGAATGTTGTTGGTAAATGTCAGAATATTTAACTGTCTATTGTTTTGGATGCAAAATTTTTGTGTTTTTACTCACCGAAGGCATAGCCATATTTCTCCATTAACATATCTCATTTTAACAAGTTTGTAATTCGCAATTTGGTGTTATGTTACAAATAATGTTTCAAACATATTTCTATACAAGTTTCATTGTTAATGTATTAAAGAATTATTTATTTGAAAATAACAAAACCATTCATTCTTTCATTGATAATCGTATGTGTAATTTAATACATTCGAAAACTTATATCTTTTTTTTCAGAAATTCAACTCAACAGCTCACTCGAAACACCTCACGGAGATCTACTCGTTGAGTGCAACGTTCAACACGCACTAAATACTTGGAATAAGATCGAAGTTATCTCCCCTGACGTAAGTCCTGGCATTTTAGCTGTTGGTTATGCTAACGGAACTGCACAAAAGGACTACAACTCGTACCAACTGGCATTTCAACCTTCTCCAAGTAACGTCTCAATGCATTTACTACTTCCCAACACAACAAAACACTGTTTCGCGAGGAGAAACTACACGTGTTTACTCTATACAGAAGGCGAAGTGTTTGCGGAAACAGCAACAAATGTCTCCATTCCAGGTACGTTTTTACTTCAAAGAACTTGTTCTTTCAAATTTAGTACCCGTATCACAAAACCAGAATTATAGTTGAAGTAAAGGAGATATTTTAACATTAGGCTTTGTTTTGCTCTCGGGTTTTAACAGCATTTAGATCATTCTCAATGTCATGTTGCTATATAACGGAAACGATTTCACTGTTATTTAGTTGCAGTTGCAGCCGAAAATCTTGAAATTGTTGGACAAACAACGTTGAACGAAGGAGACAGATATGAAGTGAACTGTACCGGGGATCTGGCTCCGCCATCAAGTGCATTGGACCTGTTTACTAGAACCCCGAGCGACACGTCATTTACGAAATATTCCGTAAATCCCATTGTAACTAGTGGTGATGTGACCAAATCCTGCTACCTCCAAACAACAAAGAGTTACACTTTGATAGCCAACAGGACTCAAAACGGCACGGAAATGAGGTGTGAGGCGCTTGCCACCTCCTCGGGCTCAAGGACGACGTCTATTTCACAAATGGTCGTTGTGAATGTTGTTGGTAAATGTCAGAATATTTAACTGTCTATTGTTTTGGATGCAAAATTTTTGTGTTTTTACTCACCGAAGGCATAGCCATATTTCTCCATTAACATATCTCATTTTAACAAGTTTGTAATTCGTAATTTGGTGTTATGTTACAAATAATGTTTAAAACATATTTCTATACAAGTTTCATTGTTAATGTATTAAAGAATTATTTATTTGAAAATAACAAAACCATTCATTCTTTCATTGATAATCGTATGTGTAATTTAATACATTCGAAAACTTATATCTTTTTTTTTCAGAAATTCAACTCAACAGCTCACTCGAAACACCTCACGGAGATCTACTCGTTGAGTGCAACGTTCAACACGCACCAAATACTTGGAATAAGATCGAAGTTATCTCCCCTGACGTAAGTCCTGGCATTTTAGCTGTTGGTTATGCTAACGGAACTGCACAAAAGGACTACAACTCGTACCAACTGGCATTTCAACCTTCTCCAAGTAACGTCTCAATGCATTTACTATTTCCCAACACAACAAAACACTGTTTCGCGAGGAGAAACTACGCGTGTTTACTCTATACAGAAGGCGAAGTGTTTGCGGAAACAGCAACAAATGTCTCCATTCCAGGTACGTTTTTACTTCAAAGAACTTGTTCTTTCAAATTTAGTACCCGTATCACAAAACCAGAATTATAGTTGAAGTAAAGGATATATTTTAACATTAGGCTTTGTTTTGCTCTCGGGTTTTAACAGCATTTAGATCATTCTCAATGTCATGTTGCTATATAACGGAAACGATTTCACTGTTATTTAGTTGCAGTTGCAGCCGAAAATCTTGAAATTGTTGGACAAACAACGTTGAACGAAGGAGACAGATATGAAGTGAACTGTACCGGGGATCTGGCTCCGCCATCAAGTGCATTGGACCTGTTTACTAGAACCCCGAGCGACACGTCATTTACGAAATATTCCGTAAATCCCATTGTAACTAGTGGTGATGTGACCAAATCCTGCTACCTCCAAACAACAAAGAGTTACACTTTGATAGCCAACAGGACTCAAAACGGCACGGAAATGAGGTGTGAGGCGCTTGCCACCTCCTCGGGCTCAAGGACGACGTCTATTTCACAAATGGTCGTTGTGAATGTTGTTGGTAAATGTCAGAATATTTAACTGTCTATTGTTTTGGATGCAAAATTTTTGTGTTTTTACTCACCGAAAACATAGCCATATTTTCCATTAACATATCTCATTTTAACAAGTTTGTAATTCGTAATTTGGTGTTATGTTACAAATAATGTTTAAAACATATTTCTATACAAGTTTCATGGTTAATGTATTAAAGAATTATTTATTTGAAAATAACAAAACCGTTCATTCTTCCATTGATAATCGTATGTGTAATTTAATACATTCGAAAACTTATATTTTTTTTTTTCAGAAATTCAACTCAACAGCTCACTCGAAACACCTCACGGAGATCTACTCGTTGAGTGCAACGTTCAACACGCACCAAATACTTGGAATAAGATCGAAGTTATCTCCCCTGACGTCAGTCCTGGCATTTTAGCTGTTGGTTATGCCAACGGAACTGCACAAAAGGACTACAACTCGTACCAACTGGCATTTCAACCTTCTCCAAGTAACGTCTCAATGCATTTACTATTTCCCAACACAACAAAACTCTGTTTCGCGAGGAGAAACTACACGTGTTTACTCTATACAGAAGGCGAAGTGTTTGCGGAAACAGCAACAAATGTCTCCATTCCAGGTACGTTTTTACTTCAAAGAACTTGTTCTTTCAAATTTAGTACCCGTATCACAAAACCAGAATTATAGTTGAAGTAAAGGAGATATTTTAACATTAGGGTTTGCTTTGCTCTCGGGTTTTAACAGCATTTAGATCAATCTCAATGTCATGTTTCTATATAACGGAAACGATTTCACTGTTATTTAGTTGCAGTTGCAGCCGAAAATCTTGAAATTGCTGGACAAACAACGTTGAACGAAGGAGACAGATATGAAGTGAACTGTACCGGGGATCTGGCTCCGCCATCAAGTGCACTCGACCTGTTTACTAGAACCCCGAGCGACACGTCTTTTACGAAATATTCCGTAAATCCCATTGTAACTAGTGGTGATGTGACCAAATCCTGCTACCTCCAAACAACAAAGAGTTACACTTTGATAGCCAGCAGGACTCAAAACGGCACGGAGATGAGATGTGAGGCGCTTGCCACTTCCTCGGGCTCACGGACGACGTCTGCTTCACGAATGGTCGTTGTGAATGTTGTTGGTAAATGTCAGAATATTTAACTGTCTATTGTTTTGGATGCAATTTTTTTGTGCTTTTACTCACCGAAGGCATAGCCATATTTCTCCATTAACATATCTCATTTTAACAAGTTTGAATTCGTAATTTGGTGTTATGTTACAAATAATGTTTAAAACATATTTCTATACAAGTTTCATGGTTAATGTATTAAAGAATTATTTATTTGAAAATAACAAAACCGTTCATTCTTCCATTGATAATCGTATGTGTAATTTAATACATTCGAAAACTTACATCTTTTTTTTCAGAAATTCAACTTAACAGCTCACTCGAAACACCTCACGGAGATCTACTCGTTGAGTGCAAGGTTCAACACGCACCAAATACTTGGAATAAGATCGAAGTTATCTCCCCTGACGTCAGTCCTGGCATTTTAGCTGTTGGTTATGCCAACGGAACTGCACAAAAGGACTACAACTCGTACCAACTGGCATTTCAACCTTCTCCAAGTAACGTCTCAATGCATTTACTATTTCCCAACACAACAAAACTCTGTTTCGCGAGGAGAAACTACATGTGTTTACTCTATACAGAAGGCGAAGTGTTTGCGGAAACAGCAACAAATGTTTCCATTCCAGGTACGTTTTTACTTCAAAGAACTTGTTCTTTCAAATTTAGTACCCGTATCACAAAACCAGAATTATAGTTGAAGTAAAGGATATATTTTAACATTAGGCTTTGTTTTGCTCTCGGGTTTTAACAGCATTTAGATCATTCTCAATGTCATGTTGCTATATAACGGAAACGATTTCACTGTTATTTAGTTGCAGTTGCAGCCGAAAATCTTGAAATTGCTGGACAAACAACGTTGAACGAAGGAGACAGATATGAAGTGAACTGTACCGGGGATCTGGCTCCGCCATCAAGTGCACTCGACCTATTTACTAGAACCCCGAGCGACACGTCTTTTACGAAATATTCCGTAAATCCCATTGTAACTAGTGGTGATGTGACCAAATCCTGCTACCTCCAAACAACAAAGAGTTACACTTTGATAGCCAACAGGACTCAAAACGGCACGGAGATGAGGTGTGAGGCGCTTGCCACTTCCTCGGGCTCACGGACGACGTCTGCATCACGAACGGTCGTTGTGAATGTTGTTGGTAAATGTCAGAATATTTAACTGTCTATTGTTTTGGATGCAATTTTTTTGTGCTTTTACTCACCGAAGGCATAGCCATATTTCTCCATTAACATATCTCATTTTAACAAGTTTGAATTCGTAATTTGGTGTTATGTTACAAATAATGTTTAAAACATATTTCTATACAAGTTTCATGGTTAATGTATTAAAGAATTATTTATTTGAAAATAACAAAACCGTTCATTCTTCCATTGATAATCGTATGTGTAATTTAATACATTCGAAAACTTACATCTTTTTTTTCAGAAATTCAACTTAACAGCTCACTCGAAACACCTCACGGAGATCTACTCGTTGAGTGCAAGGTTCAACACGCACCAAATACTTGGAATAAGATCGAAGTTATCTCCCCTGACGTCAGTCCTGGCATTTTAGCTGTTGGTTATGCCAACGGAACTGCACAAAAGGACTACAACTCGTACCAACTGGCATTTCAACCTTCTCCAAGTAACGTCTCAATGCATTTACTATTTCCCAACACAACAAAACACTGTTTCGCGAGGAGAAACTACATGTGTTTACTCTATACAGAAGGCGAAGTGTTTGCGGAAACAGCAACAAATGTTTCCATTCCAGGTACGTTTTTACTTCAAAGAACTTGTTCTTTCAAATTTAGTACCCGTATCACAAAACCAGAATTATAGTTGAAGTAAAGGATATATTTTAACATTAGGCTTTGTTTTGCTCTCGGGTTTTAACAGCATTTAGATCATTCTCAATGTCATGTTGCTATATAACGGAAACGATTTCACTGTTATTTAGTTGCAGTTGCAGCCGAAAATCTTGAAATTGCTGGACAAACAACGTTGAACGAAGGAGACAGATATGAAGTGAACTGTACCGGGGATCTGGCTCCGCCATCAAGTGCACTCGACCTGTTTACTAGAACCCCGAGCGACACGTCTTTTACGAAATATTCCGTAAATCCCATTGTAACTAGTGGTGATGTGACCAAATCCTGCTACCTCCAAACAACAAAGAGTTACACTTTGATAGCCAACAGGACTCAAAACGGCACGGAGATGAGGTGTGAGGCGCTTGCCACTTCCTCGGGCTCACGGACGACGTCTGCATCACGAACGGTCGTTGTGAATGTTGTTGGTAAATGTCAGAATATTTAACTGTCTATTGTTTTGGATGCAAATTTTTTGGTATTTTTACTCACCGAAGGCAAAGCCATATTTCTCCATTAACTTATCTCATTTTAACAATTTTGAATTCGTAATTTGGTGTTATGTTACAAATTATGTTTAAAACATATTTCTATACAAGTTTCATTGTTAATGTATTAAAGAATTATTTATTTGAAAATAACAAAACCGTTCATTCTTCCATTGATAATCGTATGTGTAATTTAATACATTCGAAAACTTATATCTTTTTTTTTCAGAAATTCAACTCAACAGCTCACTCGAAACACCTCACGGAGATCTACTCGTTGAGTGCAACGTTCAACACGCACCAAATACTTGGAATAAGATCGAAGTTATCTCCCCTGACGTCAGTCCTGGCATTTTAGCTGTTGGTTATGCCAACGGAACTGCACAAAAGGACTACAACTCGTACCAACTGGCATTTCAACCTTCTCCAAGTAACGTCTCAATGCATTTACTATTTCCCAACACAACAAAACACTGTTTCGCGAGGAGAAACTACATGTGTTTACTCTATACAGAAGGCGAAGTGTTTGCGGAAACAGCAACAAATGTTTCCATTCCAGGTACGTTTTTACTTCAAAGAACTTGTTCTTTCAAATTTAGTACCCGTATCACAAAACCAGAATTATAGTTGAAGTAAAGGATATATTTTAACATTAGGCTTTGTTTTGCTCTCGGGTTTTAACAGCATTTAGATCATTCTCAATGTCATGTTGCTATATAACGGAAACGATTTCACTGTTATTTAGTTGCAGTTGCAGCCGAAAATCTTGAAATTGCTGGACAAACAACGTTGAACGAAGGAGACAGATATGAAGTGAACTGTACCGGGGATCTGGCTCCGCCATCAAGTGCACTCGACCTATTTACTAGAACCCCGAGCGACACGTCTTTTACGAAATATTCCGTAAATCCCATTGTAACTAGTGGTGATGTGACCAAATCCTGCTACCTCCAAACAACAAAGAGTTACACTTTGATAGCCAACAGGACTCAAAACGGCACGGAGATGAGGTGTGAGGCGCTTGCCACTTCCTCGGGCTCACGGACGACGTCTGCATCACGAACGGTCGTTGTGAATGTTGTTGGTAAATGTCAGAATATTTAACTGTCTATTGTTTTGGATGCAAATTTTTTGGTATTTTTACTCACCGAAGGCATAGCCATATTTCTCCATTAACATATCTCATTTTAACAATTTTGAATTCGTAATTTGGTGTTATGTTACAAATTATGTTTAAAACATATTTCTATACAAGTTTCATTGTTAATGTATTAAAGAATTATTTATTTGAAAATAACAAAACCGTTCATTCTTCCATTGATAATCGTATGTGTAATTTAATACATTCGAAAACTTATATCTTTTTTTTCAGAAATTCAACTCAACAGCTCACTCGAAACACCTCACGGAGATCTACTCGTTGAGTGCAACGTTCAACACGCACCAAATACTTGGAATAAGATCGAAGTTATCTCCCCTGACGTCAGTCCTGGCATTTTAGCTGTTGGTTATGCCAACGGAACTGCACAAAAGGACTACAACTCGTACCAACTGGCATTTCAACCTTCTCCAAGTAACGTCTCAATGCATTTACTATTTCCCAACACAACAAAACACTGTTTCGCGAGGAGAAACTACATGTGTTTACTCTATACAGAAGGCGAAGTGTTTGCGGAAACAGCAACAAATGTTTCCATTCCAGGTACGTTTTTACTTCAAAGAACTTGTTCTTTCAAATTTAGTACCCGTATCACAAAACCAGAATTATAGTTGAAGTAAAGGATATATTTTAACATTAGGCTTTGTTTTGCTCTCGGGTTTTAACAGCATTTAGATCATTCTCAATGTCATGTTGCTATATAACGGAAACGATTTCACTGTTATTTAGTTGCAGTTGCAGCCGAAAATCTTGAAATTGCTGGACAAACAACGTTGAACGAAGGAGACAGATATGAAGTGAACTGTACCGGGGATCTGGCTCCGCCATCAAGTGCACTCGACCTATTTACTAGAACCCCGAGCGACACGTCTTTTACGAAATATTCCGTAAATCCCATTGTAACTAGTGGTGATGTGACCAAATCCTGCTACCTCCAAACAACAAAGAGTTACACTTTGATAGCCAACAGGACTCAAAACGGCACGGAGATGAGGTGTGAGGCGCTTGCCACTTCCTCGGGCTCACGGACGACGTCTGCATCACGAACGGTCGTTGTGAATGTTGTTGGTAAATGTCAGAATATTTAACTGTCTATTGTTTTGGATGCAAATTTTTTGGTATTTTTACTCACCGAAGGCATAGCCATATTTCTCCATTAACATATCTCATTTTAACAATTTTGAATTCGTAATTTGGTGTTATGTTACAAATTATGTTTAAAACATATTTCTATACAAGTTTCATTGTTAATGTATTAAAGAATTATTTATTTGAAAATAACAAAACCGTTCATTCTTCCATTGATAATCGTATGTGTAATTTAATACATTCGAAAACTTATATCTTTTTTTTCAGAAATTCAACTCAACAGCTCACTCGAAACACCTCACGGAGATCTACTCGTTGAGTGCAACGTTCAACACGCACCAAATACTTGGAATAAGATCGAAGTTATCTCCCCTGACGTCAGTCCTGGCATTTTAGCTGTTGGTTATGCCAACGGAACTGCACAAAAGGACTACAACTCGTACCAACTGGCATTTCAACCTTCTCCAAGTAACGTCTCAATGCATTTACTATTTCCCAACACAACAAAACACTGTTTCGCGAGGAGAAACTACATGTGTTTACTCTATACAGAAGGCGAAGTGTTTGCGGAAACAGCAACAAATGTTTCCATTCCAGGTACGTTTTTACTTCAAAGAACTTGTTCTTTCAAATTTAGTACCCGTATCACAAAACCAGAATTATAGTTGAAGTAAAGGATATATTTTAACATTAGGCTTTGTTTTGCTCTCGGGTTTTAACAGCATTTAGATCATTCTCAATGTCATGTTGCTATATAACGGAAACGATTTCACTGTTATTTAGTTGCAGTTGCAGCCGAAAATCTTGAAATTGCTGGACAAACAACGTTGAACGAAGGAGACAGATATGAAGTGAACTGTACCGGGGATCTGGCTCCGCCATCAAGTGCACTCGACCTATTTACTAGAACCCCGAGCGACACGTCTTTTACGAAATATTCCGTAAATCCCATTGTAACTAGTGGTGATGTGACCAAATCCTGCTACCTCCAAACAACAAAGAGTTACACTTTGATAGCCAACAGGACTCAAAACGGCACGGAGATGAGGTGTGAGGCGCTTGCCACTTCCTCGGGCTCACGGACGACGTCTGCATCACGAACGGTCGTTGTGAATGTTGTTGGTAAATGTCAGAATATTTAACTGTCTATTGTTTTGGATGCAAATTTTTTGGTATTTTTACTCACCGAAGGCATAGCCATATTTCTCCATTAACATATCTCATTTTAACAATTTTGAATTCGTAATTTGGTGTTATGTTACAAATTATGTTTAAAACATATTTCTATACAAGTTTCATTGTTAATGTATTAAAGAATTATTTATTTGAAAATAACAAAACCGTTCATTCTTCCATTGATAATCGTATGTGTAATTTAATACATTCGAAAACTTATATCTTTTTTTTCAGAAATTCAACTCAACAGCTCACTCGAAACACCTCACGGAGATCTACTCGTTGAGTGCAACGTTCAACACGCACCAAATACTTGGAATAAGATCGAAGTTATCTCCCCTGACGTCAGTCTTGGCATTTTAGCTGTTGGTTATGCCAACGGAACTGCACAAAAGGACTACAACTCGTACCAACTGGCATTTCAACCTTCTCCAAGTAACGTCTCAATGCATTTACTATTTCCCAACACAACAAAACACTGTTTCGCGAGGAGAAACTACATGTGTTTACTCTATACAGAAGGCGAAGTGTTTGCGGAAACAGCAACAAATGTTTCCATTCCAGGTACGTTTTTACTTCAAAGAACTTGTTCTTTCAAATTTAGTACTCGTATCACAAAACCAGAATTATAGTTGAAGTAAAGGATATATTTTAACATTAGGCTTTGTTTTGCTCTCGGGTTTTAACAGCATTTAGATCATTCTCAATGTCATGTTGCTATATAACGGAAACGATTTCACTGTTATTTAGTTGCAGTTGCAGCCGAAAATCTTGAAATTGCTGGACAAACAACGTTGAACGAAGGAGACAGATATGAAGTGAACTGTACCGGGGATCTGGCTCCGCCATCAAGTGCACTCGACCTATTTACTAGAACCCCGAGCGACACGTCTTTTACGAAATATTCCGTAAATCCCATTGTAACTAGTGGTGATGTGACCAAATCCTGCTACCTCCAAACAACAAAGAGTTACACTTTGATAGCCAACAGGACTCAAAACGGCACGGAGATGAGGTGTGAGGCGCTTGCCACTTCCTCGGGCTCACGGACGACGTCTGCATCACGAACGGTCGTTGTGAATGTTGTTGGTAAATGTCAGAATATTTAACTGTCTATTGTTTTGGATGCAAATTTTTTGGTATTTTTACTCACCGAAGGCATAGCCATATTTCTCCATTAACATATCTCATTTTAACAATTTTGAATTCGTAATTTGGTGTTATGTTACAAATTATGTTTAAAACATATTTCTATACAAGTTTCATTGTTAATGTATTAAAGAATTATTTATTTGAAAATAACAAAACCGTTCATTCTTCCATTGATAATCGTATGTGTAATTTAATACATTCGAAAACTTATATCTTTTTTTTCAGAAATTCAACTCAACAGCTCACTCGAAACACCTCACGGAGATCTACTCGTTGAGTGCAACGTTCAACACGCACCAAATACTTGGAATAAGATCGAAGTTATCTCCCCTGACGTCAGTCCTGGCATTTTAGCTGTTGGTTATGCCAACGGAACTGCACAAAAGGACTACAACTCGTACCAACTGGCATTTCAACCTTCTCCAAGTAACGTCTCAATGCATTTACTATTTCCCAACACAACAAAACACTGTTTCGCGAGGAGAAACTACATGTGTTTACTCTATACAGAAGGCGAAGTGTTTGCGGAAACAGCAACAAATGTTTCCATTCCAGGTACGTTTTTACTTCAAAGAACTTGTTCTTTCAAATTTAGTACCCGTATCACAAAACCAGAATTATAGTTGAAGTAAAGGATATATTTTAACATTAGGCTTTGTTTTGCTCTCGGGTTTTAACAGCATTTAGATCATTCTCAATGTCATGTTGCTATATAACGGAAACGATTTCACTGTTATTTAGTTGCAGTTGCAGCCGAAAATCTTGAAATTGCTGGACAAACAACGTTGAACGAAGGAGACAGATATGAAGTGAACTGTACCGGGGATCTGGCTCCGCCATCAAGTGCACTCGACCTATTTACTAGAACCCCGAGCGACACGTCTTTTACGAAATATTCCGTAAATCCCATTGTAACTAGTGGTGATGTGACCAAATCCTGCTACCTCCAAACAACAAAGAGTTACACTTTGATAGCCAACAGGACTCAAAACGGCACGGAGATGAGATGTGAGGCGCTTGCCACTTCCTCGGGCTCACGGACGACGTCTGCTTCACGAATGGTCGTTGTGAATGTTGTTGGTAAATGTCAGAATATTTAACTGTCTATTGTTTTGGATGCAATTTTTTTGTGCTTTTACTCACCGAAGGCATAGCCATATTTCTCCATTAACATATCTCATTTTAACAAGTTTGAATTCGTAATTTGGTGTTATGTTACAAATAATGTTTAAAACATATTTCTATACAAGTTTCATTGTTAATGTATTAAAGAATTATTTATTTGAAAATAACAAAACCGTTCATTCTTCCATTGATAATCGTATGTGTAATTTAATACATTCGAAAACTTACATCTTTTTTTTCAGAAATTCAACTTAACAGCTCACTCGAAACACCTCACGGAGATCTACTCGTTGAGTGCAACGTTCAACACGCACCAAATACTTGGAATAAGATCGAAGTTATCTCCCCTGACGTCAGTCCTGGCATTTTAGCTGTTGGTTATGCTAACGGAACTGCACAAAAGGACTACAACTCGTACCAACTGGCATTTCAACCTTCTCCAAGTAACGTCTCAATGCATTTACTATTTCCCAACACAACAAAACACTGTTTCGCGAGGAGAAACTACACGTGTTTACTCTATACAGAAGGCGAAGTGTTTGCGGAAACAGCAACAAATGTCTCCATTCCAGGTACGTTTTTACTTCAAAGAACTTGTTCTTTCAAATTTAGTACTCGTATCACAAAACCAGAATTATAGTTGAAGTAAAGGAGATATTTTAACATTAGGGTTTGCTTTGCTCTCGGGTTTTAACAGCATTTAGATCAATCTCAATGTCATGTTTCTATATAACGGAAACGATTTCACTGTTATTTAGTTGCAGTTGCAGCCGAAAATCTTGAAATTGCTGGACAAAAAACGTTGAACGAAGGAGACAGATATGAAGTGAACTGTACCGGGGATCTGGCTCCGCCATCAAGTGCACTCGACCTGTTTACTAGAACCCCGAGCGACACGTCTTTTACGAAATATTCCGTAAATCCCATTGTAACTAGTGGTGATGTGACAAAATCCTGCTACCTCCAAACAACAAAGAGTTACACTTTGATAGCCAACAGGACTCAACACGGCACGGAGATGAGGTGTGAGGCGCTTGCCACTTCCTCGGGCTCACGGACGACGTCTGCTTCACGAATGGTCGTTGTGAATGTTGTTGGTAAATGTCAGAATATTTAACTGTCTATTGTTGTGGATGCAAATTTTTTGTGTTCTTACTCACCAAAGGCATAGCCATATTTCTCCATTAACATATCTCATTTTAACAAGTTTGAATTCGTAATTTGGTGTTATGTTACAAATAATGTTTAAAACATATTTCTATACAAGTTTCATTGTTAATGTATTAAAGAATTATTTATTTGAAAATAACAAAACCGTTCATTCTTTCATTAATAATCGTATGTGTAATTTAATACATTCGAAAACTTATATCTTTTCTTCAGAAATTCAACTCAACAGCTCACTCGAAACACCTCACGGAGATCTACTCGTTGAGTGCAACGTTCAACACGCACCAAATACTTGGAATAAGATCGAAGTTATCTCCCCTGACGTCAGTCCTGGCATTTTAGCTGTTGGTTATGCTAACGGAACTGCACAAAAGGACTACAACTCGTACCAACTGGCATTTCAACCTTCTCCAAGTAACGTCTCAATGCATTTACTATTTCCCAACACAACAAAACACTGTTTCGCGAGGAGAAACTACATGTGTTTACTCTATACAGAAGGCGAAGTGTTTGCGGAAACAGCAACAAATGTCTCCATTCCAGGTACGTTTTTACTTCAAAGAACTTGTTCTTTCAAATTTAGTACCCGTATCACAAAACCAGAATTATAGTTGAAGTAAAGGATATATTTTAACATTATGCTTTGTTTTGCTCTCGGGTTTTAACAGCATTTAGATCATTCTCAATGTCATGTTGCTATATAACGGAAACGATTTCACTGTTATTTAGTTGCAGTAGCAGCCGAAAATCTTGAAATTGCTGGACAAACAACGTTGAACGAAGGGGACAGATATGAAGTTAACTGTACCGGGGATCTGGCTCCGCCATCAAGTGCACTCGACCTGTTTACTAGAACCCCGAGCGACACGTCTTTTACGAAATATTCCGTAAATCCCATTGTAACTAGTGGTGATGTGACAAAATCCTGCTACCTCCAAACAACAAAGAGTTACACTTTGATAGCCAACAGGACTCAAAACGGCACGGAGATGAGGTGTGAGGCGCTTGCCACTTCCTCGGGCTCACGGACGACGTCTGCTTCACGAATGGTCGTTGTGAATGTTGTTGGTAAATGTCAGAATATTTAACTGTCTATTGTTTTGGATGCAAATTTTTTGTGTTTTTACTCACCGAAGGCATAGCCATATTTCTCCATTAACATATCTCATTTTAACAAGTTTGAATTCGTAATTTGGTGTTATGTTACAAATAATGTTTAAAACATATTTCTATACAAGTTTCATTGTTAATGTATTAAAGAATTATTTATTTGAAAATAACAAAACCGTTCATTCTTTCATTAATAATCGTATGTGTAATTTAATACATTCGAAAACTTATATCTTTTCTTCAGAAATTCAACTCAACAGCTCACTCGAAACACCTCACGGAGATCTACTCGTTGAGTGCAACGTTCAACACGCACCAAATACTTGGAATAAGATCGAAGTTATCTCCCCTGACGTCAGTCCTGGCATTTTAGCTGTTGGTTATGCTAACGGAACTGCTCAAAAGGACTACAACTCGTACCAACTGGCATTTCAACCTTCTCCAAGTAACGTCTCAATGCATTTACTATTTCCCAACACAACAAAACACTGTTTCGCGAGGAGAAACTACATGTGTTTACTCTATACAGAAGGCGAAGTGTTTGCGGAAACAGCAACAAATGTCTCCATTCCAGGTACGTTTTTACTTCAAAGAACTTGTTCTTTCAAATTTAGTACCCGTATCACAAAACCAGAATTATAGTTGAAGTAAAGGATATATTTTAACATTATGCTTTGTTTTGCTCTCGGGTTTTAACAGCATTTAGATCATTCTCAATGTCATGTTGCTATATAACGGAAACGATTTCACTGTTATTTAGTTGCAGTAGCAGCCGAAAATCTTGAAATTGCTGGACAAACAACGTTGAACGAAGGGGACAGATATGAAGTTAACTGTACCGGGGATCTGGCTCCGCCATCAAGTGCACTCGACCTGTTTACTAGAACCCCGAGCGACACGTCTTTTACGAAATATTCCGTAAATCCCATTGTAACTAGTGGTGATGTGACAAAATCCTGCTACCTCCAAACAACAAAGAGTTACACTTTGATAGCCAACAGGACTCAAAACGGCACGGAAATGAGGTGTGAGGCGCTTGCCACTTCCTCGGGCTCACGGACGACGTCTGCTTCACGAATGGTCGTTGTGAATGTTGTTGGTAAATGTCAGAATATTTAACTGTCTATTGTTTTGGATGCAAATTTTTTGTGTTTTTACTCACCGAAGGCATAGCCATATTTCTCCATTAACATATCTCATTTTAAGAAGTTTGAATTCGTAATTTGGTGTTATGTTACAAATAATGTTTAAAACATATTTCTATACAAGTTTCATTGTTAATGTATTAAAGAATTATTTATTTGAAAATAACAAAACCGTTCATTCTTTCATTAATAATCGTATGTGTAATTTAATACATTCGAAAACTTATATCTTTTCTTCAGAAATTCAACTCAACAGCTCACTCGAAACACCTCACGGAGATCTACTCGTTGAGTGCAACGTTCAACACGCACCAAATACTTGGAATAAGATCGAAGTTATCTCCCCTGACGTCAGTCCTGGCATTTTAGCTGTTGGTTATGCTAACGGAACTGCTCAAAAGGACTACAACTCGTACCAACTGGCATTTCAACCTTCTCCAAGTAACGTCTCAATGCATTTACTATTTCCCAACACAACAAAACACTGTTTCGCGAGGAGAAACTACATGTGTTTACTCTATACAGAAGGCGAAGTGTTTGCGGAAACAGCAACAAATGTCTCCATTCCAGGTACGTTTTTACTTCAAAGAACTTGTTCTTTCAAATTTAGTACCCGTATCACAAAACCAGAATTATAGTTGAAGTAAAGGATATATTTTAACATTATGCTTTGTTTTGCTCTCGGGTTTTAACAGCATTTAGATCATTCTCAATGTCATGTTGCTATATAACGGAAACGATTTCACTGTTATTTAGTTGCAGTTGCAGCCGAAAATCTTGAAATTGTTGGACAAACAACGTTGAACGAAGGAGACAGATATGAAGTGAACTGTACCGGGGATCTGGCTCCGCCATCAAGTGAACTCGACCTGTTTACTAGAACCCCGAGCGACACGTCTTTTACGAAATATTCCGTAAATCCCATTGTAACTAGTGGTGATGTGACCAAATCCTGCTACCTCCAAACAACAAAGAGTTACACTTTGATAGCCAACAGGACTCAAAACGGCACGGAGATGAGGTGTGAGGCGCTAGCCACTTCCTCGGGCTCACGGACGACGTCTGCTTCACGAATGGTCGTTGTGAATGTTGTTGGTAAATGTCAGAATATTTAACTGTCTATTGTTTTGGATGCAAATTTTTTGTGTTTTTACTCACCGAAGGCATAGCCATATTTCTCCATTAACATATCTCATTTTAACAAGTTTCAATTCGTAATTTGGTGTTATGTTACAAATAATGTTTAAAACATATTTCTATACAAGTTTCATTGTTAATGTATTAAAGAATTATTTATTTGAAAATAACAAAACCGTTCATTCTTTCATTGATAATCGTATGTGTAATTTAATACATTCGAAAACTTATATCTTTTTTTTCAGAAATTCAACTCAACAGCTCACTCGAAACACCTCACGGAGATCTACTCGTTGAGTGCAACATTCAACACGCACCAAATACTTGGAATAAGATCGAAGTTATCTCCCCTGACGTCAGTCCTGGCATTTTAGCTGTTGGTTATGCTAACGGAACTGCACAAAAGGACTACAACTCGTACCAACTGGCATTTCAACCTTCTCCAAGTAACGTCTCAATGCATTTACTATTTCCCAACACAACAAAACACTGTTTCGCGAGGAGAAACTACACGTGTTTACTCTATACAGAAGGCGAAGTGTTTGCGGAAACAGCAACAAATGTCTCCATTCCAGGTACGTTTTTACTTCAAAGAACTTGTTCTTTCAAATTAAGTACCCGTATCACAAAACCAGAATTATAGTTGAAGTAAAGGATATATTTTAACATTATGCTTTGTTTTGCTCTCGGGTTTTAACAGCATTTAGATCATTCTCAATGTCATGTTGCTATATAACGGAAACGATTTCACTGTTATTTAGTTGCAGTTGCAGCCGAAAATCTTGAAATTGTTGGACAAACAACGTTGAACGAAGGAGACAGATATGAAGTGAACTGTACCGGGGATCTGGCTCCGCCATCAAGTGAACTCGACCTGTTTACTAGAACCCCGAGCGACACGTCTTTTACGAAATATTCCGTAAATCCCATTGTAACTAGTGGTGATGTGACCAAATCCTGCTACCTCCAAACAACAA
Source organism: Mimachlamys varia (assembly GCA_947623455.1). Classification (NCBI taxonomy): domain Eukaryota; kingdom Metazoa; phylum Mollusca; class Bivalvia; order Pectinida; family Pectinidae; genus Mimachlamys; species Mimachlamys varia. Next base: position 43,482,548 of record OX392541.1, read on the forward strand.
AGAGTTACACTTTGATAGCCAACAGGACTCAAAACGGCACGGAGATGAGGTGTGAGGCGCTAGCCACTTCCTCGGGCTCACGGACGACGTCTGCTTCACGAATGGTCATTGTGAATGTTGTTGGTAAATGTCAGAATATTTAACTGTCTATTGTTTTGGATGCAAATTTTTTGTGTTTTTACTCACCGAAGGCATAGCCATATTTCTCCATTAACATATCTCATTTTAACAAGTTTCAATTCGTAATTTGGTGTTATGTTACAAATAATGTTTAAAACATATTTCTATACAAGTTTCATTGTTAATGTATTAAAGAATTATTTATCTGAAAATAACAAAACCGTTCATTCTTTCATTGATAATCGTATGTGTAATTTAATACATTCGAAAACTTATATATTTTTTTTCAGAAATTCAACTCAACAGCTCACTCGAAACACCTCACGGAGATCTACTCGTTGAGTGCAACATTCAACACGCACCAAATACTTGGAATAAGATCGAAGTTATCTCCCCTGACGTCAGTCCTGGCATTTTAGCTGTTGGTTATGCTAACGGAACTGCACAAAAGGACTACAACTCGTACCAACTGGCATTTCAACCTTCTCCAAGTAACGTCTCAATGCATTTACTATTTCCCAACACAACAAAACACTGTTTCGCGAGGAGAAACTACATGTGTTTACTCTATACAGAAGGCGAAGTGTTTGCGGAAACAGCAACAAATGTCTCCATTCCAGGTACGTTTTTACTTCAAAGAACTTGTTCTTTCAAATTTAGTACCCGTATCACAAAACCAGAATTATAGTTGAAGTAAAGGATATATTTTAACATTATGCTTTGTTTTGCTCTCGGGTTTTAACAGCATTTAGATCATTCTCAATGTCATGTTGCTATATAACGGAAACGATTTCACTGTTATTTAGTTGCAGTTGCAGCCGAAAATCTTGAAATTGCTGGACAAACAACGTTGAACGAAGGAGACAGATATGAAGTGAACTGTACCGGGGATCTGGCTCCGCCATCAAGTGCACTCGACCTGTTTACTAGAACCCCGAGCGACACGTCTTTTACGAAATATTCCGTAAATCCCATTGTAACTAGTGGTGATGTGACCAAATCCTGCTACCTCCAAACAACAAAGAGTTACACTTTGATAGCCAACAGGACTCAAAACGGCACGGAGATGAGGTGTGAGGCGCTAGCCACTTCCTCGGGCTCACGGACGACGTCTGCTTCACGAATGGTCGTTGTGAATGTTGTTGGTAAATGTCAGAATATTTAACTGTCTATTGTTTTGGATGCAAATTTTTTGTGTTTTTACTCACCGAAGGCATAGCCATATTTCTCCATTAACATATCTCATTTTAAGAAGTTTGAATTCGTAATTTGGTGTTATGTTACAAATAATGTTTAAAACATATTTCTATACAAGTTTCATTGTTAATGTATTAAAGAATTATTTATTTGAAAATAACAAAACCGTTCATTCTTTCATTAATAATCGTATGTGTAATTTAATACATTCGAAAACTTATATCTTTTCTTCAGAAATTCAACTCAACAGCTCACTCGAAACACCTCACGGAGATCTACTCGTTGAGTGCAACGTTCAACACGCACCAAATACTTGGAATAAGATCGAAGTTATCTCCCCTGACGTCAGTCCTGGCATTTTAGCTGTTGGTTATGCTAACGGAACTGCTCAAAAGGACTACAACTCGTACCAACTGGCATTTCAACCTTCTCCAAGTAACGTCTCAATGCATTTACTATTTCCCAACACAACAAAACACTGTTTCGCGAGGAGAAACTACATGTGTTTACTCTATACAGAAGGCGAAGTGTTTGCGGAAACAGCAACAAATGTCTCCATTCCAGGTACGTTTTTACTTCAAAGAACTTGTTCTTTCAAATTTAGTACCCGTATCACAAAACCAGAATTATAGTTGAAGTAAAGGATATATTTTAACATTATGCTTTGTTTTGCTCTCGGGTTTTAACAGCATTTAGATCATTCTCAATGTCATGTTGCTATATAACGGAAACGATTTCACTGTTATTTAGTTGCAGTTGCAGCCGAAAATCTTGAAATTGTTGGACAAACAACGTTGAACGAAGGAGACAGATATGAAGTGAACTGTACCGGGGATCTGGCTCCGCCATCAAGTGAACTCGACCTGTTTACTAGAACCCCGAGCGACACGTCTTTTACGAAATATTCCGTAAATCCCATTGTAACTAGTGGTGATGTGACCAAATCCTGCTACCTCCAAACAACAAAGAGTTACACTTTGATAGCCAACAGGACTCAAAACGGCACGGAGATGAGGTGTGAGGCGCTAGCCACTTCCTCGGGCTCACGGACGACGTCTGCTTCACGAATGGTCGTTGTGAATGTTGTTGGTAAATGTCAGAATATTTAACTGTCTATTGTTTTGGATGCAAATTTTTTGTGTTTTTACTCACCGAAGGCATAGCCATATTTCTCCATTAACATATCTCATTTTAACAAGTTTCAATTCGTAATTTGGTGTTATGTTACAAATAATGTTTAAAACATATTTCTATACAAGTTTCATTGTTAATGTATTAAAGAATTATTTATTTGAAAATAACAAAACCGTTCATTCTTTCATTGATAATCGTATGTGTAATTTAATACATTCGAAAACTTATATCTTTTTTTTCAGAAATTCAACTCAACAGCTCACTCGAAACACCTCACGGAGATCTACTCGTTGAGTGCAACATTCAACACGCACCAAATACTTGGAATAAGATCGAAGTTATCTCCCCTGACGTCAGTCCTGGCATTTTAGCTGTTGGTTATGCTAACGGAACTGCACAAAAGGACTACAACTCGTACCAACTGGCATTTCAACCTTCTCCAAGTAACGTCTCAATGCATTTACTATTTCCCAACACAACAAAACACTGTTTCGCGAGGAGAAACTACACGTGTTTACTCTATACAGAAGGCGAAGTGTTTGCGGAAACAGCAACAAATGTCTCCATTCCAGGTACGTTTTTACTTCAAAGAACTTGTTCTTTCAAATTAAGTACCCGTATCACAAAACCAGAATTATAGTTGAAGTAAAGGATATATTTTAACATTATGCTTTGTTTTGCTCTCGGGTTTTAACAGCATTTAGATCATTCTCAATGTCATGTTGCTATATAACGGAAACGATTTCACTGTTATTTAGTTGCAGTTGCAGCCGAAAATCTTGAAATTGTTGGACAAACAACGTTGAACGAAGGAGACAGATATGAAGTGAACTGTACCGGGGATCTGGCTCCGCCATCAAGTGAACTCGACCTGTTTACTAGAACCCCGAGCGACACGTCTTTTACGAAATATTCCGTAAATCCCATTGTAACTAGTGGTGATGTGACCAAATCCTGCTACCTCCAAACAACAAAGAGTTACACTTTGATAGCCAACAGGACTCAAAACGGCACGGAGATGAGGTGTGAGGCGCTAGCCACTTCCTCGGGCTCACGGACGACGTCTGCTTCACGAATGGTCATTGTGAATGTTGTTGGTAAATGTCAGAATATTTAACTGTCTATTGTTTTGGATGCAAATTTTTTGTGTTTTTACTCACCGAAGGCATAGCCATATTTCTCCATTAACATATCTCATTTTAACAAGTTTCAATTCGTAATTTGGTGTTATGTTACAAATAATGTTTAAAACATATTTCTATACAAGTTTCATTGTTAATGTATTAAAGAATTATTTATCTGAAAATAACAAAACCGTTCATTCTTTCATTGATAATCGTATGTGTAATTTAATACATTCGAAAACTTATATATTTTTTTTCAGAAATTCAACTCAACAGCTCACTCGAAACACCTCACGGAGATCTACTCGTTGAGTGCAACATTCAACACGCACCAAATACTTGGAATAAGATCGAAGTTATCTCCCCTGACGTCAGTCCTGGCATTTTAGCTGTTGGTTATGCTAACGGAACTGCACAAAAGGACTACAACTCGTACCAACTGGCATTTCAACCTTCTCCAAGTAACGTCTCAATGCATTTACTATTTCCCAACACAACAAAACACTGTTTCGCGAGGAGAAACTACATGTGTTTACTCTATACAGAAGGCGAAGTGTTTGCGGAAACAGCAACAAATGTCTCCATTCCAGGTACGTTTTTACTTCAAAGAACTTGTTCTTTCAAATTTAGTACCCGTATCACAAAACCAGAATTATAGTTGAAGTAAAGGATATATTTTAACATTATGCTTTGTTTTGCTCTCGGGTTTTAACAGCATTTAGATCATTCTCAATGTCATGTTGCTATATAACGGAAACGATTTCACTGTTATTTAGTTGCAGTTGCAGCCGAAAATCTTGAAATTGCTGGACAAACAACGTTGAACGAAGGAGACAGATATGAAGTGAACTGTACCGGGGATCTGGCTCCGCCATCAAGTGCACTCGACCTGTTTACTAGAACCCCGAGCGACACGTCTTTTACGAAATATTCCGTAAATCCCATTGTAACTAGTGGTGATGTGACCAAATCCTGCTACCTCCAAACAACAAAGAGTTACACTTTGATAGCCAACAGGACTCAAAACGGCACGGAGATGAGGTGTGAGGCGCTAGCCACTTCCTCGGGCTCACGGACGACGTCTGCTTCACGAATGGTCGTTGTGAATGTTGTTGGTAAATGTCAGAATATTTAACTGTCTATTGTTTTGGATGCAAATTTTTTGTGTTTTTACTCACCGAAGGCATAGCCATATTTCTCCATTAACATATCTCATTTTAACAAGTTTCAATTCGTAATTTGGTGTTATGTTACAAATAATGTTTAAAACATATTTCTATACAAGTTTCATTGTTAATGTATTAAAGAATTATTTATTTGAAAATAACAAAACCGTTCATTCTTTCATTGATAATCGTATGTGTAATTTAATACATTCGAAAACTTATATATTTTGTTTCAGAAATTCAACTCAACAGCTCACTCGAAACACCTCACGGAGATCTACTCGTTGAGTGCAACATTCAACACGCACCAAATACTTGGAATAAGATCGAAGTTATCTCCCCTGACGTCAGTCCTGGCATTTTAGCTGTTGGTTATGCTAACGGAACTGCACAAAAGGACTACAACTCGTACCAACTGGCATTTCAACCTTCTCCAAGTAACGTCTCAATGCATTTACTATTTCCCAACACAACAAAACACTGTTTCGCGAGGAGAAACTACATGTGTTTACTCTATACAGAAGGCGAAGTGTTTGCGGAGACAGCAACAAATGTCTCCATTCCAGGTACGTTTTTACTTCAAAGAACTTGTTCTTTCAAATTTAGTACCCGTATCACAAAACCAGAATTATAGTTGAAGTAAAGGATATATTTTAACATTATGCTTTGTTTTGCTCTCGGGTTTTAACAGCATTTAGATCATTCTCAATGTCATGTTGCTATATAACGGAAACGATTTCACTGTTATTTAGTTGCAGTTGCAGCCGAAAATCTTGAAATTGTTGGACAAACAACGTTGAACGAAGGAGACAGATATGAAGTGAACTGTACCGGGGATCTGGCTCCGCCATCAAGTGAACTCGACCTGTTAACTAGAACCCCGAGCGACACGTCTTTTACGAAATATTCCGTAAATCCCATTGTAACTAGTGGTGATGTGACCAAATCCTGCTACCTCCAAACAACAAAGAGTTACACTTTGATAGCCAACAGGACTCAAAACGGCACGGAGATGAGGTGTGAGGCGCTAGCCACTTCCTCGGGCTCACGGACGACGTCTGCTTCACGGATGGTCGTTGTGAATGTTGTTGGTAAATGTCAGAATATTTAACTGTCTATTGTTTTGGATGCAAATTTTTTGTGTTTTTACTCACCGAAGGCATAGCCATATTTCTCCATTAACATATCTCATTTTAACAAGTTTCAATTCGTAATTTGGTGTTATGTTACAAATAATGTTTAAAACATATTTCTATACAAGTTTCATTGTTAATGTATTAAAGAATTATTTATTTGAAAATAAAAAAAAGCGTTCATTCTTTCATTGATAATCGTATGTGTAATTTAATACATTCGAAAACTTATATTTTTTTTTTCAGAAATTCAACTCAACAGCTCACTCGAAACACCTCACGGAGATCTACTCGTTGAGTGCAACATTCAACACGCACCAAATACTTGGAATAAGATCGAAGTTATCTCCCCTGACGTCAGTCCTGGCATTTTAGCTGTTGGTTATGCTAACGGAACTGCACAAAAGGACTACAACTCGTACCAACTGGCATTTCAACCTTCTCCAAGTAACGTCTCAATGCATTTACTATTTCCCAACACAACAAAACACTGTTTCGCGAGGAGAAACTACATGTGTTTACTCTATACAGAAGGCGAAGTGTTTGCGGAGACAGCAACAAATGTCTCCATTCCAGGTACGTTTTTACTTCAAAGAACTTGTTCTTTCAAATTTAGTACCCGTATCACAAAACCAGAATTATAGTTGAAGTAAAGGATATATTTTAACATTATGCTTTGTTTTGCTCTCGGGTTTTAACAGCATTTAGATCATTCTCAATGTCATGTTGCTATATAACGGAAACGATTTCACTGTTATTTAGTTGCAGTTGCAGCCGAAAATCTTGAAATTGTTGGACAAACAACGTTGAACGAAGGAGACAGATATGAAGTGAACTGTACCGGGGATCTGGCTCCGCCATCAAGTGAACTCGACCTGTTAACTAGAACCCCGAGCGACACGTCTTTTACGAAATATTCCGTAAATCCCATTGTAACTAGTGGTGATGTGACCAAATCCTGCTACCTCCAAACAACAAAGAGTTACACTTTGATAGCCAACAGGACTCAAAACGGCACGGAGATGAGGTGTGAGGCGCTAGCCACTTCCTCGGGCTCACGGACGACGTCTGCTTCACGAATGGTCGTTGTGAATGTTGTTGGTAAATGTCAGAATATTTAACTGTCTATTGTTTTGGATGCAAATTTTTTGTGTTTTTACTCACCGAAGGCATAGCCATATTTCTCCATTAACATATCTCATTTTAACAAGTTTCAATTCGTAATTTGGTGTTATGTTACAAATAATGTTTAAAACATATTTCTATACAAGTTTCATTGTTAATGTATTAAAGAATTATTTATTTGAAAATAAAAAAAAGCGTTCATTCTTTCATTGATAATCGTATGTGTAATTTAATACATTCGAAAACTTATATTTTTTTTTTCAGAAATTCAACTCAACAGCTCACTCGAAACACCTCACGGAGATCTACTCGTTGAGTGCAACATTCAACACGCACCAAATACTTGGAATAAGATCGAAGTTATCTCCCCTGACGTCAGTCCTGGCATTTTAGCTGTTGGTTATGCTAACGGAACTGCACAAAAGGACTACAACTCGTACCAACTGGCATTTCAACCTTCTCCAAGTAACGTCTCAATGCATTTACTATTTCCCAACACAACAAAACACTGTTTCGCGAGGAGAAACTACATGTGTTTACTCTATACAGAAGGCGAAGTGTTTGCGGAAACAGCAACAAATGTCTCCATTCCAGGTACGTTTTTACTTCAAAGAACTTGTTCTTTCAAATTTAGTACCCGTATCACAAAACCAGAATTATAGTTGAAGTAAAGGATATATTTTAACATTATGCTTTGTTTTGCTCTCGGGTTTTAACAGCATTTAGATCATTCTCAATGTCATGTTGCTATATAACGGAAACGATTTCACTGTTATTTAGTTGCAGTTGCAGCCGAAAATCTTGAAATTGCTGGACAAACAACGTTGAACGAAGGAGACAGATATGAAGTGAACTGTACCGGGGATCTGGCTCCGCCATCAAGTGAACTCGACCTGTTTACTAGAACCCCGAGCGACACGTCTTTTACGAAATATTCCGTAAATCCCATTGTAACTAGTGGTGATGTGACCAAATCCTGCTACCTCCAAACAACAAAGAGTTACACTTTGATAGCCAACAGGACTCAAAACGGCACGGAGATGAGGTGTGAGGCGCTAGCCACTTCCTCGGGCTCACGGACGACGTCTGCTTCACGAATGGTCGTTGTGAATGTTGTTGGTAAATGTCAGAATATTTAACTGTTTATTGTTTTGGATGCAAATTTTTTGTGTTTTTACTCACCGAAGGCATAGCCATATTTCTCCATTAACATATCTCATTTTAACAAGTTTCAATTCGTAATTTGGTGTTATGTTACAAATAATGTTTAAAACATATTTCTATACAAGTTTCATTGTTAATGTATTAAAGAATTATTTATTTGAAAATAACAAAACCGTTCATTCTTTCATTGATAATCGTATGTGTAATTTAATACATTCGAAAACTTATATATTTTTTTTCAGAAATTCAACTCAACAGCTCACTCGAAACACCTCACGGAGATCTACTCGTTGAGTGCAACATTCAACACGCACCAAATACTTGGAATAAGATCGAAGTTATCTCCCCTGACGTCAGTCCTGGCATTTTAGCTGTTGGTTATGCTAACGGAACTGCACAAAAGGACTACAACTCGTACCAACTGGCATTTCAACCTTCTCCAAGTAACGTCTCAATGCATTTACTATTTCCCAACACAACAAAACACTGTTTCGCGAGGAGAAACTACATGTGTTTACTCTATACAGAAGGCGAAGTGTTTGCGGAGACAGCAACAAATGTCTCCATTCCAGGTACGTTTTTACTTCAAAGAACTTGTTCTTTCAAATTTAGTACCCGTATCACGAAACCAGAATTATAGTTGAAGTAAAGGATATATTTTAACATTAGGCTTTGTTTTGCTCTCGGGTTTTAACAGCATTTAGATCATTCTCAATGTCATGTTGCTATATAACGGAAACGATTTCACTGTTATTTAGTTGCAGTTGCAGCCGAAAATCTTGAAATTGCTGGACAAACAACGTTGAACGAAGGAGACAGATATGAAGTGAACTGTACCGGGGATCTGGCTCCGCCATCAAGTGAACTCGACCTGTTTACTAGAACCCCGAGCGACACGTCTTTTACGAAATATTCCGTAAATCCCATTGTAACTAGTGGTGATGTGACCAAATCCTGCTACCTCCAAACAACAAAGAGTTACACTTTGATAGCCAACAGGACTCAAAACGGCACGGAGATGAGGTGTGAGGCGCTTGCCACTTCCTCGGGCTCACGGACGACGTCTGCTTCACGAATGGTCGTTGTGAATGTTGTTGGTAAATGTCAGAATATTTAACTGTCTATTGTTTTGGATGCATTTTTTTTGTGTTTTTACTCACCGAAGGCATAGCCATATTTCTCCCTTAACATATCTCATTTTAACAAGTTTCAATTCGTAATTTGGTGTTATGTTACAAATAATGTTTAAAACATATTTCTATACAAGTTTCATTGTTAATGTATTAAAGAATTATTTATTTGAAAATAACAAAACCGTTCATTCTTTCATTAATAATCGTATGTGTTATTTAATACATTCGAAAACTTATATCTTTTCTTCAGAAATTCAACTCAACAGCTCACTCGAAACACCTCACGGAGATCTACTCGTTGAGTGCAACATTCAACACGCACCAAATACTTGGAATAAGATCGAAGTTATCTCCCCTGACGTCAGTCCTGGCATTTTAGCTGTTGGTTATGCTAACGGAACTGCACAAAAGGACTACAACTCGTACCAACTGGCATTTCAACCTTCTCCAAGTAACGTCTCAATGCATTTACTATTTCCCAACACAACAAAACACTGTTTCGCGAGGAGAAACTACATGTGTTTACTCTATACAGAAGGCGAAGTGTTTGCGGAAACAGCAACAAATGTCTCCATTCCAGGTACGTTTTTACTTCAAAGAACTTGTTCTTTCAAATTTAGTACCCGTATCACAAAACCAGAATTATAGTTGAAGTAAAGGATATATTTTAACATTAGGCTTTGTTTTGCTCTCGGGTTTTAACAGCATTTAGATCATTCTCAATGTCATGTTGCTATATAACGGAAACGATTTCACTGTTATTTAGTTGCAGTTGCAGCCGAAAATCTTGAAATTGTTGGACAAACAACGTTGAACGAAGGAGACAGATATGAAGTGAACTGTACCGGGGATCTGGCTCCGCCATCAAGTGCACTCGACCTGTTTACTAGAACCCCGAGCGACACGTCTTTTACGAAATATTCCGTAAATCCCATTGTAACTAGTGGTGATGTGACCAGATCCTGCTACCTCCAAACAACAAAGAGTTACACTTTGATAGCCAACAGGACTCAAAACGGCACGGAGATGAGGTGTGAGGCGCTTGCCACTTCCTCGGGCTCACGGACGACGTCTGCATCACGAATGGTCGTTGTGAATGTTGTTGGTAAATGTCAGAATATTTAACTGTCTATTGTTTTGGATGCAACTTTTTTGTGTTTTTACTCACCGAAGGCATAGCCATATTTCTCCATTAACATATCTCATTTTAACAAGTTTCAATTCGTAATTTGGTGTTATGTTACAAATAATGTTTAAAACATATTTCTATACAAGTTTCATTGTTAATGTATTAAAGAATTATTTATTTGAAAATAACAAAACCGTTCATTCTTTCATTGATAATCGTATGTGTAATTTAATACATTCGAAAACTTATATTTTTTTTTTCAGAAATTCAACTCAACAGCTCACTCGAAACACCTCACGGAGATCTACTCGTTGAGTGCAACATTCAACACGCACCAAATACTTGGAATAAGATCGAAGTTATCTCCCCTGACGTCAGTCCTGGCATTTTAGCTGTTGGTTATGCTAACGGAACTGCACAAAAGGACTACAACTCGTACCAACTGGCATTTCAACCTTCTCCAAGTAACGTCTCAATGCATTTACTATTTCCCAACACAACAAAACACTGTTTCGCGAGGAGAAACTACATGTGTTTACTCTATACAGAAGGCGAAGTGTTTGCGGAAACAGCAACAAATGTCTCCATTCCAGGTACGTTTTTACTTCAAAGAACTTGTTCTTTCAAATTTAGTACCCGTATCACAAAACCAGAATTATAGTTGAAGTAAAGGATATATTTTTACATTATGCTTTGTTTTGCTCTCGGGTTTTAACAGCATTTAGATCATTCTCAATGTCATGTTGCTATATAACGGAAACGATTTCACTGTTATTTAGTTGCAGTTGCAGCCGAAAATCTTGAAATTGTTGGACAAACAACGTTGAACGAAGGAGACAGATATGAAGTGAACTGTACCGGGGATCTGGCTCCGCCATCAAGTGAACTCGACCTGTTTACTAGAACCCCGAGCGACACGTCTTTTACGAAATATTCCGTAAATCCCATTGTAACTAGTGGTGATGTGACCAAATCCTGCTACCTCCAAACAACAAAGAGTTACACTTTGATAGCCAACAGGACTCAAAACGGCACGGAGATGAGGTGTGAGGCGCTAGCCACTTCCTCGGGCTCACGGACGACGTCTGCTTCACGAATGGTCGTTGTGAATGTTGTTGGTAAATGTCAGAATATTTAACTGTCTATTGTTTTGGATGCAAATTTTTTGTGTTTTTACTCACCGAAGGCATAGCCATATTTCTCCATTAACATATCTCATTTTAACAAGTTTGAATTCGTAATTTGGTGTTATGTTACAAATAATGTTTAAAACATATTTCTATACAAGTTTCATTGTTAATGTATTAAAGAATTATTTATTTGAAAATAACAAAACCGTTCATTCTTTCATTGATAATCGTATGTGTAATTTAATACATTCGAAAACTTATATTTTTTTTTCAGAAATTCAACTCAACAGCTCACTCGAAACACCTCACGGAGATCTACTCGTTGAGTGCAACATTCAACACGCACCAAATACTTGGAATAAGATCGAAGTTATCTCCCCTGACGTCAGTCCTGGCATTTTAGCTGTTGGTTATGCTAACGGAACTGCACAAAAGGACTACAACTCGTACCAACTGGCATTTCAACCTTCTCCAAGTAACGTCTCAATGCATTTACTATTTCCCAACACAACAAAACACTGTTTCGCGAGGAGAAACTACATGTGTTTACTCTATACAGAAGGCGAAGTGTTTGCGGAGACAGCAACAAATGTCTCCATTCCAGGTACGTTTTTACTTCAAAGAACTTGTTCTTTCAAATTTAGTACCCGTATCACGAAACCAGAATTATAGTTGAAGTAAAGGATATATTTTAACATTAGGCTTTGTTTTGCTCTCGGGTTTTAACAGCATTTAGATCATTCTCAATGTCATGTTGCTATATAACGGAAACGATTTCACTGTTATTTAGTTGCAGTTGCAGCCGAAAATCTTGAAATTGCTGGACAAACAACGTTGAACGAAGGAGACAGATATGAAGTGAACTGTACCGGGGATCTGGCTCCGCCATCAAGTGCACTCGACCTGTTTACTAGAACCCCGAGCGACACGTCTTTTACGAAATATTCCGTAAATCCCATTGTAACTAGTGGTGATGTGACCAAATCCTGCTACCTCCAAACAACAAAGAGTTACACTTTGATAGCCAACAGGACTCAAAACAGCACGGAGATGAGGTGTGAGGCGCTTGCCACTTCCTCGGGCTCACGGACGACGTCTGCATCACGAATGGTCGTTGTGAATGTTGTTGGTAAATGTCAGAATATTTAACTGTCTATTGTTTTGGATGCAAATTTTTTGTGTTTTTACTCACCGAAGGCATAGCCATATTTCTCCATTAACATATCTCATTTTAACAAGTTTCAATTCGTAATTTGGTGTTATGTTACAAATAATGTTTAAAACATATTTCTATACAAGTTTCATTGTTAATGTATTAAAGAATTATTTATTTGAAAATAACAAAACCGTTCATTCTTTCATTGATAATCGTATGTGTAATTTAATACATTCGAAAACTTATATTTTTTTTTTCAGAAATTCAACTCAACAGCTCACTCGAAACACCTCACGGAGATCTACTCGTTGAGTGCAACATTCAACACGCACCAAATACTTGGAATAAGATCGAAGTTATCTCCCCTGACGTCAGTCCTGGCATTTTAGCTGTTGGTTATGCTAACGGAACTGCACAAAAGGACTACAACTCGTACCAACTGGCATTTCAACCTTCTCCAAGTAACGTCTCAATGCATTTACTATTTCCCAACACAACAAAACACTGTTTCGCGAGGAGAAACTACATGTGTTTACTCTATACAGAAGGCGAAGTGTTTGCGGAAACAGCAACAAATGTCTCCATTCCAGGTACGTTTTTACTTCAAAGAACTTGTTCTTTCAAATTTAGTACCCGTATCACAAAACCAGAATTATAGTTGAAGTAAAGGATATATTTTAACATTAGGCTTTGTTTTGCTCTCGGGTTTTAACAGCATTTAGATCATTCTCAATGTCATGTTGCTATATAACGGAAACGATTTCACTGTTATTTAGTTGCAGTTGCAGCCGAAAATCTTGAAATTGTTGGACAAACAACGTTGAACGAAGGAGACAGATATGAAGTGAACTGTACCGGGGATCTGGCTCCGCCATCAAGTGCACTCGACCTGTTTACTAGAACCCCGAGCGACACGTCTTTTACGAAATATTCCGTAAATCCCATTGTAACTAGTGGTGATGTGACCAAATCCTGCTACCTCCAAACAACAAAGAGTTACACTTTGATAGCCAACAGGACTCAAAACGGCACGGAGATGAGGTGTGAGGCGCTTGCCACTTCCTCGGGCTCACGGACGACGTCTGCTTCACGAATGGTCGTTGTGAATGTTGTTGGTAAATGTCAGAATATTTAACTGTCTATTGTTTTGGATGCAATTTTTTTGTGTTTTTACTCACCGAAGGCATAGCCATATTTCTCCATTAACATATCTCATTTTAACAAGTTTCAATTCGTAATTTGGTGTTATGTTACAAATAATGTTTAAAACATATTTCTATACAAGTTTCATTGTTAATGTATTAAAGAATTATTTATTTGAAAATAACAAAACCGTTCATTCTTTCATTAATAATCGTATGTGTAATTTAATACATTCGAAAACTTATATCTTTTCTTCAGAAATTCAACTCAACAGCTCACTCGAAACACCTCACGGAGATCTACTCGTTGAGTGCAACGTTCAACACGCACCAAATACTTGGAATAAGATCGAAGTTATCTCCCCTGACGTCAGTCCTGGCATTTTAGCTGTTGGTTATGCTAACGGAACTGTACAAAAGGACTACAACTCGTACCAACTAGCATTTCAACCTTCTCCAAGTAACGTCTCAATGCATTTACTATTTCCCAACACAACAAAACACTGTTTCGCGAGGAGAAACTACGCGTGTTTACTCTATACAGAAGGCGAAGTGTTTGCGGAAACAGCAACAAATGTCTCCATTCCAGGTACGTTTTTACTTCAAAGAACTTGTTCTTTCAAATTTAGTACCCGTATCACAAAACCAGAATTATAGTTGAAGTAAAGGATATATTTTAACATTAGGCCTTGTTTTGCTCTCGGGTTTTAACAGCATTTAGATCATTCTCAATGTCATGTTGCTATATAACGGAAACGATTTCACTGTTATTTAGTTGCAGTTGCAGCCGAAAATCTTGAAATTGTTGGACAAACAACGTTGAACGAAGGAGACAGATATGAAGTGAACTGTACCGGGGATCTGGCTCCGCCATCAAGTGCACTCGACCTGTTTACTAGAACCCCGAGCGACACGTCTTTTACGAAATATTCCGTAAATCCCATTGTAACTAGTGGTGATGTGACCAAATCCTGCTACCTCCAAACAACAAAGAGTTACACTTTGATAGCCAACAGGACTCAAAACGGCACGGAGATGAGGTGTGAGGCGCTTGCCACTTCCTCGGGCTCACGGACGACGTCTGCTTCACAAATGGTCGTTGTGAATGTTGTTGGTAAATGTCAGAATATTTAACTGTCTATTGTTTTGGATGCAATTTTTTTGTGTTTTTACTCACCGAAGGCATAGCCATATTTCTCCATTGGCATATCTCATTTTAACAAGTTTCAATTCGTAATTTGGTGTTATGTTACAAATAATGTTTAAAACATATTTCTATACAAGTTTCATTGTTAATGTATTAAAGAATTATTTATTTGAAAATAACAAAACCGTTCATTCATTCATTAATAATCGTATGTGTAATTTAATACATTCGAAAACTTATATCTTTTCTTCAGAAATTCAACTCAACAGCTCACTCGAAACACCTCACGGAGATCTACTCGTTGAGTGCAACATTCAACACGCACCAAATACTTGGAATAAGATCGAAGTTATCTCCCCTGACGTCAGTCCTGGCATTTTAGCTGTTGGTTATGCTAACGGAACTGCACAAAAGGACTACAACTCGTACCAACTGGCATTTCAACCTTCTCCAAGTAACGTCTCAATGCATTTACTATTTCCCAACACAACAAAACACTGTTTCGCGAGGAGAAACTACATGTGTTTACTCTATACAGAAGGCGAAGTGTTTGCGGAAACAGCAACAAATGTCTCCATTCCAGGTACGTTTTTCCTTCAAAGAACTTGTTCTTTCAAATTTAGTACCCGTATCACAAAACCAGAATTATAGTTGAAGTAAAGGATATATTTTAACATTAGGCTTTGTTTTGCTCTCGGGTTTTAACAGCATTTAGATCATTCTCAATGTCATGTTGCTATATAACAGAAACGATTTCACTGTTATTTAGTTGCAGTTGCAGCCGAAAATCTTGAAATTGTTGGACAAACAACGTTGAACGAAGGAGACAGATATGAAGTGAACTGTACCGGGGATCTGGCTCCGCCATCAAGTGAACTCGACCTGTTTACTAGAACCCCGAGCGACACGTCTTTTACGAAATATTCCGTAAATCCCATTGTAACTAGTGGTGATGTGACCAAATCCTGCTACCTCCAAACAACAAAGAGTTACACTTTGATAGCCAACAGGACTCAAAACGGCACGGAGATGAGGTGTGAGGCGCTTGCCACTTCCTCGGGCTCACGGACGACGTCTGCTTCACGAATGGTCGTTGTGAATGTTGTTGGTAAATGTCAGAATATTTAACTGTCTATTGTTTTGGATGCAATTTTTTTGTGTTTTTACTCACCGAAGGCATAGCCATATTTCTCCATTAACATATCTCATTTTAACAAGTTTCAATTCGTAATTTGGTGTTATGTTACAAATAATGTTTAAAACATATTTCTATACAAGTTTCATTGTTAATGTATTAAAGAATTATTTATTTGAAAATAACAAAACCGTTCATTCTTTCATTGATAATCGTATGTGTAATTTAATACATTCGAAAACTTATATTTTTTTTTTTCAGAAATTCAACTCAACAGCTCACTCGAAACACCTCACGGAGATCTACTCGTTGAGTGCAACATTCAACACGCACCAAATACTTGGAATAAGATCGAAGTTATCTCCCCTGACGTCAGTCCTGGCATTTTAGCTGTTGGTTATGCTAACGGAACTGCACAAAAGGACTACAACTCGTACCAACTGGCATTTCAACCTTCTCCAAGTAACGTCTCAATGCATTTACTATTTCCCAACACAACAAAACACTGTTTCGCGAGGAGAAACTACGCGTGTTTACTCTATACAGAAGGCGAAGTGTTTGCGGAGACAGCAACAAATGTCTCCATTCCAGGTACGTTTTTACTTCAAAGAACTTGTTCTTTCAAATTTAGTACCCGTATCACAAAACCAGAATTATAGTTGAAGTAAAGGATATATTTTAACATTAGGCTTTGTTTTGCTCTCGGGTTTTAACAGCATTTAGATCATTCTCAATGTCATGTTGCTATATAACGGAAACGATTTCACTGTTATTTAGTTGCAGTTGCAGCCGAAAATCTTGAAATTGCTGGACAAACAACGTTGAACGAAGGAGACAGATATGAAGTGAACTGTACCGGGGATCTGGCTCCGCCATCAAGTGCACTCGACCTGTTTACTAGAACCCCGAGCGACACGTCTTTTACGAAATATTCCGTAAATCCCATTGTAACTAGTGGTGATGTGACCAAATCCTGCTACCTCCAAACAACAAAGAGTTACACTTTGATAGCCAACAGGACTCAAAACGGCACGGAGATGAGGTGTGAGGCGCTTGCCACTTCCTCGGGCTCACGGACGACGTCTGCTTCACGAATGGTCGTTGTGAATGTTGTTGGTAAATGTCAGAATATTTAACTGTCTATTGTTTTGGATGCAAATTTTTTGTGTTTTTACTCACCGAAGGCATAGCCATATTTCTCCATTAACATATCTCATTTTAACAAGTTTCAATTCGTAATTTGGTGTTATGTTACAAATAATGTTTAAAACATATTTCTATACAAGTTTCATTGTTAATGTATTAAAGAATTATTTATTTGAAAATAACAAAACCGTTCATTCTTTCATTAATAATCGTATGTGTAATTTAATACATTCGAAAACTTATATCTTTTCTTCAGAAATTCAACTCAACAGCTCACTCGAAACACCTCACGGAGATCTACTCGTTGAGTGCAACGTTCAACACGCACCAAATACTTGGAATAAGATCGAAGTTATCTCCCCTGACGTCAGTCCTGGCATTTTAGCTGTTGGTTATGCTAACGGAACTGCACAAAAGGACTACAACTCGTACCAACTGGCATTTCAACCTTCTCCAAGTAACGTCTCAATGCATTTACTATTTCCCAACACAACAAAACACTGTTTCGCGAGGAGAAACTACATGTGTTTACTCTATACAGAAGGCGAAGTGTTTGCGGAAACAGCAACAAATGTCTCCATTCCAGGTACGTTTTTACTTCAAAGAACTTGTTCTTTCAAATTTAGTACCCGTATCACAAAACCAGAATTATAGTTGAAGTAAAGGATATATTTTTACATTATGCTTTGTTTTGCTCTCGGGTTTTAACAGCATTTAGATCATTCTCAATGTCATGTTGCTATATAACGGAAACGATTTCACTGTTATTTAGTTGCAGTTGCAGCCGAAAATCTTGAAATTGCTGGACAAACAACGTTGAACGAAGGAGACAGATATGAAGTGAACTGTACCGGGGATCTGGCTCCGCCATCAAGTGCACTCGACCTGTTTACTAGAACCCCGAGCGACACGTCTTTTACGAAATATTCCGTAAATCCCATTGTAACTAGTGGTGATGTGACCAAATCCTGCTACCTCCAAACAACAAAGAGTTACACTTTGATAGCCAACAGGACTCAAAACGGCACGGAGATGAGGTGTGAGGCGCTTGCCACTTCCTCGGGCTCACGGACGACGTCTGCTTCACGAATGGTCGTTGTGAATGTTGTTGGTAAATGTCAGAATATTTAACTGTCTATTGTGTTGGAAGCAACTCTTTTTTTTTGTGTTTTTTTACTCACCGGAGACAGCCTTATTTTGCTGTCTAATTGTGGATACAATATTGCGTTTCTACTCAGTGGAACCAGGGCCATATTTCTCCATTGGCATATCTCATATAAACAAGTTTGAATTGATAATCAGGAGTTGTGTTACGGATAATGTCGAAAACATATTTATATGCCAATTTGTTTTGTAATTTATTAAAGGATGCAGTGAAATGTTTTTGTTTTGAAACCAACAATACCGTTCATTCTTTCATTGATAGTGTTATTTTTTACATTCGAAAAATTGTAATTGTTTTTCAGAAATTCAACTCAACAGCTCACTCGAAACTTCTAACGGAGATCTACTTGTTGAGTGCAACGTTCAATATGCACCGAATACCTGGAAAAAGATCGAAGTTATTTCCCCTGGCGTCAGTGATTGGATTGTAACTGTTGGCTATATTAACGGAACTGCACGAAAGGACAACAACTCGTACCAACTGACCTTGCATCCCGGGGAGAGTAACGTATCATTGAACCTTCTTTTTCCTAACAGAACGAAACATTGTTTCGCGAGGAGAAATTACACGTGTTTACTCTATGCAGAAGGTGAAGTGTTTGCGGAAACAGCAACTTATGTCTCCATCCCAGGTACGAATACAAATGAAATGCACTCTGTAATTTCAATAATTGTAGTAATATTCTATACTTTGTCACAATTTCAATTACGATGATGATCTAAAAGCATACCTTCCAAATATTCCAAAAAATCCTGTTTGAAATGGTGTTTTGGAGGTATTTTCATACATAAATAATACGGAAAACAAATGAAAAAAAGCACAAGAAGTATATTCGTTTCCATATTTAATTGATTGATACAGCAATATACAACTTAAGCATGATGTAGATAAATGTCCCTTTCATATCTAGTTATAGATGCTGCAGACAACGTTAAAATTGAAAGTAATGCCTACTGGAACGAAGGTGACGTACAACTAGTGAACTGTACCGGGGATCTGGCTCCACCATCAAGTACACTCGACCTATTTACTAGAACCTCCAGTGACACGTTATTTACAAAGTCACATGTGACACCAATGGTTACAGTTGATGGTACGACAGAGTCTTGCTACCTCCAAACAAGAAAGAGTTACCATTTCACTGCTGACAAAACTAATAACGGGACGGAGTTTAGGTGTGAGGCGCTGAATTCTTCGAGTGGATTATCATCAATATCAGGAACACGGTTAATTACTGTGAGAGCTGCTGGTACGTATAACCTAACATGATCCTTCATCCCCAGTCCCCCAACCATGATTCCTAATCCCCCACCCCTAGTCCCCATCCCTAATCTCCCATCCCTGGTCCCCATCCCTAATCCCCCACTCCTAGTCCCCATCCCTAATCCGCCATTCCTAGTCCCCAGCCCTAATCCCCCACCCCTAGTCCCCATCCCTATCCCCCACCCCTGGTCCCCATCCCTAATCCCCTAACCCTAGTCCCCACCCCTATCCCCCACCCCTAGTCCCCATCCCTAATCCCCCACCCCTAGTCTCCATCCCTAATCCCCCACCCCTAGTCCCCATCCCTAATCCACCACCCCTAGTCCCCATCCCTAATCCACCACCCCTAGTCCCCATCCCTATCCCCCACCCCTGGTCCCCATCCCTAATCCCCTAACCCTAGTCCCCACCCCTATCCCCCACCCCTAGTCCCCATCCCTAATCCCCCACCCCTAGTCTCCATCCCTAATCCCCCACCCCTAGTCCCCATCCCTAATCCACCACCCCTAGTCCCCATCCCTAATCCACCACCCCTAGTCCCCATCCCTCACCCAATATATATTCCCCAGTCCAAGCATTTTTAAACAAATGTCTAGGTTAGGTATATGTTTTCTATATATGATCATTATAACAGGAGAAAATAATGGTTCATTGATAAGTCTGTTTTATCTTAGGGTGTATGCTAGTTAAGGGTCTGGAAGATATATGAATCAGAGTTTTGAGACCATACTTATAAAGAAAACTATATAGTCATCATTTTACACTTATAAAAAACTTTCCGATCTCTCCTTCAAAGAACAGAGAAGTAATGCTAAGCTATTTGCAACCTCGTTACCATCTCCTTCATATCCAATACGATTGCATTGATTACCAGTTGTTCAATATTTTCTTATTTGGAACGTCGTCACACAATATTTTCTTCTTTGCCGATTTCTTTCCTTCGTGTTATTATATTTTACTGCTTTTGTTATTTCGGCGATTAAGCTGGATTGATTCTGTGTTAACAAATTTTATTGTTGAAAAAAGCGCGGCAGGATTGGTTAGCATTAGTTCCATGTCGTTGTTAGGTATCGTGATTTTCGTGGTCGATGTCGACTGCTGACAAACAAACTAACATCACAAGGATTCGAGAGATGCATGATACTCAGTTCTCGTTTTGAGAACTTGTTGTGTACTTGGATGTGACAATGATATACATGGCGGGTTTCCTCGGTGAAGCAGAAGACGCTTACTCTTCCGGAACACCATGTCTTATTCTCTTCCGAGTCTTATTCTCTTGTGCTTTTACGAGAGTCTCCATGTAAATATTTCTTTTGCTCCTATTTCGCCTTTAGTATAATCGATTTTGATTTCGGATTTTGGTTTTGTTGACGCTTTGGTAATCTCCGATTAGTTTGTGAGTTCCAAATGGAGATTTATTGAGGTTAATCGTTTACCATTCATTTTTTGTCAGAAATGGAGATGAATGATTCCATCACCACACCAGAGGAGGATCTGACCATTAGCTGTAACGTCCGATACGCGCCGTCCGGATGGGATAACTTCAGTATAGTATCAGTGAACAACGCCGACATTTACGTGACCGCCTTCTCCAACGGAACAATTCAACAAGGCAACAGTTCCTATACAGCTAGACTACAGCAGGGTGTTCCTGGAATGACACTTAGCGTGGTGTTTCCTAATACCATGACACACTGCTACGCTAGAGGGCGCTACGTGTGTATTTTAACAAACAACGGATTCACCGTCATCAATAACACAGCCTCAGTTGTAATTGCAGGTAAGCTTAAAGACAACAGTTATGTTTTTTCTAAGTATTGCGTATAAAGGAAGGTGAACATTTTTTTAGTGTGATTATAAGTGTGTTTAATTCTGATTGAGACTGATGACTCGGTTCCCACTTAAAAGGGCGCGATGGTTTCGTAAACGTTTCCAGGATTTCCATGACGGATGTCGTCTATGAAGCAGAAGACTTATTCTTCTGTTACACCTGTTTTGTTGACTCTTTGGTATTATCTTATTTTTCTCTGATTAGTACCACATTAAGCGTCATAGACATATGACTTGTGTTATCATTTTAGTTTCATAGATAAATAGTTTGTTTTGTTAGTTTGTTTTTGTATTATTTTTATTTCAGATGTCGCCAGCAATCTAACAATAAACGAAATCGGTACAGTTAATGAGGGTGATAGGTACGAGCTGAACTGTTCCGGTCGAGTGGCTACTGAAGGCGGAGATTTCCACCTCCATGTACGATCTGTTAATACTACCGACTTTGTCAGGATGGCAGATGTTCCCATAGTAACCGTTGGTGACAATGATTTATGTTATAGATTTCTAACAAAAACTTACAGTTTCATCGCTGATAATGTCCAGAATGGAACAGCATTCTCATGCGTGGCCACCAATGACAAACTATCATCTTACCAAAGGACCCCATCAATCGAAATGGTTGTGGATTTTGCAGGTACTTTCGTGTACAAATCTAGTAATCTGTCTTTTCGATATTTAAAGACGTTTAAATTGTTGCTAATAAAGTTTTAACAGCTGCGTATTTTTTAATAGTAAAAATACCGTTAAAACTGAAATATTCATAGAAAATGTCTAAGGAACTTTTTATATCTTTATCATTAATGAGCAAACAGTAACAGCATAGTGTCAGTTAAAACAATCCTTCAGTGTGTTAACGTTTGTTTGGGGTACTGTTAATATAAATACACTGAGACCGACAATTTAACACTACTTACAAATCAACGTTATGTCGTCATATATTCGTCAGATGAACAATATACAACTTTGCTTTTATTTTCATTCCAACATCTATAGATGATTTATAAACACATATTTTTTTTAAGATTTTAGCGCAACATTTACTTTAGAACATACTGTATGGATCCCTGCCTACGATGACAAAAATAGTCCTGAATTTAAGACCATAGCAGAAAGAATAGAAAATGATGTAAGTATCTAAAATATCTAAAATAATAATACTAATAAAGTAATTGCATTGCTTCGTTCTTATTTAACGTCAACAGAACCTATACTACAGCAGGGAATATATGGTTTGTGTTTACATATCGCAGTTGATTCATTATTCTAAGACTTGCTCTGAATATCGAGACTTTCATGACAGATGTCAACTTATGGCACAGGGATTCAAGAGATGCAGGTTGATGAGGACTATGGGCAAATTGTATGGTAGCAATCTTGATCTCATCGGGAAATATTCTGTATTAGTATCATTACTTGTCGTGATTGACAATGATGACTAAATTCTCAGGTTGAGGATTGATGTTTACTTGGATGTGCCCAAGATTTACATGGCGGGTGTCGTCGATGAAGCAGAAGCCGCCTACTCTTCCGGAACATCTGGTATTATTCTCTTGTACTTTTACGAGGGTCCCAATGTTAATATTTCCTTTGTTCATATTTTATCTCTAGTTTTATCGATTTTGAGTTCGGATTATGGTTTTGTTGACGATTTTGTATTCTCTGATTTGTTTTCGTACCTTAAATAGCGGAGGCGCTCTTTGATTGGCACAATATATATATGGTGTGATGTTATGATGTATTTGGTGTGTGTAAAATGTTTCATGCGTGTCATTGATATGATGTATTTGGTGTGTGTAAAATGTTTCATGTGTGTCATTGATATGATGTATTTGGTGTGTGTGAAATGATTCATGCGTGTCAATGATATGATGTATTTGGTGTGTGTGAAATAATTCATGCGTGTCAATGATATGATGTATTAAGTGTATGTGTGAAATGATTCATGCGTATCAATGATATGATGTATTTGGTGTATGCACCTTTTAGACTGACTATGTGTACGGCCAAAGCAATATCAAGGACAACTACAAGAGAAGCAAAGTCACTGACCTCAGGTAAGCTCGTGTTCCTGAACTGAAACCGTGGCTTACCCTGTAAACTATTGTATATACAATGTACATAGTGCTTATAGTTATAGGTAAGCAACGGTTTATGTGATACAAATATCGTATGATAACCAGCATCATACTCTTACTCTTGAAAAATAATTATTCAAGACGCTTACTCTTCTGGAACACATGGCCATATTTTCTCGTACTATGCATAAGTCTAAATGTAAATCTTACATTTGCTCATATTTGACCCTAGTGAAATCAATTTTTTGTTAGGATTGTGGTTTTTGCTGACGCTTCGATAATCTCAGTTTTTGTTTGTTTGTTGTTGTTGTTTCAGTTATACTGTCAATAAAAAGTTAACGGCAATAAGTAATGGATAGTAATTGATCTTTATATCAATAAAGCAACGATTACATTATGGCCTTGCATAAAACAAGGACCGGAATTAAATATGTTTTTTTTTGTACACAGTTGTGGTATCGCACAACGCACCAAAAACTGCGTGCGTGCATCGTGCATACATCGTGCACACATCGTTCACCCATGGTGCGCACAACCGGGCGATCTAAAGATCGTGCGTTTATGTGTGCGATTAAATCGCACACACGCACGATTTGGTACAATTGGTCGATACATATTACGGAACGAAAAACGTATGGAACCCTCTTGTCCAAAAACTATTTAAATTCGCATCATATTTATTGGAATTATGTCAATTTAACAATATACAGTAAACAGTATTACAGTGATCATAAACAGCCAAGTGCGGGTTAAGCTACCAGGTATCAGAATATGTAAATAACATGCCGGAGTTTTACCTGTCCCGTGTGCGGCGACACGCTACGACAGCCATTACCGAGCGACCGTTATGAAAACAAACTGGACTCTTATAATCAGTTATTTGAAAAACCCTCTCCTCCCCAACACTTTACCTGTGTTTTCACACCTAGGCGAGTGTTGTAGGTGCCCGGGCCAGAGATATCTACATATATTGGCCATGTACAGGTACAGTTTATAACTTGGTAAAACTGGCAATATTTACTTGAATGAGAACTTGTCAATATGAGTTGAAAGTTTACATACATGTGTCTATTTGGTTTGTTTCTAAAACTACAGAAAGACTATTATTAATTTTTAGAAATATATAGATATAACTATCAGCTAATGTAAATAGTTAAAATATAGAAATATGTTTAAAACAACTAGCGCGAAACCGTATATATTGTTAAACCATTTCTAAATTTACATCAACCACGATTGTCATCGCACAATGTTAGTCTATCGTGCGCCCACGTGTGCGTTAGAAATAATCGCCCAGGATAGCATCGTTCGCACATCGTGCATACACCGTTCGCCCATCGTGCGCCCACCGCACATCGTGTAACGTTGTGCGATCCCACAACTGTATTATTATATTGAAGATGAACGTAAATGAACCACACCAATCATGACAAAGAAGCTGATTTGACCCTTTTGTTGATTAGGTTTATCAGACTAGGAACCGTAAACGTCATCATCGTGATGTTTATAGAGATACAAGTAACAATCACCGACAGCTCGAACAATGTGATCACAACAAAACTTACAGCCACCGACATCCTTACAGCGTTTGTGAATACTCTCCCCCTGGTTATCAACGACCTCACAAACAGTGAGCTTACTAACATAGAAGAAGGCAGCTTCGAGGGCAACGTAACTGGTATGTTTGTTTTTTTAATGTATTGCCACAGAATTTTAATTTGATATTTGATATTTGACACTAGTTTCTTTAATAAATATTTGTACATTTTCATTTTGAGGGAGACGAGAGAGAGACAGGAACAGACAGACAGATCGAAAGAGATGTAAAAAGTCACGCGTCAAATGTATAAGTTAGAGAATTACTTGTATGCGATCTTAATGTATATGGCTTATGTCGTCGATGAAACTTTACGGTACCATTAGTCTAGTGTACCCTCGTTCTTTGTAGGTAAAAAATGTCTTTTTTATTGTTTTTATGTTTACAATATTTAATCTGCACATTTTATATAAAATACGGTTTTACTTTCAAGGTTATATAAATGTTTAATACTGTTTATTGCATTTATATATGCATCCATTTGATATACATAGTTGCATGCCTGACCCAAGGCATCATAAGAAACACTTACTTGCATTTGGAACTCTCACTTCATAATACTATACTCGACCAACTACAATGGAAATATTCGACTTGTCTTACCTGAACAGTATAGTATTAACATTTGGGATACTACAATAAACCATTGATAATTTAAATCGGCTAATTCATTGATTTACGTATAAGCTCCTTGTATAACTATGATATTCAGCATTAACTATATATCGTGATATGTTTTATTAATATTATCATTTCTCTGTATTCAGCTCCTGACGTTACTTATGGTAAGTATGTTAACGTACAATAGAAAAGTTATATAAAACAACTAACGATATCAAATGCTTGAATGGAATACAAGGGAAAAAAAAGTTGAAAGCCAATAGATCATTTTCACAATCTCTGTTTGTTGTTACCTGCCTTGCCACTATGATACCCAGAACGAGGCGGAGGGTGTAAGAATCATTTCCGGTTTAATGTTGAGTTGTGAGTTGTAAACACATTAATCACAAACAGAAACGAAATCGACAAAGTATTGACATATACATATCGGTCACATGTACATATTAAAGAGTGAACTATAGTAAATGTTATCACATTCATCAGTCAATATAACGGCATGCTGCTTTTTACCGGTGCTTGTTGCGGGCACACGTGTTCAAGCCGTAACAGGTACACATATGGTGCTGTAAATGGTTATGACTCCCGTGGTCGGCAATAAATTATATACCTCATCAATACCATGTTGGGAGGTAACTGTTTATCATATTTAGATAATTGAGGGTTATTATATAATTAATTTATATAGCTTATGACCGTTGAAAATCGATCATATCCGATCGCCAGTATCGTCAATATACCTGAAGTCTTGATCTACCTAAAGTCTTGATAGTAGTCACTGACTGACTGGTACTTGATACGTACATGTCGGTGTACAAACATTTACAATGTCACTCCATCTGTAACACCTGTCTTATACAACACTTTGTTTTCATAAATACACGATATGAATATAGATCAAGCAGGTATATTATAAATTTCTTCTAGATAAAGAATCGGGCATGTGACTGGAAGGTGAAGCGGCGTTGAAAGAGTAAAACCACGTATATTTTTTTAACTCAGCTTACTATAAGTTACAGGCAAATAATTAACGGTAGATTAAGTTCACGTTTCGATCCTGTGCTAGTGTAGCATATAGAGATTTTTAGAAACATTAAGTATAGTCCAGTCAAATTAGCCATAAAATAGGCCTAACTAGGGACGTATATAGTATACATGTGAGATATGTCACAAATACTTCCATGGCCTAACCAGGACAAAATTACAACAAAATTTAACTTAATTGATACTTTTCAAATGGTGGGTCAACACTATAACTAGTTCATGCTTAATACAAACAAGTAATCGATAGAAATTATTTCACGGTCAAAGTCACTTAAAACCATTTCAATGTTGAACATACGCGCTTTTTTTTTTAATTTCCCACCAACAGAAAATAAAACATTTATCATAAATACCATTGCAAGATATGAATAAATGTATTTGAATATTACATATGTATTCTTATACAAGACATTTTGCTTTCATACAGTTTTTTATTTTTTAATCTTGAAAGATGGCTATGGGGTCGATTGCACCAAAGTTTTTTTCAATTACAAGTAAACATTGCAACATTTGAACATAAATGACATTAGAAAGACCTCTCCTACAGCTTATTCATGCTTTCCATCCCCATATTGCTATGGCCCAGCCAGACATAAAGTAACCGGCAACCTGAATATCATCCCCAACATGGAGCTACGGTAGCTTTTTATGAAAGGTCCTAATTATCGCAAGACTCCGTCCATCAAATGGAATGTGAATTTCAAGATTCTTATGGACTCTGTGGAAGATTACGTCAGACAATGAGCTAAACGTAAACATGCCGAATGGGATTCACTTTCAGCAACGCACTTCAATGTGGTAGCACTTTAAATCGGCAAACATTCAGGTTTATCAATAGGAGGTTTATAAAAACATACAAGATCCTGATTATTACACACACTCGTATCGCATCCATGCGGTGGGAGGCGTCCTTAATAATCTTAGCTGTTAAAATTATGACAACAAATCTAACAGAACCAAACCACTGACTAAATCTGCTATAGAAATAAAGTTTGGCGGGGAATGGGGTCACACTTGAGGCATAGGGGAGGTCCCAATTAGAGAAATGCATTCTTAATTCTTAAAAATCGCTCTTGAGCATCGTCCGAAAAAAGAAAATTAGAAATAATATATTCTTATAGAGGTTTAAAAGTTTTGGCAAAAGGATACCAGATCAAGCGAAGAAGAGGTATATAAGCATTAAATAATCGTAGAGAACGAAACCAAATTTGACGTACGGAAGCCTAATTAATCAATATGTACGTATAACATTTAGGTGTTGGTTTTCTGCACGGAAGAATAGCATTTAAATAGACTTGGTTTTAACAAACACTTATGCAACAGGGACCTCGTTTTCTAAAACAATATCAAACAGCTATTTTAAAATCTTTCACAACAAAAAATAAGTCATAAAATGATTTTTCATTTTTTTTTTATAAATATTCTCGTTTACAAATTAGAAATGTATTCAGTAAGCTAAGTTTGTTAGATTTTTTTTCGTTTGAAACAAGTACAATCTATTCTTTGTGTATTGTTTTTCAGAATGCAGCAGTACAAAGACTGACGTTGTGTTCCTCCTGGACGCCTCTGGAAGTGTCGGACCAACTAACTTTATATTAATGAAATTTTTCATTAAAAACATTACAGCAAATATTGGTTTAGGCCCAGACGCCATTCAAATCGGTATTGCAAAATTTTCCACATATCCTAATAACGAATTTTGGCTCAATGAACATTATGGAGTAATTGATTTCAACAGCGCTGTAGACTCGATTGCGTACACCGGAGGACTGACATACATATCAAGTGGATTGACCTACGTCAGGACCTATTTACTTGCAGCTGCATATGGAGCAAGAGCTGACTCAGAAAAGGTAGTAATTCTGATGACAGATGGACGGTCGGCCGATAGTTCCGTTACCATTGCTAACACACTGAGGAGTGAAGGCGTCCTTGTGGCTTGTGTGGGAATAGGGAACGGAATAGATATGGCCCAGTTAAATAACATTGCATACAACTCCTCATACATATTCCTAGCTGCTAACTTTAACGTGCTGACACAAATCAGAGATACGGTGAGGCGGTCCGCATGTGAGACTGTTAACAACAATAGTGGTTTATAATTAAGTTAAGTGATAACTATCGAATGGTCATTATCAAATTCAGTTAGCATTTATATGCCAATGAATAAAAAGCAAAATAGGAAAAATAGGAAAGATCCACGTTGATATTCTTGTAAAGGTGCAAGAGCAAAGAACATAAGACCAAGTGTTCCGGAAGTGTAAGCGTCTTCTGCATCTTATTGACAGAGCGCCAACGTCATCATCATTGAGACTTCATTGGATACTGTTGACCGTCCCTGGACGATTGCTATTCCATTGATTGAACAAGTATACACGACATATACTTAATTTGAGCTAAATGCTAAAATATTAAAATTGTACTTAATTTTTATGAAATGAACAGATTCTAAAAGTGATAAATATAAGTATTGAACTGTTTTAGTTGTACTAGAATTTGCCTTTGTCAAATTGAAGTCTTAATTGCCTATCAATGCCAACTGAAAAACCCATTTTCAGACTAGATTTGCGTGGCGTGTGTCGTTGATAAAGCACAGAAGACGCTTACTCTTCTGAAGACTCGGTCTTATTCTCTTGTACTTTGACAATGGTACCCATGTTAATATTTCTTTTGTTGATGTTTTGCCCCTAGTTTCGTTGATTTTGAATTCGGATTACGGTTTTGTTGACGCTTCGGTATTCTCTGATTTCTTTATATATTATATCAAGAAGATACTCTATATACATATCTGTGATGTGTCGTTGTGATGTCATATACTAATTCACAGAAGTGCCATACGACATTTAATTATATTGAAGATTTAACTTATCACATGTTCTTTTTTAATACCGTTTTGTCTTCCTGACCATGAACGCACAGCCGGACTGAACTTTCATAAGTATATGTCTTGAAAGTAAAGCGTAAGTATTTGTAGTATTAAGTATATACTTTACAATATGCAAGGGCGATTATCAGCAGTTTGTATTGAAAGAGCATAATGTCTTAACGTTGAAAAAGCAAGCATAATGTTCTTACATATTTCTTAAGTTTCTTTTGTCAAAACAGTTCAAGGGACAATGTTCGGAAAACTGCCCGTACAAACATAAAATATGCATACATATATGTTTAAGGTATGCATTGTCTTTATTTGGGTGCCGTTTTCTGCCCCTAAATCATTGAGCCTTAAAGCCTTCTTCTATTTAAGTTTTTAAGTAGACATTTCTTTTTAAAACTTATCCAAGATAATTTCGCTGATATTCTGCATGTTTTTTTGTCACAAAGACGTCAGTGCAGCTTGGGTTACTCCCCTCTATTCAGTGTTGTGGTTAAATTTCATAGTTTGCTTTATCGCTCTTAAATAAATTTGTTCTACCAAGAATCCGTTTAAGGACGCTCGACCCTGCGTAATAATCAAAGTTTTGATTCTCGTTTTGTGGTGACGTCGCTTCCTATTTGTGTACCCGGTATTTAAAAACGGGATATAAAATTCGTGCTACACAGAGAGCGCTCTTCTGTGTAGTAAGTATAAAAAAAAACATGTCGCGATGTCAACAATGCCGAGATGAGAGGGGACGGTTCATAT
Source organism: Mimachlamys varia (assembly GCA_947623455.1). Lineage (NCBI taxonomy): Eukaryota > Metazoa > Mollusca > Bivalvia > Pectinida > Pectinidae > Mimachlamys > Mimachlamys varia. The sequence goes on from OX392541.1 coordinate 43,513,046, forward strand.
CTTAAGCTCAAGATTACGAGGAAATAAAGTAATGTCGCGAACACTCCTGTTGCAAAACAACGACCAAAATAGATGTACACGATATCGATATATGGTCGGACACTGACAGCGACGACAACAGTATAGAAACAGAATCGGAAAATAGGCCTAGTACCGGCACAACTGGCCATGGTTTTCAAACTTGAGCGAAGGACGCCGAGTGGTAGAATTATCCGTGTGGGCCGAACGTTTGCAGAAGGGCTGTGCCTGGTGTCATTCTTTATGCACTATTATGCTGAAAATATGATAGTTATGTTTTTAGATGTGTACACATTCACAGAAAACATGTTATGTTAGAATAGTACCCACTACAAAAACTTCCTAAGAGCATCAAGAGAGACAACCTACCATAGACACAGTTTTACATCTAGTTTTCAATAAGTAGCATAAAAAGCAATAAGTAGTATAAAAAGCTTGTCTGTGATATTTTATTCAATGTTTTGCGAATGCTTTATGCAACTATATGTTATGTTAATAATTTGACTATGGATAGTGGAATTTGTCCGCTGAATATAAAAATAACATGTTTTGTAAAAATCGTTTTGTCCATTTTTTTAATATATGAAATATTTTTGAGGTAGTTGTTGAATTCATTGTATATGTTTTTTTATGTTTGTGATTTTCAAGAACATTCACATATATATATATAAACATTAATTTTTGTGAAAAATGGGTGTTTTTTCCCCCAAAAATGACACCAATTATTGTAATGCTTATATTTTAACAAAATAATCTCTACCTGGTAGCATAATTAACATATAAATGTTGTAAGGAAATCTAGCGGTTAATTGCGAAAGAGTCAGGCCTCCTTCAGTTGCTTTTGATGTTCCTTTTGCTTATGAAATAACTTATTCTAATTTAATTCGAGAACTGTCATAAATATCGTGACGCCGTAAAAATGCTGCGATGAGTGATGAGCAAATCGATTGTTTTACTTGATAAATGTTTCCTGAATACAGCGATTGGATACATAGCACCGTAATTCTGATTCGTGTACACGTAATGTATGTGTGATGTGGTATTTTAACTCTTCATTCTCGTTATTTGTACTTTAAACAAAAAAATCATTTGATATCATTATGTTTGCAAAATCGTATATATCTTATTACATGTGTACACACTTTCCGCTTGAGGTGTATTTATGGAATTGCAGTGGTGTTATGCATATGAGTTTTTTTTTATTATTCAATATTTACATTTGCTCTGTAATTTTCCATTGACGCAATGCTAAGAGGCAGTTGCTGCCATAGGCCTATAACACCCAGTGCCTCAGACTATAACAGCAGTTGGCATTGTGACGTCATCATTCTCTATTGTGACGTCATCGATTTCATTGTTGTCTTCACTTGATTTGCTGTTCAAAATCGGTCCGAAGAAACTAAATAAAGCACAATTATTATATAAAAATGTAAATATAAGTAATGAACATTTTAGCAAATATTGTTACAGTCCTATAACACACATTGCTATTGCTGACAAACTTACATAAAGCCCTACCGGGCTTTATTTAGTTTGTCATCAATAGCAATGTGTGTTATAGGACTGTAACAACATTTGCTAAAACATTCATTGCTTAAATGTATATTAGTTTAATGTAATGTTAACTAGTGACAGTTGGCATGTATGGGTAACAGCATAAATAAAAAGTTAACAGATTTGTGAACCCATATAACTACTTATCTATTATAACCGGCATTTTGAACATATATTATGTTAGATCTTTTAAAGTAAATAATATAATAGTATTAATATAATATGTCTATGCATACAGGGTTATATACGGTATTTATAGATTAATGTGTTAAAAAATGATTTACAATTATATATAATAAATATTAACTGTTATCTTTAAATTATTATTTACCATAGTAGATCAGATATAACAATTCATGACTGTGTACATATATAAATATGTTTTATTTGTCATCCTTGCAGCTGGTTATGTTTTCTGGTGTGGAACAAACTATAACATATGAATTTATATTAAAAAGTGGTTAGTTGAACGGATTACAAAAAGACGCGAAAAACTGTGGAAATTACTGTATGGTACTTATTTTGGCACATTAAAGTTTTAGCGCATGACTGAATTTAAACAAAAAATGAATTGGCGCACTGTCAATTTTTTTCTGTAGAAAACAATATACACAGAAACTATAATCAGCGCAATCATTATATAGCGGAATGCTTTCCGCGCACATATCGCTGAAAAAAGATAACCTCTAAAATATGTTTGTTTACAGTATATATTGTACTAATAGCATTCATGTAACAACATCGAATCTATTTAGATGAGGGTTGCAAACTATTTTTATCTATTCAGACACCAATCATTTTAAGGTTTGATATTTAGCGTTTCCGTACCCTGTTTGAAGAATATATTTCTGACCCTTCTGTTTCTACTTTAGTTGAGGAATTTTAGATTCCCACCTTTTGGCCCTTTGCTTCGCTGAAGAGTCAATGATCGGCATACGGTATATATTACTAAATTTGTGCAGCGTGTGTGTGTGTTACGTCATCTTTTTGTATACATTTTATACATATGTTTTACTTTGAAAATTGGCAAAATTTAAATAAAATCATTTTTAAAAACAAAAACAAAATGTTTCTTTGTATTGGTATATTTGAAACATGTTACTGTTAACAGAATATCGGGATACAAAACATTTAGAATGATTTCTTGATAATTGTAATTGGTAAGCAGCGTCCGAGACAAATATGTTGCTGCTGTCCGTAGTTTGGATATTGAAATCATTGCTTATGTCGATAGGACACAGATATGTATGCATGTAATTATGTTTCCAGTCTACATTGACATCCACTCGACAACCATTGTGCACAAACTAGATTTATTACAGGTACAATGTACATGTAAAAACACTTTTGGAGATATGCAAAATTCCGGGTTCTAGACAATTGTGTGACGTCGTGAGAGAAATGGGCTTATGCGGCTTCGATGCTTCTATGTTTGTTGAACCGTTCTTTACGTCTGTAAGGGTTGAAATATATATATATCTGCAGATGCGACTATAATTATCATAATAGTTGTGAACCGTTCACATAAAAATCGCGATTATACAATTTACTTCGTGCTACATCGTATGTATATCGTATGTATAATATAATACCTAAACAAAAGGAAAGGTAATACTTAAAAGTTTACAGGATACCGGCACATCTAATCAATGGTTACCCGAATTTTACACGGTTATTCATAAAGATAACAGAGACGTATGAAAATTACAGTTGTTCTAAAAAAACAAATCGATCAAACTAATATCAGCAGACCTTTACTGTCGCTAAAATTTTACTTCCAGTTGTGAAATGTAATTACACGATGCAGTACACATCCTTCTTCTACATAGTATTACAGCTGGAATTTAAGTTTACACGAAATAGATTGTTAGTTCATTACTTGAGTAGTCCAATATGCTTAATTTGTCGAATAGTAAGATTACAAGGGATACTCTGATCAATTAACATTTTGTTAAAACGACTGGAATTTTCTCAGCGAACTGACGATAGTGGACGACTAAAACAAATTCCTACCAATTTGCTCATAGACTTCAATGTTATCGCCAAGCAACAAACTGGATCAAATAGAAAAGGTTATGCTTGCTTAAGCAGGGATAAAAAGGGAGTCATTTAGGGCGTACACCACGTGAACATAAAATTCCTTTACGTGTTATTCTAACAGCGTGTTGTATGATATAAAACCACAAGAATGAATGAAGATAATTTGTTTATAGTAAAACACGAAGACATTGGAGGCACAATGGGGGTACGTTTACACGATCTAGCATGTTTCGGTAAAACGACCGTGTTTCTTATAAATGGATATAATGTCACATTACCAAAAAGGAAGATTTTTAACTATAAAATAGACAAAATGAAATAGCAGATCTTTATTTTTTATAAGACGTGAACTCTAGTGATGATCTGTTGGGGCCTTCAGCAGTACACTTCATTGTGGTTACACTTTTAATCGACAAAATATCTATATCATTCGATGAAATGCCCTGTAGCTAAGGCTCAAGATTTGTATCAGCTGCCCTTTTTGCATGATCGTAAGAGGCGACTAAACTTGGGATCTTACCGTTTCTCTTTTTTTTTATTTTGCACTTATTTCTTTTATAATGCCCCTTGACAACACCTCAATTTTAGCCTTTAGTCAGACGTTCGCCAATGTGAGCAAGGCTATTGGGGCTGCCTCCTGGCCTGGAGATACCAAAAGTCTACATGTATTCTCCCTGCTTTACGCTCAGCATTATGGATTGGAACGACTGGTCACCCGTTGTCAGTTTAATGTGACTGGGTGGGATGTTCTGCTGGAGGCCTTCAGCAGTTTACTTCATTGTGTTTGCACTTTAACTCGGCAAAATATCGCAAGGAGACTTACACAAACATATCATAGTCTTTCAGGTACACACGCACCACATGACATACACCGGGAGGTCGTCCTAAAATGACCCTGGCTGTTAAAAAGATGTAAAAACAATCAAATTAATCCAATATTAGATGAATGGTGACGTAACCCACATCTATGCATTCAACGCCATCGGCGTGTGTAACTGTAATTTTACCGTAAGACATGGTGTAAAAGAAATACAGAACCCCGACCCTCTTCCCGCTATCTCCCTTTCCCCGCCATCCTAAACACCAAAATGTACAAGACTTACAAAGCCCCAACACTCTCCCAACACCCTCCCTAACCCCTCCATCCCAATCACCACAATGTACAAGACATTCAAAGCACACCCTCACCCTGACCACCACCCCCCTCCCAAATTCAGCATTAACACAGTGTACAAGACATACAAAGCACCTTCTTTCCCTGACCACCACCCCCTCCCCCTCCCAAATTCAGCATAAACACAGTGTACAAGAGTTACAAAGTGTCCACCCTCTCCCCACACCTCTCCTCCATCCCAATCACCACAATGTACTAGAAATACAAAGCCCCCACCCTCTCCCTGACCTTCCTCGTCTCTTAACCCCCCCCCCCCCCCTTAACACTATGTACAAGAAGTCCAGAACCTTCCCCAACCCTCCATCAACACATATCCCCTTCGGAAACACACATTTTACATGTGCCCGAGGTATAGACAATATATGTGTAAATTCATCAAAATGTAGCATTTAATAACAAATAAGACAATATGTAATAAGCGAATGAAAAACAATTTGGATATTTAATTCTTAAATCTAAATAAAAGATTTAATCATCTTTGGAGATAAAGCATTCACATTTAAATATGGTGCAATTACGGTATGCATTCATTACCGAAACGATATATCTTCCGCATTCACGAACGCAAGTAGACCATGACTGTTATTTTTTAAAAAACGAAGATGATACCCTTTCAGTTGATATGCAAATAGAGACAGCCACACAATTATTTAAACGTTTTTCCAGATCCAGGTTATAGAAATAGTGGTAAAAGCACTGGAGTAAGTCTGACGTTCTAGATATCGAAGTAAACCTGTCATAACATGGACAGATGGAAAAGGTACAAAGGTAAGTTAACACAGTGTTAAGTACACACTCAGCTGTGTATGGAGATCGGGAGTGAGAAAGAGCTTATAGTGTAGGCCAAAAATGTCCTTCTGTAGGACTTGACGCCGTGACTTCTTACTAGCGCCCATCTATGGTGTTTTTTGCAGAATGTTTACCTGCTTGATCAGAAGTTAAACAACAAATTTCATTTTATGGGGTATTTTATATTTATACATTATATATCTATTGAACATTTATACATTGTATATATATTGTACATTTATACGTTGTATATCTATTGTACATTTATACATAGTATATATATTGAACATTTATACATTGTATATATATTGTACATTTATACGTTGTATATCTATTGTACATTTATACATAGTATATATATTGTACAGTTATACATTGTATATATATTGTACATTTATATATAGTATATATATTGTACAGTTATACATAGTATATACATTTATCTATTATGGTCCTGTTGAGAGGGCACTATTGCCTCATAGTATTGTCGAGGGATGGAATAGTGCCTGAGTCGAAGCAAGGGCACTATTTCATCACGAGACTACACTATGATGCAATAGTGCCCTTTTAACAGGGCCATAATGGGTTTAGTACATCACCCTTTAAATTCAAATACACACGTATACACAAAAACACGTTTTATTGTGCTCGACCATTGCCAGCTTTAGGTCGTTTCCAGAGTCATCCATTTTCTAGCAGAACAGTAACACAACGTAATAGTGACGTAACTTAATAGTGACGTCATAATAGATTCACGTTGAACATCAAAGGAAGTTTCCAATGCCTTTCAATTTTGTCAACAAAATATAATTTCAAGACGTTCGAGAAGAAAATTTTTTCGTACTCTGCTATTTATAGTCTGTCAAAGATATTTCTGCTGGTTCATCTTTTTGATAAATTATGCTACCATCACAAGCCGTCCACAACAACAAATATATCTGCTTACTCCGAAAACCGAGATCGTGTGCTATATGTGTCGGCGTTTGACAAGCAAACCAACGGCCGAGGGATTCGATAGATGCAGGTTGATGACGTTTCATGGTCGTCATCCTGGTTTCATTGAGAAATGTTCTCAATTTTTCTATTAGGATGGATATGTAGGTCTACTCATTGTGATAGAGAATGATCCACCTGTTCTCACTTTTAAGAAGTGTCATTTACTTGCATGCCACCTACAATTCAATGGCGGTGTCGTTGATATAGCAAAAACGCTTACCTTTACGGAAATAAGACAACCATTGCAAATGGAGTTTTACGTTTCCGAAGTCAATTCCTCAAAGAGGTTATAATTATGTGTTGTCTTTGTTTGTTCTGGCGGTATCTACTTTCTTTGTTAGTTCCGGCGGCCTGGCGGTCTCTGCTTTCTTGTTTGTTCTTACGGTCTGGCGGTCTCTGCTTTCTTTGTTTGTTCTGGCGGTCTGGCTGTGTCTACTTTCTTTGTTTGTTCTGACGGTCTGGCGGTCTCTGCTTTCTTTGGTTGTTCTGGCGGTCTGGCTGTCTCTACTTTCTTTGTTCGTTCTGACGGTCTCTGTGCTATCTTTGACCATTCTGACGCTCTGAAAGTTTCTGAGTTAAACTAAGACTGCTGTAAGAAAATTTTTAGTTTTATGCTTAACTCTCACCATGACATGTATATCTGTACGGACATGAATACTTGGTTAGCGTTTAACTATTACCACATTTTTTTCAGATGACAGTTTGTACAGAAACATTTCTCTGGAAGTTATGAGTTAGTTAACCATCTGCCCCTTTATAGATACATTTATAGTTTAAATGTTTTTAGTCGCAAAAATAAAACCACCGTCTAACCAAGAATCCTCCGGTATACCGCATTTTAATACTTTCCATATGCAACTGCAATAGGGTAGGACAGTGTCTCGTTATTTATGTTATAGGGCAGAAAAGTATCGTATTTTAGGACGTAAACAATATCACCTAAGAAGATAATTTAAAATTTCTTTTCATTAGCATACAATATTTTTTGTTTAATGTACTGTGTTAAATGTTCGTAAATGCCACATACAGTATGTGTGGTGAGACGAAACATGACCCGCATCATTCTGCCTTCGTCGGTAAACACTGGCCCCTCCATCAACACATATCCCCTTCGGAAACACACAGTTTACATGTGCCCGAGGTATAGACAATATATGTGTAAATTCATCAAAATGTAGCATTTAATAACAAATAAGACAATATGTAATAAGCGAATGAAAAACAATTTGGATATTTAATTCTTAAATCTAAATAAAAGATTTAATCATCTTTGGAGATAAAGCATTCACATTTAAATATGGTGCAATTACGGTATGCATTCATTACCGAAACGATATATCTTCCGCATTCACGAACGCAAGTAGACCATGACTGTTATTTTTTAAAAAACGAAGATGATACCCTTTCAGTTGATATGCAAATAGAGACAGCCACACAATTATTTAAACGTTTTTCCAGATCCAGGTTATAGAAATAGTGGTAAAAGCACTGGAGTAAGTCTGACGTTCTAGATATCGAAGTAAACCTGTCATAACATGGACAGATGGAAAAGGTACAAAGGTAAGTTAACACAGTGTTAAGTACACACTCAGCTGTGTATGGAGATCGGGAGTGAGAAAGAGCTTATAGTGTAGGCCAAAAATGTCCTTCTGTAGGACTTGACGCCGTGACTTCTTACTAGCGCCCATCTATGGTGTTTTTTGCAGAATGTTTACCTGCTTGATCAGAAGTTAAACAACAAATTTCATTTTATGGGGTATTTTATATTTATACATTATATATCTATTGAACATTTATACATTGTATATATATTGTACATTTATACGTTGTATATCTATTGTACATTTATACATAGTATATATATTGAACATTTATACATTGTATATATATTGTACATTTATACGTTGTATATCTATTGTACATTTATACATAGTATATATATTGTACAGTTATACATTGTATATATATTGTACATTTATATATAGTATATATATTGTACAGTTATACATAGTATATACATTTATCTATTATGGTCCTGTTGAGAGGGCACTATTGCCTCATAGTATTGTCGAGGGATGGAATAGTGCCTGAGTCGAAGCAAGGGCACTATTTCATCACGAGACTACACTATGATGCAATAGTGCCCTTTTAACAGGGCCATAATGGGTTTAGTACATCACCCTTTAAATTCAAATACACACGTATACACAAAAACACGTTTTATTGTGCTCGACCATTGCCAGCTTTAGGTCGTTTCCAGAGTCATCCATTTTCTAGCAGAACAGTAACACAACGTAATAGTGACGTAACTTAATAGTGACGTCATAATAGATTCACGTTGAACATCAAAGGAAGTTTCCAATGCCTTTCAATTTTGTCAACAAAATATAATTTCAAGACGTTCGAGAAGAAAATTTTTTCGTACTCTGCTATTTATAGTCTGTCAAAGATATTTCTGCTGGTTCATCTTTTTGATAAATTATGCTACCATCACAAGCCGTCCACAACAACAAATATATCTGCTTACTCCGAAAACCGAGATCGTGTGCTATATGTGTCGGCGTTTGACAAGCAAACCAACGGCCGAGGGATTCGATAGATGCAGGTTGATGACGTTTCATGGTCGTCATCCTGGTTTCATTGAGAAATGTTCTCAATTTTTCTATTAGGATGGATATGTAGGTCTACTCATTGTGATAGAGAATGATCCACCTGTTCTCACTTTTAAGAAGTGTCATTTACTTGCATGCCACCTACAATTCAATTGCGGTGTCGTTGATATAGCAAAAACGCTTACCTTTACGGAAATAAGACAACCATTGCAAATGGAGTTTTACGTTTCCGAAGTCAATTCCTCAAAGAGGTTATAATTATGTGTTGTCTTTGTTTGTTCTGGCGGTATCTACTTTCTTTGTTAGTTCCGGCGGCCTGGCGGTCTCTGCTTTCTTGTTTGTTCTTACGGTCTGGCGGTCTCTGCTTTCTTTGTTTGTTCTGGCGGTCTGGCTGTGTCTACTTTCTTTGTTTGTTCTGACGGTCTGGCGGTCTCTGCTTTCTTTGGTTGTTCTGGCGGTCTGGCTGTCTCTACTTTCTTTGTTCGTTCTGACGGTCTCTGTGCTATCTTTGACCATTCTGACGCTCTGAAAGTTTCTGAGTTAAACTAAGACTGCTGTAAGAAAATTTTTAGTTTTATGCTTAACTCTCACCATGACATGTATATCTGTACGGACATGAATACTTGGTTAGCGTTTAACTATTACCACATTTTTTTCAGATGACAGTTTGTACAGAAACATTTCTCTGGAAGTTATGAGTTAGTTAACCATCTGCCCCTTTATAGATACATTTATAGTTTAAATGTTTTTAGTCGCAAAAATAAAACCACCGTCTAACCAAGAATCCTCCGGTATACCGCATTTTAATACTTTCCATATGCAACTGCAATAGGGTAGGACAGTGTCTCGTTATTTATGTTATAGGGCAGAAAAGTATCGTATTTTAGGACGTAAACAATATCACCTAAGAAGATAATTTAAAATTTCTTTTCATTAGCATACAATATTTTTTGTTTAATGTACTGTGTTAAATGTTCGTAAATGCCACATACAGTATGTGTGGTGAGACGAAACATGACCCGCATCATTCTGCCTTCGTCGGTAAACACTCGACCCTCCATCAACACATATCCCCTTCGGAAACACACATTTTACATGTGCCCGAGGTATAGACAATATATGTGTAAATTCATCAAAATGTAGCATTTAATAACAAATAAGACAATATGTAATAAGCGAATGAAAAACAATTTGGATATTTAATTCTTAAATCTAAATAAAAGATTTAATCATCTTTGGAGATAAAGCATTCACATTTAAATATGGTGCAATTACGGTATGCATTCATTACCGAAACGATATATCTTCCGCATTCACGAACGCAAGTAGACCATGACTGTTATTTTTTAAAAAACGAAGATGATACCCTTTCAGTTGATATGCAAATAGAGACAGCCACACAATTATTTAAACGTTTTTCCAGATCCAGGTTATAGAAATAGTGGTAAAAGCACTGGAGTAAGTCTGACGTTCTAGATATCGAAGTAAACCTGTCATAACATGGACAGATGGAAAAGGTACAAAGGTAAGTTAACACAGTGTTAAGTACACACTCAGCTGTGTATGGAGATCGGGAGTGAGAAAGAGCTTATAGTGTAGGCCAAAAATGTCCTTCTGTAGGACTTGACGCCGTGACTTCTTACTAGCGCCCATCTATGGTGTTTTTTGCAGAATGTTTACCTGCTTGATCAGAAGTTAAACAACAAATTTCATTTTATGGGGTATTTTATATTTATACATTATATATCTATTGAACATTTATACATTGTATATATACTGTACATTTATACGTTGTATATCTATTGTACATTTATACATAGTATATATATTGAACATTTATACATTGTATATATATTGTACATTTATACGTTGTATATCTATTGTACATTTATACATAGTATATATATTGTACAGTTATACATTGTATATATATTGTACATTTATATATAGTATATATATTGTACAGTTATACATAGTATATACATTTATCTATTATGGTCCTGTTGAGAGGGCACTATTGCCTCATAGTATTGTCGAGGGATGGAATAGTGCCTGAGTCGAAGCAAGGGCACTATTTCATCACGAGACTACACTATGATGCAATAGTGCCCTTTTAACAGGGCCATAATGGGTTTAGTACATCACCCTTTAAATTCAAATACACACGTATACACAAAAACACGTTTTATTGTGCTCGACCATTGCCAGCTTTAGGTCGTTTCCAGAGTCATCCATTTTCTAGCAGAACAGTAACACAACGTAATAGTGACGTAACTTAATAGTGACGTCATAATAGATTCACGTTGAACATCAAAGGAAGTTTCCAATGCCTTTCAATTTTGTCAACAAAATATAATTTCAAGACGTTCGAGAAGAAAATTTTTTCGTACTCTGCTATTTATAGTCTGTCAAAGATATTTCTGCTGGTTCATCTTTTTGATAAATTATGCTACCATCACAAGCCGTCCACAACAACAAATATATCTGCTTACTCCGAAAACCGAGATCGTGTGCTATAGGTGTCGGCGTTTGACAAGCAAACCAACGGCCGAGGGATTCGATAGATGCAGGTTGATGACGTTTCATGGTCGTCATCCTGGTTTCATTGAGAAATGTTCTCAATTTTTCTATTAGGATGGATATGTAGGTCTACTCATTGTGATAGAGAATGATCCACCTGTTCTCACTTTTAAGATGTGTCATTTACTTGCATGCCACCTACAATTCAATGGCGGTGTCGTTGATATAGCAAAAACGCTTACCTTTACGGAAATAAGACAACCATTGCAAATGGAGTTTTACGTTTCCGAAGTCAATTCCTCAAAGAGGTTATAATTATGTGTTGTCTTTGTTTGTTCTGGCGGTATCTACTTTCTTTGTTAGTTCCGGCGGCCTGGCGGTCTCTGCTTTCTTGTTTGTTCTTACGGTCTGGCGGTCTCTGCTTTCTTTGTTTGTTCTGGCGGTCTGGCTGTGTCTACTTTCTTTGTTTGTTCTGACGGTCTGGCGGTCTCTGCTTTCTTTGGTTGTTCTGGCGGTCTGGCTGTCTCTACTTTCTTTGTTCGTTCTGACGGTCTCTGTGCTATCTTTGACCATTCTGACGCTCTGAAAGTTTCTGAGTTAAACTAAGACTGCTGTAAGAAAATTTTTAGTTTTATGCTTAACTCTCACCATGACATGTATATCTGTACGGACATGAATACTTGGTTAGCGTTTAACTATTACCACATTTTTTTCAGATGACAGTTTGTACAGAAACATTTCTCTGGAAGTTATGAGTTAGTTAACCATCTGCCCCTTTATAGATACATTTATAGTTTAAATGTTTTTAGTCGCAAAAATAAAACCACCGTCTAACCAAGAATCCTCCGGTATACCGCATTTTAATACTTTCCATATGCAACTGCAATAGGGTAGGACAGTGTCTCGTTATTTATGTTATAGGGCAGAAAAGTATCGTATTTTAGGACGTAAACAATATCACCTAAGAAGATAATTTAAAATTTCTTTTCATTAGCATACAATATTTTTTGTTTAATGTACTGTGTTAAATGTTCGTAAATGCCACATACAGTATGTGTGGTGAGACGAAACATGACCCGCATCATTCTGCCTTCGTCGGTAAACACTCGACCCTCCATCAACACATATCCCCTTCGGAAACACACATTTTACATGTGCCCGAGGTATAGACAATATATGTGTAAATTCATCAAAATGTAGCATTTAATAACAAATAAGACAATATGTAATAAGCGAATGAAAAACAATTTGGATTTAATCATCTTTGGAGATAAAGCATTCACATTTAAATATGGTGCAATTACGGTATGCATTCATTACCGAAACGATATATCTTCCGCATTCACGAACGCAAGTAGACCATGACTGTTATTTTTTAAAAAACGAAGATGATACCCTTTCAGTTGATATGCAAATAGAGACAGCCACACAATTATTTAAACGTTTTTCCAGATCCAGGTTATAGAAATAGTGGTAAAAGCACTGGAGTAAGTCTGACGTTCTAGATATCGAAGTAAACCTGTCATAACATGGACAGATGGAAAAGGTACAAAGGTAAGTTAACACAGTGTTAAGTACACACTCAGCTGTGTATGGAGATCGGGAGTGAGAAAGAGCTTATAGTGTAGGCCAAAAATGTCCTTCTGTAGGACTTGACGCCGTGACTTCTTACTAGCGCCCATCTATGGTGTTTTTTGCAGAATGTTTACCTGCTTGATCAGAAGTTAAACAACAAATTTCATTTTATGGGGTATTTTATATTTATACATTATATATCTATTGAACATTTATACATTGTATATATATTGTACATTTATACGTTGTATATCTATTGTACATTTATACATAGTATATATATTGAACATTTATACATTGTATATATATTGTACATTTATACGTTGTATGTCTATTGTACATTTATACATAGTATATATATTGTACAGTTATACATTGTATATATATTGTACATTTATATATAGTATATATATTGTACAGTTATACATAGTATATACATTTATCTATTATGGTCCTGTTGAGAGGGCACTATTGCCTCATAGTATTGTCGAGGGATGGAATAGTGCCTGAGTCGAAGCAAGGGCACTATTTCATCACGAGACTACACTATGATGCAATAGTGCCCTTTTAACAGGGCCATAATGGGTTTAGTACATCACCCTTTAAATTCAAATACACACGTATACACAAAAACACGTTTTATTGTGCTCGACCATTGCCAGCTTTAGGTCGTTTCCAGAGTCATCCATTTTCTAGCAGAACAGTAACACAACGTAATAGTGACGTAACTTAATAGTGACGTCATAATAGATTCACGTTGAACATCAAAGGAAGTTTCCAATGCCTTTCAATTTTGTCAACAAAATATAATTTCAAGACGTTCGAGAAGAAAATTTTTTCGTACTCTGCTATTTATAGTCTGTCAAAGATATTTCTGCTGGTTCATCTTTTTGATAAATTATGCTACCATCACAAGCCGTCCACAACAACAAATATATCTGCTTACTCCGAAAACCGAGATCGTGTGCTATAGGTGTCGGCGTTTGACAAGCAAACCAACGGCCGAGGGATTCGATAGATGCAGGTTGATGACGTTTCATGGTCGTCATCCTGGTTTCATTGAGAAATGTTCTCAATTTTTCTATTAGGATGGATATGTAGGTCTACTCATTGTGATAGAGAATGATCCACCTGTTCTCACTTTTAAGATGTGTCATTTACTTGCATGCCACCTACAATTCAATGGCGGTGTCGTTGATATAGCAAAAACGCTTACCTTTACGGAAATAAGACAACCATTGCAAATGGAGTTTTACGTTTCCGAAGTCAATTCCTCAAAGAGGTTATAATTATGTGTTGTCTTTGTTTGTTCTGGCGGTATCTACTTTCTTTGTTAGTTCCGGCGGCCTGGCGGTCTCTGCTTTCTTGTTTGTTCTTACGGTCTGGCGGTCTCTGCTTTCTTTGTTTGTTCTGGCGGTCTGGCTGTGTCTACTTTCTTTGTTTGTTCTGACGGTCTGGCGGTCTCTGCTTTCTTTGGTTGTTCTGGCGGTCTGGCTGTCTCTACTTTCTTTGTTCGTTCTGACGGTCTCTGTGCTATCTTTGACCATTCTGACGCTCTGAAAGTTTCTGATGCAATAGGGTAGGACAGTGTCTCGTTATTTATGTTATAGGGCAGAAAAGTATCGTATTTTAGGACGTAAACAATATCACCTAAGAAGATAATTTAAAATTTCTTTTCATTAGCATACAATATTTTTTGTTTAATGTACTGTGTTAAATGTTCGTAAATGCCACATACAGTATGTGTGGTGAGACGAAACATGACCCGCATCATTCTGCCTTCGTCGGTAAACACTGGCCCCTCCATCAACACATATCCCCTTCGGAAACACACAGTTTACATGTGCCCGAG
This sequence comes from Mimachlamys varia, assembly GCA_947623455.1. Lineage (NCBI taxonomy): Eukaryota > Metazoa > Mollusca > Bivalvia > Pectinida > Pectinidae > Mimachlamys > Mimachlamys varia. The sequence goes on from OX392541.1 coordinate 43,528,176, forward strand.
GTATAGACAATATATGTGTAAATTCATCAAAATGTAGCATTTAATAACAAATAAGACAATATGTAATAAGCGAATGAAAAACAATTTGGATATTTAATTCTTAAATCTAAATAAAAGATTTAATCATCTTTGGAGATAAAGCATTCACATTTAAATATGGTGCAATTACGGTATGCATTCATTACCGAAACGATATATCTTCCGCATTCACGAACGCAAGTAGACCATGACTGTTATTTTTTAAAAAACGAAGATGATACCCTTTCAGTTGATATGCAAATAGAGACAGCCACACAATTATTTAAACGTTTTTCCAGATCCAGGTTATAGAAATAGTGGTAAAAGCACTGGAGTAAGTCTGACGTTCTAGATATCGAAGTAAACCTGTCATAACATGGACAGATGGAAAAGGTACAAAGGTAAGTTAACACAGTGTTAAGTACACACTCAGCTGTGTATGGAGATCGGGAGTGAGAAAGAGCTTATAGTGTAGGCCAAAAATGTCCTTCTGTAGGACTTGACGCCGTGACTTCTTACTAGCGCCCATCTATGGTGTTTTTTGCAGAATGTTTACCTGCTTGATCAGAAGTTAAACAACAAATTTCATTTTATGGGGTATTTTATATTTATACATTATATATCTATTGAACATTTATACATTGTATATATATTGTACATTTATACGTTGTATATCTATTGTACATTTATACATAGTATATATATTGAACATTTATACATTGTATATATATTGTACATTTATACGTTGTATGTCTATTGTACATTTATACATAGTATATATATTGTACAGTTATACATTGTATATATATTGTACATTTATATATAGTATATATATTGTACAGTTATACATAGTATATACATTTATCTATTATGGTCCTGTTGAGAGGGCACTATTGCCTCATAGTATTGTCGAGGGATGGAATAGTGCCTGAGTCGAAGCAAGGGCACTATTTCATCACGAGACTACACTATGATGCAATAGTGCCCTTTTAACAGGGCCATAATGGGTTTAGTACATCACCCTTTAAATTCAAATACACACGTATACACAAAAACACGTTTTATTGTGCTCGACCATTGCCAGCTTTAGGTCGTTTCCAGAGTCATCCATTTTCTAGCAGAACAGTAACACAACGTAATAGTGACGTAACTTAATAGTGACGTCATAATAGATTCACGTTGAACATCAAAGGAAGTTTCCAATGCCTTTCAATTTTGTCAACAAAATATAATTTCAAGACGTTCGAGAAGAAAATTTTTTCGTACTCTGCTATTTATAGTCTGTCAAAGATATTTCTGCTGGTTCATCTTTTTGATAAATTATGCTACCATCACAAGCCGTCCACAACAACAAATATATCTGCTTACTCCGAAAACCGAGATCGTGTGCTATAGGTGTCGGCGTTTGACAAGCAAACCAACGGCCGAGGGATTCGATAGATGCAGGTTGATGACGTTTCATGGTCGTCATCCTGGTTTCATTGAGAAATGTTCTCAATTTTTCTATTAGGATGGATATGTAGGTCTACTCATTGTGATAGAGAATGATCCACCTGTTCTCACTTTTAAGATGTGTCATTTACTTGCATGCCACCTACAATTCAATGGCGGTGTCGTTGATATAGCAAAAACGCTTACCTTTACGGAAATAAGACAACCATTGCAAATGGAGTTTTACGTTTCCGAAGTCAATTCCTCAAAGAGGTTATAATTATGTGTTGTCTTTGTTTGTTCTGGCGGTATCTACTTTCTTTGTTAGTTCCGGCGGCCTGGCGGTCTCTGCTTTCTTGTTTGTTCTTACGGTCTGGCGGTCTCTGCTTTCTTTGTTTGTTCTGGCGGTCTGGCTGTGTCTACTTTCTTTGTTTGTTCTGACGGTCTGGCGGTCTCTGCTTTCTTTGGTTGTTCTGGCGGTCTGGCTGTCTCTACTTTCTTTGTTCGTTCTGACGGTCTCTGTGCTATCTTTGACCATTCTGACGCTCTGAAAGTTTCTGATGCAATAGGGTAGGACAGTGTCTCGTTATTTATGTTATAGGGCAGAAAAGTATCGTATTTTAGGACGTAAACAATATCACCTAAGAAGATAATTTAAAATTTCTTTTCATTAGCATACAATATTTTTTGTTTAATGTACTGTGTTAAATGTTCGTAAATGCCACATACAGTATGTGTGGTGAGACGAAACATGACCCGCATCATTCTGCCTTCGTCGGTAAACACTGGCCCCTCCATCAACACATATCCCCTTCGGAAACACACAGTTTACATGTGCCCGAGGTATAGACAATATATGTGTAAATTCATCAAAATGTAGCATTTAATAACAAATAAGACAATATGTAATAAGCGAATGAAAAACAATTTGGATATTTAATTCTTAAATCTAAATAAAAGATTTAATCATCTTTGGAGATAAAGCATTCACATTTAAATATGGTGCAATTACGGTATGCATTCATTACCGAAACGATATATCTTCCGCATTCACGAACGCAAGTAGACCATGACTGTTATTTTTTAAAAAACGAAGATGATACCCTTTCAGTTGATATGCAAATAGAGACAGCCACACAATTATTTAAACGTTTTTCCAGATCCAGGTTATAGAAATAGTGGTAAAAGCACTGGAGTAAGTCTGACGTTCTAGATATCGAAGTAAACCTGTCATAACATGGACAGATGGAAAAGGTACAAAGGTAAGTTAACACAGTGTTAAGTACACACTCAGCTGTGTATGGAGATCGGGAGTGAGAAAGAGCTTATAGTGTAGGCCAAAAATGTCCTTCTGTAGGACTTGACGCCGTGACTTCTTACTAGCGCCCATCTATGGTGTTTTTTGCAGAATGTTTACCTGCTTGATCAGAAGTTAAACAACAAATTTCATTTTATGGGGTATTTTATATTTATACATTATATATCTATTGAACATTTATACATTGTATATATATTGTACATTTATACGTTGTATATCTATTGTACATTTATACATAGTATATATATTGAACATTTATACATTGTATATATATTGTACATTTATACGTTGTATATCTATTGTACATTTATACATAGTATATATATTGTACAGTTATACATTGTATATATATTGTACATTTATATATAGTATATATATTGTACAGTTTTACATAGTATATACATTTATCTATTATGGTCCTGTTGAGAGGGCACTCTTGCCTCATAGTATTGTCGAGGGATGGAATAGTGCCTGAGCCGAAGCAAGGGCACTATTTCATCACGAGACTACACTATGATGCAATAGTGCCCTTTTAACAGGGCCATAATGGGTTTAGTACATCACCCTTTAAATTCAAATACACACGTATACACAAAAACACGTTTTATTGTGCTCGACCATTGCCAGCTTTAGGTCGTTTCCAGAGTCATCCATTTTCTAGCAGAACAGTAACACAACGTAATAGTGACGTAACTTAATAGTGACGTCATAATAGATTCACGTTGAACATCAAAGGAAGTTTCCAATGCCTTTCAATTTTGTCAACAAAATATAATGTCAAGACGTTCGAGAAGAAAATTTTTTCGTACTCTGCTATTTATAGTCTGTCAAAGATATTTCTGCTGGTTCATCTTTTTGATAAATTATGCTACCATCACAAGCCGTCCACAACAACAAATATATCTGCTTACTCCGAAAACCGAGATCGTGTGCTATAGGTGTCGGCGTTTGACAAGCAAACCAACGGCCGAGGGATTCGATAGATGCAGGTTGATGACGTTTCATGGTCGTCATCCTGGTTTCATTGAGAAATGTTCTCAATTTTTCTATTAGGATGGATATGTAGGTCTACGCATTGTGATAGAGAATGATCCACCTGTTCTCACTTTTAAGATGTGTCATTTACTTGCATGCCACCTACAATTCAATGGCGGTGTCGTTGATATAGCAAAAACGCTTACCTTTACGGAAATAAGACAACCATTGCAAATGGAGTTTTACGTTTCCGAAGTCAATTCCTCAAAGAGGTTATAATTATGTGTTGTCTTTGTTTGTTCTGGCGGTATCTACTTTCTTTGTTAGTTCCGGCGGCCTGGCGGTCTCTGCTTTCTTGTTTGTTCTTACGGTCTGGCGGTCTCTGCTTTCTTTGTTTGTTCTGGCGGTCTGGCTGTGTCTACTTTCTTTGTTTGTTCTGACGGTCTGGTGGTCTCTGCTTTCTTTGGTTGTTCTGGCGGTCTGGCTGTCTCTACTTTCTTTGTTCGTTCTGACGGTCTCTGTGCTATCTTTGACCATTCTGACGCTCTGAAAGTTTCTGAGTTAAACTAAGACTGCTGTAAGAAAATTTTTAGTTTTATGCTTAACTCTCACCATGACATGTATATCTGTACGGACATGAATACTTGGTTAGCGTTTAACTATTACCACATTTTTTCAGATGACAGTTTGTACAGAAACATTTCTCTGGAAGTTATGAGTTAGTTAACCATCTGCCCCTTTATAGATACATTTATAGTTTAAATGTTTTTAGTCGCAAAAATAAAACCACCGTCTAACCAAGAATCCTCCGGTATACCGCATTTTAATACTTTCCATATGCAACTGCAATAGGGTAGGACAGTGTCTCGTTATTTATGTTATAGGGCAGAAAAGTATCGTATTTTAGAACGTAAACAATATCACCTAAGAAGATAATTTAAAATTTCTTTTCATTAGCATACAATATTTTTTGTTTAATGTACTGTGTTAAATGTTCGTAAATGCCACATACAGTATGTGTGGTGAGACGAAACATGACCCGCATCATTCTGCCTTCGTCGGTAAACACTCGACCCTCCATCAACACATATCCCCTTCGGAAACACACATTTTACATGTGCCCGAGGTATAGACAATATATGTGTAAATTCATCAAAATGTAGCATTTAATAACAAATAAGACAATATGTAATAAGCGAATGAAAAACAATTTGGATATTTAATTCTTAAATCTAAATAAAAGATTTAATCATCTTTGGAGATAAAGCATTCACATTTAAATATGGTGCAATTACGGTATGCATTCATTACCGAAACGATATATCTTCCGCATTCACGAACGCAAGTAGACCATGACTGTTATTTTTTAAAAAACGAAGATGATACCCTTTCAGTTGATATGCAAATAGAGACAGCCACACAATTATTTAAACGTTTTTCCAGATCCAGGTTATAGAAATAGTGGTAAAAGCACTGGAGTAAGTCTGACGTTCTAGATATCGAAGTAAACCTGTCATAACATGGACAGATGGAAAAGGTACAAAGGTAAGTTAACACAGTGTTAAGTACACACTCAGCTGTGTATGGAGATCGGGAGTGAGAAAGAGCTTATAGTGTAGGCCAAAAATGTCCTTCTGTAGGACTTGACGCCGTGACTTCTTACTAGCGCCCATCTATGGTGTTTTTTGCAGAATGTTTACCTGCTTGATCAGAAGTTAAACAACAAATTTCATTTTATGGGGTATTTTATATTTATACATTATATATCTATTGAACATTTATACATTGTATATATATTGTACATTTATACGTTGTATATCTATTGTACATTTATACATAGTATATATATTGAACATTTATACTTTGTATATATATTGTACATTTATACGTTGTATATCTATTGTACATTTATACATAGTATATATATTGTACAGTTATACATTGTATATATATTGTACATTTATATATAGTATATATATTGTACAGTTATACATAGTATATACATTTATCTATTATGGTCCTGTTGAGAGGGCACTATTGCCTCATAGTATTGTCGAGGGATGGAATAGTGCCTGAGCCGAAGCAAGGGCACTATTTCATCACGAGACTACACTATGATGCAATAGTGCCCTTTTAACAGGGCCATGATGGGTTTAGTACATCACACTTTAAATTCAAATACACACGTATACACAAAAACACGTTTTATTGTGCTCGACCATTGCCAGCTTTAGGTCGTTTCCAGAGTCATCCATTTTCTAGCAGAACAGTAACACAACGTAATAGTGACGTAACTTAATAGTGACGTCATAATAGATTCACGTTGAACATCAAAGGAAGTTTCCAATGCCTTTCAATTTTGTCAACAAAATATAATTTCAAGACGTTCGAGAAGAAAATTTTTTCGTACTCTGCTATTTATAGTCTGTCAAAGATATTTCTGCTGGTTCATCTTTTTGATAAATTATGCTACCATCACAAGCCGTCCACAACAACAAATATATCTGCTTACTCCGAAAACCGAGATCGTGTGCTATAGGTGTCGGCGTTTGGCAAGCAAACCAACGGCCGAGGGATTCGATAGATGCAGGTTGATGACGTTTCATGGTCGTCATCCTGGTTTCATTGAGAAATGTTCTCAATTTTTCTATTAGGATGGATATGTAGGTCTACGCATTGTGATAGAGAATGATCCACCTGTTCTCACTTTTAAGATGTGTCATTTACTTGCATGCCACCTACAATTCAATGGCGGTGTCGTTGATATAGCAAAAACGCTTACCTTTACGGAAATAAGACAACCATTGCAAATGGAGTTTTACGTTTCCGAAGTCAATTCCTCAAAGAGGTTATAATTATGTGTTGTCTTTGTTTGTTCTGGCGGTATCTACTTTCTTTGTTAGTTCCGGCGGCCTGGCGGTCTCTGCTTTCTTGTTTGTTCTTACGGTCTGGCGGTCTCTGCTTTCTTTGTTTGTTCTGGCGGTCTGGCTGTGTCTACTTTCTTTGTTTGTTCTGACGGTCTGGCGGTCTCTGCTTTCTTTGGTTGTTCTGGCGGTCTGGCTGTCTCTACTTTCTTTGTTCGTTCTGACGGTCTCTATGCTATCTTTGACCATTCTGACGCTCTGAAAGTTTCTGAGTTAAACTAAGACTGCTGTAAGAAAATTTTTAGTTTTATGCTTAACTCTCACCATGACATGTATATCTGTACGGACATGAATACTTGGTTAGCGTTTAACTATTACCACATTTTTTCAGATGACAGTTTGTACAGAAACATTTCTCTGGAAGTTATGAGTTAGTTAACCATCTGCCCCTTTATAGATACATTTATAGTTTAAATGTTTTTAGTCGCAAAAATAAAACCACCGTCTAACCAAGAATCCTCCGGTATACCGCATTTTAATACTTTCCATATGCAACTGCAATAGGGTAGGACAGTGTCTCGTTATTTATGTTATAGGGCAGAAAAGTATCGTATTTTAGAACGTAAACAATATCACCTAAGAAGATAATTTAAAATTTCTTTTCATTAGCATACAATATTTTTTGTTTAATGTACTGTGTTAAATGTTCGTAAATGCCACATACAGTATGTGTGGTGAGACGAAACATGACCCGCATCATTCTGCCTTCGTCGGTAAACACTCGACAGTGACATAGACATGGTTACAACATTACACACATACAGCAGTGACTCGTAGCTGATCTTAACATGAAAAATTATGTGTAGTCACCGACAGCTTTTATATCTTCTGTCAACCCGGAAGCTTTTTTTATCGTGGAATAAATGCGCAAAACCAAGTATTACGTATCGTATTAAAATTAGAAAACGGCGTTTTAGGTTAGTCAACATTACATTATTCGGTAAAGAAAGTATGCAGAAATATTGGAAGCATATTTCCTCTGTATAAAATTCAACGCCATCGGCTGGTAACTGTCGACCCTCTCTCCACCACCTCCCTAACCCCTAAATACCAATCACAACAGTAAAAAAAGACATACAAAGCCCCGACCCTCTCTCCGCCTAATACCAATTACTACAGTGAAAAAGACATACAAAGCCCCGACACTCTCCGCTAAATACCAATTACCACAGTGAAAAAGACATACAAAGCCCCGACCCTCTCTCCGCTAAATACCAATTACCACAGGGAAAAAGACATACAAAGCCCCGACCCTCTCTCCGCTAAATACCAATTACCACAGTGAAAAAGACATACAACGCCCCGACCCTCTCTCCGCTAAATACCAATTACCATAGTGAAAAGACATACAAAGCCCCGGCCCTCTCTCCGCTAAATACCAATTACAACAGTGAAAAAGACATACAAAGCCCCGACCCTCTCTCCGCTAAATACCAATTACCACAGATAAAATGACATACAAAGCCCCGACCCTCTCTCCGCTAAATACCAATTACCACAGTGAAAAAGACATACAAAGCCCCGACCCTCTCTCCGCTTAATACCAATTACAACAGTGAAAAGACATACAAAGCCCCGACCCTCTCTCCGCTAAATACCAATTACCACAGTGAAAAAGGCATACAAAGCCCCGACCCTCTCTCCGCTAAATACCAATTACCAGATTGAAAAAGACATACAAAGCCCCGACCCTCTCTCCGCTAAATACCAATTACCACAGTGAAAAAGACATACAAAGCCCCGACCCTCTCTCCGCTAAATACCAATTACCACATTGAAAAAGACATACAAAGCCCCGACCCTCTCTCCGCTAAATACCAATTACCACAGTGAAAAGACATACAAAGCCCCGACCCTCTCTCCGCTAAATACCAATTACCACAGTGAAAAAGGCATACAAAGCCCCGAACCTCTCTCCGCTAAATACCAATTACCACATTGAAAAAGACATACAAAGCCCCGACCCTCTCTCCGCTAAATACCAATTACCACAGTGAAAAAGACATACAAAGCCCCGACCCTCTCTCCGCTAAATACCAATTACCACAGTGAAAAAGACATACAAAGCCCCGACCCTCTCTCCGCTAAATACCAATTACCACAGTGAAAAGACATACAAAGCCCCGACACTCTCTCCGCTAAATACCAATTACCACAGAGAAAAAGACATACAAAGCCCCGACCCTCTCTCCGCTAAATACCAATTACCACATTGAAAAAGACATACAAAGCCCCGACCCTCTCTCCGCTAAATACCAATTACCACAGTGAAAAATGCATACAAAGCCCCAACCCTCTCTCCGCTAAATACCAATTACCACAGTGAAAAAGACATACAAAGCCCCGACCCTCTCTCCGCTAAATACCAATTACCACAGTGAAAAGACATACAAAGCCCCGACCCTCTCTCCGCTAAATACCAATTACCACATTGAAAAAGACATACAAAGCCCCGACCCTCTCTCCGCTAAATACCAATTACCACAGTGAAAAAGACATACAAAGCCCCGACCCTCTCTCCGCTAAATACCAATTACAACAGTGAAAAAGACATACAAAGCCCCGACCCTATCTCCGCTAAATACCAATTACAACAGTGAAAAAGACATACAAAGCCCCGACCCTCTCTCCGCTAAATACCAGTTACCACAGATAAAATGACATACAAAGCCCCGACCCTCTCTCCGCTAAATACCAATTACCACAGTGAAAAAGACATACAAAGCCCCGACCCTCTCTCCGCTAAATACCAATTACCACAGTGAAAAGACATACAAAGCCCCGACCCTCTCTCCACTAAATACCAATTACCACAGTGAAAAGACATACAAAGCCCCGACCCTCTCTCCGCTAAATACCAATTACCACAGTGAAAAAGACATACAAAGCCCCGACCCTCTCTCCGCTAAATACCAATTACCACAGTGAAAAAGACATACAAAGCCCCGACCCTCTCTCCGCTAAATACCAATTACCACAGTGAAAAGACATACAAAGCCCCGACACTCTCTCCGCTAAATACCAATTACCACAGAGAAAAAGACATACAAAGCCCCGACCCTCTCTCCGCTTAATACCAATTACCACAGTGAAAAGACATACAAAGCCCCGACCCTCTCTCCGCTAAATACCAATTACCACATTGAAAAATGCATACAAAGCCCCGACCCTCTCTCCGCTAAATACCAATTACCACATTGAAAAAGACATACAAAGCCCCGACCCTCTCTCCGCTAAATACCAATTACCACAGTGAAAAATGCATACAAAGCCCCGACCCTCTCTCCGCTAAATACCAATTACCACATTGAAAAAGACATACAAAGCCCCGACCCTCTCTCCGCTAAATACCAATTACCACAGTGAAAAAGACATACAAAGCCCCGACCCTCTCTCCGCTAAATACCAATTACAACAGTGAAAAAGACATACAAAGCCCCGACCCTCTCTCCGCTAAATACCAGTTACCACAGATAAAATGACATACAAAGCCCCGACCCTCTCTCCGCTAAATACCAATTACCACAGTGAAAAAGACATACAAAGCCCCGACCCTCTCTCCGCTAAATACCAATTACCACAGTGAAAAGACATACAAAGCCCCGACCCTCTCTCCACTAAATACCAATTACCACAGTGAAAAGACATACAAAGCCCCGACCCTCTCTCCGCTAAATACCAATTACCACAGTGAAAAGGGCATACAAAGCCCCGACCCTCTCTCCGCTAAATACCAATTACCACAGTGAAAAGGGCATACAAAGCCCCGACCCTCTCTCCGCTAAATACCAATTACCACATTGAAAAAGACATACAAAGCCCCGACCCTCTCTCCGCTAAATACCAATTACCACAGAGAAAAAGACATACAAAGCCCCGACCCTCTCTCCGCTAAATACCAATTACCACAGAGAAAAAGACATACAAAGCCCCGACCCTCTCCCCATCACCTCCCTATCCCCTCTATCCAAAAAATCACAATGTACAAGACATACAAAGCCCCGACCCTCTCCCCCCGTCCCTCCATCAGCATCAATAGTGTACAAGACTTACAAAGCCCCCCTCCCCCCCTCCATCATCACCACAATGTACAAGACACACGGAACCCAAAATCGCTCTCCACCACATTCCCTAACCCCTCCATCTCAGTCACCACAATGTACAAGACATACAAAGTCCCCCTCTCCCTGCCCCCCCCCCCCCCCCCCCCGTTCCTCCATCAGCATTAACAGTGTACAAGACGTACAAAGAACCCACCCTCTCCTCACACCATCCCCTAACCCCGTCTTTCCATCAGAATCAACACTATGTATAAGAAGTGAAGCGCCTTCCCCAACCCTCCACCAACACATATCCCGTTCGGACACACACATTGTACAGGTGCCCAAAGGTATAGACAATATATGTGTAAATTCAATATTATAAAGATAGAAAAGGTAGCATTTAATAACCAATAACACAATATGTAATAAGCGATTGAAAAAAACAACTGGGATTGAATTCTTAAATCTAAAGAAAAGATTTAATCAACTTTGGACATAAAGCATTTACATTTAAATACATGTATGTTGTGATTACGGTATGCATTTATTACCGAAACGATATATCCTTCGCATTCACGAACGTAACTAGACCTTGGCCGTTACTGTTGACTCCTTCAGTTCATATACAAATTGAGACAACCACACAATTGTTTAAACGTTTTCCAGATCCAGGTTATAGAACTAGTGGTAAAAGCACTGGAGTAAGTCTGACGTTCTAGATATCTAATTACATTTGATTTAACATGGACAGAAGGAAGAGGTACAAAGGTAAGTTAACACAGTGTTAAGTACACTAACAACACACTCAGCTGTGTATGGAGATCGGGAGTGAGAAAGAGCATATAGTGTAGGCCTAATATGTCGTTCTGTAGGGCTTAACCCTAACCGTGACTTATTCTCACTAGCGCCCATCTTTCCTTGTGGTGTTTGTTGCAAAATGTTTCGCTGCTGGATCAGCAGTTAAACAACATTTTCATTTTATGGGGTATTATACATTTATACATTGTATATATATTGTACATTTATGCATTGTATATATATTGTACATTTATACATAGAATACATATTGTGCCTTTATACATAGTATATATATTGTACATTTATACATTGTATATATATTGTACATTTATACATTGTATATATATTGCACATTTATACATTATATATACATTGTAAATATATTCATACATAACTCGATGAGCCAGGTAATATATTTCAACAGGAAATCATGCATAATACACATAGAACCATTGTGATCAAACTGACTCTAAAACACTCGAGTCGTTTGGTAACATGCTTCTATGGGATTCTTTCTCCATGTCAGTTGCCTGCATACCTTAGTTTACACCAACTGACTCAATGAATACATACCTTGTGAGGAATAACATGTCAAACAAGCAGCTGCATAGTTTAATAATCGTTACTTTTCATTTAGAAACGAATCAGCTTGCTCATAGGCATGTAAGTTTTAACAACAACGTTGAATGCTGCAGCTCTGTTCATAAATACATTGTTGTGAATCACGTGACCTCTAATGATTAGGGCACAAGGAATATTATGGAAAACATCAAACCCGAGGCGCATAATTCCATTTGAACAATTTGCTTAAAGCCAACAATGATTTCCCCATCTACACTTGGTACAGTTTTGCCAAAAGAATCCTACAAAGGTCGTTTTCTTTCGAAATATTTCATCCAACCGATAATATTTTATGGAAATTTGGCATTTGGCATCCCGTTATAAACACTTTCTCGTAATGAAAGGAAGTTTCCAATGCCTTTCAATTTTGTGAACAAAATATCTTTTTTATACGTTCGAGAAGAACATTTTTTAGTACTCTGCTATTTATAGTCTGTCAAAGATATTTCTGCTGGTTCATCTTTTTTGATAGAATATGCTACCATCACAAGCCGTCCACAACAACAAATGTATCTGCTTACTCCGAATACCGAGATCGTGTGCTATAGATGTCGGCGGTTGACAAGCAAACCAAAAGCAGAGGGATTCGATATATGTAGGTTGATGACGTTTCATAGTCGTCATCCTGGTTTCATTGAGAAATGTTCTGAATTGTTCTGGTCTCTGAATTTATGAGATTGGTTATATAGGTCTACTCATTGTGATAGAGAATGATCAACCTGTTCTCACTTTTAAGACGTGTCATTTACTTGAATGCGACCTAAAATTCAATAGCGGTGTCGTTGATAAAGCAAAAACGTTTATTTTTCCGGAACGCCCTAGTGTCCGACGGTCTCTACTTTCGTTGTTTGTTCTTACGGTCTGGCGGTCTCAGTTTTTTTTTTCTGACATTCTGACAGTGTCTGCTTTCTTTGTTTGTTCTGGCGGTCTGACGGTCTCTGCTTTCTTTGTTTTTTCTGGCAGTTCGGCTGTCTTTACTTTCTTTGTTTGTTCTGACGGTCTGGCGGCCTCTGCTTCCTTTGTTTGTTCTTACGGTCTGGCGGTCTCAGTTTTTTGAGTTTTTTTCTGACATTCTGACAGTGTCTGCTTTCTTTGTTTCTTCTGGCGGTCTGCCGGTCTCTGCTTTCTTTGTTTGTTCTGGCGGGCTGACGGTCTCTGCTTTCTTGGTTTGTTCTGGCAGTCCGGCTGTCTTTACTTTCTTTGTTTGTTCTGACGGTCTGACGGTCTCTGCTTCCTTTGTTTGCTCTGGCGGTCTGGCGGTCTCTGTGCCATCTTTGACAGTACTTACACTCTAAAGGTCTCTGATTTCTTTGATTGTTCTGACGGTCTGGCGGTCTCTGCTTTCTTTCTTTGTTCTGACGGTCTGGCGGTCTCTGCTTCCTTTGTTTGTTCCGAAGGTCTGGCGGTCTCTGCTTCTGGTCGTCCTACTTCCGACGGTCTCTATACTATTTATGATCGTTCTCACACTGACGGTCTCACTGTTGTTCTGACACTCTGACGGTCTCTGCTTTCTTTGTTGTTCTGACACTCTGACGGTCTCTGCTTTCATTGTTGTTCTGACACTCTGACGGTCTCTGCTTTCTTTGTTGTTCTGGCGGTCTGGCGGTCTCTGCTTTCTTTGTTTGTTCTGACGGTCTGGCGGTCTCTGCTTCCTTTGTTTGTTTCGAAGGTCTGGCGGTCTCTGCTTCTGGTCGTCCTGCTTCCGACGGTCTCTATACTATTTATGATCGTTCTCACACTGACGGTCTCACTGTTGTTCTGACACTCTGACGGCCTCTGCTTTCTTTGTTGTTCTGACACTCTGACGGTCTCTGCTTTCGTTATTTGTTCTGGCGGTCTGGCGGTCTCTGCTTTCTTTGTTTGTTCTGACGGTCTGGCGGACTCTGCTTTCTTTGTTTGTTCCGACGGTCTGGCGGTCTCTGTTTTCTTTGTTTGTTCAGACGGTCTGGCGATCTCTATTTTCGTTATTTGTTCTGACGGTCTGGCGGTCTCTGCTTTCTTTGTTTGTTCTGACGGTCTGGCGATCTCTGCTTTCTTTGTTTGTTCTGACGGTCTGGCGATCTCTGCTTTCTTTGTTTGTTCTGACGGTCTGGCGATCTCTGCTTTCTTTGTTTGTTCTGACGGTCTGGCGGTCTCTGCTTTCTTTGTTCTTCTGACGGTCTGGCGGTCTCTGTTTTCTTTGTTTGTTCATACGGTCTGGCGATCTCTGTTTTCGTTATTTGTTCTGACGGTCTGGCGATCTCTGCTTTCTTTGTTTATTCGGACAGTGTCTGCTTTCTTTGTTTGTTCTGACGGTCTGGGGGTCTCTGCTTTTTTTGTTTGTTCTGGCACTCCGACGGTCTCTGCTTTCTTTGTTTGTTCTGACGGTCTGGCGGTCTCTGCTTTCTTTGTTCTTCTGACGGTCTGGCGGTCTCTGCTTTCTTTTTTGTTCTGACGGTCTGACGGTCTCTGCTTTCTTTGTTTGTTCTGACGGTCTGGCGGTCTCTGTTTTCTTTGTTTGTTCATACGGTCTGGCGATCTCTGTTTTCGTTATTTGTTCTGACGGTCTGGCGATCTCTGCTTTCTTTGTTTATTCGGACAGTGTCTGCTTTCTTTGTTTGTTCTGACGGTCTGACCGTCTCTGCTTTCTTTGTTGTTCTGACACTCTGACGGTCTCTGCTTTCTTTGTTTGTTCTGACGGTCTGGCGGACTCTGCTTTCTTTGTTTGTTCTGACAGTCTGGCGGTCTCTGCTTTCTTTGTTTGTTCTGACGGTCTGGCGGTCTCTGTTTTCTTTGTTTGTTCATACGGTCTGGCGGTCTCTGCTTTCTTTGTTTGTTCTGACGGTCTGGCGATCTCTGCTTTCTTTGTTTGTTCTGACGGTCTCTGTGCTATCTTTGACCGTTCTGATCTCGGCGCTCGGAAAATATCTGAGTTAGACTAAGACTGATGTAAGAAAATTGTCAGGTTTGTTCTAAATCTCACCATGACATTATATCTGTAAACACATGTATACCTGGTTAGCGTTTAACAATTACCACATTTTTCAGATGACAGTTTGTACAGGAAAATTTCTTTTAATGAAATATCTGTCTTTTTATAGATACAGTTTACCTGTTTTAGTCTCAAAAACACCTGCTAACCAATAATCCCCCGGTATACAGCATTTCAATACTTTCCATATGCTCCAACTGCGATAGGGCAGGACAGTGTCTCGTTATTTATGTTATAGGGCAGAACAGTATCGTATTTTAAGACCTAAACAATATCACCTAAGAAGATAATTTACAATTTTTACCAAATATTTGTGATCTCCAACTTATTTTACTTTTCATTAGCATACATGTGTTTAATGTCTTGTGTTTAGTTTTCATAAATGCCACATACAGTATGTGTAGTGAGATGAAACATGACCCGCATCATTCTGCCTTCGTCGGTAAACACTCGACAGTGACATAGACATGGTTACAACATTACACACATACAGCAATGACTCGTAGCTGATCTTAACTTGAAACAGTATGTGTAGTCACCCACAGCTATTATATCTTCTGACAACCCGGAAGCTTTCTTTATCGTGAAATAAAGGCGCGAAACCAAATATAACGTATCGTATTAGAATTAGAAAACCGCGTTTTTGGTTAGTCAAAGCTTTTTTTGATCGTGAAATAAAGCCGCGAGACCAAGTTTCACAGCTGTTTAAATTCTCGTATTAGAATTAGATAACGATGTTTTTCGTTAGCCAATGTAACATTATTCCGTTACGCAATTATTCAGAAATATTGGAAGCATATTTCCGCTGACAGCAGATCCATGTTTATGATTGTCCATGTAACAACAAATAACATTACAACGTTTAAACTCTCACCATTCAATACCCGTTCTGACATTCATATGGTAATGAATCTCCCAAAGTTCATACATTGCAGCCTAGGAATGCTGCGTTACTGTAATAGTATAAGGGGGTCTACACTGAAATAAAGGCACACTGAATATCGGAAACCAGGTGGACAAGTAGGAAAAATCAAGTAATATAAAGCATTTGATAGAGCGCCCTATCTAACTAAAATAAACCACTCTAAAGCGATATACACTTCACAAAATCGATCGTATACAACCAATACAGAATGAATATGCACAATACCAGGAGTTCGCAGCTGCCTTATCAAGC
The DNA here is from genome assembly GCA_947623455.1 of Mimachlamys varia. Taxonomy (NCBI): domain Eukaryota; kingdom Metazoa; phylum Mollusca; class Bivalvia; order Pectinida; family Pectinidae; genus Mimachlamys; species Mimachlamys varia. Next base: position 43,544,452 of record OX392541.1, read on the forward strand.
ACTTACCACTATTCCTCTGCCACCTGACTAATATATCACTATGCGTGTATGTATACGTATGTGGCCCATATGTATTGTGTTCTGTTTGTAATAGGACTGTGCTTCCAACGGCATCTTTTATAGTGCCACCTCACTTGAATGCTACAGCACAGACAACGCAAAATCCACACAAAAAAGTCCATACTCCACCTTGGGTGTTGAGTGGTGTGGGCTAGATGACTCGGTTCTCACTTTGAGGACTTGATATTTTCTTGAATTTAACTTTAGCAAGAATCAACAACTTTATATTTTCTTTGTTCATGTCCTGCCCCTAGTTTAATCGGTTTTGAGTTCGGATTATGGAGTTGTTGACGATTTGGTAATCTCTAATTTGTTTACCCTCAAAGGGTCTTAAAAGTCTGAATTTATGTCAGCATTTCGGCTTTACTTTTTAATGTTAGTTAATGTAAACAAAACAGGTATAGACCATTATTATCTATCGGCCACAGTATGCTATTTGTATAAGTTGACAGGTGGACATAAACTAAATTATGACAACTATAATGATGTAATTCGAATATTATCAGACAGATTTTATGTGGGGGTCATTTTTACAACATTTTGCTACTGTCTGTATGTAGTTGTTACATATATAGGCTGTGCGATCGATCAAATGCGCTTTAAATCTCTGTCCTGCTTTTCTCCTAAGGCTGGTTTGGTGTCCCGTCTGCATAACCATTATATAACTAAATTATCCTTTAGATATATAGGATGACATAACACACACATGTATAGCACCTTTTATAATTAGTAATAGATACAGTATGCCGAAAAAATGAATTAAACTGCACCATACAGCTGTTTCGTCTTCCTAGGACTCTCAGTGATGCTAGGGGCCAAATGGTTGAAATCCAAAATCCAAAATCTCTAGACTAATGTAGAAGCAGAGGAGCCAGGTGCCATAAAACCCTTTTGCTTTATTAATTTATGTGTATATTACGTACAGTACCACTACTAAAATGAGATTAACTGTGGCTATGGAGGCTCTAGCAAACCTCGGAGACTCAACAATCCACCAGAAGAGTCTGCCATCCCCTTTCATTAAAGATGATGTAACACACACATGTGCTGCACCTATGAATTTTCAGTGATGCTAGGGGCCAAAAGGGCAAACCATGCTTTCGCCCTTTACGAGAGTAACGCCTTTATTATTCAGATTACGATACAGGCGAACGAAACAATGAATTGAACTGCATTAACAGCTGTTTCGTCCTTCTAGGACTCGTCAGTGATGATGAGCAATGGCATTCAAACGGGAAGCCGAGAACTCGACTGCGACATCGTAGTCCTAATTCTTAAGCTATTGAAAATAAATAAGAGAATACCGAAGCGTTAACAAAACCATAATCCAAACTCAAAATCTATTAAACCAGGGGCAAAATATGAACAAAGGAAAGATTTACATGGATGGATACTTTTGCTTGCTGATTAAATCATCACATATCAGTAAAAATAATTGGTAACTGATACACCATGGCCTGTTCTACGTCAATTAATATATTTTTAACGGAAAGGACAATGAAATTCAAGAGAGGTATCGTACAATAGAAAAAAAATATGACAGTCCTTTCTCAACACATGAGCGGGCGTAGCGAAGGGGAATCTTTTAATATATAGATCTTTTGGCGGGAGAGATAGTGTTAATGCAATAATAAATTGAACGTATGCCCTTTGCGTGTCTTAAAAAAAAACTTAAAAATACAAAAGGTGTCGAGCACTTCTTACCTTGAGATTAAAACTTACGATAGTGTGTGCTACAGTTGAGACCAGGAAGCCGTATCTGATGTGTTGAATATCAATGTGTCATTCAGTCAGGTGACAGTCACAGTTTGTTAACGTGCTCGGTATGAGAATGATACTTTCCCACATTTTATATATGTAATTTGCAATAGCCACGTGATGTGTCTAGTTATTAAGTTTAAATTATCTAATTTGTTTATGGTGTGAAGCTCTTCAACAGTACAATTAAGCATAGCACATACATGAATGGCACCTCTCTCAACAACAATCCAATATGATATAAAGCTCCGCCTGGCCAATGTATACAAATATACTTTAAATTAAACGCCATTCAGAAGCTACAATTGACATGTTACAATTAGAAGGGTTATTTTTTCTGAAGATGTCAGTCTTTATGTTATTTTAAAGTATCTGAGAAAAATTCAGAGAATACCAAAGCGTCAACAAAATCTGAGGTTAGCAGTTTAATTGTTTCATAGCCAATTGAAGTTCAATTTATCTTTTATTTTTTAGATCAGAGAATACAAAAGCGTCAACAAAACCATAATCCGAACTCAAAATCAATTAAACTAGAGACAAGATAGAAACAATGGAAACATTTACATGGAGACCCTTGTAAATGTACAAGAGAATAAGACCAGGTGTTCCGGTCCTTAATATATGAAGAAAAATGAACAATGTATAAAAATGGTTCAATTGAAAACTAAAATAACGAATCATAACAAAGACAAATGGGACAGATTATCCGTCACGATTTGTTTACTTTTGGAGGTTTATAATTTTTCACTTTATACCATGCTGAAATCACGTGACGAAAATATTAAAACAACAACATTTCATTATCAACATAATGACATCAATAAATAGTCTCCATAAATTTCTCTCCAGTATCTTGAATTTTCCCCACACGTTTAGTGGCCATTCATAAAAAATGTTTTAAGCATATCTTGTCTTTAGTATCAATCACACTCTCTGAACCAGAATGGTACACTCTGTCAAACATGCTAGTACAATACTTGGCTTCAAAATGTTCACACAAGTATGCAGATGTACCTGGCATTTTCTTGCGTTCAAATATCAGATGAGGATTTGGGTTTTTATTTGAATTGGAGTAAAAATCAAGTTTATTGAAATTACTGAAGCGCTACTCCAAAGTTAAGAAAGCTATAATTCTTCTTTCGGATCGAAACTTTTGAATGTTGTTATGGATGTTTATAAACGTATTATGCAAGACAATTATCTGAGCTGCAATTGTCCAATATTTCAGTTCGGTGAAATAACAGGTTCTTTTCCATTTGTATTCGTATATATAAACATTGGTATGATGTTGGCAGGTAAAAGTAAATGTCCCCTTGTCTAGTACAGTTTTATTGATAAATCATGAAAGGATTTTAAATTGATGAATCGGTATGCTGCTGTAACAAACACATCCTTAATTTGCCATAGACTCCTCTCCAGGTATCTTACATACTGTCTGTTTAATGAGTAGGCTGTTCTTAAAGGTTATGTATTGGTACGTAGTTATATGAGTCGATTGATCAATCTCCAAAACAATATATACGTGAATGATACTTTGCTTTATTAGGAAAAATTATCACGGATATTTTAAGTATGAAAATATATAATACCTTTATGTATATTACTTTAATCAAATAAAACAAAAAGGTCCTCAGTGCGCGTCGAATTGTCGCATTTCGGAACATTTGTCTGAGAGCTTATCCTCTTGACGGTCGTTATGCATATATGCATTGAAATGAGATCTCATGTATGTTTGGATCTGCCCAAAACGAATTTAATAATTGTTTTTTTTTATAATACTGAAGTGACCAAAACAAACACCAAGTATTGTAAACATTACTTCCCTACAAGTTTGCGTATCACATAATCTGGCTTTATTTATCATTCTCTGGGTTTTGCTTTAAAACCAATGTTGTACCGCTAATAAAGGAATTAAAAGATTGAAATGCACCTTTTATGTCATCAAACTACATGTTTAACTTGCAATTACTTTTTCAAACAATTGAATCGTCTTTGGTTATTTTGCATTATATCTACTACATGAAATTTATAATTTATGTTTTTGCTACCAAGAAGTGTTTTAAAAAGAGAAATTATATCATTTAAGATTACACTATAAAACGACATAAATTATTATATGCATTGTATGTATATATTCCAGATCCCAATTTTGTCAATTTTGGACGAACTCGTAGACAAAATAGCTATGAATCGCGTAAACCAAGCTCACACGACCGTCGAAGGGGTGAGATCGGACCCAGCCCCAGCGACATGGCTTTCGGACCAAGCCCAGGAGACATGCCGTTCGGATCCTTTCCCGGGGACATGGCTTTCGGACCATTTCCAGGGGATATGATGTTCGGAAGCTATGGCATGCCGGGCGGATACTATGGATGGGATCCTTACTGGAACATGGGAAATGGCAATCGAGATCGTCACTGGGCTAACGCATACTGGCCGTGGGTAAGGACTGATTCTGTCTCTCTATAATTAAGCCTGCATGCATATCAAAAATATAACCCCTATCATATATTAACTTATTATTGACTACGATATACTTTTGTGTAATTACATCAATGGTTACCATATATTTACACAAACGTGAAAATGTTAAGGATAATATGTTTACTCTACTTCAGCAATATATGGCGTCTTACCACTTACCAAAACATAGGAGCCAGGATGCGCACACCAATATATCTAAGCACGGCCCTGCCCGAACAGATCCTGACCATCCTCCATCAAGAAAACAAAAAGGGAAAAGCCCACTGTGCATCCTGCTGACAACTCTGGTCATATCCATGGTAGCGGTTGTCGTAGTTACCCCACTGATGATTGTCTACGTATTCGAAAAAGGTAATTTTACACCGAGCTATATCAAACGTAGACATGAAAAACATGATCCGAACTAAAATCTAGTAAACTATGAGTAAAATATGGAAAGGGAAAGTTTGTGTTCCGGAAGAGTAAGCGTCATATGCGATGAGGACAACCGCAATGTAATAATTGGTCACATCCATTAAAACGTCAAGTCCTCAAATTGAGAAACGAGTCATTTTTCGAAAGATGAAATACTTTCCAATCATACATCCGTACTACAATCATTCAAAACACCCGTTTATGATAAAGACGCTAACTTGGCTATATTAGATACCTAAACTACACAACAAACGTGACGATTTCGATTTTCCGATCGTGAACTTTCCCTGTCTTGATAGTAACATCCCTGTTTCTTCGGCATAGGCACTATTCCATCCTTCGACAATACTATGAGGCAATAGTGCCCTCTCAACAGGGCCATAATAGATCAATAGTTATACAATTTACAATTGGTGTATTTGTGGCGTGCTAAAGTTGGCAGATGTCGTCGATCAACAGAAGACGCTTACTCTTCCGGAACACCTGGTCTTATTTTCTCGTTCTTTTACGAGGGTCTCCATGTTAATATTTCCTTTGTTCATATTATGCCTCTAGTTTAAAAGATTTTGAGTTCGGATTATGGTTTTGTTGACGTTTTGGTATTCATGATTTTTTGTTAACTTCTGTCAGATTGACGTCGCTACAGCAGACGATCTTATTATTCAAACCATAATAACAAACGTTAACACTAATATGATCAATCAATAAACAGTCAGATATGTAAATGTGGTGAAGAAAATTTGGTTTACGAAATGGAAGCGTTTCGACCAACAAACACGTTTTAACATATAGGAATGTGAAAACTTTTTTCAAAATACCAATATCTCTTTTTTTAAATATTTTGTTTGATAAATCGTACACGTTTTTGGTTTATTTTTGGTTACAGCGGCCCCGATTACGGAAGGTAAGTTAATAATTTTTACTTGTTTTGTTTTTTTCATTTTTTGAGTTTTTTTCATCGAAATAAATGTTCCACATTGTAAAATTGAAACAATTATTTGTATCTGTATAATTGTCTTGTTTTTTGTTGTTTTTTTTTTTGTTCTTTTTTTTATGAGAAATCTTTGCATTCAAAATTATTATTGTATACATTACATAAGATCCATTGTGCGAAACTGTTAGACCGCAGTAGATATAACATGTTTGTTATGAATACTAATAAACTAGTGTTGTTTGAAGTTGTCTTACCAATATACTTACCTGTAATGTATCCTTTGTATTGATTTTAAAATGTGCATATTTTGCAAAACAGGAACAATCAACCTAAGGTTAAAGCTTGCTGACCAGTTTCAAACCGGCATGGGGGATCCTACATCTAACGTGTTCCAGTCGACGGAGAGTGAAATCTGTCCTGAGGTAACAGAAGGAAACTTGTATATATGGGAGCTTTAAACAATTAATACGAGGAAATATTCAGTACGTCATAACGATGACGTAACACACACATAGATACAGTATGGCGAAAAATTCAATTAAACTTCATCATACAGCTGTTTCGTCCTCCTAGGACTCTTCAGTGATGCTAAGGGCCAAAAGATAGGAATCCAAAATTTCTAAACTTATGTAGAAGCAGAAGGGTCAGGTGCGTAAAACCCCTTTAATCTATGAATTTAGAAGAAAAATCAAACAAGTTCTGTATAATTTCAAATCGTGTACTACGAAAATGTGTATATTATGTAACGTGGCACTAATCAAATGAGATCTACTGTGGCCCTCAGTTCTCTGTGACGTCATCGTTATCTGCAATATTTCTATTGACAGGTGAAGCGTGCATTTACTACAGACATATCCAATCGGAACACAAACTATGCTTGCAAGCTTAAATCCCTAAGGTACGCATCTGTAGCACCGTGACGCATTGCGTTATAATATTACTCCTAACCTCTGCTGACCTTCATTTATCGGTTATCACACTGTATTTTTCAGGGTGTGTCGTTTGAACATTTTCTGTTATGAATAACCACTTTGTTATTATGCGGTGATAAGGACCATTAATCGACCTTTCCAAAATTCTCAAAAGTTTTGTTTCTGGTGTTCAGATACTTTCACTTTGATGTCACCGTGTGATCTTGAAATGATCATGAAAATAAAACTATTGAATGGTAATGTTGAAATATAAAAAGGGAATGTTCAACCCTTTTTCTGACGGTGTACCTATTGGGTAGCGTATTAAATGCGGTAGAGTGACGTAACGTATAGTTTTGTAATTTTTCTTTTCAGACAAGGCAGCATCACTGTCAACATCGAACTAAGCATTACTGGTAGATTCACCATACCTGACAATGATCAATATGTCCAAACGCTTGAAACATACATAGGAACGGCGGGGACCCTGGGATCGTTTACCGTGATAAGTGGATCTATAGTTGTCACCTCAGCTTCCTATACACAGCAGGGAGTCCAAACCATAGTACCAGTATCCAGTATTCCTCCTGGTACAACGCTTACAATATCCGTCTAAACTATATCTTTAAATGATACTCACGCTAGCATGTGCCTAATTTTTATTCTTTACGGGAATGGCGAATCAAGATCATGTGATGAGGTGATAATGCATTTGATAGTTACACTAACGAGTAAAGAAGGGATGAATTAGGTACATGTATGCCTGAATAATTCCATTTTAAGTATCATTTAACATAACGCATATAAAACTACATTATGATTTCCTCATGTACAAATAATCATGATTTATAATTCAGTCCCCTCCAGGCTGATTGATAGAAATGAAACGAACAACATGTACCAGCCTTTTGCTATATTTTTCAGAAATACAAATTGACAGCTCGATAACGTTCCCTCATGGTGAGCTATCTGTAGGGTGCAATGTTAAATACGCACCTATTACCTGGAATGAGATCAGACTTATCTCCCCTGACGTCAGTGCTGGGATTGTAGCTGTTGGTTATGTCAACGGAACAACACAGAAGGACAACAACTCGTACCAACTGACCTTACATTCCGGGGAGAGTAACGTATCATTGAGCCTACTATTTCCCAACACAACCAAACATTGTTTTGGGAGACGCAACTACTCGTGTGCTATATATGAGAATGCCATTTTGTTTTCGCAGACAACAAAAACCGTTTCCATGCCAGGTACAATATATGATCATTGTTTTTTTGTGTAAACAATTCGCAAAGATAAATAATGTCTTTAAAATATTAATGATGATGACTAGGTTGAAACATATACTTATATTGTATCGGAGGCTATATGAAGAATAGATATCCTTTCCAAAGATGGTTTGAACAGTTCTAACATATATCTTTGAAGTTATGAAGAATATAATATCGCATTATCTTCATCCTTGTATAAACTTATGAAAAAGATGCACCATTTAATAGACAATTCGATTATTTTTAGTTGTAGATGTAGCGGACAATGTTAATGTTGTGTTTAACACAATGGTCAATGAAGGTGATACGTACTATGTTAATTGTACCGGGGATCTGGCTCCGCCATCAAGCACACTCGACCTGTACACTAGAATCCCAAACGACACGCCATTTACGAAATCTTCTGTGACACCCATAGTCACCGTTGACGGTTTGACAGAGTCTTGCTACCTCCAAACAACAAAGAGTTACAATTTCATTGCTGACAGGGCCAATAATGGCACGGAGTTGCAGTGTGCGGCGCTGAATACTTCGAGTGGAGCAGCATCGATGTCCGAAGTACAATTTATTACTGTACAAATAGCTGGTAAATATCAGCTTTTGTTCCGAGTCCTTCGATTGTTCTTAAAGTGGAAACGTGGAATTTTCTTTAATCATCTCTCTAGCCTCATTACATCTCTGAAAGCTTCTACGGCTCTGATTTCATTTTTAACAAACTAATTATAAATATCTTTTAAAAGTAAATTACTATAAAAGTAAAACACAAATAATATAAAATAACATAAGATGAAAATAACCATATAATGTGATCGTTGACCAATTCAAAAATAATTCAAATATAATGCGCAATGATCAATCGATAGAAAAAATAATTATATCATATGCAGTATATGTCATTCAATATTTAGCTTTAAAGCAATATTAACAAAGTAATTTTGTTTTCAGAAATGGAGATGAATGACTCAATCACCACACCAGAGGAGGATCTGACCATTAGCTGTAACGTCCGATACGCGCCGTCCGGATGGGATAACTTCAGTATAGTATCAGAGGACAACGCCGACATTTACGTGACCGCCTTCTCCAACGGAACAATTCAACAAGGCAACAGCTCCTATACAGCTAGACTACAGCAGGATGTTCCTGGTATGACACTTAGCGTGGTGTTTCCTAATACCACGACACACTGTTACGCTAGAGGACGCTACGTGTGTACTTTGACAGACAACGACAACATCGTCATCAATAACACAGCCTCTGTGACTATTACAGGTAAGCTCAAAGAAATTAATACTTGTCGTAGTAGAGAGATAGAGCGGCATTGATTAAGTCTATGTATATAAGCTTGGTACGATTGGTATTATTAATAAAAGTAGGAATATGGAATTGTTTCGTTAAGTTAAACTAAATTTTGTAAATTATTCTAAAATATATGTATGAATAATTTAAAACGATCATAACGCTTTCCTTAATGAATACACACTACCTAGTATATATTTCACTTTGTGGTACTAATATCCAACTATCATAATATTGCGTTAACAATCATTTCATTATCTAAGATCGAGCCAGCAACCTGACACTGGAAGGTAATAGTACAGTTAATGAGGGTGATAGGTACGAGCTGAACTGTTCCGGTCGAGTGGCTACAGAAGGCGGGGACTTCCACCTCCATGCACGATCTGTTAATACTACCGACTTTGTCAGAATGGCTGGAGTTCCCATAGTAACCGTTGGTAACAACAACGACCTGTGTTACCAATCCTTTACTAAAACGTACAGTTTTATCGCCGAGAAGGCACAGAATGGAACAGAATTCGCTTGTGTAGCCACCAATGACAAGTTATCATCCTACGAAAGAACCGGGTCTACTGAAATGATAGTGGAATTTGCAGGTAATATGCATGCATAATATCGTGTTTGCTGGTTTCTAGCCTTCTGTTTGTAATCGAATGTCTTAGCTTTCACCTTGTAGGTTATATCAGAATTGAGTAAGTCATTCTGTGTTCTAAATTTGCTTATTCAGTGTAAACGCATAACTTATGTCGTTATGTCAATACTTTGCCAATCCTAACTAGAAAACGTACCATACGGTATTCAATATCCATAATTTCCTATCAGTCAATATATCTTTCTTCTAAGACACTAATTTGTTTTATTTTTCTTGTTCGACTGTCTCTTTACATTTTCAATATTAGACTTCAACTCTCGGTTCCATTTGCCCAACTCTACATGGATTCCTGCCCTCGGTGACAAAAATAGTGACGAATACAAAAGATTTGCAGAGCAAATAGAAAGCGATGTAAGTTTATTCCATAGATAATAATGTTTAAGGCAGTAATCGTTCTAATTCAGCAAATTCATATTTATTTTAGTTGAAATAACTGAGGTTATATGGAGGAATGAAACAAATTCTTTTTTGAGTACTATTTACATTTATTATTTTTTTACCAGTGAAATATCATAAAATATCAGCTTGATAAAACTTATATCATCACTGCTTATATCATCACTAGTGATGATATATGTTTTGGTCCGATATCAATGCTCACTATTGTATACTATTTCTGCTTTATTCAAGAATCAAATATAAGAAAGTAATGACATTTAAAACGTTTATAGTATTTTTGAAATAAATAGATATCTAATGAATTTAATTAATATCTTTTTGTATTTTATATATATTTTGAACAAAAAATAGAACTTAATCCTATAGCGTATTAATTTAATGTTCTATAAGCCTTAGACACTCCGTCCTGATCAGTTGTATCAACAAATATTAAAATAAAATCAGACTTTTGGGAATTTCGAAAATGTAATAAAAAGAAAATTCAATGGTTTCCCAATAAATATCAAATATATTTCACTCGTATGGCCAACTTTTTAATATATTTTCACTCGTGCTACGCACTCGTGAAAATATTAAAAAAAATCAGCCATACTCGTGATTGATATTAGATATTTAACGGGAAAAATTGAATAGCCTCTATATGTGAATGAGGATTGAGGGTTTTGTAGAAGCTGTTTTGTATGTATTTTGCGTTCCTGGCATGTCTTTTGTATTGATGGTATGTTTATAACTTTGCAGACGGACTATGTCTACCAGAGAAGTAATATCAAGGATAACTACCAGAGAAGCAAGGTCACTGGGCTTGAGTAAGTTTTCCGTAGTCAACTGCAGGTGTAACACAAATGTGATACTTTTACCTTTTCTACCATTGTTTTACTGGGGTTGTTCGAAATTTCATTATAAATGCATACACATAACAAACGATTGTTTTCATTATTATCATGATTTATTTTGTAATTTGCCTCATTTATAATCAACGTCAAAGTTTTAAAAGCTTGAACAATTGTGGACAAGATGACATGCACTTGTGCAAATAACTTTAACCCAATTTTGTAAATACAGTTATCATATGATTATTAATTAAATAGAAACAATTCACATTTGAATGACTTAGTGTTTTATGTTTTTGTTAGACCTGGAAGTGTCAACGTCATCATTGTGTTGTATATAGATATACAAGTAACGATCACCGACAGCTCGAACAATGTCATCACCACAAAACTAACAGCTGCCGATATCGTCAAGGCTTTTGTGGATACTCTCCCCTTGGTCGCCGACGATCTAACAAACACTGACCTGAAATATGTAGAAACAGACAGCATTGTCGGAAACGTCGTTACACGTAAGTTATATGTGGATTTAGTATATAGCACATGTCATTTGCCGTGCAGTATTAACGTTTTAATACACACACAATAACTCTACACATGAGTTGTGTTTCCGTGGGACATCATGTATGAATAACGTTACGTTATTGTATATGACGCAACGTTGTTGTATATGACGCCAATGTGCTGTCTCAGTATAAAAAAAATTATATTATAGAGGCGAATACCGTATGTCAGCACTTTCTTAGAAAATAGAATATAATACTCATATTACTGTAATTTTGAAATATACATGAAATTAGTAAACGATATTAGTAAACTCAATATTACATGGACAACCGTCGAAGATCCTCTATATTTGTCAAATACAAAACAGTAATGTACAAATATAGCTACAGGATGATTTTACAGGCCCAAATTACAGAGAACAAAAACAAAAACAATGAAAGAGGATAGTGAAAACTTTAGAATGGTAATCATACTCAGTGTTACTCAGTTGTTCAGAATATACATATTTAGAATTTGACCGACGGATAGGATGTTTTTAACACAATGAAAAACAGGTACAATGTATGCTTATTAACACGGACATATGCTTATTAACACGGACAAGAAAAGTGACTACCATCAATTGCTCTCAAGCCCTATGCCATACCACTATGCATATTGGAAACTATCTACAACTGACGCCAACCCACCAAGAGTTCCCCGCTTTGTATTTGTTTTGTAACATTTAAAACCATTAAGCTTGTCAAACAGTGATATGTATTTTACCTAATCTGGTTTTGTTTTTCCTTTCTAGGACCTGGAGAAGATTATGGTAAGTACTTCTTGTTCAGAAATATTGTCAAGTTTTGTAGTCGCCATCTTTGTCTCATTGAGAAATATTCTTTATCTTTAAGTGATACGAAGATGGACGTTTTTGAGTATGCTGGTTTGGGTGTTGACCTGTTGTGATTTACAATGATAATCGGTTCTCATTTTGAGGGTGTCTTAGATGAAGCAGAGACGCTTACTCTTCCGGAACACCTGGTCTTATTCTCTTGTACTTTTACGATGGTATCCTTGTAAATCTTTCCTTTGTTCATACTTTGCCCCTGGTTGAATCGATTTTGAGATCGGATTATGATTTTGTTAACGCTTCGGTATTCTCTAATATATTTTCTATTTTTATTTTTCTATTTTGTGGTTTCCTTGAACAGAAGTTATATTCTGGCACGAGATATGCTCATGGTATGATTATCTACATTAAGGGTTAATTCTAAGCAAATCCCCCCCTTGCTAACATTTATAAATACATTGTGTATCACGATTTAGTATTGACTGATAATTACACTGTTTCCTTTCTGTGCTATTGTAAGAATTGTCTCATCGATTCTGAGTTCGTATTATGTTTCGTATTCATAAAGAAAGTGAGATCATCATTTTTTAGTTTATCTTGTCTGAAGGATTGGCGATCTTATACCATAGTGCTTTCGTCTGACGTACGTTTTTATGCTTAACTAAGTATTCCTGAACTTATACTCTTAGTAATACTTGATAATGTTCACTGTATATGCATATAAATGCATTAATCTACTTATGAATGTTGATTTTCAGAATGCAGCAATACCAAGGTTGATGTTGTATTCCTCCTGGACGCCTCGGGAAGTATTGGCTTATTGAACTTTAGATTAATGAAATTTTTCATCCAAAACGTTACAGCAAACATTTTGCTAGGCCCAGACGCGGTCCAGATTAGTGTCGTCAAATTTTCCTCAAATCCAATATATGAATTTTGGCTCAACGAACACTATGGCGTACTGACACTGAATCCAGCTATCGAATCAATATTATACACTAGCGGAGGGACAAGAATAGAACGCGGTTTGCAGTATGTAAAGGATAATGCACTTCTTGCTGCAAATGGAGCAAGACCTGACGCCGAAAAGGTCATTATTCTTATGACTGATGGAAAATCGGGGGATGACCCCGCAACCATTGCCAGCACACTGAAAAGTGAAGGTGTTCTGGTGTCTTGTGTGGGAATAGGAAGCGGGATTGACATGGCGCAGTTAAATGATATTGCATATAACTCGTCATACATATTTTTGGCTACAGATTTTAACGTGTTGACACAAATCGGTGACACAGTTAGACAATCAACATGCGATAATAATGACAACAATAGTTAAACATTAAGGATCAGGATCATATTGCTTTTTACAAAACAGATATCACCTCAAGTACGTACATTGATAACCATACTCAAAACGCCCAAAATAATTACTTGTCGCAAGTAATTATTTTGGGCGTTTTGAGTATGCTTATCAATGTACGTACTTGTTGTTGACAATTATTACTCGGTTCTCATTTTGAGGACTTGATGTTTACTTGTTACTTGAATGTGACCAAGATTTACATGACTGGTGTCGTCGATGAGGCAGACGACGCTAATTCTCTCGGAACACCTTTTCTTATTCTCTTGTACTTTTGCGAGAGTCTCCATGTAAATATTTCCTTTGCTTATATTTTGCCTCTAGTTTAATCGATTTTGAGTTCGGAGTATGGTTTTGTTGACGTTTTGAATTCACTGATTTTATTTTCTAGAATTTTCAGAAAAGAGAACCAATTTTTTTATGATGCTTATATTTTGTTGATCATGGACGACTTAACGAGAATGCTCAAGAATGAAAAATCAACGGGATCGGAAGAGGCAATAATCACGAGTTTTGAAACATCTTTTCATGCTAGAAATATATGCAACTTACCTGGCTTTTGAATTGTGTTCTGTTAGTAAATGCCACGAGGATAGTGTCTGTTAGATGATATTTGGCAGATGAAATGTTCTCAGAATTATAAAAGAAAATGGTCTAAAAAGATTTTTCATCATCAAGAGCAATTATCCTTGTCTATACTCCTTTTTGAATGTACATGTTTTTGTTCTATTTCTGTATTATTGAAATTATGAAGTAGTTTAACAAAATATTTTGGAGACTTAAAAACATCGTTACCAATACACAACAGAAGCAAGGATTCGATGCCAGCGTATTTTCAACACTTTTTTACTAATGTCTTACAGTTTATAAAGAAATACCAAGACCACCAATACAATAAAAGCAACTTCCGACGTGATTCCTCATGACAATAGCATGTGTACTCGTCCTCGAGACAAGAGACCATTAACAAGGTATTGGTTATTACTTTGTGATTGTCAGCTATCCAGTTTTTGAAAACTGGTATCAGGAAGAAATAAAGTAAGTTGTATGCATAAACGATATGCTAATATGAGGTATGAACGTGTGTAGTTACCTTCAACCAATTATACATTGATAATTAGCATCATCGCTTAGGTGATTCGTTTCTTTATTTAGTTTTTATTCTTAAGAACTTGTTTTACATGTTTTCTTTGACTGATTTGGGAATTGTATAGCTTTAATGCACCACAATACTCTTGTTATTACACTAAAACGTATCTGATTTGGGAATTGTATAGCTTTAATGCACCACAATACTCTTGTTATTACACTTAAACGTATTTGCTGTCTACGTAACAAATATCCGCGCTATGTTATTTTATATGTTTTCTAGTGTAATTCATTTTTCGGCATATTGACTCAACTACTAAACTTAAAGTTGTGTGTTTTATATACATCTTTAGTAAGATATATATTACTTGGTCCCATTGACAAATATTTTGTATTTTGTATCCTTGTATGATATGAAGGTGGGCGTTTTTTTATGTTGGATAATGATGACTCGGTTCTCATTTTGTATTGTTTGTGCCATTTTTGCTTTTTTGTTTATCATTCAATGTTCAAATTACAATTGCTTTAAAGAATACTTCCCAAATAATAATGGTATAGGAAAATGATACATTTTATTTATCATAATATGCTCCGTGATAACTGGTTAGATTTATTAACAATTTGAACCAATTAGACAGTTTGAAACAAACTTAACTCCCACATAGACTTAAACAGTGATTTAGAAAAGAATACAAATGCCAAAGCCCAAAAACAAACATAAACATTTGATATGGCACTGTAACTTAGTTTCCAATTTACTCTGTTTCATTTATCCTATAAAAGTAGTAAGGCAATATAATATATTACATTGTTCATTGTCCTTTTTTATCATAATTCTATTTCTCCGTGTAACATGTAAACCTATATTAAAGGCCCAATAAACGTAACTTTCGGCAAAACTTGAAGCGAAAATCAAGCCTTATAACTTATTATATTTATAGATTTAGTTAAGATTAATTGATATCAGCAATATTCAAGATTAATTCTTTCGCGGTTACCGGTACAGCAGCATTTGAAACACGCTATATGTAAATACGCGTCCATTTCGAACCGTCTTCTACCTTCAGTTTGTTATTGAAGTGGGCCCCACCTGAATTATTTTCAATTCTTTGGATTTTTTTGTGTAGAGTTTCTTGTTAGTTACCGCTCATGTTTACTTCGTTTAAGGCTTATTTTTGCATGGTTATCAACTGGAATTTTTTTCAGACTTTTTCAGAATCACGAAAATTTCCCTGAAGTTACGTATATTGGGCCTTTAAATATGAACCGCGCTGTATAATACGTATCCAATGGGAAATTCTGTTCTCGGAGAATTTGCAATCAATCTCCAAATTATGCGTTATCATATGTACTATGTAAGGGTTATGACATTCTATTGTGATGCCTTGTGAGGTGGTCCATCATCTATGGACGTTTTCCCCCTAATGAACTACATGGACATCATTGCATACAACTTTTCCGTTTTAATATGAACTAGATATTTATAATAGTTTATGTGTTTATGATATATCATTGACATTTAATTTTCTTTGAAAAACCGATTGCACCTAGATACTATGGTTTTTGTAACAATTAATTTATGACATGTGGGCGATGCCATGCGAATAAATTTTGTACTTATTTATAGTTAAAGTCAAGTTTTGACATTTACAACTTAGATATTGATATATCTAATCGGAAAAGTTATATTTATAATTCTTGGTATAACCATTACCTTGTATCTGTATTACGATATAATTAGAAGAAGTAACTAAATTCACCTGGTAATGTTACATTTGTAATATCTTAGTTACTGTACTTTCTCTAACCTTGTATGATTATCAAGGTGGACATTTTTTAATAAGCTCATTAGTATGCCTACATGTTGTAATTGCGAATGATGCTCAGCTTATTACTAAGCTATACGATAAACGTGATGATTTCAATTTTCCGATCGTGAACTTTCCATTTCTTGATAGTAACATCCCTGCTTCTCCAACATATGGTGTTGACATGTTGCAGTTGAATGTATCGGAACACCTGGTCTTATTCTCTTGTACATATACTTTTACAATGGTCTTCATTTAAACTGTCTTTGACGCTTTGGGATTCTCTGATTTTTTTCTTAGTTCTTACTTTGAGAGCCTGATATTTACTTTACTATTACCAAGATTTATATTTCGGGTGTCGTGGATGAAGCAGAGGACGTTTTCTCTTCTTCAACACCTGGTTTTATATGAGGTCTGATTATGGTTTTTTGACGCATCGGTATTTTCGGTTTTTTGTGATATACTTACGAAATGTATCTATATATCTATTCCGTGTTTCCAACTAAATCACTTAAATGTTTTTGAATATAGAGTTTAGAATATACCAAAGCGTCAACAAGACCATGAACCGTTCTCAAAATCGATTAAAATAGGGGCAACGTATGAACATAGGAAAGATCTACAAGGAGACCATTAAAAGGTACAAGAGAATACGACCACGTGATCCGGAGGGGTTAGCGACTCCTGCTTTATCGACAACAATCACTATGTAAATCTAGGTCATATTCAAGTAGATGTTACACCCTCAAAGAAAGAACATAGACATCATTTACAATCCCAACATGAAGTCAAACTAATTACGTATTTACTATGTTCAAAAACCTTTACCATCACAACCTACCGGGATAAAATATGTATCGATAAGATCAAGATGGCGACCAGAGAACTTGCTCACAGTTCTCATCAACATGCATCTCTTGAATCTCTATGTTGTACGTTAATTGGTCAGCAGTCGACATCTATCGAATTTTTTTGAAATATAAAGCAACTCTAAGACTACAAATCAACTGCGATATGTAAACACCATATGTTGGGTAAGCAGGGATGTAACTATCCAGAAAGAAAAGAGTTCACGATCGGAAAATCGACATTGTCTTGTTTATCATAAAGATTTTAGTAATGGTAAAGTGTTTACTAATACAACTTTTAGTAATGGTAAAGTGTTTACTAGTACAACTTTTAGTAATGGTAAAGTGTTTACTAGTATAACTTTTAGTAATGGTAAAGTGTTTACCAATATAACTTTTAGTAATGGTAAAGTGTTTACCAGTATAACTTTGAACATTTGTAACTGGTCCATGTATTTTGGATAACTATTTCAGCTTCATGCATTTCAAATCTGTAATAAGTAATGAAAATGAAAATAAATTAATGATATTTTTTATTTGTTTGATTTTGTTATGTATAATTATAATGTAAACTTTTTACATATATATCACAGTTAAAGGATTTGTGGCCCAATAATTGTCTAGATTATGTTTTAAACCCCTAGTAAAACGCTCAATCTTTCACATGTTGTCTGGTAACATTTGGAATGTTATGATTATTGGGTCAATGTCGTGACCAAGAACGAGGCCTCTAGCTTGCAACTTGGGGACACCGTTCTGACCAGCAAGCTAATTAACTCAAGCTTGGTGTCAGCCGCGGTACAACATTATACCATAAACGGTGCAATTTCACATTATCGGAATATATAATTACTTTCCCGTAAAAATAAATGCCATATAAAAGAGGTTGGGATTTATTTATTTGAAAAGTGTGTCACAAATCCTTTAATCTTTTACAAGTGCCCCGTATGCACCTATCTCGTATCATGGGAGTCGACTCTGCTAATTGATTTCTCTCCGAGGCTGTTGTAAATTTAATATCCCAAGTGATCTCGAGCATCGTCATATTTCAAGATAAAATCATTATTTTCTCAAGATTACGTTTACGTATAAATACAATTAACGAAGTACATATAAAACACAATGCATTTCTAGTTCAATCTGTGACTTTCATTGTTATACAATGTAACCACATGACAAACAAACAGCTATGTAGCAATGAAATATGTTGTTTTATATTTCTGTTACCGAGAATTTCTTAAAAAAAACCAACGTGAGGACCTAGCTAACAGATACAATAACTACCGCACACATTCTCACACATGCTCACACATTCAAACGTGTATCCTTCAAATTAAGAAAAACCTCTCCAATAGTAGGGTTGTCACCTCTAACACTGGGGGAGGGGAGGAGGGGGGAGTCACACATTGAAATCTCCATCCGAGTTTTACCCTAACCCTATCTTAACTTATAAAACGTTGCCATTCTTTCATTCAATCTCATCACAGCGTATTTTTGCGTTCTACTTGACAAAATGATATTTTCAAACTCCA
This sequence comes from Mimachlamys varia, assembly GCA_947623455.1. Lineage (NCBI taxonomy): Eukaryota > Metazoa > Mollusca > Bivalvia > Pectinida > Pectinidae > Mimachlamys > Mimachlamys varia. The sequence goes on from OX392541.1 coordinate 43,563,441, forward strand.
ACAAATCTTTGCTGAATATTATTATAACTTGAAAACGACTCTCTTGTTACAACCATTATAAGATCAATTTTCAAATCATTCAACTATGAAATTTGTCTAGATTTATAACCCTAGACTGATCTAATTATTGCGCTAGTTTTCAACGTCTAAACTATAATGTAACTGCAAAACAATAATCAATAAAAACAAACACTGAACAACACACCCTCAACAATAAAAATCAGGAGTCCCAGGGTCCAAACAAAATATTAGAGAGTCCAACCGCCATTCAACAATCCACTTAAGGAATAAAGAGTAGTTACGAACATGTATGTTTATGTGTCATACCACAGAAACAAAATATCATAATCTATCTTTTAGCACATAATCATAATCGTTAACATGTATGTAAACATTTATACAGAAAAACAATTTGAATAACACATGATTAGACTTGAATATAAACCAATGATATACAGCCAAATTTGAAAATCTCGGCGATGGAATTTCCTACCCTCTTAAGCATAAAACAATACAATATTCTTCTATTATTCAAACAACAAGAATAGGCCAGAAAAAAACATAAAAATGCTTTGGGATTGGTTACCATTTTGAAAATATCACTTCTCCTAAGGTCATTTGATGAAAAAATAATCCGTCAGTAAGTTTGCAAACAAAAAATGGTTGCACATACAAAAAATATAATTTTCTTATGTGTTCGGCATCGGAATTTTCCGTATATGTGTCGTCATGTCATTGTTGAGCCATTGTGGCGCAAGTCACGTGATATGAAATGTACATGCTATTTTTTTCTTACGTAGCCTTTTTACAATGAGCAAACTCTTTCCAACATTTCCAGATATGATAACAATTGTGACACTTCAATAACCGATTTCGAATACATTTCTTAAGTTACATGAATCTTAGATAGGTTGAGGTTTTACAGAATATTGTCTTTGGTAAACCGGAAAACAACATGTATTTTTTCATTATTATTCCCATTCATATAATTCAAAATATGTATTTATGTTTCCATTTGCCTTCACAAACCATTATTATCTATACATAAATTTAATTAAATTAATCTTAACATGCACGGGTTATAATCTAAAGTTATATTTTTTTCCCATTCCAACTGGTATGTAAAAATAGAAATGTGAAAGAATGAAAGAAGATGAATGAGAGTTACAAACAATTAAGATGAAATATAATTATGTTTATCAATCATATTGAATAATTTGAAAATAAAACGAACGAGAGGGAAAAAATAACTAAATTTAAGCGTGAAAGTCGAATGATTGCGAAAAAGAGTGAATGATGAGAGAAAGCCCTCCTGCGAGAGGACAAAGCTGTACATTACACCATGATTGATTATGTTTACTCTGAATAAAATTTAATCTTAAAAAAAAAAAAAATTACATGAATCTACTTTCATTCTCTGAAATTGTCGTTGAGGATCGACTCAAACGGATAATCGGTTGGCGCTGTGGAGAGCACAGACACCTTTCAGTGAATCGACCTTGGTTCGATTCCTCGACTGGATTCGAAAGGAGCACGTGGACTTTAAGTTCAATAAAAATTATTTCGTAAATGTTACCGAGTTCTTCAAAATGACTTTAGGAAACAAAAACTCAACTGAAAATGTATCTTTGATTGTGAAATAATTCCTTCCGTGTCTCGCATCTTCTTCCGTACATGTGTTCAAGTTATAAAGAACTCTTATATATGTTTGTCGCATCTCGTTTTCCTATGTAGTTTTCTTGTGTTTTAGCTTATTTTGTGACTTACCATGGATGCTGCTTATTCATACATTCTCAGAACCGTCGTTATGTAACGTCACGTCCTAGTCTCTAGCCATTCCTTATAACTGGTAAAATATAGAAAAACGATGCGTCAACAAAACCAGAATCCGAACTCAACTTGATTAAACAATGGCAAAATATGAAGAAATAAAAGATTTACATTGAGACCCTTGTAAAAGTACAAGTGATCAGATGTCCCGGAAGAGTAAACGTCTTCTGCTTCATAATAATATTCTACAATGGTGAAACACGTCATTTCCCGTCTTTACGACAGACCCATATTGCCGACCTTTGTGATATCCATATTACATCTCTGCATGGCTAACAGTATCCTTCTGATTGTTGCGGGCTCTTTACAGCCTCTTACCCAGCGCTTCAGCAACTTTGCCATTTTGTCCTTCACTTTTTCGTATTCCATATCAACCTGGTCAATTTCGGGGACTTTGAGCCCAAGTTCAAGACAAAAGTTGAAATACGATTTGTTCACATTTTCTGAGATGATTCGGATCTCGGCCTCTGTAGGTTTCCTCTTGAGCGTCTTCTCTTGCAATTCGACACCTAGCAGTGAAAAGGAAACATATGTTATATCAAATAACTCAAGAAACACAAATGAAGGAGGAGAAGTTTTGAATCGTGCCCTCCGGGCCTCGAACTCACGATCTGCGGCACCAAATTGCCTAACCAGATATATATGCGGCCAATACCACTGCGCCAACTCGACATCACTAATTATTTATTTAATACTTGTGGAGCGGTATACGAACATGATAGTTACGACACTTGACTTTAATTCGATTCGATCAGATCATCAAACAGTATTCAGATCTATAAAACTGCAAAGAAACAGTTACTTAAAATGGCTTTGGAATACCAAATATAATATACAGCTTCTATTATCTGAATTTGGATGTACAAGTGCGAAACTCTGACCTGTTACTGTGCGATGAATATCCGACCGCCTTTCTAAGCTCTTGAGAATGTCGTCTTGGTCCACGCCGAACTTGGACATAGCGGCAGCTATGTGTGCGAAAGTTTGCTCGCGGAACTGAGTCGACCAATGCAGAAACATCTTCGTGATTTGGGAATGGAATGACAGCTTTGAACAATCCATTCGGATCTTTTCTATAGTCCTGCTATCCATTCCAAGTTCTACAAACAACATTTCATACCAGCTGTCTACGTGCTCCGAAAGCCTACCGAATTCACGAGCTGTCGGCATGCGGTGTGGTATTCCAAACTGGTCAAGGTCTTCTGAAAACAATGACGAACACGGGTTGTAACATTCTGTACAATAATGGGGGAACACAATAACAAATGAACATAAATAAATAAACAAAATTACATACAATTATATTCGAGGTTCAGTGATTAAGCTAAGTTTTTAAAAGTTTACCGAATGGACAAAGGCTGAAAGAAAAGTCGCCTATACTATAAATGGCAGAGCAGGATAGGATACAGTATGTCATATTACCGGCATGCTCTGTTGCAACGTATATTCTTGGCCTGTGACGAAGCAAGCCCCGGAAGATTTTTCTCAAATTTCGAATTCTGTTCCAAGCCCTCTGGCGAGCCCCTTTAAAACAATAATGCAGGTTAACTCCCTTTTTCATTTAAACATAATAAAAACCAAACATAATACTTTTTGTAATATATACAACATAGGCGTCGAAGCAATGTTATAGTTTAATCGAAAGGCAATTATCACAAAAGTGTTTTGAGAAACTCTTTTTGATATTAAAATATCGAGAACGAGTAATCCGACATGCGGTTTATGGTGAAATGGAAATACCTGACGCCTATCAAAGATGGCGGCAACCTTCCCAACGCCGTGGAACGCATGGTGATATCAACGTTCAAATTCAGCTTTTATATTCATTTTTACACGTAAGTGGTTTATTATTTCCTCTTTAAGTCATATATCTGGCCGAATATTTGATAGGACAGCAGACGTTTAATGTCAAATATTCAAAATTGATAAATACCATATATGGATAACATAATTGATAACAAATGAATACCTGCTGGGGACATGAAACGCGCTGGCCTTGGTCCATGTATGTAGTTCTCCTATAATGTAGCAATGCAACACATATATTATGAATACATATTTATGATAAAAATACCAATGCATTGACATCATTAACAACACTTCAAAGTACATAATTAAGACTATGGTTAGTATATGTATATATTTATTCGTTATTAAGAATAAAAATCAGACAATAACCAACCGTCAACATAACCATAATCCGAACTCAAAATCGATTAAACAAGGGGCAAAATATGAGCAAAGAAAAGATTTACATGGAGACCCTTGTAAAAGTACAAGATAATACGACCAGGTGTTCCAAATGAGCGAGTGCAATTATTAAGACTACAGTTATTATTAGTTAACATTTATTAATTATTCAGAAAGATGACGAAACACAAACATAATATTATGTTGTACCTTTTAAATTAATTAGAGAATACCGAAGCTTTAACAAAATAATAATCCAAACTCAAAATCGATTTAACCTGGGGCAAAATATGAACAAAGGAAAGATTTACATGGAGACTCATGTCAAAATATAAGAGAATAAGACCAGGTGTTCCGGAAGAATAAGCTTCTTCTGCTTCATTGACGACACCCGCCATGTAAATCCAAGTAAACATCAAGTTCTCAAAATGATAATCGAGTATCATTCTCAATCACAACAAGTAAGCACTCTAATGAGCATACTCAAAAATGTCCATCTTCATATCACTTAAAGATACAAATTATTTCTCAATGATACAAAGATGGCGACCATAAGTAATAGATACAGTATGCCAAAAATGAATTAAACTGCATCATACAGCTATTTCGTCTTCGTATGACGCTAGGGGCAAAAGATGGAAATCCATAATTTCTAAACTAATGTAGAAACAGGTGGGTCAGGTGTGTAAAACGAAATTAGGAGTACAATTAAGTTAGTTCTGTATCATTTCAAATCGCGTACTACGACAATGTGTATATTATGTACCGTGCCACAACTCAAATGTGATAACTATCGATATGGAGGCTCCAGCAAACCCCTGGGACTAAAAAATCAGACTAATCTAAATCTAAATCAGACTCTGACTAACCAATAGTAGACCCGGAATTGTACCGGCGACCCACTCAGACAGATGGTGCCTTCTCAGACTTCTGAGACTTACCTATGGTTGACCCGGATTTGTACTGGGGACCCACTCAGACAGATGGTACCTTCTCAGACTTCTGAGACTTACCTATGGTTGACCCGGATTTGTACCGGGGACCCACTCAGACAGATGGTACCTTCTCAGACTTCTGTGACTTACCAATAGTAGACCCGGATTTGTACCGGCGACCCACTCAGACAGATGGTGCCTTCTCAGACTTCTGAGACTTACCAATGGTAGACCAGGATTTGTACCAGCGACCAAATCAGACAGATGGTGCCTTCTCAGACTTCTGAGACTAACCGATGGTAGACCCGGATTCGTACTGGCGACCCACTCAGACAGATGGTGCCTTCTTAGACTTTTGTGACTTAACAATGGTAGACCCGGATTCGTACTGGTGACCCACTCAGGCAGATAGTGTCTTCTCAGACCTCTGAGACTTAACAATGGTAGACCCGGATTTGTACTGGGGACCCACTCAGACAGATGGTGCCTTCTCAGACCTCTGAGACTTACCAATGGTAGACCCGGATTTGTACCTCCGACCCACTCAGACAGATGGTGCCTTCTCAGACTTCTGAGACTTACCGATGTTAGACCCGGATTTGTACCGGCGACCCACTCAGGCAGATGGTGCCTTCTCAGACTTCTGAGCCTTACCGATGGTAGACCCGGATTTGTACTGGGGACCCACTCAGGCAGATAGTGCCTTCTCAGACCTCTGAGACTTACCAATGGTAAACCTGGATTTGTACCGGCGACCCACACAGACAGATGGTGTCTTCTCAATTTATGTTTTGGTCTACACGTCTCTCCCCTACATAAGTGATGTGACTTAGACATAAGTACTTCCTCCACCGGTAGCGGGTCGTCTCGGGGACCGAGTCTGTAGCTGCAGTGCAGGTGTTCCCGGTATGTCATGTGTTCCTGGCAGTTTGTTTGGAGTACAGTGTTTATTATTTTTTTGATCTCCTGAAGAAGTCGGCGACCAGTGGCCAAGTAGATGCTTCGCTCTGTCATGCTGTACAAAGTCAGTGCAATGGCAGACCTATTCCACTGCAGAGAGACAATGAGATTCCACAAGCCTTCTATCTCGAAGCAGCCGAATCCTCGAAGCAAGGTACTTGATTCAACAGGAACTTTCGAGTACCGTGTCAACTTGTACTTTTGAAGACATCCCGCTAGAATTCTATCAAAGAGATCTCGGGGAATGAAAACTTCATTGAACATGATGCAAAGGGTTTTGGATACAAATCTTGCATTTCGCAATTCCTCGCCAATCTGGTCTGTGTTTAATGGATCGTTCAGCTTGCTGGGTACAAAATAATGATTTGCAAAAATGACATCCCCGTGGCAGTCAAATCCGTCGATCGGTCGGACAAGAAGACCGAATTTCTCCATGAATAACAAGAGGATTGCCATGTGTTCACGGAATCCTTTTGACTCGTCGTGTGCCCAGAGCTCCTCAATAAGTGCTAGTGTCAGCCTTGCGAACGACTCAAAGTTCCGCAGGTGTCTTCGTAGAGTTAGGTCCCTTTCGATGAACAATCTGTCTGTGATAAGCCAGCGGAAAGCATCGGCCAGCCACTGTGGGTCAATCACTGCTTGGTTGTGACCACGGAAGAAGACGATTGTCCGATTCCGATGAAGGTATCTTAAAGTTAAATAATAATTATCAGATATAAATCATCTACTGAAATCCAACTGGAGATACCATCATTACCCTTCTGTTGTATCATGTTTACATTGCTTTATTTTAGTGCACAGCAGAACGAGGAGTATATTTAACACACTCATATGTTTTAGAAATTCCCTTCATATTACATACCCGTAACTGTTTTAGCGATTAGTTGCTTATATTAAATGTAAAGCGCAATGCAAACTTTAGAACTTACCCTACAAAAGTGCTTAGTACATGATACATGCGGTAAATACTGCCAAAAGCATTGCTCTATGAATCGGATTGGATATTTATATACCTATCATATCAAACTGTGTGCATAACCTGTATCGGCTTAAGTAAATATCGAGCAAGCAGTATACCGACAAAAGCTCGCTTACATTTCAAACTCTGTAATAAGGAAATATAATATAGTAGTGGCAGACGAAGTTAAAAGCAAATGAATATCAACTTACTCTAGAAACAGCAATATGTGTTCTTTGTTCTGAATAGGACACTCGCACTTGGCATCGATTTCATAAATCTCCTCCAGAGTCAGTATCTTCCTTCCGAGAGTTCGCTGTTTGAGCAGATCCCTTTCTAGCACTAGCCAGTTCACTGGCAGTTCCCTCTCCCATTGGTCTTGGTATTTGGCAGCTTCCAAAATGAGGTCTTTGATATCATCATAAGTAGACGTGCTCTCGTTTGTATTGTCGACGGTACAAAAACGGACAAAATCTGCAGAACCGTCGCTATCCCCTTCTACTTCTACTTCTTTTGTTTGACAAAGTTCTTCTTTTATAGCTTCCAGCCGTTTTTTGCGGGTGTTTTTAGCCTGTTTGGGGGAATCATGTATGCATTAGACATATATATTAAGGTAAACTAACTACATGTGAGAGTTTATCTCGTTGTTAAACCTCTAGAAACGTGTTCAATATACGAGGAAACGCATGTAACTCTTCAAAATTTATTTGACATCTGCAATGGTTGAAATTACTATATTGTGGAATCTAAAATATACACAACATTAATTGTGCTTTTCAATGATTCAGTTAATTATCTGTTGAGCAACTTGGACATAACATCTGTTTTATCACATTTATGTTTTACCGGTATTTGCTTGCTGACGAGGTCCATTTTGGTGCCAACAATTATGATAGGAGGCTTGTGGCTGGGCTGTGATTTGTCGTAGGAACTACGGTATGTACCAATGGTCCGTATCCATTCTGTGATGCGCCCTGTAACATGAATAAGCTTAACTTGATGTGTGATAACATAAAAACAAACTAACTTTCACATCCTAACATTCCTTTATGCAAACTAACAACACAAGGATTCGAGAGATGCAGGTTGCTCAGAACTATGGGCAAAGTTTAAGATCGCGATCTTTGTCTCATTGAGAAATATTCTGTATCTTTAAGTGATATGAAGATGGTTTTTAGTATGCTCATTAGTTTGATTACTTGTTGTGATTGACAATGATACTCGGTTCTCATTTTGAGAACTTGATGTTTACTTGGATGTGACAAAGATTTACTTGGCGGGTGTCATCGATGAAGCAGAATACGCTTATTCTTCCGGAACACCTGGTCTTATTCTCTTGCACTTTTACAAGACTTTTATTCTCTTATTTATAATTGTAACATGCATGTTATCGTAATTTCACAGCATCAGGCCAAAATCGCCAAATACAAAATATTTTTTGAAGTAAAACAAAAGGAAAGTATCTAGAACAGACTCATAAACAGAGGCTGCATTTCGCATGTTGATTAATCGCAAATTTTTTTTCTGTACGCAATCAAAACACTTTATTTTCGGGGCCATTGGTTACTAACATCCGTCAAAATCATTACAAACACCGAACCCTTGCTAGATAAAATCGTGTAACTGCAATAAACATTATATGATAACGAAGTTAATACCTAATTCTTACAATCCCTATGTTAGCAAAATCTGTTCGTCAAGATAATATTTTCTTGTATAATTTCGATATATATATTTATTACTTTCAAATAATTATAGATAGATGTCTACTGTTGACATAGAAAGGGGAAAAATAGAAAATACCGAGGAGTCAACACAACCATAATCCGAACTCGAAATCGATTAACCTAGAGGCAGAATAGGAACAAAGGAAAGCAGTGTACTGCACAGATACTTGAGAGATATATGTTGATTAAGACTTTAAACACGTTTTATTGTCTTCGTCGCCTTCAGAGATACTTTGCATTATATGGAAAAGGACCTTCTGTTGGGCAGTCTTATTAGAATACCTACTTGTGATTTGGAACGCTGTCTCCGTTCTCACTTTGAGGACATGACGTTTACTTGAATGTGATTAAGGTTTATACGGCAGATGTCGTCGATGAAGCAGAAGATGCTTGCTCTTCCAAAACACCTGGTCTTATTTCGTTGTATTTTTTCAGGTGTATCTTTTTGGTTATCTTTCCTTTGTTCATATCTTGCCCTTATTTTAATCAATATTGATTTAAGATTATGTTTTTTTTGTGGTTTTGTTGACGTTTCGTTTTTTTCTCTGAATTCTATTGTTTCATTAATTTGAGAAAAAACTTCGTCCAATGTTCAAAATCTTTTGAACAATTGGGCTTTAGAATAGGGAAATGCTAGTAATATATATAAATACTCACCACTTTCGTCTCGTTTAGTCAGATACTCCAGTGTATCGAAGGCGAGGACAAAGACACAGTGAGAGCTCATAAACACCCCATGGTTTGCCTGGAAGGACGTCTGTCCCCCCATGTCCCACATCGACAGAAACGCCATGTTCTCTCCCTTTCGCTGTTGGGACTTCTGGTGAACGGAGTTGGCAAATGATAGGTGACGCTTGTCCAACGTGCGGACGTCAGGAAGAGACTTCATGTGTTGTTTATTGGTGCCGGTGACTAGGATACCCGCTGACGACGACTCTCTGTTTGTAATTCCTGCTGACTTAGGAACTTTCATTTCATCAGAGGTGTCTGCTTTTTCTATTAGGTAAACAATGTGCGATTGTTTCAGGGCAATGTTTAGGTTTGGATTTGGCTGAACATGTATGGATCCTCAATAAATGAAGTTTATTATAACTAAGCGCAGAGACCGGTGTCTTTGACAAGTATGTTGCATACGAAATAAACAACGACACGTATTTTGAAACAGATTTACATAGATAAGCAGAGCTGTTTGCGAGTAATTTTTATTTAATTACAAAATAAAATACAACACACGTGTAAATCATAAATCAACTATACTGCTATCAATACCTGACATCCATTTTATACAAGTTCATATACTATTTATTATTTAGAAAATAGAGACTATGATGAAAGAAATTATTCTATTGAATTATAACAAAACTCCTATTTCGTTTACCTGGTTCCTTCAAAGGTTCAAATGAAAGTTTCAAATCCGTAGGTAGTGCCAAGGAGCGTCTTTTTTGCTGTACCCTCATAAGGCTGCCCAGTCTGTCACCAATGATACCTTCGGAGCTAGCGTCATCAACTCGTGACCAGGTTTTCCGGTCAAGGTCAATTTCGAAAATTTGCAGATAAAGAGAAGCCCCTTCCGTTGGTTCCCTGATTGCGATCTCTACTGGTTTTCCTTGTAGACGCAAGCAAAGAGTAGTTTTTCCTGCTCCCTCTTTCCCGACAAACATTACCCTGATGTGCCGATACTTTTCTGTCTCTCCAATGAACATTTCCAGATACGAATTAATCTTCGAAGACGGTACCTCCTCTGAAATATAAATCATGACAGCAATTACTAACCACACAGATGCGACAGAGACCTTCCGACTTTACACTATTATTTAACAACATGGCATCATATTGGTAAAATCCAAATACATTTCGATACATATAACGGTGATGCATTCCCTTGAAAATATAGCACGTGATGCTTCGTGTTCCCAGTATGATAGGCTTGATTTTTAGCGATGTTGAATGATGACTCCGTTCTCACTTTGAGGACATGACGTTTACTTTGATGTGACCAAGATTTAAATGACGGGTGTCGCCGATGAAGCAAAGACGCTTACACTTGCGGAACCCCTGAACGTTTTCCTTTGTACATCTTTCAATTGTCTCTGTATGCATATTTTCGTTATTCAAGTTTTGCCCGATAATGAGTTCAAATTATGGCTTTGTTGGTGTTTCATTATTTTTCTTTTTATCTTTTTTATCATTATTATTATAACTCGCCTTTCGTTGTTTCCAAGCTGTTGAACTTGTCTGCTCCTTAGTAGTCTATCAACACGTTAGTTTATCATGCATAGCTCACATTGTGTAGAAGTTGTGTAGAATTTAATACAGTGTCTGTATTGATAAAGCAAAGTCTGTCCTATGTAGTAAACTATTTATTATATCATTTTTAACCAACATACTTCCCACTCGCCATTCTGACATTCAATCTCATAATACTAGATACGCAAGTAATTTCTGTCCAGTAAAATGTCGTACAAAACTAGATTCTTTTTACCCTCTGTTGATTTGTGGAATGCAATTCCTGTCGACGTTAAGCAAAATCCATCAATTACCAGTAATGATATCAAAAAGTCCTTCGATGTAAATAACAGTTTTTTTCAAATGTCTGTGTTTACCCCCAATCCCCTCCACTCCCCCTTCTTTGACTTTCTTCCCCCTTAAAACATGTTTGCCAACCATCTTATGTTGTACCACTGTCATTCTACTGCCAATTTCAATGATGAGGAGACGAATTGATATAATTTAATGTATGCATTGACAGTATATTTGCCTAGTTATTGAATTCTATAATGTCGATTTTAAAATCGCAGATGTTTAGTAATGTTTAGACACAAATGAAGTTGCTTGTATTAGACTGTAGCTTACCAACTTGTTTTGCAGGAACAGATCTGTCACCAATGGCCGTTGATCTGGTGGGGGTTTTCTATGTAAACAGACAGTATATTATATATGATATATCATAGTTATGAAATAAATAGTGGTTTCACAACGAGTGGTTGTTGAATATGGAATTCCTTTTCACTCGAGTTATTTATTTTTTTAAAGTTACAAAAGATACGAGCTTTAGCGATTGTCTTTTTTAACTTTTAAAAATATAACTAACGAGAGTGAAATAAATTATATATCCAATAACCACGAGTTGTGCGAGTCTGTGACCTATTTCTACCTCAATAATATTAAGTCGCAGTGGCAGTATTGAGTTCTGTAGTAACTGCGAAAACACACCATTTCATTTATTCCAGACTTGTTCCGACGACGTCAACAATCCGCACATGCCATTGGACCACGTGATTTTTTGTAAAAGTTCAACTTCTCAACCAAACAAAAGTTTAGAGGTCATATATCACGAGTGGTAAATAACATATAAAAGATGACGTAACATATATCCAACAGTCAGCACGTGTATACAATGGCATGAGAGTGTAATAACACAGGTTATTGTTGAAGAAAGAAGAAAATCAAATAAAGTAATACAGTATACGCTACTGTAGTTTCATTCCTTCTTCTCAGTTTCAATTACATTGTAATGTATAGATAATAAGAGCTTGAAAAAAACACATTATAGTTCCAAAAAAGAATCTACAACCTTAACACCAAAGAGCGACAATTGGAGGATGTATTGCTACATCTTAACAGATGACCATCTTTTTATTGTATTACCTTTGGCTGTTGCGGGGATAGTAGTTGTTGATAAAGAAATGTCATCACTCCCTCATTTGTCAAACGGCGAATATTCACAGGCAAACCTACAAACAGATATAATACAAATCTATTATGTCCGATTTGCCGATATGTTGGATTCATTTTCTCTATTAACTAAGTTTCATAAATACGACATTTTATTTCATAACTGATCCATTCAGTCATGTCTTACGGCCATGTCATAAATATGGTATTACACACGTGTAATAACATACATAAACAAATGACGGCATTATGACGTCATATAATTGTCTCGGTATTGAAAATCGTACCGTCAATGTAGAGATTTGCCTTTCTAATATAGAATGAATTGGAGAGTTTCGGTGTATTTTCTCTTAAATATATGTTATGTGATAAATAGAACATTACACTTGTGTCTGTTTAATATGAAATTTATTAAACTCGTTATATAATTGAATATGTCACTCATTTAAAGGCTCGTGACATATGAAATTATCGAACTCTTTTAATAGATTCCATATTACATCGACACTCGTATAAGATCATCTATAAATTGCTTTGATTTGATTAATGATAAGTTACATGTTTTTCTATAATGTTTTCAACTGTAAATGTATTTTAATTGATTTGAGAGATTATTCCGTTCGACTTTCTTTGTTAATGATAGCGTAACACACACGTATGCTGCACCTTTTAAATTTAACAATAGATACATTATGCCAAAAAAACAACCAAATAATTAAATTACATCATACAGCTGTTTCGTCCACCTAGGTTTTGTTACTGATGCTAGGGATATATATATTGCATTGTAACATTAAATATAACTAACTGCATCATACAGCTATGCCCTAGTCCTAGGAATCTTCAGTGACACTAGGGATAATATATATTGCATTGTGTAACATTGAAAACATGTTAGTTTAATGTGAGTATATTTTTTTTTCTCCAAATTACCGGTAAAGAGGTTATTACTTTTAAAAGAAAATCATAAGTATGAATACCACCGCTGTACGTACCTTCCGTGTGGTATTTACGCCAAAGTAAGTATCCCTCCACGTCAGTATAGTTGTTCTGCCTGGCTAGATCCAGCAATGTCAAACCGTGACAATAAGTCTCCACATCAATGCCGGTCGTCCGCAGCAGTAGGTCGAGCATCCTGAGACGTCCGGATGTATGGAGAGTTCTACAGCACCGATAGGCTGCGTTATAGCCGCCCCTGTCCAATTTCCGACCAAGAGGAAGAACAGCGGGATATCGCGCGACAAGGTGTTCCAGTAAGGAAAAGTGACAATAGACGCTGACAACGTGGACCACGGACTGGCCGATACTGTTCGTGCTTTCTAGCTTCTCCCCGGACTCAACAGCCGTGTCGAACGATTCTATGTTTCCTTTCATCGCAGCGTTGAACATCCTACTGGCACCTGTGGTACCCAGCATTCGTGAAAAACTCATGCTTACCTCCCGTTATTGTCTACAGTTTCTGAATTCGTTTACGCCGTGGTCATTTCGTTGCGTGTGTCCCTGTAAAACCAACGAAGGCATTGGAATTTGAACAATCCTACTTTTTAGTAGCCCACGGCTGTGGTAAAAATTTCCTTATTTTGTACTACAGAGAAATACGTAAACAAGGCCTAACTGCTTCGTTATCGGAAAGGAGTAAATTACTATAAACTCTAGGACATGGACAAAGTGATGACATGTTTTCTAAGTGAGAACCAACACGTAACATTATTCCCATCTCGCAGTTGATTCTCTTGGGGGGTTGGAAAGTATGATCTATTTAAATATTTTTGTTTCACAAACAATAAATGCTTTCACGAGACGTTTCGATGACTTGTATGGTATGTACTATTGGTCATTTGTCTGGTGAAGGTAACAAATAACATACCTTACTAGTCACCGTAACGTCACACAAAACCAGGTAATGGTTGTGTAACAAGAATCTTTACAATAAATGATATTTCCTCTCCCAATTCTCCCTTTCAAAGTGTAAACATTCAATAGAATCGACTAGAGTGACCATGATTGACAGTAGCATGGAAAGTGAGTTATTTGTAAAGGTATGTAACCTTATTATGTGAACATTTCTTTAAAGTATATTTGCACTGGATTATCGACATTGATGTATGATGACAGTTTGATATTTCCCCGACACCAAATATAAACATCAACACTAAAAAGTTTCATAACGTTAACACACCTGCAAAAATACTATGACGTGACCATATAGAAGGAGGAAAGTAACATTTACACACACAGCTACACCTTTTAAAGAAATAACAGAGTACCGAAGCGTCAACAAAACCATACTCCAAACTCAAAATCATTTTAGATTTACATGGCGGGTGTCGTCGATGAAGCAGAAGACGCTTACTCTGCCGGAACACCTGGTCTTCTTATCTTGTACTTTTGCAAGGGTCTCCATGTAAATCTTTCCTTTGTTCAAATTTTGCCCATGGTTTATTCGATTTTGAGTTTGGATTATGATTATGTTGACGCTTCGGTATTCTCTTATTTTATTAGTAATACATACAGTATACCGACAAAATAAATTAAACTGCATCATACAGCTGTTTCGTCCTAACAAAACATAAATCGTCGTGACATCAATGTATAACACATGTAGGGAACAAAACGACGACGAATGCAATTATTATAGATTATTATAAACGATACATATGATATAGACATGTTAATCTGTATATGATATAGACATGTTAACTTATATATGGTATAGACATGTTAACTTATATATGATATAGACATGTTAACTTATATATGATATAGATATGTTAATTTATATATGATATAGACATGTTAACTTATATATGATATAGACAACTCTGGCCTAATTCAAGAAACATCTGAAGACGTACCTTTTCACAATGGTATATTAGGGTACCAACTTATACGAGATGTATATACTGACATTTGTTTATCTACAGTAGATGAAGTTCGTATTTATATGCATTTTGTTTATATTATCATATTAGCTTAGATTGAAATAACCATTTTATTTATGCAGTGTAAATATCGAATTAGTATCTACATGTTGTGAAGCGCTTTAGAGTAATTTTACAAATTATATAGAGCGCTATATTAATGTTGAATATTATCATTATTTATTATATAGACATGTTAAGCTATATATGATATAGACATGTTAACTTATATATGGTATAGACATTTTAAGTTATATATGACATTGACATGTTAACTTATATATGATATGGACATGTTAACTTATATATGATATAGACATTTTAACTTATATATGATATAGACATGTTGACATATATATGATATAGACATGTTAAATTATACATGATATAGACATGTTGACTTATATATACTATAGATATGTTAACTTATATATGATATAGACATGTTAACTTATATATACTATAGATATGTTAACTTATATATGATATAGACAAGTTAACTTATATATGATATAGACATGTTAACTTATATATGATATACACTTGTTAACTTAAATATGATATAGACGTGTTAACTTATATATGATATAGATATGTTAACTCATATATGATATGGAATTGTTTTTTTGGCACCACTTGCTATAAACCCCAAAGTATACACGCTCTGTTAGGAGTCCCCACCTGTTTGTAATGATTGTATTCATGTTTAGAGGTGTAATGACAGTACATGGGTAACAATACAGTCCGGGACTAATGTGGCCTTGTTCCTTTGTACCGTTATCGAGACAACTCATTTCTACAATGACTTCTTCAGCATTTAAGGGTTCACATAGACTAGACGTTGAACCATGTGCGTGAAGATGACAAAGGATAGACACTATTAGCCACGCACCACCTATCACAGGTAAAACCGTCCCGTAAGCTGTATATGTCCTTCATATAAACGCATACATTGTTTTATATTGTATCGAAAAATCAGTAATTCGTATGCTTATAAACCCCCAGTGGTTAGATGAATGAGTATCCATTATCAATAAGCTAAAATTGTATATCAACACAAAAGAACAACAAAATAGTTAAAGCTTTGAATGAAGTCATACTGAATATGTACGTGACGATGGTAAACAAAAGAACTCACATGAAATATTGAAGGTTATTAGCTAGGGCTCTGAACTTTGTCGTCGTTCCAAATTTATATTTACAATTAGAAATATCGCAAAGGGAATTAGAACTATCGTGTAAAAAGCAAGTATGCGTGAAGCTTGGTAACAAGTAACTTCTAATGAAAAAAAGTGTTAATAAATATGTTTAAAGGATATTCTACCCTGCTAAAGGTCGTAAGATTATTATGGACACGCTGTGGCAATGCTCTTCACGTAGTTTTCAAATCGTTAGTAAAATGGATTTCCTGGGATCGGTTCTCACTTCAGTATATGTAATCACCAGTCAGCAGTAGTTCGGACCAACTATTAACAGTTGAATTACCTGCGGCAGAATATAATGTAACCGGGTGGGGTACACTGATGGGTGACTTCGACAGTGTAAATACATGCAAGTGTAGTACCAATGAAATGTCAAAATCGGTTCCGCACTATCGAAAGGGAGGACCACAGGAACATATCGCAGCCTCCGAATTCACATGCACTTATAATCAACACATACATCCGCAGATATCATTAAATATTATTAGCTGTTATGGAACGTTAAACCACATTGATGCGAAACGCAATAACGCACTTTTCAAAAAAGTTAAATGAATAATGATTGCTATTGTTACCTGCTAAACTTTTGAAGCATTCAAGATTTCAAACGAACGATTCTGCCAACATACTAAAACAAGTCCATTTTACGTTGCATATACCTTTCTTTCAGAAATATGACAGAGCCGTGAAGATATTAGTCAATTATTAAAGACTTGCCATTATTTCGACTTCCATTCGCTTAGCTACTCGTTCGACCTTCAATGCTGTTGAATTACCCATTAGCTGTGTGTTATCAAAAGATAAAGACTACAGAAAAAGTAAATCACGTTTCCATTGACAGATGAAAATGTGTGTTCAACAATTTTTATTTAGGAGTAGGGTCACCAGGACTATGGTACAGGTGATTAGCTTAATCAGTGATTACTGACTAGCACAAATTTTAATTCTCCTGTTACTTTTAAATCAAAATTAATTGCAACTACCAAATATCAAATGTTTGGTATAGAAAATTCACATACGAAATTGTGGGCTTGTTCTTTGTGTATTGACGGAATAATTTAAAGGAAGAGAACTGTCGTTACATAGTAATTGATCTGATCATCTTTTGAACAACTGGGCCCATTATAATGTAACCGAGCATCCAGAACCAATCACATTCTAACCTAACACTAGACTTAAATTAATTTTATCTCCAAAACTTCGCAGATCTTAATTGATTTATGACTTAGATGGCAGCTAATTCGTTTAAGATGACGTAACACACACATATGCTGCACCTCTTAATTTTAGTAATAGGTACAGTATGCCGAAAAAGTGAATTAAACTGCTTCATACAGCTGTTTTGTCCTCCTAGGACTCTTCAGTGATTCTAGGGGCTAAAAGGTAAGAATCCAAAATTTCTAAACTAATTTTTAACCTACTTCTTAATCTTTTTGAAAGACACCCATGTGATTCTTATACATTTTGTGTTATGTGAAGTTGGTAATTATGTTATGAAGTAGACTCGTTACATTACCTTCCAGACTGTAGACGTTAGCTCCATAGCTGAATGACGTGTTGCTCCTGTCGCGTGAGAGACATGCCTTCTAAAAGCACAAACAAATCATAGATCACATCACCGCCATCAGTGCTGTTCCACGAAATCGTTCAACTTACTTTACTGCTTTCATTTCATCTATAATCCACACTTACACAGGCAAATGTTAAAGTCAATAGCCCACACTGCTTACTCAGGCAAATGTTAAAGTCTATAACCCACACAGCTTACACAGGCAAATGTTAAAGTCTGTAACCCACACTGCTAACACAGGCAAATTTTAAAGTCCAGCTGTTTCAAAAGATCGAAGGGTATTTTGTGGGTTTGTACGTGTATAAACCATTGTGATATATGACAATGGTATTGATGTGTATAAATACTAGAACAGTTATTAGTGCCGATTCATTATTAGCACAAAGAAATGACAGCCTTCATTATCTCTATATTAACGTATTATGTCATTGTTTTAGGAACGGGAAAGCATGACATCACAGGAAGTTGTGCATGGCATGTTCATATTTATAGCAATATTTCAAATTCGAACTTTATATAACCAAGTAAAGTCTCAATTGCTAAGATGGTTGAAAGCTTTACTTCGTTAAATAAAATTCCTCCAAATCGATGATAAGAATCCCTAACGAGTCTACCTTGACCTAGTTTGAAAACAAATGGAGAATACCGAAGCGACAACAAAATCATAATCCGACCTCAAAATTGTTTAAACAAGGGGTAAAATATCACCAAAGGAAAGATGCGCATGGAGACCTTTGTAAAAGCACAAGAGAATAAGATCGGGCATTCCGAAAGAGTAAGCGTCTTCCGCCTCATCGACGACACCCGACATATAAATCTTGTCACATCCAATCAAACATCAAGTCCTCGAAATGAGAAGCGAGTCATTGTCAATCACAACAAGTAAACATACTATTAATAAGCATGCTCAAAAACGTCCATCATCATATCACACCAAGAAACAGAACATTTTTCAATGAGACAAAGGTGGCGACCATTAAACTTGCCCATAGTTTTGATCAATCTGCCTCTCTCGAATTACTGTGTTGTTAGTTTGTTTGTCAGCAGTCGAAATTCATCACGAAAATCACGGTATTTAGAGCAAACCTTAGAATAACGTCAACTGTGACATGTAAACACCATAAGTCGAAGAAGCAGGGATGTTATAAAAAAGAAATGGAAATTTACGATCGGAAAGCTGAAATCTTCATGTTTATTGTACAGCTGAGTAGTAAACTGTCCATGATGGTCATAGTTTAAAAAGAGATCGAGATACGCAGCTGATGTAAAAGGGTCTGTTGTGACCTTAGGTTCAAGTTCATGTAAATAACCTTAGTGTGTTAAGAATAACAATATGTAACAGCACACAATAGCGGCAAACATATATTGGTTATATACAAAATACATTTCGTTTCTCGTAAGTTCATGAAACACACACATATATTGCACCTTTTTAGTAATAGATACAGTATGCCAACAAAATATACAATTTCAGACATAAATTATTTGTTTATATATAAATATATATATAAATTTTCGTAGAACTGGCTTTGAGAAAGCGTTCACAAAACACGTTTTAATAAATCTGCCTGAACATACGATATAAACATAATTGACAAGACTGTTATGAATACAGCTATATTTAAAAGTATTAAATATATTTAAAGACATATAATACGAACTAGAATATTCTGCTTTTTACCAGAATATTTAATACACTTATATGGTAAATATAGTACCTATGATAATTGTCCATTGATTAATTTTCATACTTGTCCATTGACAATATTCATATTTGTCAACTGGTATTGCTGTTGTTATCAATAGGTTATATTTCAGTAGTTTCCCATTGTTTCAATAGGTTCCAATTGTTTCAACAGCTATTGTATTGTGATAGGTTGGAAAACAAGGGGAACCCCCGGTACTTCCTTAATGACTCCTACTCGACCGTGGTAAAAAACAGTGCGCTTTAATCTGTTTATCAATGAATGATACGTTTGAATAGTTCAGCACTAATAACCAGTAAAGTCACGCAGCAGCCTATACGACTAGTGGCTACCGGTATAAAACTAGATTTGTTTCCCTTCGTACATGTTTGTGTATCGTTCGTTATGTAAATAGTAGATAGAGTGTACTATGTAGGCTTCTTGCTGGTTAGGCATCGGACACTTGCTACAGATGAGGCCGCGGTTATCAAAGTACCTCATTTGAGTAGTGGCACGGTACTTAATTTACACATTTCCGTAGTACACGATTTGAAATTATACAGAACTAATTTAATTTTACTTCTAAATTCATAAACTGGAGGGTTTTACGCACCTGACCCTTCTGCTACTACATTAGTTAACACATTTTTGATTCCCACCTAGCATCAGTTAAGAGTTCAAGGAGGACGAAACAGCTGTACGATGCAGTTTAATTAATTTTTTAGGCATACTGTATCTGTAACTAAATTTAAAATGTGCAGCATATGTGTGTGTTACGTTATATTCCTTAACGTAAGGAAAGTACTTAACTTATAAATCTCAATAAGAAAGCATTACAGAAGATTATCTAAAATTATGGATTTTCCTTAAATTCCGTAATCTTTTCCTCGGAGATTTTATAAGTTAAGGAAATCCCTTGAATTATTAAAAAAAACAAATCAGAGAATACCAAAGCGTCAACAAAACCATACTCCGAACTCAAATCAATTAGAACTAGAGGCAAAATAGGAACAAACTAAAGATCTACATGAAGACTCTCGTAAAAGTACAGGAGAATAAGACCAGGTGTTCCGGACGAGTAAGCGTCTTCTGCTTCATCGACGACACCCGCCATGTAAATCTTGGTCACATCCAAGTAAACATCAATCCTCAAAATGAGAACCGAGTCATTATCAATGATATTCTAAAATAATTAAGATTTGGACGATGACCCAAAACACCTCTTTGAGTATTTCAAATACTTATCATCGTAACGTGCTGTTGTAATGATATTGAGAGTTTTCCCAAAATAAAACATCACTGAGGATTGTTGATGCTGATTACGCTTAGTAAATGGTGATATATCAACCGAGGGGTAATTCTACATTATTTGATGATTGTTTACGTGAACAGTTGATTGTAGTAAACTTAGGTGTTACAAGTTTTACTTAAGCAAACGTAATCCGTATATCTAATTTACGTTAAGACAAAATAATCTCAGACCTTCGTCAATAAAAAGTCAAAATCGATTTCCTAGCTTTATTGTATTTTTTTCAAAATTGTACATGATAAAGTATATGATAACATTAATATATATAAATGTATGAAAGAAAGAATACCATGTTTAGCTATGATCGAGATAACAATAAATATATAATACATATTTCATATATCTACGGGCATTATATTTACATTTCTCCTTTCTAAAGATGCGTATTGCCTTTAGTATATCATACATTTATAATGTATATGGTATGACAAAAACGTCAATTTCCCTTGCAACAACCGCCTGGTATTTCAAATCGCTCTGGTCTCATGTGAGAAGACATACTTGATATAGCATCAATGTATAGAACAAAAACATCTAACTAGCATACAGTCTTACTGCGACAACCACGCTGATATCACTGTGACTACTTCCCCCTTAAACAGTGCACTAGAAACATTATAAAACAAAACATACATATACCGTGTATCAATCACATAACAAGACAACATATATATATCGTATACATAACCACTGGATAAAACACGTATAAACAGCGTACATACATGTAACAACATAATTACAGCTTAGCATGTTATCACGATATCACACAGCACTTGATTTTACCATGATATCTCACAACGTAGTATCTTATCACCATATCACACAATTTTAACACAGCATAGTATCTTATCACTAAATCACACTGTTTTAACACAGCATATTATCTTATCACTAAATCACACTGTTTCAACATAGCATATTATCTTATCACTAAATTACTATGTTAAAGCACAGCATAGTATCGTATCACCTTATCCCACCACTAGATTTTACCATGATATCACACGGCAAAGAGCTCTGTCCTTATATAAAACAGCATAGAATCGTATCACTATATCACACCACTGGATTTTACCATGATATCACACGGCAAAGAGCTCTGTCCTTATATAAAACAGCATAGAATCGTATCACTATATCCCACCACTGCATTTTACCATGATATCACACGGCAAAGAGCTCTGTCCTTATATAAAACAGCAAAGTATCTTATCACCCTATCCCACCACTAGATTTTACCATGATATCACACGGCAAAGAGTTCTGTCCTTACATAAAACAACATAGAATCGTATCACTATATCCCACCACTGCATTTTACCATGATATCACACGGCAAAGAGCTCTGTCCTTATATAAAACAGCATAGAATCTTATCACTATATCATGGACATCTTTTCACGATATCACACAGCACTGGATCTTCGTTTTACCACAATGTTTTAATTTTATTGCACCTTTGTGTTTGGAGGTCTGCTTTTTTGTTCCATTTTCACCATTTTGTAACTCTTCGGTTCTGTTTTTTGTTTGACAATATGTGTTCCCATTTTCCCGTTTAAGCGTTTTCATTTCAATGTCATTTGATTTGTGTTTTGATTTTTTCCTCTTTTGTTTCTTTTTCGGTTTATTTCCTTTTATATTGTCATCGACTATTATGTCAGACGGAAGTAGTTGCCGCATTGTACTTCCGGTCTTGCGTACAATTTCTGGTGGCCTCAGCATGTTAGGATGGTAACTCTTCATCTATAGGCAAACATAACATCAGCAAGTTGAATGTTAATTACTTTTAACATTACTATAAACCAACTGTTTTAATATAAAATCATGACAAAATGCAATAATCATGCAATCGGGCTAATGAATATTTACTTTGTCGACAATTTAAAGACATTAGAATAGTCTTTATTAATTATCTCGCTATCATCAAATAAGGTAATTTCGGCACAAAAAGTAAAGACGCCTTAAACAGCACATACATCACTAGCTAAAGTATTCATATAAAACCGCTTACAAGTTTTGGGTCACAAATGTCAGTCACGTGATACGCCAATTTTCGGAAAGCATCCATCACATTTTCACCTGTCTTTGCGCTTGTCTCGAAGAATCCAAAAGCCATATGCTTATCTGCTAGCTATAACACAGAGAAACCATTTGCACCCGTTAGTATATATTTATCACGCACAAAAACAACAATCAAATGTTGATTAAGTGACCATGAATTTAAAACAGTAATCGCTTTGCATGATTGGAGGTTTATCATAATTACTTTTTTAAGTAAATAGTCTACAGCTCATTAGGCACACGATTCCAACAGGATGTAAGACATGCTTCCAAATGGTGAAGATGTGATGACGTCATATAGTACATATAGCATCATCAATGTCCGTAATATTATATTACAGTGATAAATTAGCAAAGCAATTATCTGTGACCTTAGGTGATTAGAGTTGTTCGATTGTTATATTACTGTTACGGAATTGTGTAATTCAAACACTTTATGTTTGATGTATACATTGTTCACTGATAATATGTATCTTTTTCTGGGGTAGCATTGCCTGGACCTGTTTCCCTACCTAACACATCGGCAAATAAATAATCTTTCTAAACAAAATGGTATACTGGAGAAACACTTAAAGACTATATGATACTAGTAATGTCATGTGATCTACTTTTATCATTTAAATTTTGTTTAGACTACATTTTCTATTTTTTTTTCTTTTTTTATATGACTTTTTTTGGATTTTTTATTTTTAAACAATATGGCAACATATATTTCATCAGGTACACAAAGACATACAATTATTGTATATATATATATATTTTCGTGGGATTTATACATATATCCACATATTACCGTTATGTAAATTTATACATACTTATCAGTGATTTTATTTTACCATATTGTGATTTTTTTGAAAGGGAAAAATTGTAAAGAACAGTAAGGAAATGTCAGAAGAAAGGGAAGAAAAAAAAGAGAAAGAATGCATGAATTTTAGGGATAGGTGAGAGATTGTAATGAACACAAAGCACAAAAACAGAGATTCTATGTAGCAAAAAGTAATTTGCCTTTTTAAATTATACAAAGCACACAATTTTAGAGGGTGTTTTTCCTTTGAGTGAGGGAGGATGTCAACATCAGAGCTAAATTACATAAAAATATTATTACTAGGGCTTACTTTACAAAAAAAAATAAACTTTATGTTCAGAAAAATAACTTAATGTCCCTACTGCAGGGGCATTGGACAGTCGTGCTGAATTTTAAGACGTTTAAAGTTAGTACGATACATTTTGTACCTCTCGTGTCATCGTAAAAAGTTTCAACTTTAGGGGGAAATCTTGCTGAGTTTAAGACATTTCAATTAAGTACAATACCTTCTGCCCCTCTCGTGTCTTCACTCGTCTATTCCGACATAGGTCAACCTTGTTTCCTACTATAACTAGGGGCACTGCCTCGTACCTGTTGTTGCTATGGGCAATATCCTGTGTATAAAAAAAATGTTGGTTATTGTAATAGTATGCAAGGTAAGTAAATAAGGCATTTTGAAATAAAGTTGATAAATAATATATTACTACATGTAGATAGAAAAGTCTCTAATGCGGGAACTCTACAATAATGTATAGTTGCTTTTATTCACCAGGATATAATTTCGCCGTATTCGCGGTCAAAGAAAATTCCGCGAAATTAATTACCCGTGATTTATAACACCCTGTTAAGACTTATTTTTATGATAGAACAAAATATCCCGGCAAAGCGCGACATTGTATACCCGTGAATAAGTCCCTAGAAGGAAAACGCGAAATATTTTATCCCCGAGAAATTAAACAACTCTACAGTTACACAAAGTCTTTGTGGTTGCAACTTGTAATTCAAAACAAGATATGTATGTGCGAAATGACTGGAAAATATGTTGAGTATTAATGTAACACTGTTTAATGCGATATTTACGACATTTACCTTGTTACGGTTACCAAAGGTCACATGATCACCTTTACCTTATTGACGCTGTCTATCCAGTAGGAAAGATGATGAAATGTCTCCCTGTCTGTGATGTCATACACCACCATTATACCCTTTTGACAAAATATAAACAATAAAGCATAGGTTGTTTTGTATTATATTTGACCTCTTTGAGATAGTTGAAATAAAACGCATTGGGCTAAAGCATGGTCAAAATCGCTGTTATTTTCCAACGTATCCAAAATCCCTCATTAAAACTGAACATTAATTTTGTTGTTGTTCTTGTAGAAAATATACCCTGAAACATCACATGACTAGCACATAGGCACAGTTTGTCAATGAATGCAGCTTAAATAATTTATGTTAAGAATCTATAATATACCTGTATTTAAGCCTTTAAAATGACAATGAAATGACTGTCAATGCGACAGTAAAATGCCTGTTTCGTGAGATAGTAGATATTACAGGACACAAAATACAAAACAAGAACAATAGTTTGCATCTCGACAGGCAAATTAGAAACGAGAAAGGTAGGTTGCGGCCGTTATTTCTATTTTCAATGCTGTCACATAAAGGCAAAAGATACATCCTGCTTAAAAATATTCGAGAAATGAAGTAAAAGTAATTACCTTTGTGCCCCGGTAGTGCCATTTTGTTATAGAGTGGAACCTCTCCTGACCAGCTGTGTCCCTTTTAATAAACGTTAAAGGAGGACATTATCATTGTATACTCTAACAGAATAGTCAACAAAAGTAGAGATGACTTACAAATGGTAGATGAAGTGCACTAAAAACATAAATGGTTTTACATTGTTCGTTACATCACATTAAACAGAAATGGTTTAGCATCGTTCGTTACATCACATTAAAGAGAGAAGGTTTTACATTGTTCGTTAAATTACATTAAAGGGAAATGGTTTTACATTGTTACTTAAATCACATTAAAGAGAAGAGGTTCTACATTGTTCGTTAAATCACATTAAAGGGAAATGATTTAGCACTGTTTGTTGAATAACATTAAAGAGAAAAGGTTTTACATTGTTCGTTACATCACATTAAACAGAAATGGTTTTACATTGCTCTTTAAATCACATTAAAAAGAAATGGTCCGGAAATGGTTTAGCATTGTCCGTTTAGTCACACTGAAGAGAAAAGATTTACGTCGTTCGTTGTGACAAATTTCCTTCTCGTGTTGATGATATAAGTAGGAGATAACTTACCATAAGTGTAATTGTACAAAAGCACCATCTACCTCAAATGATTTCCTCACAAAATCCAAAGCTGAAATAGAACACGAAAAAAAATTATTGACCACAATTCTTTTGTTTTTAACTGCCATTCAACAAAATCAACGGACAAATATAATGTACTACCTTGATTGGTTGAAACTATTTTAGCCTTTCTTGACCCATTGATGTCCCTAACATCACTGAAAAGTCCTAGGAGGACGAAAAAGCTGTATGATGCAGTTTAATTATTTTTTCGGCATACCACTACTAAATTTAAAGGACGCAGCATATGTGTGTGTTACGTCATCTATATACCATACATCACACCTACCGACAGTCGGCCTGGTTTTCTCCTGAAATGGTTCCGATATCAGTGTCCTCAACAGAGCTGTCTTGCCGACCGACGCGTCACCTATGACAAGGATCTTGTATGTCGCCTGACAGGCGTCCTCACCAAGCGGCATAACTCTGGTAGTTAATTTCACATTCCAAATTAAATAGTTTCCAAAGTTCAGTTGATTTTTTTTCAAATTTGTTACTCCATCTTTTTGCGTTTACCTGTTAACAAAACAAAATTATTAAAACATTTTTTATTGCTGCAATGTTAAATTACTTCAAAGTGAAAACATCGCACATGTGAATGTACTTCGCTTTGCTTGTTTGAAGAACACATCCCAAACACATATGAATGAATTGAAAGTCTAGCATTCAAAGAACAACAAAAAGTCCTTCAAAATACATTATCGACTAACATAACAGTTGAACAATTCATCTACAAAATATTAGTTTTGTATTGTTTATCATATTACGGAGAATTTGACCATATCCAAACAATTTGATGCCAGGTCCCCTGAGCACGCACATGTATATCCTTCGGACCAGGAGGGACTGGGGATAACTACGTCAGCTATTATAGATATACCAATGATGGGGTTAACTCTGCCAACAACTGTTTATATCTGACAGTAACACACGTGCTGCGTGTCACTTCCAGCATCTATTCGATTTGTATATTTGTAAATAAAATATCCACATCTGCTGCAGTTCATAGAGAGGTCAACTAGAGCCGACTGGCGGTACCAATGGTGTATTGACTTCCACATTTCCGGGATACACGACACACCTGTTCCCTGACCATCAGCATCATTCTAGTTATCCCTTCGGGAATGATTTCCATCTGCGTTTCTTGTTTAAGATAATTTCGATAAAGATCAGTCCAGGTGTTTCCTGCGTTAAAACTATATCTGACAATTGTTCGCATTTGACGGATACTTGAGGTCACTGATTTCGCGATTCAATAATGATAATGATAATATACAACATTCATATAACGCTTTATAATTTGTAAAATTACTCTAAAGCGCTTCTTATCACGAGCTTTTACCTTGTGAACTTTTGGATAAAATAAACTGACAGGCCGTAAACTATAATTGTGATATATGATATAAACACGGGAAAAGATCTACCTGATAATATATCATATAGATTCCAGATCATAAATAGTGAAAAGTGGCAACTGTAAGGTTTGTGTAAAATAATCTCACATTAAGTGTTTTTACTTTATAGAATGATATTAAAACTTAACAGAGCATCAATTTTACCATTACCAATATGCCGAACAAATGTGGGAACTAAACCACAGGCACCTGTGGCCAGGAAAATAACAATCTGATACAGATAACATAGCGAAATATGAATAATTAAAATAAATATAAAAACAAAATTTTCAAATTTCTCTCTTTTTCAGTATCTGAAAATCGATTTTTTTTTTGTGAAATTTAATCGCTTGACGTATCAAGCTGAAATTTGGCAATTGTTTTCATTATAGTTTTAATTAATTATTAATTATTAATTTTTAAAAATTGGAATTTTTTTTTTTTTTATTATTATTATTATTCATATTTCGCTATATTATCTATACATATATAGATGGTTATTCTCCTGGCCACAAGTGCCTGTGAACTAAATAAATAGACCATCAGTATCGTATAACTAAAAGATTTGGAAATCATTTTGCAAATCAGAAATCCATGTAACTATGTCATATTTGGTACAGAACTATTATATAACGATGATTTACAAGTAGTGATACCTGTAGTATTATAGCGTGTGATATAATAAACAAATGACAGTCACTGAAAGCGTAAGTAATTTAAAAAAAACAGTTCTAGAGTTGTCAAAGCTGGAACATGTTTTTGCAAAAACTATAAAATATAAATTAAAGAATGAAAATCTGAAATGAGACACGTATCGGTATAATTTACAACTGATAAAATGATTTCTTTTTATTATTACTGGTTCCACACAACCCTGATCGAGAAACAAAAGGGCTCAATTCATTTACTGGTAGAAAATCACAATTAGTACAAACTGATGTAAACTCAAGTTCAACATAGATGCAGGTGTATCAGTACTACTAGATGGATCACAGGATACCTGTGTATGCTGATACGTCACAGATGTACTCAGCTAACTGCATTCCAACACATATATAGGTGTTATGTATACAGGTCTCATACTATGAGGTGGACACATGTGCACTGATATTTCACAGTAAACACTTTTCCAAAGTTACCTACATGTTTACAGGTGAATCACTACACCTGGTCACATGTGGTGGTACAGACTCGTAAATCCATCATATCTGACCACTGACCACTGATGTTTTTACGGATGAGTAAACTTATCATAGATTTAAGTAATCAAGAGGAAGTGGGGAACAGGTTATAGTTAAGTTTAATACGTCATAATTAGCAGAGCTAATACGTACATTTGATATATCGACACATTTTGTTGAATGGAATCAACCAGTTTTTAAATGCCATCTAAACTTCTAAACACGTTTATGTCGATGCAGCTACCGTGATGCTGACGCACAAACTTAAGGCACAGGGATTCAAAAGATGCCGGTGGATGAAGACTATAAGTTTTATGGTCACCATCTTGGTCTCATTTAAAAAGATTTTGTATTCATTACACGATATTAAAATAAAGACCAAAGCGTCACCAAAAACAAAATCCGTATTCAAATTCGATTTAACAAGTGGCAAGAGAGGAACAAAGAAAAATTTTAAACGGAAAACCTTGAAAATATACAAGAGAATAAGACAAGGTGCTATCAATCATTCCGTCTATCTCCAATCTGATTAAAATACAGATCCTTGTAAAACGGAGTGAGAACAAGGGTCTGTATTTCCATCTGTAACATCCCATAAAAGTCACGTCCAGATGACCTTTGTCGCCACTTTACTTCACACAAAAATAATTTTCCAACGACCTGTCATCTTGCAGCAAGCCATTTCGATACATTATTCCGCACGAACTTTTTGTTGACGAAATTACTAAACGGAGAAAAGGGGTTTATGCAAGCTTTGTCGCCTCAAAATTTCACTGTCAAGATTCTGCCAGTAGTAATTTGATTGGCTAATGCGAAAGGTCATCGGGACATGACCCTCTATGGGATTATCTCAGATCTTAACAGAGCCTAGAGGAGTTTACGGAACGGCACGGAGTTCAAGATATTGGTCAATCTTAATCAAAACAATGAGCATACTCATACAAAGCTGGGCGTTCTCGCGTATGCTTATTACTGTGCTAACTTGTTATTGAGAATAATGACTAGGTTCTCACTTTGAAGACTTGACGTTTACTTGGATTCGACCAAGATTTAAATGGCAGGTGTCGTCGAATAAGCTCTTACTGCTTACTCTTCCGGAACACCCGGCCGTATTTTCTTTTACTTTTTCAAGTATCTCCGAGTAAATCTTCTCTTTATTCATATGTGGCCCTGGTTTAACGTATTTTTTGTTCGGATTATGGTTTTGTTGATGCTTCGGTATTTTCTAATATTTCCCCAACTTTAGTTTTTAATTTACAAAAACATAACAAATAGATATTATTCTACGTCTACAAATACATTGTGCGATATACTAGCAAACGAATGACCGCACAAGTGTTCCACTTATCATTGAAATAAAATGCCTTCCTGACACAAGTGTATTCCTCTCAACAAAACGCTACAGACATCTTAACATAAACAGTTTACAACACCATATCTTTGTCATACCACGGATAACACACGAGGCGTCCCCTTTCTGTGTTTTAAAACAATGAATAGTATGATTTCACACTCCTACAAGATTATATTAAAGACAGGTATGTCCATACAACAAAAGTACCATGTGATATATGTACACCAAAGCGTCAACAAAGGCATAATCCGAACTCAAAATCGATTAAACTAGAGGCAAAATATAAACAAAGGAAAGATTTACATAAAGACCCTCGTAAAAGTACAACAGAATACGACCAGGTGTTCCAGAAGAGTAAGCGTCTTTTGCTTCATCGACGATACCCGCCATGTAAATCTTAATCTATTTAGCTACACAATTGAAACATACTTTTATGCATGCATGCCTCCTTGCATTGTCAGTATGAGGATATACATAGGAAGTAAAAAGGGCAAATTTGATGTGCCATGTGCAGTGTTACTTGTAAATAAAAAATAGACAATACCGAATCATCAACAATCCTGACTCAAAATTGAATAAACCAGGGGCAAAATATGATAAAGAAAAGATTTACACGACGTTGCTTGAAAAACTACAATGCGTCTTCTGCTTCATCGCCGACACCCGCCATGTATAGTCAGGTCACATCCAAGTAAATGTCACGTTCTTAAGCTGAGAACTGAGGCACCATTCCTAATCGCAACAAGAAGGTCCACCTTCATACATTTTTGGATAATGCAATGATACAAAATATCTCTAAATGAGACCAAGATGGCGGTCTTAAATCTTGCATATCAGACATATCATTTGAAAGGCCCAGTTTCATGAACTTTCTTAACTTAGTATCTCAATAGGAAAGCGTAGCAGATGTTAAGAAACTTTCCTTCACTGAAGATTTTTTCCCCTAACTTCTGTTATGTTTTATTTCCTTAACTTCTGTTACAGTAATGCTTTATTTCCTTATGTGATGTCAGGCCTTTGTTTCGTCGACGTTCCTTATAATTAACTAAACTTAAAATTCTCCATAGGAAAGCATTTCAGAAGTTAAAGGACGTTCCTTAACCAAAATTCTGTAATGCTTTCATATGGAGAATCTAAGTTGATGACTCGGTTCTCATTTTGAGGACTTGATGTTTGCTTGGATGTGCCAAGATTAATTGGCGAGTGTCGTCGATGAAGCAGAAGACGCTTACTCTTCCGGAACACATGGTCTTATTATCATGTACTTTTACGAGGGTATATGTAAATCGTTCCTTTTTCATATTTTGCATCTAGTTGAATCGATTTTGAATTATGGTTTTGTTGACGCTTTGGTATTCTCTGATTGTTTTAAGGAATGTCCTTGAGTTAAGACACGTTGAAGGACCTGGTATAACAATGCTTGGTTGTAAAACACCAGACGTGTGCTGTAACATTATGTAAACATGTATGTCTAGCAATACTATCTCTTGGTGTCGCATTGCAGTTTATAATTCCTTGGTATACACCCTTATAAAAATAGCCCACTCATAATTGACATCGAGTGTAGTCTAGTGTAGCAAACCAGGCTTTCTCCAGCCTGCACTTGAGTACGGCTATACAGAACCTTATCTCGTCAACATATTTACATGTTAAACATGTACGTTTAGGTTAGGTCAGAATTTCTTTCTGAAAGTGCATCACGCCACCAAATATATGCAGCAAGTACGTAAACAACCGTCGCTTTCATTACGTTTATATTTATATAACCACCAGATAAATCACATATGTTTATGTAATAATTACGAATAATAAACTACATGATATTTTATATATGTGAGTTTTCTTTTCTTGACAACGTAGAACTTGTTATTTTCTGTTAATAGATTTTTATCAAGTTTGGGTTCTGTGCTCACGCGGTAGAAAGAATAAAAGGTTAATTCCCGTGTAGTGTTTATATTGCCCACATATAAAAGTATTATGTGTTGTATAAGAGTGAGGAATAGTATTACGTTGTTGAAAATGAGTATCCATCATCTTAAAAATAGTACAGTCCGGACATCAATACGTTATATTTTAACATTTGCGCTACATTGCCACTACATGTACATGTACTTACTTCCTGCACACTAGCTAGTGGATAAACAAATACATTGCAACAACTATTATGATACAAATATATTTACGATTTAATGTCACGCTATTACAAATGCGCATTGAATGAAATGATTGATTAAATTATGGAATTGGTATTGATGTTTTGTGTATATTTCAACGAACCAGATTTTGACGGAGAAAGTCTCAAGAAAACATTCCGCGAGCAGTTACATAAGCTATTCTACCTCTTGAATAGATCCCGCTAAATTAGAATTTAAAATTGTCCTGTGAACTTTGAACGTAAATTTTTTAAAAATGGAAAATGTAAATATAAGCATAAACAGCATTTTGCCCGTGTTATGGTCCTATAATACGATACAGACAAATGTTCTATGTTTAGGTTTCTTAGGCCCCAGTTGTTCAAGTTAAAATAGTTTCTTTCAATTTAAAAGATTTTGATACAAATGCAATACAAAGAATAATAA
This sequence comes from Mimachlamys varia, assembly GCA_947623455.1. NCBI lineage: Eukaryota > Metazoa > Mollusca > Bivalvia > Pectinida > Pectinidae > Mimachlamys > Mimachlamys varia. Next base: position 43,596,139 of record OX392541.1, read on the forward strand.
TTGAATGCCTTATATTAGATTTTAACACAAACACCAATCTCCTAAATGGAACTACTTAATTAGCATGTTGATTCTGTATGTTGTAAGTCGATGGCACCTGTTGATTGTTTCAGCTAACTAATTAGACATAGCCTGATCAAAGGTTCCTTAAGTAGTAACACATTAACGTTATCGTGAATGGCGGCCGGAATAGGCGTTCAATGTATGACCGTTCACGTTCCTGGTCACAGCAGCTGTCAGTAGAAATCTCACAACTGTTACAGCGGACTGTTTACCCCTTAATTTAGTATTCAGAATATGTAATGTCCAGCTAGGCATAGGAGGGGAATACACTGCCTTACTGACCTGGGGACCCACTCACGGTAGTTTTATTCTGTTATTTGCCTAACTTTACAGCCCCTCCATCTATCATCTTTAAATACAAGTTGCTAAAATGAATTTAAATGAAATGCAACTTTCTAAAATGCAAATTTTTTTAGAAATATTTCAAAATATACGGAAATTATTTTGTTGTCTTTTTCTGATGATCATTTCGAATGCCTTTTTGATACAAATGGCGTTTGAACTCGAATTTTACAATAAATGTTTATATTTCGGGTTAAATCAATTAATGTTCATATTTGGGGTTAAAATTAATTTAACCTAAGTTATCACACTTTGAAAAACAGAGCCGAGATTTCTCATTATTCGTACGCTTGCAACACGCTTCCTCACAATTCTTAGCACACGAACATCGGGGTTGAAAATTATCTGACATAATAAACAGTATTAATTATGACAACATTTTCGGTTGTAATTCAATTCGACTAGACAGACACACAGACATATTACGCAGTTTTATAAAAACCTTTGTATATCAGAAATGTTAGAATCGACGATGTGCTTATTAATCCTGATATGACTCATCACATTTGGTTGGTTTTCGGTTGCTTTCTTGTCTTGATTAAAATAGTTCCCTTTATCTCGTCCTGGGTGTAGGACCTGTCCACCACTTCTTGCTTACAGTACCCACACCTCTATCGCCCCGGACACCTAATTATACGGTGTGTGGAATAACGATAGAATGTGTCATTGGAGTAATCGTGTCGCCGAACCGTGCACGCCCCTAATGTAGCTGGGGACCACGATAACGTATGGAAGCTTGAGGTGATGCCAGGACGTGTCAAATCAGCACCGTATCGAATACTCCGGACACAGGGTCAATAAGGACATACTGGGCACGACCACCAATTTATGGCGAGTTCAATTTCTAGATTATTAATTTGCCATTTTTTCTATGTTACACCCCTTCTTCCCCATGATATTTACATGTTGATTTCATGGTATATAATTATGATGGTATCAAAGTTACAGCACAAAAGGTTAATAGGTCAGATTTATGGTCGCCATCAAAAGGTTACGGGGAAATATGTATCCTTGCTTGATATTTTTGTCGATATCTTCTATTACGTCTTATGGTTTCGTTATCACTTTCCTGTTCTTCTCAATGAGAACGTGACAGTATTTGTCTAAAGCTTTCCTCTCTCTGCAACCTGCATCTCATACATAGTGTGTTTATCTTCTATTTATAGAATATCGTCAGGTAAACCTGCATCTCATACATAGTGTGTTTATCTTCTATTTATAGAATAACATCAGGTAAACCTGCATCTCATACATAGTGTGTTTATCTTCTATTTATAGAATAACATCAGGTAAACCTGCATCTCATACATAGTGTGTTTATCTTCTATTTATAGAATATCATCAGGTAAACCTGCATCTCATACAAAGTGTGTTTATCTTCCATTAGAGAGTAAAAAGAAAGTTCAAGGTATAGGCTTACATACATTAAGATAGTGTGGTAAAAACTACAAATTGGTGTGTAAACTGTGTATGCTGGTCGATTCTTTATCATATAATATATACATTGTACACTGATATATAGGAACTTATAAGACATAAGCTACTCTCAGTCTCTGTAAAACAATTATAAATCCAAGGTATGTGATACCCCACCTGTTACATAAGCATCGCTATGACATCATATGTAAGATGCTTTATGGCTAATGGGGTCTTCTAGTACACAAATGTTTAAAATCTATTTCATCAACTTATACAGAATAATGATATTCTAACTTTGACCAAATTGGAAATTGAAAATATCTAGTTACAAACGTATATAGAATGAATATATACTTACTGAAAACTTGCATCGCATCCCGGGCCTCAATACTCCGTGCGAACTGAAACAGTGACAGCGCGATGGAGTAGGGAAAACCCACAGGGTAGGACACGTATGTGTACATGTCTGCTGAATGAGGTGAACTATCACAGCATAGAATACACACTGAGCTACCCTAAATGTCGAGGAGGGTTTATCGCGTTCGTTTTGATTTAAATGAAAGATGAAGTGACATATGCTGCCTCTTTTTTTAGTGATAGATACAGTATGCCGAAAAACTTAATTAAACTGCGTCATACAGTTGTTTCGTCCTCTTAGGTCGACTCTTCAGTGATGCTAGGGGCTAAAAGATGGGAATCCAAAAGTTCTAAACTTATGTAGAAGCAGAAGGGTCAGGTGCGTAAAAACCCTTAATTCATGAATTTGAAATAAGAATTAAATACGTACAGTATAATTTCAAATCGTGTACTAATAAAATGTGTAAAAACGGGTAAATCATTAGGCGGTTTAGGATCTAACGTAAAAGATGATTTTATATACTGCAAGCCTAGAGTCTGAATATGAAAACAGTCCAATTTTCTCGCTACAAAATCTTACTTCTACTTTGTACAACCAAGGACTTAGATCCCTCTAATCTAATTCCGTGTTACAACATATGCTTGCCATTGTTTGAAAGATGGATACATTTACATGGAAAATATTAAAGGTACAGTGTATGATTTGTGAAAAAAAAACAGTATAATGTCTGAAGGTGAAAACAAAAATGTCGGTAAACAGCGTAATTACGACGTAATACTCTGAGGAAATATAAAAATACACTTCCAAAACACATAGTTTTATACTTTTTTCTTTTTCAAATATTAGTTTACCCCAAGTGCGATGTCCATTCCTTTGGTAGACCAATGCCCAACGTATACTGTTTTAAATCCATATTAAGAGTATGTACATAGCAGTAGAAACAGTGAAATATTTTTTTCTAAAATTGAATACCTCCGAACAGCTTCATCTCGTTTCGATAGCTATGACTTAACCATGTTAAGGGCAGTGTAATAACCAACACTTTCCCCTCCACGAAATCCTTCCGCCCTGTAAACATTCCCTCTGTAGTTGTCTGGGTCGAGGCGTGCTGACATAGATCGCCACGAACCCCACTTGTAGTGTTAAAAGTGGATCTTAGTACTCAAGTCATGTTAGCTTCACGCGGGATCAAATAATTCTTTAAGTATAAATAAAGTGTAATTTACAGGAACAAGTATTGTTTTGATACATTTTGTAGGTCTTTGCATGTATCTTTAGATATCGTATACAGTCTAACCTCAGTATCTCGATCTCGTAAAAATCAAAGAACCCGTTTAGTTTGAAGTATTCCCTCGGCCCCTGTCTTACCTTACCAAGCATTGTAGCTCGCTTAACTCGAATACTCCAATAACTCGATGTCTTCTCTAGGCCCCTGTCGACTTCGAGATAACGAAGATCGACTGATTATTAGTCTTACACTCAACTGATCGAGCTAAATAAAAGAACTGATCACTCTAGCTAGCCGAGTAATATATGTTTCGGCTAGTATTTACCAGGGCTACATATTTACATTTTTGTCTGGTGATACATATGTACATAGTTCTGTGTTTGGATCTCCTAGTCCAACACACTGATAGGTGACATATTACAAAACCTGGTTTATATAGATATCGAAGGCTACGGCAGGAATGATCTTCGTCATATTCAATGCAGGTCTATTTGGAGTCAAAATGCTAAGAGAAATAGAAATTCAAACTGGCGAAGGTGTCAGATAACGACTGATCCTGCAGAGATTGACTACATAGAAAATATTTCAGCAAAAGAAACTATGATAAAACAGCTAGTTTAAAATTTATTGAAAATCGACTGAAATTACACAACAAACTGTTAATGTCTCGTTTGGCTCTATGTCAAACGTGATAATGAGCTTGCATTTGTTTATAATATTTTATAGTGATAACGATAACTGTCGTGCAACATCTCCGTGGAGCTTGCTATCAGAAGGCTTTACTAGATATATTTCATTTCATTTCTCTCAAACTGCGTTTGTTAAGATATTTCGCCATTTTAGGAGTTCGCATAATCATCAAATTAACTGGGACGGGGAATAATGTCATCATATTTCTTCTGTACTATTCAGCTAAGGTATAAGGAATGTGGTATTAGCCGGGCACCCGCTCACGATAGTTAAGCAGCGCTGGGCGTGGTCAGTAGTTGGATGGGTGACAATCTTGTGTAACGTTGAAAATGGACCCCAGTTAAAAATGGAACCGGTGTCTGTTTTCAGCTTGGTCCAGTTCCAACATACAGTTCCGGTATCGTTATCTTCTACTGTAAATCGACGTTCGACTTTAAATTTTGATTTTGCCCTTATGTATTTGAACACGAGGATATTGTTTTCTGTTTAAGTCATTTAGGTTTGATAATTTGAAACTTGAAATGAAGATAAAGCTTGGTCTGAATTTCAAATACCTATTTCCATTCAACATCCGCAGAAAGTTGATTCGGATAAGATATTGCTATATTTAACATTGGAAGGTTCCGGTCCTCTTAAAGATACAAAGTGTGGCATTCTTCTTTAAAATGGAAACCATCTAGTTCTACACATAACGAAAACATTTACTGGGTCAGCTTCTCAATCCAATTACTATGATATGTTTCTCTACCGTACAAAACTGTAAACAAGTCCCTCTTTGTGGCCAATGGTTCACTTCCGCTTGTGTTTTCATATGTTTCTTTCCTATATAGATAAACTCTCGTTGAATCCCGACCCTAAATAACCCAGCAGGCACGTGCGCTCACTAATGAAGCAGGTGGGGTCAGATATCGAGGTCGGCCATTTTGAGATAAGATACAATGTAAATATACTTTAATTGAATGTTATCGCCATAGTAACGAGTTCGGTAGCATGGTAACAAGAGTCGATGAATGTTTCAGAAGATAAACAATTCATGATCTATAAAGAAGTTCTTGGTGTGTGAGAATACATACATATTCTAGTAGGTCATTACAGTCTTGTCCGTGACCGGTTAGCTTACATAGGTGGGAGAATACATACATATTTTAGTAGGTCATTACAGAATTGTCCGTGACAGGTTAGCTTATATAGGTGTGTGAATACATACATATTCTAGTAGGTCATTACAGACTTGTCCGTGACAGGTTAGCTTACACAGGTGTGTGAATATATACATATTCTAGTAGGTCATTACAGTCTTGTCCGTGACTGGTTAGCTTATATAGGTGTGTGAATACATACATATTCTAGTAGGTCATTACAGTATTTACCGTGACTGGTTAGCTTATAAAGGTGTGTGAATACATACATATTCTAGTAGGTCATTACAGTATTGTCCGTGACTGGTTAGCTTACAAAGGGGTGAGAATACATACATATTCTAGTAGGTCATTACAGTATTGTCCGTGACTGGTTAGCTTATAAAGGTGTGTGAATACATACATATTCTAGTAGGTCATTACAGTATTGTCCGTGACTGGTTAGCTTATATAGGTGTGTGAATACATACATATTCTAGTAGGTCATTACAGTATTGTCCGTGACTGGTTAGCTTATATAGGTGTGTGAATATATACATGTTCTAGTAGGTCATTACAGTATTGTCCGTGACAGGTTAGCTTATATAGGTGTGTGAATACGTACATATTCTAGTAGGTCATTACAGTCTTGTCCGTGACTGGTTAGCTTATATAGGTGTGTGAATACATACATATTCTAGTAGGTCATTACAGTATTGTCCGTGACATGTTAGCTTATATAGGTGTGTGAATACGTACATATTCTAGTAGGTCATTACAGTCTTGTCCATGACAGGTTAGCTTATATAGGTGTGTGAATACGTACATATTCTAGTAGGTCATTACAGTCTTGTCCATGACAGGTTAGCTTATATAGGTGTGTGAATACATACATATTCTAGTAGGTCATTACAGTATTGTCCGTGACATGTTAGCTTTTATAGGTGTGTGAATATATACATATTCTAGAAGGTCATTACAGTCTTGTCCGTGACTGGTTAGCTTATATAGGTGTGTGAATACATACATATTCTAGTAGTCATTACAGTATTGTCCGTGACTGGTTAGCTTATATAGGTGTGTGAATATATACATATTCTAGTAGGTCATTACAGTATTGTCTGTGACTGGTTAGCTTATATAGGTGTGTGAATACATACATATTCTAGTAGGTCATTACAGTATTGTCCGTGACAGGTTAGCTTATATAGGTGTGTGAATACATACATATTCTAGTAGGTCACTACAGTATTGTCCGTGACTGGTTAGCTTATATAGGTGTGAGAATACATACATATTCTAGTAGGTCATTACAGACTTGTCCGTGACAGGTTAGCTTACATAGGTGTGTGAATATATACATATTCTAGTAGGTCATTACAGTATTGTCCGTGACAGGTTAGCTTATATAGGTGTGTGAATACATACATATTCTAGAAGGTCATTACAGTATTGTCCGTGACTGGTTAGCTTATATAGGTGTGAGAATACACACATATTTCAGTACATTGTAGGTCATTACGGTACTGTAGGAACGTAAACTATCGTGAAATCAACACATGGTCACCTGTGTAATAGTGGGGCAGTGGTGTCATCATACAGAAGCTTTGGTAGACACATATTTTTGAGTCCATGACTAATTTCTCTCTGTGACTTGTTAACTATACGATCCACTGTATAGTTTATAAACGGAATATTTATCAATGCCAATATATTTTGAAGTATGTCAGTGACTCGTTGTTTGCAAAAATTATCGATCATATAGGCCTACATTATAGGAACTGAGACGATTTCTCTCGCTCGAGATAGTTAACGTAGAAAATCAGATTGTGTTCTAAACGTGTTACAGTAAGACACATAAACGAAATAAATTGTGAAAATGTGTTATAATTTTTGGGTATCTGATTTCAATTCTGCCTGGTTGATTTAACTGTAACTAATTACTTTGAGTAAGTGGTCGGAATTCCTATTTTTCTTTGACAAAATGTCTGCATTTGAATGTAGGTTTGAATAACTGGTATCAATTCAGCTTCACAAGAATATTATACACATCATATCAGTTTCACGTATTGTACATGTACAATCGAGCCTTATTAGCTCACCATCATCAGATGGTGGCTATTCAAGTCACACGGCGTCCGTAGTCCGTGATCCGTCGTCAGTCCGTCCTTAAACAGTTCTTGTAATCGCTATTTCTTGAGAAATACTGGATGGAACCTTTTCAGGTGTCATTTGCATGTTCCCCGGGCCCTTAGTCCCTAGTTGTGCATTAACCAGTTTTTTAGCCGATCTTAAAATAATTTGGCCGATAGGCAGCCATCTTGGATTTTGCGTTAATAACTTGTGATGGATCTTTCTTGAGAAGTACTGATGGATGGGTCCTTCTCCTATTTCATATGCAGGTTCCCCTTGGTCCTATAGTTGTGCACAGTCCATTTTTGAGCTGATCAAATATCACTGCTTTGAATGGCTGAAAGGCAGCCATCTTGGATTTTGACAGTGATAGTTTAATGTATGATCGCTCCTTCAGGACCGACAGACATTTATCTTGTATTTTGACTATGAAAGCAAATTGTGGTATTTTTTTGAGAAATATGGGGATCTTCCTCATATTTATGCTGGTTATTCTTGGCACTGTGTACGTGTACTTAGTTGTGTTTCAGAGAAATAAAAATCCTGACAAAGACCTTTGTTTAACTATTGTTTATTTTGAAGGAAAATTTTAAAATAGAACTAAGATTTAATTCATAAATCACCATCAACCTCCATACATATGACAATCTCCACCACCACCACCAACATCACCACCACCACCAACATCACCACCACCACCAACATCATTACCACCACCACCACCATCACCAACATCACCACCACCACCACCACCACCACCACCGCCAACGCCACCGCCACCGCCACCAACATCACCACCATCACCACCACCGCCAACACCACCAACACCACCACCACCACCGCCAACATCACGATCACCAGACTGAAGTGACGGGGAGAGGCTAGGGTGATGTTGAGAAGCTAAGTTGACGGGAAGAGGACAAGGTGACGTGGAAAGACTGGAGTGAAGGGGAGAGTCTGGGGTGACGGGGAGAGGTTGTGGTGACGTGGATCCCGGACAAGCTGGGTTGACGGGGAGTTGACAAGGTGACTGGGAGAAGCTGGGTTGACGAGGAGAAGCTGAGTTGACGGGGAGAGACTGGAGTGACGGGTAGAAGCTCGGACTGGGTGATGAGGAGAAGCTGGTTGACAGGGAGAGGCTGGAGTGACTGGGGAGGACTAGAATGATAAGGAGAAGCTGGTTGACAGGGAGAGGCTTGGGTGACGTAAGTTTGTTCCGAACAGTTCAATTATAGATTTTTAAAAAATCACTTGTACACAGCCGTTATTTTGAGAAACAAATTGTACCATTTTAAAAGTAAATGCAAATTTTGTACATCTGCCAATCATAGCCTATCAAACACCTGAATGATTTAGAACAAAATTTTGTATCAATCAAAAGATTAATTCCCCACAAAAGTTTGGCAGAAGAAAAATGATACTGAAAAAAAGATATGGAAGAAAAACAGGGTGTTTTCATTGATCACTTTGGTGTAAATTGAAGCAACATATTTTGATTGTATTACATGTAGTGTTTTAGGTACGAGTGATGCATCATATAGAGAATATATGTATGTAATGATAATATCCTATGTAAGCCCACACTTTGTTCTGGAGACAGCAAGATATCTGTTTTCACTTGTGACGAGCTCATGACAGTGATTACGTCTCATATTAAAATGCATTTAATATGCTGTTTAGACCATATATGTTAGCAACGAGTTTAGCGACGTAGCAATTTCGTTATTGGAGGGAAGTCGATGTTTCTGGAGAAGCACCACCGACTACTGGTGACTGCCCTGCGTGGGTCCTCGGGTCTGTTGCCAGGGGTGGAATGGGAGCGCCACCGGCCAGTGTCCGTTTGCCCCCTCGTCGGTGTTGGGGTCCCTATAGCCAGCCAGGAGTTGGAATACTGAGGGACACTTCACGTTCCTTGCCGCTCAACCCAAGCTGATGCCTGATTCCCTTTCCCCTGTTGGTCTACCCCACCATCCACCCTTTAACACACTTGTTATAAAGAAAATGGGATATCTAAAACATTGGTGTAAACTCATTTGCATATATATTGCCTTGTATCTAATAAGAAAAGTCTGTTTAATCAAAAACTGCACATGATGCTACATGTCACGTTTATTTTAGAATCAACTAAATTCACTTTTCTGTTGAATTGACGAGTTGAAAATGAAATGTCGTTTTAAATCATTCAAGTTTTAAATTAATTAAGTTTTTACTTAAAGTATGTCCTTCAGTGTTATCTCCCCTGTCGCACCCTGTGGACGTATGGTGTACGTTTGACTGTTACTCTTACTATTATCTCCCCTACGCAAGTCTGTTCATCAAAAAAACCGACAGACAATTTTAAATATAAAATGTATATGTTTTGCTTTTACCACACAATATCGGTCATTTTAAATTCGATGCATTTCTACAACACAGTGTCGGTGAGATTTTGGTCGTTTATAAAAAAAAAATGCTGTCTAGACACGCCGTCATGACGTGTCGCGAAAACATGCACGGGTTGTCACGTGAACACAGTTCTCATTTCGACGCTTTCTCTATCAGAATACACCTGCTTGAGCACTGTTAACCAATCAGAGATGACCGTTAAATTGCACGTGGGGGTATCTCACAACCTCGGACAGGATGCAGTAGGTCGCGATCGATTAATTGGTAGAAATAGGTTTACAGCATACCATCAATATATTGGTGATATTTAAATGACAAAAACTACAGGGATTATAAGAACATTGATTACACATTCGCGCAAGTGGTCTAGTTAGTCTTATGAAAACTGGTTACGAGAATGTATTTTGTCAATGTAAGACATCAATGCTGACCAAATAGTAAAAAATAGTCGTGTACAATTACAATAAGCAATTGGTGAAATCTCATTCAAAACTATCAACGTCCCCCTCTTTCCGGGCTCAATACCAGGTATTTGCCCTCGAACCATAAATAAGGACATGTATGCATATTATACACGTGTCAAATAGTAGTTACATCTTTAAGTTGCAATCTGAGTCCTATTTTACAAAATATAAGGTTTCCTTCTGAGTCGCCGTAAACCGTTCATTATAATTAAATATTACAAGTAGATACTAATCATAAGTAACAAAATTGATATACGACCTCTATATTTCTTCCATTATTTTCCCCATGTTCATTTTGGTAATATCTGTTTTTCGATTTTTGAAAAATTCTGCCATACAAGTGAAGTATATTTGATATTAAACGGCAAACCATTGAATTTTCTTTTTATTACATTTCAAAAGAGGCCTTAAAATACTTTTACTTTTTTTTTCTTTACTTGCCTACTGGAAAGTGCAGAAGCTAGGCCTAATCCGTCGAATTCACAACCGATCGGGTATACACACTAGACAGCTGATTGGAATAAATTGATCGGAAAAGTTGAACCATTAGTCTCATCTTCCAATTCATTTATTATTAAATTCTGTAGCAGTACATGTATCTCCTCAATATCTACTGTTGTTGCCATTTCTTCAAGATCGTTTTTCCCCAATAGACAAGTAAAATAACGACCCCGGGTAACTTTTGCCACAGGTAGAGTAATGACCCCGAGTATTTTTTTTTTTTTTTTTCCGGGTCACTTTTTCACGTTACACTGACAAAACCTTATATTTGCAATGCAAAATCTTACATTTTCACTGCAAAATCACATAATTTCACTGCTCATCTCTGCAGTGAAAATTCAAGTTTTATCAGGGACGTATTACATACATGTATACGCCCCTGGTTTTATCAGTTTGATAATTTTCTATATTTCACAGTCTAAAATGTAATAACTAAGAACTTTGATCTATTGACTATGGATTGTACATATATACGACAGCGTCATGATATGCGCATGCTACTGCTACTATTTAATTACTTGTTATATTTAAACTGTTTTAACTTTGAGAAATTTGAGACCAGACCAATGACACCAGACCAGACCAGACCATGTTTTATAATATGCCTCTTTTTTTCAATAAGGCCCAGGAAACATTTCTGATTTCCAATGACAGAAACGTCAAATCTATCAACTTGTACAATAAATAAGTTTATTTTAATTTTCTATAAATAGTGAAGTGGTGATACATGTATTTCTCCGCTGATAAGTTTATTTTACCACACTAAGGACTCTTTATTTGCATAAAGCAGATCTCATGACGTAGAATATAAATTCACTTTTTTATTATGAAATTTCCGGAAATGAAGACCGCTTCCATTCCGAGTTTAGTTTTCGCTTCTAAGAAAATGGCGGATTCTTCAAATGATTGTGCAAGTTGTAAACAAACATGATTGCCCAATAGAACGCTTATATGGAATGGTAATATGACGCTCTAATTAATGCATTAGCTAAGTTGGTATTTATATACCCCTATTCTGTCATCTTTATATTGGTGTTTGTCATTCAAACGGAGTTCTGTTGATATGAATAATGCGGTCGTTTGTCTGTTCGGTTTTCTGTTTGACCGATTTGGTAATTTAGGATATGAATGCTAGAGTAAAGAGTGATTTAGCCATTTATGTACTTTATTTACCATAAGGATGCTTGAGTGCGTCTCGTACCTACAGTCTGTTAACTTTGAATTTCGAAAATCACAGTCAATCAAGCAATATGTTTTATTGATGTAGGGGAGACAACTCCCCAAAGCGTACCACTGTGACACCGACAACCGGCCAAGCCAAGTGATGTATTGCTTTTAAATATATTATGCGATTAATATAAATGACACTTCTGAAAATATGCATTTAAAATATGACTTTTTGACCATAATTATTTATGCCAGTTTTAATGCTAAATGCAGGGATACAGTTTTGAATTTTCAACGAGATTTTCAGGAAAAATATGGGTAAACATCCCAAAATCTCGCCCCAGTGATCTGTGTGATGAGAGGAATGATACAAGACAGAACCTACGTATACTTAAAAATTAAATGTAGTACCAGGGATATATATGTAGTGGAACTGGACTGGGTAGATCATCGGCCGACCAGGTAGCTCAGTTGGCCATGGTAGAGCGTTCGTCTAGAGTTCGGGTTCGAATCCCGGTCTGTACGCCACATTTTCTCTTACTCCTGTTACAATATTGACGAGCTTGACAACCCTTGTTTAAAGCATTGAGAGTAAGCTAATTAGCAAGGGGATATACAATCTTGTAAATATTTGTCTTCGGGGGGGGGGGGGGCGAAGACTTGGAGAAAAGGAGGGAGCTCGAGCAATGTAGCGGAACTGGACTGGGTCGATCATCGGGCGACCAGGTAGCTCAGTTGGTAGAGTGTTCGTCTAGAGTGCTGGGTTCGAATCCCGTCTGGCCATGCTTTTTTCCTCTCCTGTTACATATAAATATTAATATATTACATCCCTGCTAGGCTACTAGTAGTAATTAAATATAATTACAGGCCTCATATAGACCCGATTCAATGTATAAAAATTGTTTCGTCATCTAGAGCTATAAATTATCACAGCTAGGCTAGACCCAAGTTTGAAGTTGAACCTGGAGCCTTGAAAATTTCAAACAGATGCTCAACCAATTGAGCAGTCTAGATAGATCTGGTCACTGTCAAGAGTCAAGAATTGAAACTTTATGTAAAGCTGCATAAATGCAACATATTTACTTTAGCAATGTAGTGATATTCTTGTGTATATATATATATATTCCGTTTTTTTTTAAAACTATTTTATGCAGGACGTCTGTTAGGAAATTAAAGAATCTTTCTTTTCTCGAACTATATCACAGATTGGAACATCCTTCAGACTAAAATTGTCTCTTCATACTCTCTATCTTCATTCAAATATGCCATCTCAGACCATCAATACTAATTCTGTTCTGGACTCACACAACTAAATAATTTACTATATGTTATTACTAAGCTTTCGAGCTAATAACTTTAATATTTGAAGTACAACACTTGTGAAAACTGCCTAAATTCACAGATACATACATGACAAAGGCTTCAAGGGGCATTTAATGAGGAGTTTACTGGCATATTAGCTTGCTACAGGCGTCTGCTTCGGACAACCGGAAATTTACATGTCAAACCAGTGAAATGAGACGGGAACACCCTCTGACTTTTGACCCCATATCAATCCGCCATCACATATCGAAATCTACCAAAAGTATATATTTTTGTAAAGTTAAATATCTACAGATTTCATTCAATGCAGAATATGTCAACAATTACCTATTTAAATTACCCAGAATCACTGTACTTAGCCGGAACAAATTTTCAGTAGGGACTACAAACGTATGAAACACTTCGTGATAGGCTGATTTAGTTGTGTGAGTCCTTTAAAGGGCCCTAAACCTTTCAGATGTTGAAATAAAGTTTACTAACTGAAAGTATATACATTTCCGAGTAAAATGGTGAAGTTTGGTTGAAATTGAATAAAAAATTATGAAGAAAACCCAAGTTATTGCACCTAATGTACACTTGCTATTCAGAGCTAGCACCAGAAATTTCTCGTTTCTTTTGCATAACATTTACCTCTAGCACCTCAGTTAAGCACACACTTAGCAATTCCATATTTTGCACAAAGATCAAATACGCTTACCGCTCAAATGTTTTTGAAAAGAAATCTTGTTACCTCAGTTTCTGTTAATTTTAAAGTCTCTGCAGTAATTAATTTTTATTTTAAGTATTTTTTTATTTAATTTCAACAATTAAACACACTTAGAATTCACACACAACTTCAAACTTCTACAGAAAACATGAGTCATAAACGGTTATCAGATATCCACCTTAACTGTTTATCTATCAATTACACCAGCTTACATTTAGCACTTCTAGCTCCCCGGGGTGCCTCCATTTTACAGGGAGAATATTGGGGGTAGGGGAGATATAATGCTATAAACGGCTTATTGTATGAGTAAACAAAGTACACAAACGCATTAAATCAATAAACAAGATGTTGAACAAGGTATATATTGTGACAGGAATAAAGTTATATCTACAATTTACTGAAAATATGGAATATAAGTTGGATTTAGCCACCAAAACATGTACGTGACACATACACATATATAAACTCACATGTGCAATATTTATACAAGCTTATTATGTGATTGTTCTAGTTATTGCTTTCTTAGGATTATAAAACACGCATACATTTATAATTTGCATGAAGGAAGAAGCCTGAGAATGACTGGGCAGAGTTGGAACGGGGTTTGGGGGGGGGGGGGGGGGAGGGGTGAAGACAGCACACTAGATCTTTGTTCTATCAAAATTTGGATGCTAAAACCTGGTATACATATCAGTTAAGTTTTATTAACACGCACGCAGATTAATTATCACAGTTAATTGAACCAAACTTAATTAAAAACGTGAGTATGATGGTCAGTCCAACAATACAGGCTTCAACACAGGGCCATGTTTTGCCAGATTTTAAATAATTTTGAAGTTTTTTTGTCAAATTAAATATTTTTACACACTAAAAAATGTGCAAACACTCAATGACAGTGGTTGTCTTTGAAAAAAAAATATCCGGAAGCACAGAAAATGTTATATAGGTCAAGCACATGGCTAGTTCAATTAAAGGACTCACACAACTAAATAATTTACTATATGTTATTACTAAGCTTTCGAGCTAATAACTTTAATATTTGAAGTACAACACTTGTGAAAACTGCCTAAATTCACAGATACATACATGACAAAGGCTTCAAGGGGCATTTAATGAGGAGTTTACTGGCATATTAGCTTGCTACAGGCGTCTGCTTCGGACAACCGGAAATTTACATGTCAAACCAGTGAAATGAGACGGGAACACCCTCTGACTTTTGACCCCATATCAATCCGCCATCACATATCGAAATCTACCAAAAGTATATATTTTTGTAAAGTTAAATATCTACAGATTTCATTCAATGCAGAATATGTCAACAATTACCTATTTAAATTACCCAGAATCACTGTACTTAGCCGGAACAAATTTTCAGTAGGGACTACAAACGTATGAAACACTTCGTGATAGGCTGATTTAGTTGTGTGAGTCCTTTAATCTCCCTTTCATAGCGCTTCATCCCGGCATATATGACATACATTAACCTTCTCCATGTTGAAGTAGGTCATTAACAGGTAGAAGTAGAAATATAAAAGTTGTGTATTGATTTAGCTAGCTAGGTTGCCTTACAAGCGTGAGCTGTAATGAATTTCCCTTTAGCTCAGTCGGTAGAGCATCGGACTGGAGAGCCAAGAGTCGCAGGTTCAGGCTCCAGCGATGACACAATCTTTATCACTTTTCCTTATCCTGTTACAAACTGGTGCTGATAACCCGTCCCGTTTCAAGGGAGAATCATTGGCAGGGAGTCAAAAAGCCTTGGTTGGAGATTAAGTAAAAGGAGGGAATAATGTAAAAAATGTACATTTATTATAGCCTATTATATATATAATTAGGTTGCCTTACCAGCGTGAGTTGTAGGGAATTTCCCTTGAGCTCAGTAGGTAGAGCATCAGGCTGGAGAGACAAGGGTCACAGGTTCGAGCTCTAACGTCCAGTAGCGACAGCACTATCTTTATCACTTTTCCTCGTCCTAAATTACCCCTGGACTGTATCAAAGTAACTTTTAACAATATCACAGTACATACAGACAGTAACAATCAGATATTATATTCAGATATATATATATTTATTACATTTTTGCCAGTGAAATATAGAAATTTATCAAACTAATGAATATCGTTATGTACACTAATGTCGTGTGTATTAAAAAGAGACAATGAATTCAAAAATAGAAACACAAAGATTAAATAAAAAAGGCTTCATTAGAAATGATATCACACATAACTATATAGTGTATGGTAAACAAAATCAAAGGGGGACAACTCAAACCACATTGCATGTCAGGTTGTGCAAATAGCACATCAGAGTTCATTTGGTAGGCTGTTCCACACCTGGGAAGACGTAAAACAAGGTGGAGGTATTCACCTTGGGAAACTTAACAAGGTAATCTTGTCTTAGATTGTAAATAAATTCTTTCCCCTCAACAAAATTTTGTAAAATAGATGGTGAAATACCTTTTAAAATCATAAAAAGCTCGGACGCCATACATTTTATATGTACATGTGTTGCATGTAAAAAAATCCAGATTGTGTTTTCTTAGAATATCATCGACTGTGAAAACGTGATCATCAGCTAACAGACCATTGACTCAGTCCATTTCATTTAATTTAATTTATTTTCATAACATACCCGGTATTAAACTGACCTACAAATGAATGGCGCTAGCGTTGCCCATGACCTTCCTGTCTTGTTTCGTTCCAATTCAATATTTATCAAATATTACATGGCACTGAGAGCAATATAGGAGTTTATGGACTAGTCAGTCACACAAAAATAGTCCATAAACTCCAATGTTACCCAAAGTGACATGCAATATTTGTTATATTATACCGAATCTACCCAACACAACCACATAATATGCAATAAAAACAGAGCATTAGGTCAGACACCATTTCTGTCTGGAATAATGACGTCACTTCATTATCTATAATGTCATCCTACAATTATGACGTCAAAATGTAAAGCGTCGGCCCGTAGTCCTTGACTCCGGGTCAATATACGAAAATATTGACCAGAGCAACTACTACAATTATATAGGCACTTATAAATGAATGAGGTATAATATTAGCACATAGCAACTTCAGTTTTTGACAGATTTTTATTAAACTGAACACATTTTCTATTTTTTATATACAAACTTTTGTTCAAACATATTGTATTTGCAGTTTTTATTAGAAAGGAAAATGAAAATGTTGTTAGTGTCATAAACCTGTCAGAAAACGAACTGATTAAAATACAGCTCTTCATTACACTTACGCTATGAATAAAGTGTATTGAAGAGCTGTATTTGAATCAAGTTTTTCAGTAAAAGTGTTGTTGTTTTAATTTTTATTTTGAGAAGTTTTGAATAGATTAACTGGATGTTGGTTAATTTACATTTATCTATGTCATAATTATGGTAACCAAAATAAAGTACATTGTATAACTATATTATTACATATTTTACAGAAATCATGGAAAAGCCCCCTGCTACAGATATACTTGGCTGGTATGTAAACAAACTATACAAAAAGGCATTGGATCATTGTCTCCAACAGTCAACAGATATACCTGTAGGTCAAGGTCAAGTCTACAGCGGTCAAGGTCACAGTGCCAACTACGTCAGGAGTCCAGGTTCTAACTCCATGTTGAACGGTGACCTGTCAATGTGTACAAGAGCAGTACATAAGGATGACCCCTATCAGGGTAGGAAAGGTCATGACCCCTATCAGTGTCGAAAAGGTCAAGGTGAGAAGTCAAACATTCAGAGTCATGTCTCAAGATCTACTGAGGTAGTAAAACAAAGACAAATTACTGAACATCTTAAAAGTACTTCTCAAGAAATGTACTATAGACAGCAACAATGTTCAAGGAGGCTCCATGAGAATACGATCCTGTCTGAAAGAAGATACACAGTTAACATTAATAGTGATTCTTATGTGGGTGAATCAGATACTACAGGACATTGTAACATAGGAAGACAGCACATGAATGAGAGAGAAAACTACAGCGTAAATAGTTTAAAACTAGAAAGGGATACAACATCCAGTTTAAAATCTAATAAGGGTTTTTATGGACAAAAAGATGGATACAGTCAGCAAAATCTTAAGTGTAGTAGGGATAGACACCATGAATCGGAGTTGAGTCCGGTTGTGACACATGACCTTAATTCTTGGGGTCAAAGGACAAAACTCCCAGTTTTCAAAGAAATTGATGATGTGAGAAATAGTAGATGTGAAATGCTGAATAAAGATGTTCACACATTGAACTTGAAGCCACAGGAGACAGACATGTTATGGTTCAGACATTCGGTTCAACCCCAGCAGACTAATATACAGGGGCCTATAAGTCGACCATCATTCAGCAAAGATGATAGTGAGCTTGGTCGTCAACAATCTCATTTCACAGATCGTAGAAAATTTGGAGTTCCTTCAAATCCTTCTTTGAACAAGGAAAAAGAATCAAACAATTTGATTCCGTGTCAACATTCTGATTCTGTCAACAAGGGAAAAGGATTGTCGCAGTGTTCTTGTTCACATCAATACTCTGTCACGATAGACAGCAAAGGATCAGAAAGCACTTCCCCACATCACCATTCAGTCAACACTAACACACAGTTCCTGCCATGTGCTTCCTCAGATGACAGCCCTGTGACTAAGACGTCTATAGACCCCAAAAAGGCGCAAACGTTTAAATCTTCTATTTTCTTCAGTTTGAAATCAAATCACAATTCAGATCAGGGTCTGTCACCTGAACAGTCCTGCATTGTCATAGATCACACTAAAGGTGAACAGAATATTTGTGAGGGAGTTTACAGCGCAGACCATAGTCTTCAACCTCGAACATTAAATACGTGTGATGTTCAACCACGCATTGGTGATTTGGAACCTTGTGAGCAGTTGAAGCCAGCTACGGAATCACCTGCGTCTTCCCGTAGTCCTAAGGCCGCATCTCATCAGGCCAATTCTGAGGATACTTCTGCAGAATGTAAGTTAAAATACATCAGAAAAGAGATCTCATTAATAGTTCTTCAATTTTAAGTAAATTATATTTGCCAACTATTTATAATACAAGAGTATTTTCATTATCAAAGTTTTAAATACTGAATTGACTATAAATAATGCATTCAGGATAGTTGATCATGTTCATAAATTAGTTTAAGTAATAACATACAGTATGATACTAGGCCATAATTCTTCCATTGTTTATTTAATACTGTGACAGTGTAGAGGTTTTCATTCAATGATTGAGTTTGTGAAAATAAAAAAGTTACACATTTGTTGAAACAAATCACTCTACCTGTAACCACATACATGTACATTATATTCCTATAGGTTTACAGAGCTTAGAAAAAGAATCAACACAAATTCCATTAGGTCCTAATGAAAGATTGAAGGCTGCTCCAAATTCATCGACTACTCCCTCAACCAGCACTGCTTCGGAAAATCCTTTTAGTCTCCTTCAAATCTCATCCCACAAAGTCCCATCAGCCGGTGACACGGAACCAGTGATTTCTGTGGTTCCGGTGCCTAACTCAGTCCATGTGGTGCCGCTGTCTGATGAAAACCTGAAGCTTCATGAGGTTCTATCTGGCTCCTCCCCTAGTCAGGACAATGGGGCTGACAGCGATAGTGGGGACAGCTGTAAATCTGGCGTTGTCATCAAACCTGGTAGGTGCATCAAACTATCAATACAGTAGGCGGATGGAGAATGTTTTCTGAGATAATCATACATTTCTATGATGGACGATAAGGGGACATAACCATATATTTCTACATGTATGTTTCTATGATGGAAGATAAGGGGACATAACCATATATTTCTATGTTTCTATGATGGAAGATAAGGGGACATAACTGATTTTGATCCCTCTGTCTACACTCTGCACACGACTTATAGAAGTCTCATATCTTTTCATTATTAAGAGGTAATGATTTTGAACATTCGATAGGAAATATACCACATTTGATGACTTGGCTGTTGACCTTTTGACATACTTAATAATTTAAGGGTTTCCATCAAATATCAAACTTAAACATTTTTTCATTAGATTTTGATAAAATTTGGTTTATTTCTTTATCCTAATGAGATCTTAAATGAGTTTGATATTGGAAAGAATCCATCAATATTTGCCATAATAATGGAATTATGTCTTTGATTTTGTTAAATAACTTATTTTTACCAGTAGATTTGTTTTGGCAAAAATGCTTTTCAGTTGAATGTCCTAGCCCTCATGTTTCATTTTGTGATGTGTAAAATAAAACTCAGCAAATAATTTCCTGACAGAAAATTGCAAAATTCAACAACTATACAGTAACATGGTTTTGTTCCCGTTTTTAAGTGTAGAATATTGAGGTACAGTGTACCACTGAAAGGTGACTGTGACCATATATATATATATCCAGAGATGTCTGATAAGTTCACGCTTATGTATTACAGGTCATTCAAACCAGAAAAGAAAGAGATCACTCAGTGAGGACAAAAAAGGGTAAGCTTTACAGGTGTTGTGTTTCACCCAGTAAAGGAGGACAGGGGTACTGCACTTACTTAACACATATACAGGGAAAAGTTTCCATTGGAAATGTTAGAAATAAAGTGTGATTTCCTTTCTTTGGAAAAAAGTCTTTAAAGATTGTATTTCCAGGTCAGTGAGATATAAAGGAACTTTATGTAGGTTTAATTATAATTAGCACATCAATCCTCCCTCTGCAGACTTGATTTCTTAACTGATTGTCACAAACCATCACACATACAATGTATATATAGATGTTCACAAACATAGCTTCTTGTATGAGTTTGTATTTTAAACTTCTGCAGCAGTCAACAACTAGGTCACTGCATGCTGTAACTATACCAGGGAAAATAAAATTTGGCTTCATCACTCTAGAGACTTCAATTTTTAAGCGATTGTCACAAAACTTACACAAGTGTTCACAAACATCACCTGTTATACACGTTAGCATTTCACAAGGGTATTGGGATGCTTTGTTTTAACAGACTGAAAAGCGTCAAATATTTACATAATTTTTGTTTTGTATGTATTTATATCCATTTATTCTGATGATTATTGACAAAACTGCATAAAAGTTTATTGACATCCATTATTCATTTTGAAAGAAAAAACACTTATCTGATCAAGTTTGGATGACAGTGATACCAGTATTCTCACTTTATCAGGTTTGCCATAAAATTATAGAAACAGATAATGCAGTCGTTCATCAATCAATTAACACAATGTCATGTTGTTCCGATTGCAAACCAAAATAGGATTTTAAGTTGATTGCCCATCACTATTAGACACTAACGTTTACAACATTAATGTGTATCATATTTGTGTAAACTTTTTCTAGGAAGAAAAGAAAATCCAGTGGTACAACTGGAGATAAAATCCACAAGTCATCAAAGACGAGGACATCAGTCCAGGGAAATAGGAAGCTGGCGAGTGTCCCAGGAAAATTTAGTCGGAGCAGAAACACAGACAAAAACTCTAAAAAAAAGGAAAAGCGTTTTGCTGATATTCGGTGTACGCCACTAAGGAGTTGTCAAAGGAAATCTGCAAATGTAACGTCCAAACTTGGTGATTCAAAAACAACAGAAAAGAAGAAGGATAAAAATGCATTACAAACTCAAGATAAATCAAACAAAAAAACCAATTCAGAAATGTCACACAAAAAAACTAATTCAGAAAAGTCACACAAAAAAGCGAATTCAGAAAAGTCAGAACATTTGAAGCAGTGTATAGGGCGTGAGATCAGTATATTAAAAGCTCATGAAGATCAGGCGATGTCCATCCATTCAGAGAGTGTGAGTCATTCCATAGATTCCAAGAGGCTCTCCAGTTTGGCATTTCTGGACCTGAAGGATTTGGTACAAGTGCCTGAACCATGCAAGTCCCTAGAGAACCAGTCGGTGTACATGTCTAGGAAACATGTTGGAGGGGTGTGGAACTCCATAGTGAAAAAATAGCTACAGTATCAAACACTTTCAGACAACAATCGTCAAATAAAGATTACTTTTACAAATACTTCTATAACTAAATAATTAGTGAATATAATGATTATTATATATCATCAAAATTTATAGTTACAAATACTTTTTACATTCATTAAAATGTGTATCTAGTGAATCTAGTTCTAGATGAAGATACATGTACAAGTTGTATTGCCAAAGACAATGTCTTATATAATATGCACAGCTGAATTATACTGGTGCATACTTTGTGTACGCTTTTCCACAAGACCTAGCACTGTTATCATGCTATCACATGTTGGTTAATGTTTAACCGTAACAGAATATAATACCTATCATAATTGTTAATAAAAACAATGTTTAATAGATATAATAAATTAATTTTAGAAAGAAATCCTTTATGTTGAATATATTTTTGTAATTGTTATCATAATTGCTTGCATCTGGTCTTATACAGGTCAAACTCTGCAGTCCATCAGAGTTCCTTCAAGCAAACTTAAAGAGGGATAAAACTCCTAAAGCACTCGCACCCCGAGAGTTTTCAAGCTTATAAATGAGGCCAGTCAAATTACTTTTACAAAGCAGTTTCATCTAGTAATGGTCGGGTGGTGCAGTGGATAGCACACTTGTCTTTCAACAAGGCGGCCAGGGTTCAATTCCCCAACCTTACATGAAAAGGTATTGGGGGAGGGGTCACCTGCCTGACCATGTGGGTTTTCTTTGGGTACTCAAGTTTTCTCCCACAATAAGACCCCTCACAGGCTAACATCCGGGCCAACAAGAGTGATTAATATGAGTTGGATAACTTGTTTCTGTATAACTGTATTTGATGTCGGACACATGGACTTAATTATAAAACTTATTATGATGCCCTTCAATTACGGGTCTCTCTCACAACATTTTTATATCTAGAGATTTCCAACATAATATGGACATTCAAAAGCCATCTTTATTGTTGTGAGTCCTACTGTCAATAAAATATTGTATTTCTTCAATGATTTTTCATATGTAAGCTTACTACAATCTAGAGGTCAAAAGTCGTAAATGTTATTCAACTTCCCCATAAGATTTTGTAAAACCAGGTATTGACTTTTAAAAATTTAGTTTTTGTTAATCAATTTTAGTTGAAAATTGATGAAATAACATAAATAAAAAATATTAAATTTGTCTTTGAAACAATTTAATATAAACCCATTTCATAGAATTCTAACCAAGATGACTTAATTAGCCAACAAAAAGTTTATTGCAAAACTTAGCTAACTACATGTATCTTTGTGAACAATATCTCAACAACAGGGTCAAATATATTCTAATAGGATAATACAATTTCATTACCTGGAAACTAATAAAAGTAAGGTGAAAGACTTTAGGCCACTTCAGCTGAAGGATATAGTATACACAGAATATAAATATATTTATCGGGCCCAAACAAAAATGTATGTTTCAAGTACCATGCCAGCTGACTCAAGTGCCAAAAAA
This sequence comes from Mimachlamys varia, assembly GCA_947623455.1. Lineage (NCBI taxonomy): Eukaryota > Metazoa > Mollusca > Bivalvia > Pectinida > Pectinidae > Mimachlamys > Mimachlamys varia. The sequence goes on from OX392541.1 coordinate 43,619,462, forward strand.
TGTGACTTTAAATTTATATTTAACACCTCATTATTTTATGTATGAAAACCACATTTCTATTAATTCCATGCTATTTTTTCAAATGCCTAAATATTTCGTTAAAATGAACACCATTAGTAATAACTATGTTTGGTGATTTTTTCTGTTTTTCAAATCAGCTTCCACCCCATGGCCAACCCTAACAATGTTAGACTTCCTAAAACATTTTTAATTGTTATTTGTTTTGTTTTTTGTTTGTTGAATAAATATCGCCTTCTGATTTTCACCCTTCTGAAGAAAATGTTAAATTGATTATCTAGTATCAATTTCGTTTTTGAAATGGTCTGATAAAAAAAATTACGCGACCTCAAGCAGCTTCTAAGGCTAGTATTCTTTCCGCATTGTTTGGGTTTTTCGTTCCGTAATTTTACGTTACCGATCACAGCTAAGCAACCGTAAACTTCCGGTTACAATTTAATCGGACGTACTGATGAGCTGTTTAATTCTATCTATCGAGACAGGATCAGAATGTCGCGACCTTCCACATCGAAAAAGCCGGTCAACCCTCATGAAACGATTGAACGTATGCTAAACAAAACTACCCTATCTACACAGCGAGTCGCGCACCGGCAAATAGTTGGTGAGTGCCCCTTGAAACCCCACTTGATAAGAGCTAAGATACAGATAGCTTTCGATCTCAGCTGTAACCGCTAGGGAGTCGTTTAATTTACTTCTTAACAGCTGAATTATATTGACACGTTAAGTGATTGGAACATGTTAACTATCGAGATTTTGGAACAATAAAATGGTGTAAATCTTATCTGTAGTTTTAAAATGCAGTTGATTCGGTCCTTTTAAAGTCCCGGTGTGTTATCGGACTCGGGATCAATCGTATCAAAGAAAGTAAATACTGGGTTAGCAGTGTGTTTCAATTTACTAACACATGTATAATTTAACGTCAGCTTGGTCAACTACATGAGGTGTTTACAGGGTTTAAAGGAGATTAATGTTGGTAGATCAACTGATTACAACAGGTGATATTGTGAGTTTTCTTATAATGATATCAAAGTGCTATGTTCCCTTTTTTCATGAAATAATGATTTGATACTTTATCCATATTTTCATGTTTAAAAACAAAAACAAGACCAATTGATAATATTGACAAAAAATCTTTAAATTTGAAATGTATTTGTAGCATGAATGTTTGAAGAAATATTTTGTTTAGTTACATGTATAAAATGCTCCAGGTTCTGATATGTGATATATACTGTACCTTACTGTACAGTACAGTAATTGATACTCATACTTTTATAACAATGCCTTGTAGACTTTTGTGATCATATTTCATTATAATTTGATTTGAAACTAGATCTTCAATGTAGTTGGAAATCATTCAAGTTTTATCATATCATATTTCATATTGAAATATGGATTAACCACATTTATAATTATGAAATAAACATAATAAGACTTTTGAAGTATTTGATGATCTCAGTCCAGAGGCTACTGTTAAAACATTCATATTGAGTGCCAAACCACAGGTACTAGCCTCGTCTGTCGATTATAGAATGATATGGGTATGAGTGTGTTGACAGATGAAGCTAATACCTGTAGCCAAACTATATTTCCATAATTCATAGGGCCCAAAATTTATCTCTAGTTAAATTGGACATGGTTAAATTTTTTAAAGCAATGTTTGATAGATGTCACTCTAACCCAAAAATTTCTGCCCTTGTCTGGGATTGTGAAGGATGAGCTGTATGGGGCATTTACCACTGGTTTAGAAATACCTATTGGCCATTTGTTTTAATATCAATACATTTTATTGTCAAATAAGCCAAAGGATAAGGCATCAGGCAAAGCCTTTTTAAGCCTTCTCCATACAACTTAGGTATGTAACAAGCAATGATATAAACAATAAGTACATGAATGTAAACAATACGAGTATAGCGTATCTCCAAGCCCCTACCAGTAATAGTTATGTACGCTATTCAAATCTTTGCGTTTCAATATTATATTTTTATATACATGTTAATAAAAATGAATTTATTTCCTCATCGCAATAATGACATCCATGTAACAAGGTGCTGATGTTAAAATGATCATGGTTGATATTTGGGTTTATAAGCCGAGTGCTAAGTATAATTTGTAAATTGTTGAATAATGGACATACTAAAAAGTAAGATTTCCATTTTTTATGGTCTCTGATAATTTTTAATATTGTGCATATGGCCCATGGTCCCTTTTTCCTTCCTAACCCCTGCCTCTTTAAGCTTTTTTATCATAGTCTATAGATTTGCACCCTTTCATAAGTTATGCAGTGATCTACATTGTAGAGTATATTTCACCTATAGATTAATAGTGTCCCTTACACTTGGCATATTTTGTATGTTTCTCCAGGGATGGCCATGCAAGTATGATGCACTGAAACACTGAGTATCCCGTTCCACTCCTATAGAGTTTGGCCCTTTGTTTACCATTTGTTCACTTTCATCTATGTCCAGGGTATATTTCCTTTAGGGTGGTTCCATGGTGCCCATCCTCGATATCTAGGGGTTACGCTCGCCTAGAAACGAGGATAATAGTAACCCCTGGATATCTAGGGGTTACGCTCACCTAGAACGGGGGTAATAGTAACCCCTGGATATCTAGGATGGATGGTGCCTGTCACCAAGCAAACAAATAAGGCAACCAGAGTTTGATTCACCAGTTTGACGAGGAAATTTAATGTGTATTGGGTCGATCACATGCCTGGCCAAGTTTAAGTTTTCTGCGGGTGCCTAATTTCCTTCAATGTCAAGACCCCTAGCACACTAACCTCCCTGCTATCAAGAATGATTAACATCTGTTAATATATGTCGTTTCATAAATGTAAAATAGACAGAATTTACATTACAATTTTACCCTCTCACACAGTATATTCCAAATATGTACTAGGTCTCTGAAGAGATATGGTCCTTTGTTAACCATTCATAATTTATGGTATGATAATACATATATATATTGTCACCTACAATTGTCAGATTTTGTATGTGTGTACCTCCAGAATCCAGCATGCTTATTCTCAAATGAGGTCAAGCCTTATAGAGAGTTGTTGCCCTTTGTTCAGAATCTGTCACCTTATCTGGGACATAGGTACTTTTCAGTTCAAAATATTTTATTATTTTGTATACCAAATATTTCAATCTTTCTGTTATTAAAGATATGGAGGGTCATGTTTTCCATTGGCCCATTTTACCAAAAATGTATGTATTTTTATTAATTATGGAATGGTCATGCACACTAATATGTTCATCTAAGGATTATTTTCAGTAAAACCATTAGGCCTACATGAATTAAGTTTTTGCCAGATTAAGAAACTGAATTAACATTAGCTTCTCTTATCAGTAATAATATGGAGATAAATAGTTAACTGATCTATGATTTACACCCTTTTCTCACAGCTCCTTACAGTGCCCCAGGTCATTGTTTTCAAACACCAGCAGTTTTTCTGATAATGATTTAAAGTCGTGTGTACGTCTGTGTGTGGCGCTTTGATATACACAGCTGGTCACTGTGAATGTTATCAGTACCCGAAGTCATGGAGAGGTGTAGAAAAACACCACAACACAAGTTACATTCAAGTCTTGTCAGCTTCAACTGTTACATACCTACCATCAACTACACTCGGGGTATCAGTATTACAGACAAGGTAAGCCCACGGAGATACAGTTTAAAAATTAAGGAGGAGGTTGGGTGAAGCTGACAAAACTTTGAGTGACTGGTACAGAGTGAGATTATCAGTGTGTTAGTGGTGAGGCTGTTAGGCTACAGACACAGGTGTAACACCGTTCTGTACGGTGTAGATCTGTGTTGTTGACAATGAGAACAAAGGGTACGGGGGATCATTGTCCCGACAGTGTTCTGTACGGACAGTCAGGCGTGCTGTCTAAGTTCAGACGTCCTCTCAGTGCTAATGTTTTGAGGGACAAGAAAGGTAAGATTGACATAACAATCATGTTCGTCAATTTGTCATAATTTAAAGATAGAACAAAAGTATTAACCCACTTCAAAGTCTGTTTTGTTATATCAAAGCTTTAAATATGTTGTTTGTGTATGAAGTGTGAAGTCCAATAACAATTCATATGCAAAGTGAGAATCTTTATGAAAGATAAAGATCAATGTTTTGTTGTCAATAAATCCCCCATATTTTAAAGTTTTTATGAAAAAGGAAATGATTGATTGAAACTTATGTTGATTAATAAATAGATACCAGTAGTGCTGATAAAGACTGTTAGCACCTGTATTTAACCTTCAAACAAAGTTGGATAGAGAACTCAAAGCTATTAGTCATGCTTTCCATGTACTGTATAACATGAACATTTGTTTCTTGCAGACTTTGAAGAATGCATTATTATACATAACATTTATGTATAACAAAAAGAGATAAGTTTGAGAATGTTTAAAGTACACTGTATTTACTAGTGATTAAAGTGGAAAATATTTTTTGAATGGGGCTTGATAAACTTTTAAAACTTGGAAAAGATTTTGTCTCGTTTTACTTTAATAGAACAACTCTTAATTGTGTTTGCTTTAAATTCAAGTTTCATGGATTTAATCAGAGCAGATAATCGACACTACCTTAATAAAACCTGTTTTATTTTAGAACTTGGTGACTACCTTCTGAACAATCGGGCAGACAATTCTAAGGAGGAGAGGGAACGGGAGTTACAGCAGGCCGTTGATGCTGCTGAGGCGAGGGCCACACGGGAACTCCGCGCTGCCATAAAAAGGTTGCGCAATGCTAAGGATGAGGAGAAACGCAAGGCCCTACAACTGCAACAAGAAGTAAGATTTGTTCTTAAATGTATAACATGCCAGTAATGAATGATATGTCACAATAATGTTGAGGTTTTCCAGAATGAGAATCAACTCTTGTTGAAAAAAAAAACAACAGAAGTTCAACATAATAGTATACCAATAGGTGAAGTGAAGTATGTGAAATTTTGTGTTTATCTCCCTTTAAAGTGTGGTATTTCAAAAGAACTCCATGCACTTTCATTAACAAAACAGAATGACACTGTTCTGAAATGGAGCCTATCATGACGTGTGCAGTACTATCACTGTTTATGTTGCAGTATTATGAAAGACTTGCCAAGAGGATCGAGGAACAAAGAGATGCTGCGGAGGAGGAAAGACAGCGAGAGCTGACCAAACAGCTGGATGGAGAGAAGGAAGAAGCCCTAAGGCAGCAGTGGGAGGAATGTGAAAGACTGAAGGAGATAGCCATACAGGAGGCGTGTCAAGCCCTCACCAGGAAACTGCGACTTGACTTCACACTGGAGAAGGAACGTGCAATAGCTACTGCCCTGAAGGAACAGAAGGTAACCAAGTCAAGTGTTTCCCATGAGGATAAAATGGGTTAGAGGGGTGGTTACCGGTACATAAAAAGCTTCATCTTCCATACAGGATTAGGGTGTCAGTGAACATGATGATCTTGACAGTGTTGGAGAACTAACAACACTGTTTTAGGGAAGGTACTGATGACAGTCGGCCAGACTTGTCCTTACCATTCTCTATGTAAAGTTCTGCCTGTACACACATCGTAAAAGATTCCATCTTAAAGGCCCAATATGCATAACATTCGGCAAAACTTGAAGCAAAAATCAAGCCTTATAACTTTTTATTATTATAGATTTAGTTAAGATTAACTGATATCAGCAATATTCAAGATGACGGCAGAAGTTGAAACTCAGTATATGTAAACACGCATCCATTTTGAACTGTCTTCTAACTTCGGCTTGTTGTTGAAGTGGGCCCCACCTGAATTATTTTCCATTATTTGGATTTTTTGGTCAAGAGTTTCTTGTTAGTTACCGCTCAGGTTTACTTCGTTTTAGGCTTATTTTTGCATGGTTATCCACTGGATTTTTTTTCAGAATTTTTTAGATTTGAGTAAAATTTCCTGAAGTTAGTATATTGGGCCTTTGAAATTGTGGTAAGTGACTTATCACTCTACATTTACCTTGGTATTTATGAGAGATTTTTTCACTTAAGAAAACAAGAGTGATTTTTCTTCTTAAGATAATAAAAAATAATTTACCACCCCCCACCCCCCCAATATAAATCATAATAAGGACAAAAAAATGCTTAGTGAATAGGCCTATTCAGGTTTTTTGGGGTTGTTTTTTCAATATCATTATATCATTGCAGGAAAGGTTTCTGAAGAGAGAACAGGAAACAATAGCAAGGACGAGAAGGGAATGTGAGGATCTGGCGCGGAAAGAAGCACTTAGAGTGGCGAAAATTCACCAGGATGAAGTTGATCGTTTGAACCATAAGTAAGAAATCCTGATCATGTTTTTTTTAGAAAGATTAGATGTTTTTAGTGGTGTTCCAATAAATCAAGTTACTCAAGCGTTGGTCAGTTGAAGCATCTGACCAATTAATCAGATACAGTTTTCGTGCTCAAATTTACTCTATTCTTGTGGAGTTATCTCCCCCTAGCGAATTTTGTTGAAAACTATCATACAATCTTCAAATGAAAAAATAACAAAAAAAAACATTCTATTTAAGTTATTTGGTTAAAAGCATAAGTAAACTGCATATAAGCACATAGCTATAATGAAAAATTGTAAATTATAAGAATTAATGTAGCTGCATATTTTTTAAAGAAAAATCAAAGTTGTATTTTTTCTTCATGGGTAGCCATGGTGTGTTTCTTGCCAAACATAGTTTCTATACCTTGTACATATACAATATACCACTAAATGGAAACCCTGTAGATATTGGTTCACCTGTATTATTAGCTTTGGTAGTGAATGTTATTATGAGAAGCTGTATAAATCCATGTTTGACTATTACCTATATCTTACTAGGTATGATGTTCTGGAGAAGAAGTACCTGAAGGAATTAGACCATAAAAATAGACTGGAGAAGGACTTCCGGGTAAGGTTCTCCTACCATAAACAGGGGTGTTAAAAGCTTATATTTCTCATTCCCCAGGAAATGTAAAGATTTATTCAATTTGTTTTAAATACTCTTCATTAACAGAATGTTTATAAGGTGCTCTTTATCTAATCTTAATTTTCAGGATAACTGGGTCCCCTTCTGGGGAGTAGACCAAAAAATGTTACAATTATATTTATTCTGTAGAAAATAGCTTTTTTCATTATATTGGATCCATTTTCATTTAGAAATAATCATATCTTGATTTGAGTTAATACAATGGAGAGGAAACAACGATCCTGACTTGTGATATTGTGACTCAGAATTTGGTCCTTTTTAATCTTTGATATCTTACCATAAAATGAAGTGAGAGAAAATCAGACTTACTTTAGAATTCCTTAATTTAAATTCTTGTCATGGAATGAAAGGGCTAAGAGTGCCCTATTATATACTTTCCATTCCTCACTGTCAGTGACTGGAAAAAGTGTATAGTTTACTGTAACATGTACATATATGAAGGGAAATAACCCTTTTGGAACTCTTTAATATATTTTAAGATTCAAACTTTGCTGGAGTTTTATCAGGGGGATGTTAGAGTTAAAATATATGAACATAATAACCCTGATTCCCCTTTTCTGTCTGTTCTGAATCTTGACATTGGGGGGGGGGGGGGGGGGTTAGAAAAGTTACTCATCTTTGTAAAAAAAAAAATGTCTTATTACATAGTCCAACATGGCATCAGAATAACGTCATGTGATGCGACATTGCAAATTGGAGTATACAGTGTGATATACTACAATTTGGTTTACAACTGATATATAGGTGAAGCAACACAGAATTTAAATATTGTAAAATGAACTTAGTCTGGCTAAATACAGTATTACAAATATATGTGTTGGTGTTTTGCAACTCCTAAATAGATATTCACATGTTGGTTTTACCTCCAAAGTTATCCTTACTAATTAAGCTATATATTCACATGTTGGTTTTACCTCCAAAGTTATCATTACTAATCAAGCTATATATTCACATGTTGGTTTTACCTCCAAAGTTATCATTACTAATCAAGCTATATATTCACATGTTGGTTTTACCTCCAAAGTTATCATTACTAATCAAGCTAGATATTCACATGTTGGTTTTACCTCCAAAGTTATCATTACTAATCAGGCATTCTTTGTATCTGCAGGCTCTTCAGGACGACTACCGTCGATTCATGAACTACACGGACGGAAAATTCCACTCCGACTACTTGATAAAGCTACGTTACACAGGCATGCAATTAGCTCATAAACGAGTCAGTGAGGTCTCCTACGAAAGCATCAACGATTTATTTGAACCGAGACAGTACTGATGGACCTTGACGAAATAACTAAATTATCACTCTTTCTGGACATTATACTTGATATGAAGATTGAGAATAGCCAGAGAGAATACCCAGAAGCCCTTGGGAGGAGAATTTGGAGATTGTAAGGAAATGCCAACTGTTGTATTGTTAGCTCACCTGGCCCGAAGGGCCAAGTGAGCTTATGTGATGGTGCAGCGTCCGTCGTCCGTCCGTCCGTCCGTCCGTCCGTCCGTCCGTCCGTCCTGCGTCCGTCAACTTTTTCCTTTAAACGACTTCTTCTAAAATACTGAAAGGCCCAGTGACATGAAATTTGGCTGGTAGATTTCTTGGAAGGAGCTGAACAAAGTTTGCGAAAAAAAATCACTTTGACGTAATTTCAAGGTCACAGGGGTCAAAAATGTCGAAACCTTCAAACAACTTCTTCTAAAATACCGTCAGGCATAGAGACTTCATATTTGACCAGTAGCTTCCTTGGATGAAGCCAAATAAAGTTTGCGAAAAGAAATGACCTTGACCAATATTCAAGGTCACCGTGAGGTTAAATCTATTTTAACCTTTAAACAACTTCTTCTGAAATACTAAAAGCCCTAGAAACATGGCATTTGGCTGAAAGGTTTCTTGGATGAAGCCCAACAAAGTTTGCGAAAAAAAATTACCTTGACCTATATTCAAGGTCACAAGGGTCAAATCTGTTAAAACCTTTAAACGACTTCTTCTGAAATACCAAAAGCCCTAGAAGCACGATATTTGGCTGAAATGTTCCTTGGATAAAGCCTGATAAAGTTTGCGAAAAGAAATGACCTTGACCTATATTCAAGGTCACAGGGGTCAAATCTGTTAAAACCTTTAAACGACTTCTTCTGATATACCAAAAGCCCCAGAAGCATGATATTTGGCTGAAATGTTCCTTGGATGAAGCCCAACGAAGTTTGCGAACAAACTTTACCTTGACCTATATTCAAGGTCACAAGGGTCAAATCTGTTAAAACCTTTAAACGACTTCTTCTGAAATACCAAAAGCCCTAGAAGCTTGATATTTGGCTGAAATGTTCCTTGGATGAAGCCCGACAAAGTTTGCGAAAAGAAATGACCTTGATCTATATTCAAGGTCACAGGAGTCAAATATGATAAAACCTTTAAACGACTTCTTCTGAAATACCGAAAGCCCTAGAAGCTTGATATTTAGCTGAAATGTTTCTTAGATGAAGCCCGACATAGTTTGCGAAAAAAAATGACCTTGACCTATATTCAAGGTCACAAGGGTCAAATCTGTTAAAGCCTTTAAACGACTTCTTCTGATATACCAAAAGCCCTGGAAGCATGATATTTTGCTGAAAGGTTCCTTAGAGGAAGCCCGACAAAGTTTGCAAAAAGAATTGACCTTGACCTATATTTAAGGTCACAAGGGTCAAATCTGTTAAAGCCTTTAAACGACTTCTTCTGATATACCAAAAGCCCTAGAAGCATAATATTTGGCTGAAAGGTTCCTTGGATGAAGCTCGACAAAGTTTGCGAAAAGAAATGACCTTGACTTATATTCAAGGTCAGAGGGGTCAAATCTGTTAAAACCTTCGAACGACTTCTTTTGAAATACCAAAAGCCCTAGAAGCTTGATATTTGGCTGAAAGGTTCCTTGGATGAAGCCCGACAAAGTTTGCGAAAAGAATTGACCTTGACCTTTATTCAAGGTCACAGGGGTCCAATCTGTTAAAACCTTTAAAAGACTTCTTCTGAAATACCAAAAGCCCTAGAAGCTTGATATTTGGCTGAAATGTTTCTTAGATGAAGCCCGACAAAGTTTGCGAAAAGAAATGACCTTGACCCATATTCAAGGTCACAGGGGTCCAATCTGTTAAAACCTTTAAACGACTTCTTCTGAATTATCAAAAGCCCTAGAAGCATGATATTTGGCTGAAAGGTTCTTTGAATGAAGGCCGACAAAGTTTGCAAAAAGAAATGACCTTGACCTGTATTCAAGGTCACAGGAGTCAAATCTGTTGAAACCTTCAAACGACTTCGACTGAAATACCAAAAGCACTAAAAGCATGATATTTGGCTGAAATGTTTCTTGGATGAAGCCTGACAAATTTTGCGAAAAGAAATGACCTTGACCTTTATTCAAGGTCACAGGGGTCCAATCTGTTAAAACCTTTAAACGACTTCTTCTGAAATACCAAAAGCCCTAGAAGCTTGATATTTGGCTGAAATGTTTCTTAGATGAAGCCCGACAAAGTTTGCGAAAAGAAATGACCTTGACCCATATTCAAGGTCACAGGGGTCCAATCTGTTAAAACCTTTAAACGACTTCTTCTGAATCATCAAAAGCCCTAGAAGCATGATATTTGGCTGAAAGGTTCTTTGAATGAAGGCCGACAAAGTTTGCGAAAAGAAATGACCTTGACCTATATTCAAGGTCACAGGGGTCAAATCTGTTAAAACTTTTAAACGGCTTCTTCTGAAATACCAAAAGCCCTAGAAGCATGATATTTGTCTGAAATGTTTCTTGGATGAAGCCCAATAAAGTTTGCGAAAAGAAATGACCTTGACCTATATTCAAGGTCACAGTGGTCAAATCTGTTAAAATCTTTAAACGACTTCTTCTGAAATACCAAAAACCCTAGAAGCATGACATTTGGCTGAAAGGTTTCTTGGATGAAGCCTGACAAAGTTTGCGAAAAGAAATGACCTTGATCTTTATTGGCCTAGAGACATGATATTTGGCTGGTAGCGTCCTGGGATGAAGCCAAACAAAATTTGAAAATGAAAATGATGTTGTCTTATAAGGTCACAGGGGTAAAATATGTTTAAATCTTAAGATGTTCTTCTAAATGTCTTACAGTAAAAGATTTTAGGGGACTTTAGGGTTACACTATAATATAAGTCAGAGATTGATACCAGGTGAGCGATGCAGGCCCATTGGGCCTCTTGTTTACAGGCTGTACACAGATCTTCCTTACTTATTACTAATATATAAGTATGATATTACCATTTTTACCTGGAATAATGCTTTCCACCTTTGCAATAACCATTAACGAATTGCTTAGAACTGGTACTATCGGAATTGTAATATGTTATGCCAAACCCTAAAAAATAATCAGATTTTTGAAAAGTTTGTGAGCAAAATATTAATAGTTCTACATAATATAAATATCATGCCTTACACTATAAATTACAGGTGTTTTATTTTTAGTTATCTCATTATGAAAATATGAACAATTCAAACTTCAGAACTGAAGGCTAATTACTTTATTTACCACAGGTCTTATGGTACCAAGATAGATCTGCAGAATATACGTACAGCATACACATAAATCAGCTTTTCTCTTCATTACACAGACTTCAGTTCGAATACATTTTTGAATTTTTATAACCACTATTCAAAAACCAACTTAAAATTCTGATAGCCTCCAATAAAATTGGTTTATTTCCAAGATAGAGATATATTTATGAATTTATGATTTTTGTCTTAAATTTAAAACCTCTTCTCAGGGTGATTCCAAAAATATTTTCTGTCCTCACTGTTCACCTGTTTATATCTACAGTAAGGCCAGGCCAGTAAATGGTTATCCTACTCTGTTTTGAACCGTTGCAAGAGACACCGGGCTGTTTTTCGTTTCAGCGTTTCAACATCGCACTACAGTTATTTTGTTTATTTAATAAGGTCAGATCTATTAATTTGATACTTCTTTTAGGCGAGCCTTGAGAAAGCCTTGCAAGGTCTGCATAAGTGTTTGAAGGTCCATTAGGATTTTTACCCAAAAACACATGAGTGCATTTGTAAGCTATATTTACGGCAAGACACACATAGCGTGTTATACAGATTAAGTGTACACATAGTATATACACTAAGCAGCTTCAGTAGTTTGGTCATAGTAAAGTGATTGATATTAAATATTTATTGTACTGCTCTGCATAATGTGTACTTAGTTAAGGCTTTGTTCATATAGTCTTGTATACAATAGTATTGAGATTTCCTGTTTAGCTAAGTTTATAAAACAAATAACTAGTCACTTCATGTATTAGAAGCATTCAGCTTTTATATCCTAAGCAACTGATGTATTCAAAGTACTTACACAATTAATATATCGTTTAAACCTCCCCAACAAACTCTCAGAGAACAAGATCATTTACCGGTACTTGCACATTATACATTAGTGTGCACTAAACACGGATATTTAGTGTAAGAAAGAAGCAGCTTTCTTACTGGAGAAGTAGCACACATTTTTTTCATAATGACACAATCATTGACATATTCACATAAAATTATAGGCCCCTGAGAGAGACACACACTATTTAGTTATTTTAAAGTGGGTCCAAAGTTTTCCATCACCAAGATCTTCTCCCTTGTCTGCCATTTCACCTAGGTTCGTGACTTCAGACCTCACATATAAATTGTGTATAGTTTGACATTAGAATAAGCCATGCTCTGCCCGTTTACTTGATGAGGCATGTATATATAAGTATTAAATACTATAGCTTTCTAGGGGGCCGCCAGTTTAAGCTTCATGATTCCATAATTTTGTTTCTAAGCCAAAGAAATATTACTTTGTTACATTTTCATTAAATTCTGAATACAGTTATCAATAGATGGTCCTGTTAACCAAACTTACCTCATCATCTCAATTGAAGTACAACATGTATTTTCATCAAATAGTATTTTTCTATTTGTGTCAATCTGTATTATCTACATTTATTGAAAAGAAACATTCCTAGATGAAAATTTTTGTATTTGCATAGCATTATATTACCATTGTAGTTTTGTCTCTTGCTATGAATATAACATATTAATTCTGTGAATTAACAGAGAAATTGATATTTATTTCCAAACTTTGATATCTCATAAACCTCTCTACTTTTGTGCAGCACCCTGCCATTTGTAACTGCATAGGGCCATACTGTTATATATAAAATATACCTAGCGTAATAGAATTACAAAATAGGTGCATATTACGTAACATTTACAGTACGCTTCAGGTGATATGGTAGTCAAACGCGCGCGGAGCGACAATCCCGCTCACCTGTCGCTCGTAGCCGCGGGATGACCGCAGGCGAAACACCGGCCGTCCAGGTAAGACCGCTGGCCTTAGCCCCCCGCGACTATCCCGTGGTCATGGGTGATGGGGATTAACTTTGGTCAGAAATTAGGCCTACAGTAACTTGTACGATGTTCAATGCCGGAAATATGATCGACAAACGTATCGTGACAGAAAGCACTACTCGAATTCGGCGGACGGAAAAGAAATAACGCTATCAAATATGTACTGTACTGTAGGCTAACTGTCTGTAATCCCCGGGAAACAAACATTTTGTAATGAACTGGACGACTGTAAACAAATGCATCTCACAAGAACATTCTCCCTTCATCTTTACGATCAAATACCATTACGTTTCGTCAATGCCGTGGTTTCGTGATGGTTCTACCCCAAAATAGACAGTGTACCTGATACGCAGGTGTCGATCAGTTCCACTAGATTACACGATTCTACTTCGAATAATACAAGATTATTGCATCTGTATGATCATGCACATTAACATTACATGTTTTTCCGTGTACACCATGTCGAAAGTTCTCAAAATTTACCGATCAACATTTATTTTTAACCCGTGACATCTAGCCTATCGGGGCTGACAATTTCTGGTCTGTTGCATTCTGAATGATTGGTTGGTTTGAAATGTCAATCACACCTGAACACAGTAGTCCTCGTGACATAATGGGCGGAGCTTACGCAATGCACCGCATCCTGTAACTGAACCAGATGATGGACCGTGTCGTCGAGGTGCCATTCACAATCAATTTATATAAATTGTGTTTAAAAATGACGACGGTCACATTGCGTAATGACAAAAAATATATATTATCAGGGACTTTATATACGTCCCTAATATTATTGATTATAAGTGGCAGTCTGCAGTTGATTTACATCATTATTTTAGCTATAACGTTGACTTCGATTACATGGACTTATTTCCTGTTATTTCGTACGTATAAATCGGAAACGGAAAGTGTTACCTAATCGTAACTGTTATAGGTAATTCCTGGATTTGGTGTAGTTTGTTGAAAATATAATATTTTGGTAATATTCTAAGGCAATTGGTCCAGTTTGTGTTTAAAGCTTTTACAATAGGAAATACACTTATACTAGAATCATATAAACCAGGGACATATACATTCCTGTATAAACTAACAGCATCAAACCAACTACGTTTTGAAAGTTAACTGCAATGTAAGCTTTGTTTGATATACATGTATCCGTATTTCTTAAAAATTATATACCAAAAAAGTTACAGGCACGTACAGTATATCGTCCAACGAAAGGCCGTAACGTCTCAATAACGGACGTACAACCATCGAAATCACTACGACACAGTATTAAAGTCGAAATGAATCAAATCTTGGTTTTATTTTTCCCTTGCATGTACTCCAGTTTATATTTTGTATATATTTATGATAACGTGAAATGTGGCTAAGAAGAGCCAGTGCCGGTCGCTTGATTAGTTCCACGAATCTGTCGACGTAATTTTTAATACAATCTGACAAAAGTTCAAAATGACTGTGAGAATTTGATCACGAGATTTTTTTTCCATACTTAATTGTAAAGCAAATCTATATTTCATCAGTACGAAATAAAATGTTCCAATAATCATTATCTACACCAGGCATATCTGCATCTCTAAGTTGATCTTGCAATGTCAGCATTCCATACCACATTTTACTATAAACTTCATTTATCCCGTTTATAAAATTTATTACAAATGCAACAGGAATTCGAACACAACTTTTGAAAACTTCACTTGTGTTCAATACACAAGCTTCCGTATTTTATGTGTAATTAATATTTGATTTGATTTATTATTAAAGAAATGCATACAAGACCCATTGTTCCAAACATTTATTTTTTTTACGTTTTCTCAAGAAGCCAAAAAGAACGGATACTGTTATCACAAAGTTTAGATTCGTTATTTGTTTCTAACTGTACAAGTATCGACACGGACTTGGATAGATAATTTCCCGTGCTGTCGACGATAATAATTGTACACTGAAGTACATAAATGAACACAGGTCATTCCCCCCTGAACTTTCATAATGAACTGTTCCAACCATTCAATCAGACCAGTTCAAGTGTCTTCATGAGCGAATGAGTTAAGGATCGACAATTTTACGACATCATATGGTAATTATTACAGTCCATTTTCGCCACACCTGTACGGGTATACACCCCGGGGCAAGTTTCACACCTGTTTCCTGGGGGTTGTTAAAACTGTGTTGTAGTTGATACTGTCCATTGTGTCAAACTGTTTTGATTGACAGGTGTTACGCTGACCCCCCCCCCCCCCCCTTCCTGTTAAATGCAAACAGTTTTACGATCTTAAGCGACTGCCAGGTGAGAGAAACCACGGTCAACAGTTAATTGTACGGTGCCTGTATAAACAATTTACTATTGTGTGTATTGTCTGAAAACAATGTTTGACGATAGGTGAAGGGCAAAGGGAGTGAGGGGTACGGGCTCAGCCATTTCCCGTGGTTTTTTTTTTGCAATTTTGCTGTTAGAATAAAAAAAAATGTGTTTTTTTTTATAATGGTACGTACACAAGAAAAAGTTTGGATCAAAATACACGTATCTTATGATTATTTTTTTTCCATTCATCAGAATATAATGGTTTTTTTATTGTGTATAGAGCATTTCGTATCTGCAAGATGAAATAATAAATGGAAACGATTAGCGAGATTTGATCTTTTGACAACAGGCACCTGAGAATTTTTTAAAGCTAGTTTTGGACCTTTAGCCGGTGTATAGAGTATTTTATCGAAAATTTGACCTAAACCTTTCAAACATGTAAAATTTATAGGTCCAAAACTAGCTGTAACAAATTCTCAGGTCCCTGTGTTTGACTTCTTGGGTAGCTGTCACTCGTCAGTCACAGTTCGCTGCATCCATGGGTTTAGTAAGCTTGTGCAAAAGATCCGCTAACATTTTGAACTAGCCAAAAATTAACCTCCGCTTACAATATGCATACTGTCAGAAGACCAAAGTGTTCCAGATTGTTCCATATATATATAAATATATTAGTTTTCTGTATATGCAAAATAGATGAGTTTGTCCAATACATTAACACAATAAAAAGAATAGTAAAGCTAACCAAGCTTTCACAACTTGAGACACCTGTTAGCTGGGCTGCAGAGCTCCTTGCTGTAGGTCAAAGGTCCCCGCCGCGGCCGGTAAAAAAAATCAAACGCTTTCTAACCTCTGGCAGAATATGGACTAGCTAATTAAGTCAGGTATGGACCAAGTATTCTGTATTTTAGGGTTGAAAGCATGACTCCAAATCCGTGAGTGCCGTGTTTGTTTTGTGCATTTGTCAAGATCGGAGGCGAAAGGGACACATGACTTTCACTACGATAGCGAATGATTGGAGAACATACGTTTTTTTTTTTTTCCCGTTAACTGTTTCTTAATATTTACTTTCAAAAAAACGTTTTTGAAATACCAAAACATTTTGGCACGGACGTAAGTAAATTAGCAATCTTATTCCGTACTTTTGGCTTCACCTTTATTGACCTCGCATTACGTAATGTAAATCATCAGCGGATTTTGCCATTGCAAATTTCCGATTATATGATAAAACAACATTTCCAAACAAGGGACTTCTTTTAACAACTGCATTATAGGCTCGTGTTACGCATATACAATACGTTAACTTAGCAATTTTAGCTTGCGTATTGATTGTTTTATTAACCATTTTCACCTGATGATCTGACGTGAACGTAAACAATACGACACGACACGTTTTACGTCTGTATTAAATTTCATAAAAAAACATATAAAGATGTGTATAACATTCAGTTATCCTGGACTGTCGGTGTTCACCTCACAGTAGTAAGTGACAGATAGACTTAATCCCCAACGCTGGACCGCGCGCTGGGAGCGGGACCCCGCGACTTTGCTCAGGTGATTTCTCCGAGGGGTTTTAATCCCCTCCGCTCCGGCGGCGGCTTTCGCCCGCGGCGCGTTTGAGTACCAAATCACCTGAAGCGTACTGTATATTATATTCAATATTTTTTATAGAAATATTAGTGTAAGCAATGTATGTATCCAGAAAATGTCACTTGTATTTGTCTTCATGTTCTATATCCTCGCATAGCATTAAGTGGAGATTTGTAATTGGCTTATCAATATAAGTACATGTATCTACATGGTTTGGAACATTTTAATGTCTAATTTTTCCTGTTATTTTTGGATTCATCCTTTAAAATAATTTAACTGCGCTTATCAAGGTACCCTCCCTTCAAGTGGATCACTGTAGTTTAATCTTTGACGGCATTGTTTACAAAGTATTTTGTTAAATGGTTAGATAATGGAATTATTGAACGTAAACATGTGTAAAACTGGTTCCTCTGGCCTACAGGTCCAAGTGGACTGATCCCATGGTGCATTGTCCTTCTGTTTTCTGGTTTTTTTTCTTCAAATTAATATTGATCCTTCAGTCCAGAATATTTTGATGTTGACTAGATTAGGCCTGGTGCAAAGCAAACTTAAATTTTTAAATAATGAGGGTTTTGTCTTTGTCACATTGTCATAATGCAGGCTACATTTTTTAATCATGTGCAAAACTGTTACAATGGGTCTCAACCAGATCTGCTTCCTGAAGCATACCTAGCTATTTAACCTTAAAAGCAATTATTGTAAAAGGGATGACTGCAACGTTTCCAGAGACTGAGGGGCAAGGTATCAGAGAAAAAAGGGTGGGGGGGGGATTTATTGTAACCCTTTAACACTTTCACCACTGTGAACTGTTCTTGTAATTATAACCCCCCCGCAACAAAGTTAGGGGGTAATGGAATCACCGTCTTTCTGACTGTCTGGATGTCTGTCCAATTTCATGTAGGACTGAAAGGGTTTGCTAATATCCAGCATGTCCTGTTTCAATAAGACTATCACATATCATTTGGACCAGAAAACAAAATGTAAAGGAAAGGTGCTGATAGTAAGAGGCAGACCCAGACCCCATAACTTGTGCAAGGCTTTTTTGTCATACAGTCAAACCTGTTGTATTAACAAAATATATATGCTTAAGAATCTTGGTGAGTGATACAGGCCCTCTGGGCCTTTCGTAATTGGTTCAATGAAGGTGCTGGTTTCTTAAATTATAATTACTATAGTTACATGTTCCATTATGCATATTAAGTTAATGTTTATGCAGTTTTGGGATCGCACAACATTACACTAGGTACATTGTGAGCACCCAGTGTGAACCATATGTGTAATGTTTGGGTTTTTTTCTTAGCACGATCAACTGATCATTCTGCATCCCAAATATGGTAATATTTTATTACTGAACGTGCAGTTGATCTTTCAACTGTGCATTGCGAGGACTGTGTTTGCATGGTATATGCAAGAAGTACATTTGGCTCGTGGTGTGATCAAACAACTATCTATATTTTCGAGCATCTACATCCCTTTATTTGTCAGTGGATCTTCTGAATACCTGTTAAAATGTTAAAGTGTTAGAATCCACTTAACACATTACTTACATGCACAGACATGAATACATGCTAAGGACAGGGAACATGTTAACTTGTAGTTAGATCATTTTACAAGGAAGGTGTGCACCCTTCTAAAATCATACCCTGTAAGGCTCCGAAGACTAACAATCTTGCCATTCTGGCGAGGATTTGTCCAGGGGACTATAGGGATAACTTAACTATATGTGTGAGATATTAATATTTTGTGATTTTCGTAAGAATTGTATTCATTCTTAAAGGAAATCAATTTTAATTTCAATTATGTTTATCTGAAAATATGTTGCCAAAATCTTGCTGTATTCAATTGACATTTATGTAGAGTGGCCATAACTAGTATGATACAGAAGTTCTCGACATAGATAGGAAACTATTGATTATCTTCTGTTTTTCGACAATAAGATAATACATGTTGTCTGGATTATCGGATGGTTTGTAGAAAAGGAGTTTGCCATGGAATGGTAAGGATTATTATTAGATTCATGGTTTTGAGAGCAGTCCCTGAATTAGTTACAGCGTTTTGAAAAAAAGATAAGAAATCGTTGACTAATATACAAAGGGTTAAGAAGAGGGGAATTTTTGGACAAATTGTATTACAGAACGATTTTCAAGGGTTCGATTTTGACAAGTTAGAAATAAGCGATTTGTTGAATTTGTTACATGGGTTTGAAGTTAGGGATCTTTGAATAAGTTACATGGGTTTGGAGTTAGGGATCTTTGAATAAGTTATGTGGGTTTTAAGTTAGGTGAGTTATGAACAATTTGCAAAGGGTTGGGATGAGGGTTGTTGTTGAATAAGTTACCTGGGTTAAAAAAAAAAGAGAATATCGAAGTGTCAAAAAAATCATGATCCGAACTCAAAGTTGATTAAATGGCGAAATATGAACAAAAGAAAGATTTACACGGATATCCTTGAAAAAGTACAAGAGAATACTATCAGGTTTTCCAGAAGATATGGGATCTTTGGATAATTAACAGGGGTAAGGAAGGAGAGTTGTTGAATAAGTGACGTGGGTTCTACGCTAGGGGATCGTCGAATGATTTACAAAGGGTTAGGAAGAGGAGAATTGTTGAATAAGTATCGGATACATTGGTTTAAAGTTGTGGGATCTTTGAATAATTTACAGGGACTACGAAAAGCGAGTTGTTTAATAAGTTACATGTGTTATAACTTAGGCTAATTTGAATAGTTCACAAAGGTTATAGAGGGGATTGTAGAAGAAAAAGTAAAGTGATATGAAGTTGGACGTGTTTGAGTATGCTCATTAGAGTGTTTACTTGTTATGATTGACAATGAGTTTTTTGAGAACTTGACGTTTACTTGGGTGTGTCAAAGATTTATATGGCGGGTGTAGTCGATAAGGCAGAAGATGCTTACTCTCCCGGAACATCTGGTCTTATTATCTTGTGCTTTTACTAGAGTCTCCTGTTAACCTTTCTTTTGTTCCTATTTTGCCTCTAGTTTAATCGATTTTGAGGTCGGATTATGGTTTTGTTGACGCTTTGGTATTCTCTGATTTTTTTTTATTTTAACGAGGGTACGAACATTGGTGGATTGGTTTATAATGAAAAAGGGCGTATAGAAAAAGGGTTGGGAGGCGGGATTGTTAGATGCCTTTGAAAATTAGTTAGAACAAAAACAAAATGTTACGCCGTTTTGAAGAAGATATTTATTTTGGTAACACATTGCCATCTAAGCGTATCCGAATTGATTTTCTAAATTTGAAAATACTTACTGCTTTTCCATCTAGGTATGCAGGTTGTTTGGCGCATCTCACAGTTTGCGCGTCTTTGTTTCACAATTTGAATTATGGTTGATGTAACGGTGATGGGTGGTTGCCTTTAACATGATAGCTGGTCCTCATACTTAAAGATGAAATACTGTTGGGAGATGGTTCTTGTGGTATAGTACTGCTGGTGGTAGGTTCTCGTGTTACAATACTGTTGGGAATTGGTTCTCAAATTTGAATACTGCTGGTTGTTGGTTGTTATATTAAAATACTGCTGGTAGTTTGTTCTCATATTTAAATACTGCCGGTAGTTTGTTCTCATATTTGAATACTGCTGTTTGTTTGTTCTCATATTTGAATACTACTGTTTGTTTGTTCTCATATTTAAAAACTGTCGGTAGTTGGTTCTCATTTGGTGTTTGGTGATCAAGTTGAAGTGTTGTTGGTATTTCGTTATTAAGTTGAAGTATTGTGGGTATTTGGCTTTCAAGTATTGTGGATTCTAGTGTGTTTCCTTGTTGTTGAAGTCTTTGGTTGGTTGGTCGTTTTATTTTAAACTTATTTTCAGTGCTCAAACAAATAAGTGATTTTAATTGCATTCTTTTTCTAAAAGACGACGTTCTGATCTGTAATCGATTGGCACGTTTATTAATGAGTCTGAAATATAAGCGGTTTTAATAATAACATTCTTACAATGCGATGAATGTTGTCATCTGTCGAAAGAAATGAAAAGGAAATTTGTTTTCCTAAATAGGACTATCAGCAACTTGTGTGTTATCACACATGGTTATTTTGTAAATGTTGTCCTGAAAAAAAAACGTGTAGGAATATTTTTTACGAAATATTGTAATGTTTTCTTGTTAATCTGTGTAATTGGTTTACAAATATATAATTTCACTTTAGTTAGGTGGAGTACATTTTCCTAATACTGTGTATTTTAGGAGAGATAGAAATTTAAACGTACGCGTTTTGTTAAAAATGTGAACAATATTTCAGTTGTACGATATTTACCTTATATTTATTGATGTAATGTTAGTTTTCTAGTCAAGTACTCTACAAAGCAGTCTTAATGAGTTGTATGAATCCGGGATTTGAACGAATAGAAATACTGGTTTATTAGAAATTGGGATCTGAAGTAACAGCCAGGATTGACAGCTGTTATATTACTGTACGAAAGTTTTCAACATTTACCTATTGTTGAATGAAGTTTAATTTATCCATCAACGAGATGTTTTTGTCAACTATTTTGAAATGATAAAAACAATGATATTTTAACTTTGAATTTAATCTTTTAGTTTATGTTGAGATGATGTATGGCTTACATGTTACAAATGTTAATGCATACATTTATGAAAAAATGACCGAGAAGGATATTGCTGTCGAAACAGTCAATTCGTTATTTGTTAGATGTTTCTACTAAGCAGATATTAGTATTTACAATACAATGTACTGCTGGTAAACAGCAAGATAGTTTCGGCAATGATAACTGTTGAAAACATTTTTTGAAATTGGGATTTTTGTTCAAAAGTCAATAAAACACTCATATTTTAATATATGGACTTTTGTTTTTGTTTTAACGCCTTAATGTGTTAAATGTTTTCAGTATAAATAGGATATTGAAATGCTAACAACATAAAATATCATATTCATATACATGTACATGTACCTTAAGTAGAGTGTTTGTATATTGATATTACGTAAATGTCTCCCTTTAAAATCTTTTTACATTTATGTAAACTGACGATTTGAAATTACTTTCACTAAAATATTGGAAGTTATATTATCAAAATGTAAACGTATTGTCTCATTATCATCATATCTACTTCATCTTTAGGTTACCTTAGTCATCTTTGCGATTGTTTCATAAACCATGGCATCGATCGGAATGAATACCCATAATGAGGATGACTACGCCCCCGGGGGCCTGAGATGCGAATCTTAAAGGGTTGCAGATTACAATCTTTCAAACATCTTCTAATGTGAAACTTGGATAACAAGGATAATTTGATGATGACGAGGATCATAATCTATATTTAAGACTGGGCTGCTGCTCATAGCGTTCACTTAGTGCAGATTTCGACTACTCAGAGTTCGCCTGCCAGTTTTTAGAGCATCTGACCTAGAGTCGGGATGACCTTAAGCCATGCATCATGTCCACATGTCAGAACTATAATATAAAGCTCTTAAGGGGCTTTACCAAAAATGTGCAGTTCCGAGCTGTCTCGCGTCCCGTGGAAGTGGTTCACTAGCATCACTGAAGAGTCCTAGGAGGACGAAACAGCTGTATGATGCAGTTTAATTCAATTTTCGGCATACTGTATCTATTACCAAATTTAAGAGTTGCAGCATATGTGTGTGTTACGTCATCTTTAGACTTTATATCGACACAATCCTCAACATGATGAAGTAGGTCGATTATTTGGTAGCAGTAGAAAGATACGTTTACACAGAGAGTATACTATTTTGGTTAAACTAGCACATCAGGTTTTAATCATATTAGGCCACAAGCCCCTTTTGGCCCCCAGCATCACTGAAGAGTCCTAGGAGGACGAAACAGCTGTATGATGCAGTTTAATTTATTTATTCGGTATACTGTACCTATTACTAAATTTAAAAGGTGCAGCACATTTGTGTTTGTTACGTCATTTCACATTATCTTACCTGATTTGTTTTTGTTTTCATATTAGTTTGAATCGTCGAGCAGCTTATCAGGACAGCCTTAACCTTGCCACATATTTTAATGTCACTTTCAGGTAAATCGAAAATAATGACCGAAGCGTCAATAAAATCATTATCCGAACTCAAAAGCGATTAAATTATGGGTAAGATATGAACAAAGGAAAGATCTATCTGGAGACTCTTGTAAAA
Organism: Mimachlamys varia; assembly: GCA_947623455.1. Taxonomy (NCBI): domain Eukaryota; kingdom Metazoa; phylum Mollusca; class Bivalvia; order Pectinida; family Pectinidae; genus Mimachlamys; species Mimachlamys varia. The sequence continues at coordinate 43,642,833 of OX392541.1, forward strand.
GTACAAGAAAATAAGACCAGACCTACATGGAGACGACACCCGCTATGCAAATCTTATGTCACATCTAAGCAAATATCAAGTTCTCAAAAATGAGAACCGAGTATCATTGTCAATCACAACAAGTAAATACACTAATGAACATATTCAAAACTTCAATCTTCATGTAACCCTGGTAAATACTAGCTGCAATATACCTCTCTGCTAGAGAGATCTTCTCTTTAGCTCGATCGGTTGAGCGTAAGACTAGTAGCCAGACGTTCCGGGTTCGACTCCTAGCGGAGGCTTTTTAAATAAAAAATGACCTCTGTTACATTCATATCACTTAAAGATACAAAATATTTCTCAATGAGACAAAGATAGCGATCATAAAACTTGCTCATAGTTCTGACCAATTTGCGTCTCTCGAATCTTTGCGTTGTTAGTTTGTTTGTCAGCAGTCGACATCGATCACGAAAATTAACTGCGACATGTTAACACCATACATGTAGGTTGGAGTAACAGGGATGTTACTATCAAGAAATGGAAAGTTAACGATTGGAAAATTGAAATCATCACGTTTATCATATAGCTTAGTGGTAAGCTGTCCATATACATATGCAAAAGTGGGCCTCATATGTTATCGCATCTCTGCACATGAGGTAAATATTTTGACCTCAACAGCTTTCGTAATGTGGTGGATTTTATTCCAATGGACACAGCTTTCAGGCCTTAATGGTATCACCAAAACTTGTTCTACATTCAACAACAAACGAAATGCATTTAACACCAATAACTATGACGCTATTGATGAATAAACAGTATATAAACGTGTAAGACCATTTAATACCTGAGAATGTGTATGTTATAATAAGTCCAGTACACCAGCCGGGCTAGGTACAGTCCCTATGCCAATTGTCCATATTTAGTGTGTTACATGTCCGGTAGTGTCCGTGTTTGTTCATATGTGGAAAGAGTACGGGGCCAGGTGTGACAGGTGAGAAGGTCGTGAACTTTTGAGATTTTTATAAAACCAACGTTACAATCGTGGAATCGCGCATGCAGACAGCGGATCTAATAGATTCGGACGTGCTGAACTTGGTCCGGAGTCTAGAAGGAGTTATGCTATCTATTTGACACGGATACGACCTAATAGCCGATGAAGGTAAATGCCCATTCACATACTCAGTTTTCAAAGTCTTAAATAGATTATCATTAAGGCATTTGATTTGAATTTATTTTGTTTTACACGTTTCTACAAGGCGTGGGGAGGGGGATATGATATTACGGAACTACTTTTTTTTTTTTTTTTTTTTTTTTGTATTGTCTTGACAGTAATATGTATGTTAATTGTATTATTTTCTAATTCTATTTATGATAATTATTGAAGTTTTTATTGTTGTTTTATTTTTATCATTTGTTTTCTATGTCTGTCCCGGGGTTATCCTTATGACATTTCGAGTGTGATGTACACAAGCCTATATATTGATTAAGTACTACTATAGCAGTAGTCTGGTGGTACATTGGATAGCCCACATACCTTTCACCAATGTGGCAGGGGTTCGATTCCCCAACCGGACGTTTATATTATATTTATACTACGTCGGTACCAACGTAACCTGGTCAATTGTTGGTCTGTATCATGACAATTAGCATTTATAAGCATAAAAAATGGATGCAGACTTTTACCGACTTCTATCGATTTTAAGTTCGGATTATGATTTTGTTCACACTTCGATATTCTCTCTTTTTTAATCCTTATCTACGGTGAATTTCTTTGATTGGATATGATTGTAAAAGTGTACACATTGGTTCTGCTTTATCATTGAAATGCTAATGGCGTATGTGAATAGCTCCACATAAATATCAAGGACTCAAAAACTATTAAACCAGGCAAAATATGACCAATAAAATAAATATAAGGAAACCCTTGAACAAGTAGAGATAATAAGACCAGATATTCTGGAAGTGTAAGCGTCTTCTTCTTTGACGACACCCGTAATGTAAATCTAAGTAAACGTTATGGCCTCAAAGTTAGAACTGAGGCATAATTCTCAATCACAACAAGCAGGCATACTAATCACCATATTCAGAAACGTCCACATTCACATCATACCAGGATACAGTATTTTTCAATGATACCACGATGGCGAGCATTAAACTTGCTCACAGTCTTCATCGACCTGCATCTCGCGAATACCTGTGACGTTATCCATCTAGGTTTGCAGGTTGTTTGGCGCATCTCACAGTTTGCGCGTCTTTCACGAAAATCTCGATTTTCAGAGAAAGCCCTAGAATAACGAATAAACTGCGGCATGTTAACACCATAGGTTGAAGGGATAGAGATGTTACTATCAAGAAAGGAAAAGTTCATAATAGAAAAATCGCAATCGTCACGTTTGTCGTAGAGCTTAGCTGTGTTTTTTTTTTGTAAAGATTGAGATTAGCCATTGATGTAGAAAAGTCTGCTGTTTCTTTGAAGTACTCCATAATTAAACATTAACATGCGCAGGACTGTCAGATAAGCGCTAGTATATCCCTAACAACGTTGTAACGTTATTGGTCAACGTTTCTGTCAAGCAAACACTGTTATCGCATGTGTGTAACTTGATAATGAGCCACCACTTTGACAAATCTAATATTCACCAATAATTAGCTTTAAATCTATTACATTTATAGATGTTTATAGACAAAAGAAATAAGAGAATACCAAAGCGTCAACAATACCATAATCATAACTCAAAATCGATTAAACTAGATGTAAAATATGTTCAAAGGAAACTTTTACATGGAGACCCTTATAAAAGTACAAGCGTCTTCTGCTTCATCGACGACACCCGCCATGTAATCTTAGTCAGGTAAATGGGATGACCTCAAAGTGAGAACTGAGGCTTAATTCTCAAGCACAACAAGAAGGCATACTAATGAGCATATTCAAAATCGTCCATCTTCATATCAAACAAGGATTTATAGATGTATATAGATAGAAGAAATAAGAGAATACCAAAGCGTCAACAATACCATAAGTAGAACTCAAAATCGATTAAAATAGATGTAAAATATGATCAAAGGAAACGTTTACATGGAGACCCTTATAAAAGTACAAGCGTCTTCTGCTTCATTGACGACACCTGCCATGTAAATATAAGTCAGGTAAATTGCATGACCTCAAAGTGAGAACTAAGGCTTAATTCTCAAGCACAACAAGAGCGCATACCAAGGAGCATATTTAAAATAGTCCATCTTCATATCAAACAAGGGACGTAGAATATTTTTGAATTAGACTAAGTTGGCCACAGTCAAACGTATAGTCTTCATCAACCTGTATATCTCGAATCCCTGTACAGTTAGTTTGTTTGTCAGCAGTTGACAGCTATCACGAAAATCTATTACAACACTAGTATCCTGAAACATCCTGATATTTATGTATTTAAAGGGTTTTGGCCAAGATTTTTCATAATTTCATATTTTGATCTCATTTGATGCAACAATACGTGTAGTGACCGATACCCCGTCTCCATCTGTGTTTGGAAAATAGAGAGGCTATGTAACGACCCATTTATAACAGCCTAGTGAATATGCATATTTTGACCGGGTTTCTAGGTCACGTGATGTGTGACGTCATTGAGACACAACGTACCCGATACCTGTTCACGCCCATTAAATATTTATGTATTATCTGTGAGTGTAAGCATTTACTTTTATCTTATTTCTTGGTGCAAGTAATGACAGCAACCAATACATGTTATGTGGTTTAAATTATCAATCGTCATTAATGATCTTGTCCAAAAATAAAACTTATCTAATTCCGATGTTTACATAAACTGCATTTAATTCGAATCTAGTCCGTGACGTCTCAGCAACTCCAAGCTTAGTGACAATGATACAATTTACACAATCTGATTGTACAGCTATGTAAATTACCTGTAGCCTTACCTGTCATACATGTACTAGCCAAAGGGCATTTGTGGTACCTACCTGTGAGTTGTGGCAGGTGTACTAATTACCCTATAATTACCAAGAGGTGTGAATGTTATGGCCAGTGAAGTCGAAAGGCATTTATGATAATATAATTACCGATCCTTTAAATAGCAATATACACCGGCACCATTATTTTTATCCCTAGCCGTCCCCAGTGTTGGAAAAAAAATGTTTTTAAAAAGGATTCAAGAAGTTTTCAACAGAATCTAACTATATTTTATCAGTATTTAACCAGAGACGTATATGTACGTACATGTATACATATACTTTCCTGCTTTAACATTAGGCAGTAACCTTGCCAAAACCTGACACTGTTAAACATATACATACGATGTTCTGAAATTTCCAAATTTTGAAGTTTTATTATTTTTGTAAAAATGGTGATGCTGATACTATGTCAAATTTTAAAGTTATTTCATATTTTCAAATATCAAGATAAACATTTGGTTATTGGATTTATCAGGAACGTATATGTGTCCCTGGATTTATTATATATATTAAGGGTGGATCCAATATTTGTAGATGCGTTAATGTGACACACTCTACTTTCAGATATAAACCCAAATTTATCCAGATCTTGTTTATGAAAACTGTATGAAAAACCATATCCAGATCTTGTTTATGAAAATTGTATGAAAAACCAGATTTTAACTCGTTTAATGATTTGAGTCCTAGTTGAAATGAATATCACCAACTAGAGTGAGCCTAACAAAATTAAATTATTTATCGCGTTTGAATTTTACGTATATCTAGAATCATGTTTCTGTTTTAGTACAATTCCAAGAATATGACAGTATTTTTCTGTGCTAGGATTTAGAGTAATTATTTCTTACTGCAACCACTTCAACCCAAAACTGGATGACTAAGAGATTTTGTAAAAAACGTATGCAGTAATCGTAGGAAAACAATTTTCAGAATATGTTTAAATAATCATTAGCGTATGTTATTTGTTTTAATCGTGATCACAGACTTTATACTTAGAAAATATTTAATTATTCCACACAAATAGACTCGTGTGTCACTGAATTAAGTGAAATAAAAGTCGGGAAGAGCCTTCTATTTTTGAAAAACCGATTTCAGTCCAAGTTTTAAACAATATTTCAATTTAACACAAATGATTCAGACTCATGTTTTCACATCTGTTTGTGACAGTGTCTGCTTTATTGATATCAGGCAGAAGTGTTTGTTTACGTGCACAGTTCAAAAATTTGAATGTTTTTTTTTATTTGCATTCCATATGTACGTGCTGTACTACTACCATATACTTGTACAGTATATGCTATAGAGTGGTTGGGGGTTTGCCGGACACTTAACATAAACTCGCCGTGGCTTTATTTACTTCATCTCCTCAAACCATAGTCATAGAATATAATACTTCTGAAGTATTAACGAACAATTTTGATTGTACAGCGTAAACAGTTTGTATTAGCAAATCGCATGATTTCAAAATCACCAAGATCAAACACGGAGTATATAACCGGACACTATATATGCAATCAAGGGAGATTTGATGTTTGCGAATTTTACATATTGTGGTTATAACTTGGATCACATATTCATGATTCAGCACTGCATGCTATTTTAATTCAATTCCAGCTTAATAAAGTCTATACAATCAAACGTTTGAAAAAAAACCCTGCTATTTCAAGAAAATGGCTCCGTCCGTAATATACTCACAACCACTCTCTGCGTGTCTGTTGCTACTGTTTTCATATACTATCTATAAAACCAATTTGTAACGTGTCTGTAAATATCATATAGTCTTTTCATGGGCTTTACTAATTCCGTGGTCCTTTGTAGAAGCATTATTGTTAGGATGCGGTGGATGTGTAATACACACTCAGGACACGATGTTTTAAAATGACATTTCCTATTTCCTTTCTTAAGTTTACAATTACATATCTATATTTTTTCAGGGTATTTTATTCGTTAATCAATAGAATTAAACAACAATCAAGATCGACTTACACGTCGAAATCAATAGGCGTTTTTCTGCTAAACTTTCTTCGTAAATGTACCACTGATCTGTTTACCTGAGTCAACCAGTTGTGCCTCAATGACGTCACAGGTACCACATGACCGGTCAGCTCATTAAAATTCTCTCCAGTCGGGAGCGGTCAACTTTGACTGTCAATATCGTTGATGGGCTAATCAGTATTTATTGAAATGTACTACAAGTTTCATAACTTTTTAAAGATTTTCAAAATCGTGGCCAAAACCCTTTAACAGATGTTCCACTAAATGGACATTGAATTCGCACTATTTGTTACCTTTTCGGGTTTATGATAAAAGCTTTACAGAGCTTGTGTATGGTGTAAACAATAGTGCACATCGTTAGCTTTTCTCATATCTATATGTTTGATATAAAAATTCATGCTGATGTATTTTGAATTTTTGAATATTAATATAACACGCTGAAATATCCTGATATTTATTTTTTGTAATAAACAGATAATACATTGAAAAAAAAAAATATTAAAACCTTTAATATAATATCAAAATTCACCGTGATGTGATGAGATCCCTTTGATTCTTTCTCAGTGTAGTAAATAATGCACATATATTTTTCCGGTCTGAAGGTTTGAAAATCTATGAATGTGTTTGTTCATTATTTATTCTGGTCTATAAAACGAAAGAGACTTTAATTTTTCACGGAACGACTTTTTTTATTGTCTTCGCAGTAATAGATATGTTAATTGCTTTTTTTTCTAATTCTATTTATAATAATTATTGAAGTTTTTATTGTTGTTTTATTTTTATTATTTGTTTTCTATGTTTGTCCCATGGGAATCTATATGACATTTCGAGTGTTATGTTCACAAACCTATATATTGATGAAGTACTACTATAGCAGTAGTCTGGTGGTACAGTGGGTAGCGCATTTACCTTTCACCAATTTGGCCGGGGTTCGATTCCCCAACCGGACATGAAAAGATATGGGGTCGCCTGACCGACTACGTGGGTTTTCTCGGTGTACTCCGGTTTTTCCCCAAAACAAGACCCCTCGTGCGTTAACATTCGGGCTAACAAGAGTGATTGTATAAGTTGGATAAATTGTTTCATAATTTGTGTAAACTAAATAAAGTTTATATCATATTTATAATACGTCGGTACCAACGTAACCTGGTCAATTGTTGGTCTGTATCATGACTAATTTCAATTAGAATTTATAAGCATAAAAATAGATGCAGACTTTCACCCCCTAGGTCAATCGATTTTTAGTTCGGATTTTGGTTTTGTTCACATTTCGATATTCTCTGGGTTTTTTTTTTTAAATCCTTATCTACGGTGACATACTTTGATAGGATATGATTGTAAAAGTGTACACATTGATTCCGCTTTGTCATTGAAATGCTAATGACCCATGTGAATAGCTTCACAGAAATATAGTATAAAGGGGGTGCTTGCAGTCATCAAAGATCACGTAACACACACATATGCTAGGGGCCAAAAGGTAGGAATCCAAAATTTCTAAACTAATGTAGAACACTCTTTTTAGAAGACAAAATCAGGGAACACCAAAGCGTCAACAACACTATAATCAGAACTCAAAAACTATTAAACCAGGCAAAATATGAAAAATAAAATAAATATAAGGAAACCCTTGAAGAAGTAGGGATACTAAGACCATATGTTCTGCAAGTGTAAGCGTCTTCTTCTTTGACGACACCCGTTATGTAAATCTAAGTACACGTTATGGCCCCAAAGTTAGAACTTAGGCATAATTCTCAATCACAACAAGCAGGCATACTAATGACTATATTCAGAAACGTCCACATTCACAGCATACCAGGATACAGTATTTTTCAATGATACCACGATGGCGAGCATTAAACTTGCTCACAGTCTTCAGCGACCTGCATCTCACGAATACCTGTGACGTTAATGTGTTCGGCATCAGCTGACATCTTTCACAAAAATCTCGATTTTCAGAGAAAGCCCTAGCATAACGAATAAACTGCGACATGGTAACACCATAGGTTGAAGGGATAGAGATGTTACTATCAAGAAAGGAAAAGTTCATAATAGAAAAAAACGCAATCATCACGTTTGTCGTAGAGCTTGGCAGTGTTTTTGTAAAGATCGAGATAAGCCGTTGATGTAGAAGAGTCTGCTGTTTCTTTGAAGTTCAGGTTTATACGATCGGATAGGTCAGCAAACGTTTTGTTGTTTCATAATTAAACATTAACATGCGCAGGACTGTCAGATAAGCGCTAGTATATCCCTAACAACGTTGAAACGTTCTTGGTCAACGTTTCTGTCCAGCAAACACTGTTATCGCATGTGTGTAACTTGATAATGAGCTTCCACTTTGACAAATCTCTACTAGAACCATCTCCCAGTGACTGCGCTCTTTTTGTTTAACTAATCATCTACAACGTCTCGATTATTTCAATTATGTCGTGTCTTTTTTCGGACTATTTGACCCTCTGTATACTATTATTCAATTCGTTCACTATCGTGTTTAAGTTTTGATATGTTCGCCAGTAAGCCGAAAACATTCACCAATAATTAGCTTTAAATCTCTTACATTTATAGATGTATATAGACAACAGAAATCAGAGAATACCAAAGCGTCAACAATACCATAAGTAGAACTCAAAATCGATTAAACTAGATGTGAAATATGATCAAAGGAAACGTTTACACGGAGACCCTTGTAAAAGTACAAGCGACTTCTGCTTTATCGACGACACCCGGTATGTAAATCTAACTTATATAAATGGCATGGCCTCAAAGTGAGAACTGAGGCTTAATTCTCAAGTACAACAAGAACGCATACCAAGGAGCATATTTAAAATAGTCCATCTTCATATCAAACAAGAGACGTAGAATATTTCTGAATGAGACTAAGATGGCGACAATCAAACTTATAGTCTTCATCAACCTGTATCTCTCGAACCCCTGTACCGTGAGTTTGTTTGTCAGCAGTTGACAGCTATCACGAAAATCTAAAACATCATTAGGATCCTGAAATATCCTGATCTTTATGTATTTAACAGATGTTTCATTAAATGGACATTGAATTATCACTATTTGTTACCTTATCGGGTTTATGAGAGTTTGTGTTTGATGTAAACAATAGTGCACATCGTTAGACAAAGATTATCTTTTCTCGTAGCTATATGTATGATATAAAAATTCACCCGATATGCTGATGTATTTTGAGTTTTTGCATTTTATTTTAACATGCTGAAATATCCTTATATCTATTTTTTGTAATAAACAGATGCTACACTGAAAAAAAATAAATATTAAACCCTTTAATATAATATCAAAACTCACCGTGATATGTTGTGATCTCTTTGATTTGTTATCGGTGTAGTAAATAATGCACATATATTTTTCAGATCTGATGGTTTGAAAATCAATGAAATAAAATGTTTGACCAGTGTAATAAATGTGTTTGTTCATTATTTATTCTGGTCTATAAAACGAGAAAGCCTTAAATTGGATCACACACTCTGTACTACAGGACGGTTTGTACTGGTTGTATGGTGAGTTGTTGTATTTAATATAAGCTCGCACCGATAGAATAATCAAGGTTAGTAGGGGTGCGCTCGCTACGATAGAATAATCCAGGTAAGTCACGGATGCGCTCGCTATACTAGAATAATCCAGGTACATGTAAGTAAGGGGTGCGCTCGCTTTGATAGAGTAATCCAAGTACGTAGGGGTTGTGCTCGATAAGATAGCGTAATCTAAGTAAGTAGGTGGGTAAGGTCCCTATGATAGAATAATCCAGGTAAGTCAGGGGTGAGCTCGCTTTGATAGAATATTTCCGGTAAGTAGGGGTGAGCTCGGTATGATAGAATATTTCAGGTAAGTAGGGATGAGCTCGGTATGATAGAATAATCCAGGTAAGTAAGAGGTGAGCTCGCTTTGATAGAATAATCCAGGTAAGTAAGGGGTGAGCTCGCTTTGATAGAATATTTCAGGTAAGTAGGGGTGAGCTCGGTATGATAGAATATTTCAGGTAAGTAGGGGGTGCGGTCGCTATGATTGAGTAATTCAGGTAAGTAGGGATGAGCTCGGTATGATAGAATATTTCAGGTCAGAAGGGGAATGAACGTATCACGCAAACAGGCGACTGCGCCTTTTAAAGTCAAACTAGTATAATCATATAGTTACAGAGCGGGAGCAATTACCTAAATATTGTATTAGTATAGACTTATTAATATCGTATGTTTAGGAGGAGTTACAGTTTTGTACGTGATACATAAATAAAACCAATCACAGATTCCAATCCAGAGAGCAAGTGATTTGGACAGCCCATATACCTAACAAGCTCTCCCGCATCGTACATGTATGTTACAATATAAAAAACTAAACTTCTTTTAAATTTACTGCGATGAAACATTAAGTCTTAAAAATATGATAACAATAGTGAAAGATAAAATTAAACAATACATAAATATGATAGATATTATTTCTAAAATGTTTAGGCTCCAAGGGTATGTGGAGCCCCCTACCAGCGAGGTCTGCTAAACCTGACCTATCTAATAGCTAAGTATAATTAATTCATTCAAGAGATGCAGGTTGATCAGAACTATGGGCAAGTTTTATGGTCGCCATCTTTGTCTCATTGAAAAATATTCCATATCTTTAAGAGAAATGAAGATGGAGGTTTTTGAGTAAGTTCATTAGTTTGTTAACTTGTTGTGATTGACAATGATACTCGGTTCTCATTTTGAGAATATCTGCCAACGAGACAAATGTGGCGACCATAGACTGGAATAGTTCATTAAGAAATTTCAGGAGCGAATTAGTTAAAACAGTTATTAGTCCGCCGAGGTTATTTTACTGGGTATACACTTACGTAATATGTAGACCAAGCCAGAGTAAAGTAAACTGGAAAGAAAGATGTCACTATCTATTGTCTATACTGCTAGAAACGGAACCATTGTTTTCATTTTCAAGCTACCAGCACAAATATCAACAACATATACTTATTGTGTGATTGCCTTTTGCATTACAGATTTAAACACCAGTCATTTGGTACAAGAACAATCTCTTGAATCTGAACTGCCTTCGACATGGCTTTTCTGAAATGGGAGGACTATGTTGTTGTCGTGCTGACTGTAGCGATGTCCCTCGGGATCGGTTTGTACCAGTCCCTCAGAAGTACCAGGCCGACAACGACATCTCAATACATCATGGGTGACGGTAAAATGGCCATACTCCCAGTGGCGTTGTCGCTGCTGGTGTCCTATCAGACAGGAATCATGCTCCTGGGTATTCCGGCGGAAGTGTATCTATACGGCATGCAGGTGTTTATGTTATACGTCGGATACGTTGGCGCAGACTTGATATCCATATACTTTTTTATACCCCATCTCAAGAAACTGGAAACAACTAGCACTTTTGAGGTAAGATACCCTTTTCAAACAGTCCGATTTAAATGTTTATATATATATATTTCTTTTCTATTTTTTCTTCTTTTTTTTTTACTCAGAGCAAAGAGCAAAGTATTTATTTTAGCAGGACAGCAAATAATAAAATGACTTTATGCATTTTCATACTAATTGTCACACTCATAAGATACATCCATCCATACAACAAGCATCATACGACAGACAGATAGACACCTTCATAAATACATATATTTATTACATTTTTACCAGTGAAATATTGAAAATTATTCATTCTATAAAAGTGATATTTTTCACTAGTGAGAAATATGAAATTTTTTCTGATTTGACCAATCAGAACGTTAACACTGTTTACAAACGACATTTGGGAAAATCAAAATCTGCCACTGTAGATTTTGCTACAAAAAAGTGATAAACAGAATATCTAACAGTATCTCTAAGTAAAACCAAACATATTTCATTCGTGTTGCTAATATTTTAATATTTTTCACTCGTGCTGCGCACTCGTGAAAAATATCAATACATTAGCCCCACTCGTGAAATAGATTTGGTGTATTGAAGACACTGTTAGATGTCCTCTATATATTTGCCAAAATTTACTTACATGGTATTTTTCTTTCTCTTATGCATTCTCTTTTTTCTCATCATAGTGCTCCAGTATTTATTTCAAATTGTACATTGAAAACCTATTTTAAAAGTCATAATTATAGTCAATTTCATCTATAAGTGTATCGTATCTTTTATTTGGGTGACAATATCGATTGGAATTACTCTTCTAAAATTTGATTTATAATAACACCATAACTCATTTTTTTATTTGTCTCCTAAATTGCAATTTTGTGAGTTCTATGTTTGGTTGTCTTTTGCTGCATAATTCCGACATTTCCAAATTATCCATTTCATAATACAGATTATAATGTTTGTCAAAGTGGCAAACATTTCGGTACTACATTATCATGTAAATAGCCAAGCATAACAGTTACCTCTATATCAAGTACCACTGTGGTGTATCCTGGTAAAATATCCTTTAATAAGGTTTCTACATAATTTTTGACAAGTTTCGTGTATTCATATTTGAAGAATAAATGTTGAAAATCCTCATTTTCAGCTTTGCAGAAATGACATTTTCCGTCAGAGTTTCCAAATGTCACTATTTTTATTTCAGTATATAATATTTGATGTAAATATTTCCATTGAAATTCTTTGGTTTTTTAGACAGGTTAATGTATGAAAACAAATCAGTCTGATTTTCTTTCAAGAAAACCGCTTTTGGGATTTTTTTTCCTATTTAGTCTAACAGTAGGTTCGGTGTTGCCATTCAACTTCATGCTTATCATATGAAGTTTTAATGTTGTATATTCGATCATTGTTTTCTAACAATCGAAACTATTCAATTCATAATTCACAAATGTTTAACATTATCTTAATCCCTCATTTCATCCTGCCTAAATATTCGTTTATAATTTTCTTGTACTGCAGATTTAAGTTTTGCTAACTCAGAAATGCAATTTCTTTTATCCTTCAATCTTTAATATACAACAAAATGCACTATATAAATGACCTGAATCAAGCGACTACCTGTCTGACGCGACCAATGACCATCATTTCTGTGTCCCAAATACCGAAAAACGACCTTTTTAAGCGACTTTTTGGAATGAAGACTTCAAAAAGCTCGTCAGAAAAACTGTTCAAGACATGGGACACGTTTCTCACGAATTTCAACTTGTCTCACAAAAAGAATCAAACTTTGGTCTTTTTAACGAATAAAAAATAGCGATATGGATTCACACTGACCTTTGTCACAGACAAGCCACTTAAATTACAGACCAGACCAATTAGCAGCGTGCACGTGGAGACTGGTGTGAAAGTTGTAAATGGTCAGATGGTCATGCATCACGGCCCATTCACAACAGCTGTGGGGGCCTCGATCGCGACACATGGCTTCGTGTCAGTCTTACTGATGTGTATACTGTAGAGCAATTAAATCATCCAGTTGGGGCTAATTGCTAATTGATATGTGATTACAGGATGTATAAACATTAAATAGCCACACCGTTAGCATATGGTGAGTCTCGCAAAGTTTACTGAACGAAAGTGAAGTAGAGACTATAAAATAGAAACCGGACAATAACATTGGATCCGGAATTTGTCCGGTCGTAGCGATGGGATGAATGTTGATAAGAAACCAACATACAAATAAGCACATTTCTTCAATTGGACAAAAATAAAATTATCGAAAGTTATTGTTTTCACTAAGATTAATTATTCTCAATGATTTGAGATATATTTTCTTTATAATCTAGGCTAAAAAGACATGCACTTAAAAAAATTATTGTTGTTAATTTTGTCTTTGAAGAAAGTTATGTGATATAATCTACTTTAAATATGGTAGTTAGGAAAAGGAAAAGTTAATATGATTTTCAACTTGTTTTATTGAACCTGTATTAAAAGACCACCTGTCATATGTGACCTTTTTTGTTGCCTCCCTTCGAATGTCACATATGACAGGTTTGACTGTATATTGTGATTTTTTTAACTGTTTCTGTGCTGTGTCCCATAAATCTTCTATCACATGTATTCCACTTTTCAAGAAGGAACTTAAGAAAAGTGGTTTTCTATTGAAGACAATCATATGACTTCCAAATAGTTCTTGTTCTAAAATGTCTTGTTTTTTCCTAGGTTTATTGAAACGTGAAAACGTCGACCATGCTGTTAAAAAAGGTTTTAATAGAATTGCGGCATTTGAGTAAGAATGCGAACATTTGCATAGAAAATAGTTTATTTTATATATTTCGTCAAATAATTGCAGCTAGTGTTGTCCTTTTATATTCCATGTAGTTTTTCCAATTTTCATAATTTTGTAAACCAATTTTATTGGTTTGCTTTATGTAAAAAATGTAACATCCGCAATTTCCATCCCTCCGCTAGCTTTTTGTGAACGGATGATTTTTCGTTGAACCATTTCCACCTTCCCATTCCATACATTTCCATATAATAGAGTTCAGTTCTTTCAAGTATTTTTCAGGAATGCAACGAGTGTCTATTTCGAAACCAACCTTAGATATGATTAGTGATTTAATAAAAACATTTTATCGAACATTGAGAAATTTCTTGTTTTCCAGACTTGCACGCAATTATTGATATTTTTTATATTTTCCCTCCATATTGCATCGTCATCGATTGCGTGCCCATGATTGACACCTAGTGTTTTAATATTTGATCGTGACCAATTTATTGCTGTGGATCTAGGTATATTATCTTTCACTCGCCATCTGTTACGTTATGAGGTTTTAACACAAACTAATCCAATGACAATACCTCTAACAAGCAAGATTAAATTATTTTATCATAAACGTTTCTTAGTTTAAACATATTTTATTTCAGAAAACAACAAATGGACCGGGCGAAACGCTAACCAACTATACATTTAGAAGTGTTTTCTGATTTCGTTTCCTTTGTTTTTTATTCGAACAGAAGGAAAAACCTTGACCTTTATGGTTTTTTTCTTATTATTTCATGTATGTTAATACATACCGTACAGTCCTAAAGTAATACTGACCTGTCTACGCTTTTCTCTTGCAGTATTTGGAAATGAGATTTGATTCGCACGTCATCCGACTCTTTGGAACAGTCCTCAGTATTCTCTTCGGGGTATGTCATAATCTAACCTCTATAAGAAATCAATTTTTCTAATTATAATGAAAACATTTACATACTACCTTATTTTATCACGTGATGATAATATTATCTAATATGACTTTGATTTGTGCCTTTGATGACAGGTAAATTTTATGGGGACGGTCTTGGCAGTACCAGCTGTTACTTTAAATGCTGGTAAGTACATGTTTGATATATCAGTATGTCAGGTCTGTAACATCCCCTTTTCTCTCAAAATACAAGATCGTTTGAATTCAACTTCAAGTAGCACATATCATTCCCCTTATAATTTGGACGTTTTTGAGTATGCTCATTAGTGTGTTTATTTGTTGAGATAGACAATGATACTCGGTTCTCATTTTGAGAACTTGATGTTTACTTGGATGTGACTAAGATTTACATGGCGGATGTCGTCGATGAAGCAGAAGACACTTACTTTTCCGGAACACATGGTCTTATTCTCTTGTATTTTTACAAGTGTCTCCATGTGGGTCTTTTCTTTTTTCGTATCTTGTCTCTAGTTTAATCGATTTTGATTTCGGATAATGGTTTTGTTGACTTCGGGATTCTCTAATTTATTTGATAGTCATCAGCTGTATATGACACTTGCATAAATACAAAGACCAAAAGCACCTTCATTTGTTAAATAGAAAGGCCCTAGGCACCTTCCTTTGTTATATACAAAGACCCTTGGCACCTTCCTTTGTTATATACAAAGATCCAAGGCACCTTCCTTTGTTATATACAAAGGTCCTAGGCACCTTCCTTTGTTATATACAAAGATCCTAGGCACCTTCCTTTGTTATATACAAAGATCCTAGTCACCCTCCTTTGTTATATACAAAGATCCTAGGCACCTTCCTTTGTTATATACAAAGATCCTAGGCACCTTCCTTTGTTATATACAAAGATCCTAGGCATCTTCCTTTGTTAAATACAAAGATTCTAGGCACCTTCCTTTGTTATATACAAAGATCCTAGGCACCTTCCTTTGTTATATACAAAGATCCTAGGCACCTTCCTTTGTTATATACAAAGATCCTAGGCACCTTTCTTTGTTATATACAAAGATCCTAGGCATCTTCCTTTGTTATATACAAAGACCCTAGGCATCTTCCTTTGTTATATACAAAGACCCTAGGCATCTTCCTTTGTTAAATACAAAGATCCTAGGCATCTTCCTTTGTTATATACAAAGATCCTAGGCACCTTCCTTTGTTATATACAAAGATCCTAGGCACCTTCCTTTGTTATATACAAAGATTCTAGGCACCTTCCTTTGTTATATACAAAGATCCTAGGCATCTTCCTTTGTTAAATACAAAGATTCAAGGCACCTTCCTTTGTTATATACAAAGATCCTAGGCACCTTCCTATGTTATATACAAAGATCCTAGGCACCTTCCTTTGTTATATACAAAGGTCCTAGGCACCTTCCTTTGTTATATACAAAGATCCTAGGCACCTTCCTTTGTTATATACAAAGATCCTAGTCACCCTCCTTTGTTATATACAAAGATCCTAGGCACCTTCCTTTGTTATATACAAAGATCCTAGGCACCTTCCTTTGTTATATACAAAGATCCTAGGCATCTTCCTTTGTTAAATACAAAGATTCAAGGCACCTTCCTTTGTTATATACAAAGATCCTAGGCACCTTCCTTTGTTATATACAAAGATCCTAGGCACCTTCCTTTGTTATATACAAAGATCCTAGGCACCTTCCTTTGTTATATACAAAGATCCTAGGCACCTTTCTTTGTTATATACAAAGATCCTAGGCATCTTCCTTTGTTATATACAAAGACCCTAGGCATCTTCCTTTGTTATATACAAAGACCCTAGGCATCTTCCTTTGTTAAATACAAAGATCCTAGGCATCTTCTTTTGTTATATACAAAGATCCTAGGCACCTTCCTTTGTTATATACAAAGATCCTAGGCACCTTCCTTTGTTATATACAAAGATTCTAGGCACCTTCCTTTGTTATATACAAAAATCCTAGGCATCTTCCTTTGTTAAATACAAAGATTCAAGGCACCTTCCTTTGTTATATACAAAGATCCTAGGCACCTTCCTATGTTATATACAAAGATCCTAGGCACCTTCCTTTGTTATATACAAAGATCCTAGGCACCTTCCTTTGTTATATACAAAGATCCTAGGCACCTTTCTTTGTTATATACAAAGATTCTAGGCATCTTCCTTTGTTATATACAAAGACCCTAGGCATCTTCCTTTGTTATATACAAAGATCCTAGGCATCTTCCTTTGTTAAATACAAAGATCCTAGGCATCTTCCTTTGTTATATACAAAGATCCTAGGCACCTTCCTTTGTTATATACAAAGATCCTAGGCACCTTCCTTTGTTATATACAAAGATCCTAGGCACCTTCCTTTGTTATATACAAAGATTCTAGGCACCTTCCTTTATTATATACAAAGATCCTAGGCACCTTCCTATGTTATATACAAAGATCCTAGGCATCTTCCTTTGTTATATACAAAGATCCTAGGCACCTTCCTTTGTTATATACAAAGATCCTAGGCACCTTCCTTTGTTATATACAAAGATCCTAGGCATCTTCCTTTGTTATATACAAAGATCCTAGGCACCTTCCTTTGTTATATACAAAGATCCTAGGCACCTTCCTTTGTTATATACAAAGATCCTAGGCACCTTCCTTTGTTATATACAAAGATCCAAGGCATCTTCCTTTGTTATATACAAAGATCCTAGGCACCTTCCTTTGTTATATACAAAGATCCTAGGCATCTTCCTTTAATATATACAAAGATCCTAGGCACCTTCCTTTGTTATATACAAAGATCCTAGGCACCTTCCATTGTTATATACAAAGATCCTAGGCACCTTCCTTTGTTAAATATAAAGATCCTAGGCACCTTCCTTTGTTATATACAAAGATCCTAGGCACCTTCCTTTGTTATATACAAAGATCCTAGGCACCTTCCTTTGTTAAATACAAAGATCCTAGGCACCTTCCTTTGTTATATACA
The DNA here is from genome assembly GCA_947623455.1 of Mimachlamys varia. NCBI lineage: Eukaryota > Metazoa > Mollusca > Bivalvia > Pectinida > Pectinidae > Mimachlamys > Mimachlamys varia. The sequence continues at coordinate 43,660,839 of OX392541.1, forward strand.
AAGATCCTAGGCACCTTCCTTTGTTAAATATAAAGATCCTAGTCACCTTCCTTTGTTATATACAAAGATCCTAGGCACCTTCCTTTGTTAAATATAAAGATCCTAGTCACCTTCCTTTGTTATATACAAAGATCCTAGGCACCTTCCTTTGTTAAATACAAAGATCCTAGGCACCTTCCTTTGTTAAATACAAAGATCCTAGGCACCTTCCTTTGTTAAATACAAAGATCCTAGGCACCTTCCTTTGTTAAATACAAAGATCCTAGGCACCTTCCTTTGTTATATACAAAGATCCTAGGCACCTTCCTTTGTTATATACAAAGATTCTAGGCACCTTCCTTTGTTAAATATAATGATCCTAGGCACCTTCCTTTGTTAAATACAAAGATCCTAGGCACCTTCCTTTGTTATATACAAAGACCCTTGGCACCTTCCTTTGTTATATACAAAGATTCTAGGCACCTTCCTTTGTTAAATATAAAGATCCTAGGCACCTTCCGTTGTTATATACAAAGATCCCAGGCACCTTCCTTTGTTAAATACAAAGATCCTAGGCACCTTCCTTTGTTATATACAAAGATCCTAGGCACCTTCCTTTGTTAAATATAAAGATTCTAGGCACCTTCCTTTGTTATACACAAAGATCCTAGGCATCTTTCTTTGTTATATACAAAGATCCTGGGCACCTTCCTTTGTTATATACAGAGATCCTAGGCATCTTCCTTTGTTATATACAAAGATCATGGGCACCTTTCTTTGGTATATACAAAGATCCTGGGCACCTTTCTTTGGTATAAACAAAGATCCTAGACACCTTCCTTTGTTAAATACAAAGATCCTAGACACCTTCCTTTGTTAAATACAAAGATCCTAAGCACCTTCCTTTGTTATATACAATGATCCTAGGCACCTTCCTTTGTTATATACAAAGACCCTAGGCACCTTCCTTTGTTAAATACAAAGATCCTAAGCACCTTCCTTTGTTATATACAATGATCCTAGGCACCTTCCTTTGTTATATACAAAGATCCTAGGCACCTTCCTTTGTTATATACAATGATCCTAGGCACCTTCCTTTGTTAAATACAAAGACCCTAGGCACCTTCCTTTGTTAAATACAAAGATCCTAAGCACCTTCCTTTGTTATATACAATGATCCTAGGCACCTTCCTTTGTTATATACAAAGACCCAAGGCATCTTCCTTTGTTATATACAAAGACCCTAGGCATCTTCCTTTGTTATATACAAAGACCCTAGGCACCTTCCTTTGTTAAATACAAAGATCCTCGGCACCTTCCTTTGTTATATACAAAGACCCTAGGCACCTTCCTTTGTTAAATACAAAGATCCTAGGCACCTTCCTTTGTTATATACAAAGACCCTAGGCACCTTCCTTTGTTATATACAAAGATCCTAGGCACCTTCCTTTGTTATATACAAAGATCCTAGGCATCTTCCCTTTGTTAAATATAAAGACTCAAAGTATCTTCCTTTGTTATATACAAAGATCCTAGGCACCTTCCTTTGTTATATACAAAGACCCTAGGCACCTTCCTTTGTTAAATACAAAGATCCTAGGCACCTTCCTTTGTTATATACAAAGACCCTAGGCACCTTCCTTTGTTATATACAAAGATCCTAGGCACCTTCCTTTGTTATATACAAAGATCCTAGGCATCTTCCCTTTGTTAAATATAAAGACTCAAAGTATCTTCCTTTGTTATATACAAAGATCCTAGGCACCTTCCTTTGTTATATACAAAGATCCTAGGCATCTTCCCTTTGTTAAATATAAAGACTCAAAGCATCTCCGTTTGTTAAATAAAAAGTCCCAAGGAATCTCCGTATGTTAAATGCAAAGACCCAACAAATCTTCCTTTGTTAAAAAGAAACACTAAATGCATCCTCATTCGTTTAATAAAAAGACCCAAAGAACGTATCCTTATTAAATACAAGACCCAAGGAATTTTCCTTTGTTAAATAAAAATACCCATGGAATCTCCCTTTGTTAAAAACAAGACCAAGGAATTTTCCTTGGACATTTATTAGATGCAAAACCCAAGGTATGAAGGTAATGTATTTTACCAATATTTGTAGCGCTCGATGCCAGAAAAACACTAAAAAGTCTATGAATCTTGAACTCAAAACGAGGAAACGCAAAAATGATAAATTCCATGTCAGTCAACAACTTCCCTGAGGGGAAACTATTTTACATTTCTTTCAGTCAAAACCTGGAACAGCTTTCCGGTAGATGTTTTATCTGTCCCAAATATCATCATATATTTCAGAACAGAATAGATAAAGTTAGGAAATACAAAGAACATTATTATGATTACAGGACAAAATTAATCTACAATAAATGAACTGTAATACCTCACAATTGCTAACATTTGAATCCAATGTAGACCACTGCGATCTAGATTTATTGATGATGGTTGCATATTCGCAAACGTTTCAGTACATAATAAATTTAGGTCTTTCCGTTTTTCTTCTTCTGCTATATATAATTGTGTTGCCCGTTTTACATGTATATCTCAATGTAATTTCAGTGGCCGGTCTCGACATCTGGACGTCCATTATTGGTCTCATGTCTGTAGTAGTCATGTATACCTTGATCGTAAGTCAGCAATGCACTCGTGTCATGTTGTAGTGACCTTTCACCTCACGTGTCATATGGTAGTGACTTTTCACCTCACGTGTCATGTTGTAGTGACCTTTCACCTCTTGCTTTATATTGTAGTGATCTTTCACCTCTTGTTTCATAATGTAGTGACCTTTCACCTCTTGTTTCATATTGTAGTGACCTTTCACCTCTTGTTTCATATTGTAGTGACCTTTTACCTCACGTATCATATTGTAGTGACCTTTTACCTCTTGATTCATATTGTAGTGACCTTTTACCTCACGTATCATATTGTAGTGACCTTTTACCTCTTGATTCATATTGTAGTGACCATTCACCTCTTCTACAGTTTTCTGGGCCCTTTAGTATCTTAAAGCTGACAGTGCAGGTTAAAACATTTATATTCGATTTTTTTCTTTTTTTGAATTGCTTCTGAGATATTTCCCGAATTTACTCTGTGTTTACGGTCGATCACCGTTACTAAGGAAGCGGCAGACATTGTCGGTTTCCCTTGCTTATAACTAGGTGAGGAATCCGGGTATAACTGTTTTAAGTCGCATTGTCAGCTTTAAAAATGTCTCACGATACAGCTAACCCTTGTGATATGAGGAATAAGATTCATCAGTTTGGTATGAATGATATATACTGAGATTGTTTTGTACACAACTTAACTTGCGAGCTTTCGAAAACTTCTGTTTCCTTTGTCAAGCAAAGAGTACAATAGCCGAGTGTCGGTGTTCTGACCGCTGAAATCAGCTCACTACCCAAAATAGGGCGAGTTAGAGAAGTCAACTGTCAAAAACGTAGCGCGACATTTCGTCTAAATGTACTCTAGTTCTACAGTTAGACAGAGGGACGGGTAAGATTTTTACTCATTCCGCCCCTTATTGGATGTTAAAATAGCTTGACAAAGGAAACAGACGTTTTCGAAAGCTCGGAAATTACCATGTCGTTCCAGCTGGTAACATTGTTCTTGTGCTTTACCTGTCAGTGTCATGACACGGGGAACATGTTTGCGTTTTAAACAGGTGAAGTGACCTATCGATATTGGGTTTAGTTGTAAGTTGCAACTGGTTTTATTTTAATGTATGGGAATGGTCGTTTTACACGAATAAAAACCACAAACGATACTGCCATGACAACGATCTTACGCATGTTTTCATTCATATGATTTTTATGAAACCCATCTAATTTTATATTTTACGTTGCCAGAGCCTAAAAACGATTTTTTTAGATTCACTGATGTAACACATTATGAAATCCTATGTAAGATCCTATTGGATCAACTTGAATCATTTTTTCATGTTATGGAGGTGTAACACAAAACATCGGAGTGTACTCTAAAAAAACACGAATCGGTTTATGATGAAAGTACACTCCAGTTGTTTCGTGTTATCACCCCATAACATAAAAAATTATTCAAGTTAATGGTTTAATAAAATTGAATTTATACCCTGCGAAAATTCACTTTATTGATGGACTCTTTCCTCCTACAAATTAATACACTGCTGAATCAGCCAATCAAAAGCGACGTAATAAAAGGCGACGTCATTTTTGACGTTATGGGTTGATAACATAATTCGTTAAGCCAATGAAAATGCTTGTTTCAAATAAGATTAAATTATATATGTGTATCACTAACCTTCCTATTGAACAGCTTTTGTTTTCTTTAACAGGGAGGATTTAAGGCGGTCATCTGGTCCGACGTAATCCAAGCTGTACTGATGTTTGGGGGAATGTTTGGTGTGATTATCAAGGTTGACCAACATTAATCAACTTTTATACTATTCGTATTGATAATTCGTCTTTCAAATGAAAATGTAAATTCTCACTGTCTGCCATCATAAATATGTTACAAGACACTTTAGTATTTTCATTTTGCTCATTTTGTACCTGTGTACATTGTATACCAATATAATTTGCAATTTATGACTGTTTAATAGACGACAAAGCAGCATATAAATATATTTTATTGTTCATTCAACATGGTGCACAAGGTAGGATATTTCATTTTGGTTTACCAACACATAGTAATGCTTCGGTATTATCTGATTTTTTACATTCCGATGAAAGTCAAAGTTATGATAACCAACTTATATATTATAAGTGATTGTTTGATCGACGAGCAGGGTACCATTGAGGCCGGGGGGATAGCAGCGACATGGAAAACTGTGTACGAAACGGGTCGACTGAACTTCTTTGTGTAAGTCTTAGTGTTGTATGTAAGTCTTAGTGTTGTATGTAAGTCTAAGTGTTGTAAATAAGTCTTATTTATATCTGTAAGTCTTATTTATGTATGTAATTCTTAGTGTTTTATGAAAGTCTTAGTGTAGTATGTCAGTTTTAGTGTTGTATGTACATCTTAGTGTTGTATGCAAGTCTTAGTGTTGTATGTAAGTCTTAGTGTTGTATGTAAGTCTTAGTGTTGTATGTAAGTCTTAGTGTTGTATGTAAGTCTTAGTGTTGTATGTAAGTCTTAGTGTTGTATGTAAGTCTTAGTGTTGTATGTAAGTCTTAGTGTTGTATGTAAGTCTTAGTGTTGTATGTAAATCTTAGTGTTGTATGTTAGTGTTATTGTTGTATGTAAGTCTTAGTGTTGTATGTAAGTCTTAGTGTTGTATGTAAATCTTAGTGTTGTATGCAAGTCTTAGTGTTATATGTAAGTCTTAGTGTTGTATGTAAGTCTTAGTGTTGTATATAAATCTTAGTGCTGTATGTAAATCTTAGTGTTGTATGCAAGTCTTTGTGTTGTATGTAAGTCTTAGTGTTGTATGAAAGTTTTAGTGTTATATGTAAGTCTTAGTGTAGTATGTAAGTCTTAGTGTTGTATGTAAATCTTAGTGTTTTATGTAAGTCTAAGTGTTGTATGTAAGTCTTAGTGTTATATGTAAATCTTAGTGTTATATGTAAGTCTTAGTGTTGTATGTAAGTCTTAGTGTTATATGTAAGTCTAAGTGTTGTATGTAAGTCTTAATGTTATATGTAAGTCTTAGTGTTATATGTAAGTCTTAGTGTTGTATGTAAGTCTAAGTGTTATATGTAAGTCTTAGTGTTGTATGTAAATCTTAGTGTTGCATGTAAGTCTTAGTGTTGTATGTAAGTCTTAGAGTTGTATGTAAGTCTTAGTGTCATATATGTTAGTCTTAATGTTTTATGTAAGTCTTAGTGTTGTATGTAAGTCTTAGTGTTGTATGTAAGTCTAAGTGTTGTATGTAAGTCTTAGTGTTGTATATAAGTCTAAGTGTTATATGTAAGTCTTAGTGTTTTATGTAAGTCTTAGTGTTGTATGTAAGTCTTAGAGTTGTATGTAAGTCTTAGTGTTATATGTAAGTCTTAATGTTTTATGTAAGTCTTAGAGTTGTATGTAAGACTTATTTATGTCTGTAAGTCTTATTTATATCTGTAAGACTTATTTATATATGTAATTCTTAGTGTTGTATGTAAATCTTAGTGTTGTATGTAAATCTTAGTGTTGTATGCAAGTCTTTGTGTTATATGTAAGTCTTAGTGTAGTATGTAAGTCTTACTGTTGTATGTAAGTCTTAATTATGTAGGTAAGTCTAAGTGTTGTATTTAAGTCTTAGTGTTGTATGTAAGTCTTAGTGCTGTATGTAAGTCTGAGTGTTGTATGTAAGTCTTAGTTATGTATGTAAGTCTTAGTGTTTTATGTAAGTCTTAGTGTTGTAAGTAAGTCTTAGTGTTGTATGTAAGTCTTAGTGTTGTATGTAAGTCTAAGTGCTGTATGTAAGTCTTTGTGTTGTATGTAAGTCTTAGTGTTGTATGTAAGTCTTAATGTTGTATGTAAGTCTTATTTATATCTGTCAGTCTTATTTATGTATGTAATTCTTAGTGCGTTACTATGAAAATGTTTATATAATGTACCGTGCCACTACTCAAATGAGATTTACTGTGGCTAAACCTTATTCCAACTTTAAATCTGTTTAACATATATGCACTATCTCATACCTAGGTTTGATTTGGACCCGACCGTTCGACAGTCGTTCTGGAGTTTGTGTATCGGGGGCGGTGTAATTCAAGGATTATTGGGGCCGTTCCTACAAACCTCCTTCCTCCGGATTAAAGCTACTTCAACTATAAAAACAACACAGAGGTAAGCTTTTGCACTGTACCCATCTCATTACGTTAGGGACGGCTTGTTCTCACGCTTTATAGATACGTACTCTTGATTTGTATACAGGGTTAAAATGTCTTATGTTTTGAGGATTTGGAATCTCTTACGACATGTGTTAGTAATTGTATTAATGTTACCGCTCATATGTAGCCCTAGAGCCAACATAGGATCACATTGGGGTCACGTTAGGATTACTTCAGGGTCACATCAGATGACTTCAGGGTCACATCAGGTCACCACAGGGTCAAATCGGGGTCACGTTAGGATCACCCAAAGGTCACATCGGGGTCGAATAGGGATCACATCGGGGTCACATCAGAGGGACATCAAGGGCAAATTATGATTTCCTTGTATCATATTTATTATTTTTTACAATACGTGTTGTTTTTAGATGGTCAGTTTTAAATATGCTCATTTGTATGCCTACTTATGATTGAACGAAAAATGTTCCACTTTAGAGTTTGAGGGCATGGCATTAGCTTTCACGTGGTCTAGATTTACATGACAAGTGTCGTCGATGAAGCAGATGACGTTACCGTTATTGCCAGTATTTTTCAGGGTTCTTGTAGTAAATCATCCCTTGTTCATAAGTTTACACTATTTCGGAGATCTCTGTAGTCTTTGACCTTGGTTTGGTCCGCTCATGAAATCCCGTTCTTAGATATGGAGGCGAAAGCCTGGTGATACCGTTACTGGCTTCAGTGAGCTGGGACTAGTATTTAAACAACAGTTTTTAATTTCAGAATGTATCTGACATCCTCATTGTTAGAACTGGTGATACCGTTACTGGCTTCAGTGAGCGGGGACTAGTTTTTAAACAACAGTTTTTTTATTTCAGAATGTATCTGACATCCTCTTTGTTAGGACTGGTGATACCGTTACTGGCTTCAGTGGGTGGGGCCATTATGTTTGCCTACTACAACAAGAAAGGATGCGATCCTTTAACATCAAAGCAGCTTGGTAACTCAAACCAGGTATAACTGTAAACACTTCAAACCTAGCAACATACATGTAATGGTAATACTTTAGAATATGGTCTGGATACACGTGAAAACCAATTCCTATATTCATATCAGTTGTGTCAATTAGTTTGGTATATCGGATTAAGCGTACAATTAAATGCTAATAGCAATTTACTTCAAAGTGAAAATAATTGGCTCAAACAAAAGATTGCTTTTCATTCGGACTTGTCCTTTGGGCTTGTCCTCTTAAGTTATTGATACCTACAGACAGTGAACAACAAGCTCCGATGTTATGACATTGATTCTTTGAAATCGGTTATATGACTCATATCCACGGAATTACACTTCACAAAATAGCCTCTGCTAATTGCTCGACCAAGCCTTTATCAACACTTCTTACTACTATTTCTGTCCAACTAAATCAGGGCTTCAGTCTTATTGTGACACTGTATACTCAAAAAGCGGATTTAACGGAATTGGGAGTTTGAAAAGCTTGAAATCTCTTTTGATAATCCAGCTGACTGTTTGCATTCCCATGGGAACAAACTGTTCCCCTCTCTTAGCTGACTTGTTTTGGAGCTAATCAGGACAGGTAAAAAAAAACGTTGCCAAATCGTTTAATTTACTTTCAGATATATCGAAGATGTGTTGTCTATAAACAACAAAACGTTTACTGACAATGTCGATCGTATATACCATTCTGAAGTTGAAATAAAGGACACAACAGACTTTTCTATATTAGCTGCTTACCTCGATCTCTACTTAAACTACAACCAACATGGATAGCTTACTACTAAGCTATACGATAAACGTGACGCTTTCAATTTTCCGATCGTGAATTTTCAATTTCTTGATAGTATCAGCCCTACATCCCCAAACTATGGTGTTTACATGTCGCAGTTGATTCGTTATTCGAGGGCTTGCTCAGAATATCGAGATTTTCGTGATAGATGTCGATTGCCGATAAACAAACCAACAACACAGGAATTCGAGAGATGCATGTTGATTAGAACTATGAGCAAGTTTTGTTGTAGCCATCGTAGTTTCATCGAGAAATAGTTTATATCTTTGTGTGATATGAATATGGGCGTTTTTGAGTATGCTTATTAGTGTGCTTTTTTGTTGTGATTGACAGTGATGACTCGGTTTTCATTTTGAGGCCTTGATGTGTACTTGGATGTGACCAAGATTTACATGGCGGGTGTCGTCGATGAAGCAGACGACGTTTGCTCTTTCGGAACACCTGGTCTTATTATTTTCTACTTTTACAGATGTCTCAATGTGAATCTTTCCCTTTTATTCAATTTTTATTCCTACTTAAATCGAATTTAAGTTCGTATGATGTTTTTGTTGGCGCTTCGGTATTTTTTTTTTTAATATTGTATGTTACATTACCAGTTAATGGCGGCCATGGTGACGGAAATATTCGCGGATATGCCATGCCTACCTGGTCTGTTCCTGTCTACTTTATTTTGTGCCTCTCTCAGGTAAGTTTCAATCCATTTTAAATTAACACAAAATAAACAATAACCTTCACTTGTCACTTATCCTTCTGGAACACCTAGTCTAACTCTCTTGTATTACTTCAAAGTTCTTCGTACAATTATGTCCTTTGTTCTTGATTTGTCCCTATTTTGATATATTTTGAGTTCGTATCCTGGTTTTGTTGCCGTTTTAATATTCTCTGATTTTTTCAGTACCCTGTCATCTATATTAAGTAGTCTCTCTGCCGTATTTTGGGAGGATATCGTCAAACCACATACGAAGGCTATGTCGGAGAGACGAGGCATCATCATTACCAAGCTATCAAGTATGTTGAACATCATTTATTCCTTTATTTCATAATTATGGAGTAATCTTAAAAGTGCAAGGTTAAACATATGTCATTTTCATAATTTCAACATATTTCCGAGATTATAATATGTTTAATGTTAATAATGTTATGGATAACACTTTCATCTTCTTGTATGTTTCTATAAATTAAAAACATTTATTTCGAAGAATGTTTATATTTCAAACTCTCTCTCAAAACACATTATATAAAAGGGGCAATTAAGTGAACCAACGTTTTGTAAAGTCATTCAGAATTAAAAAAAATACTTATGTTTAGACAAAAGAATCCGTACTTGATAGTTACACTGTAGATACCATGAAGCCAATGTCCAGTGCTGTCAGTTTAATTATTGGGAAATCCCCGCCAAATATAGCGACATCACGAAATAACCGCACACCCTAGCGCGACCACATGTACAATGTGTTGTAAACCAATGGAACTGACGACACGGGAAGTTTGATTTCACACGTACTTCTTACCAACAATTATCATATTCATAATTATTATTAGAACCCACAAGAAGAAAAAATTCAGGAATCCATCATATACAAGAAATGTAATGAGTTAGTGTTATATGCTTACTTTATTCAGACATTATTAGACAAGCTGCACTTTGCAGGTTTCGAAGCCATTTGTATTTGCATCCACGAGGCAGGTCTGTGAAGGATCGTGGTGGTTCGTTTTTTATAATTGGGGAAAATATGAAATATGTCAGTAAAGTGGTAGTCATATTTTCTTTATTGAGGAAAAACTTAAATAGTTCAGTTAAGTGGTAATTCGTTTTTTATCATTGGGGAAAATCTGCAATATGTCGGTATAGCTATAGTTATTTTTTATCATTGTGTAACATCTGAAATATGTCAGTAAAGGGGTAGTTATCTTTATCATTGGGGAAAATCTGAAATATGTCCTTACAGTTGTAGTTATTTTTATCATTGGGGAAAATCTGAAATATGTCCTTACAGTGCTAGGTATTTTTATCATTGGGGATAATCTGAAATATGTCCTTACAGTGTTAGGTATTTTTATCATTGGGGAAAATCTGAAATATGTCCTTACAGTTGTAGTTATTTTTATCATTGGGGAAAATCTGAAATATGTCCTTACAGTGTTAGGTATTTTTATCATTGGGGATAATCTGAAATATGTCCTTACAGTGTTAGGTATTTTTTTCATTGGGGATAATCTGAAATATGTCCTTACAGTTGTAGTTATTTTTATCATTGGGGAAAATCTGAAATATGTCAGTAAAATGGTAGCTTTTTGTATCATTGGGGAAAATCTGAAATATGTCCTAACAGTGGTAAATATTTTATCATTCGGGAAAATCTTAAATATGTCAGTAAAGAGGTAGTTATATTTGGCATCAGAAAAAAAAATTAAATATGTCCTTACAGTGCTAGTTATTTTTATCATTAGGGAAAATATGAAAGATTTCCTTACCGTGGTAGTTATTTTTTATCATTAGGGAACAGTTGAAATGTGTTAGTTAAGCGAAAGTTATATCTTTTATCATTGGGTAAAATCAGAAATATGTGAGTAAAGTGGTAGTTATTTTTTTTATCATTTGGTAAAATCTGAAATATGTCAGTACAGTGTTAGTTATTGTTATTATTTGGTAAAATCTGAAACACTGGATTCACGATACAATGTAACCCGGGGATAAAATAAAATATAGAAAACTTCGCCTGTGTATTGCGACAGTGTTGTCTTTGCCAGAGACAGATCAATGACCCTAGAAGTCGTTTCAAAACTATGGTGTTTAATTGACATTTCTAATTTTAAGAAACATATAAGGCAGAAGTATACAGATGATAAACAGTTTATCACACAATATCTTCATGGTTTGTCGTTCGAACAATTTTCTCATCGCTCACACAAGGATAAAATCTCAAGTCAACCAGGGGTGACCTCTCTTTTATCCACGTGCTCACGATGGGAAAATAGTTCTCACAACAAACCCTGAAAATACAGTGTGATAATCTATAATTATTTCAGCTATAATTTAATTACCAGAGGCCTGGACAGGTCCGTTCTGCTTTGACCGCAGCATAGTTCAAATTGAGGAGATATGGTTTCAAGTGACAACGGTGAACATTTTGTTAATTACCTTATCCTGAATTATAAAATCGACTTTTTTCAGTTTTAGGTTTTGGCGTCGTTGGAGTAGCAATTGCTTTTCTTACTTCCCAGGTACAAGGCCCTGTTATCCAGGTTTGTTTTCTTTTATGTACCACGTATAACAGTGACATATCAACACCGTGTACAGTCTGTGTAATATATTTAACGTTAGTTATTGTAATTATTATAATTTTCAAGCTATTCCTAGTGTAAGTAGGTCCTTTTTGATGATGACATGTTTCTCGTTGTTACAAGCTATTGTATACGACTATTAAGATTGAAACTCACTTTACAATCTTTGTCTTTGTTTCCTTTCCAGATATTCGTGACCACCAGTAGTGTACTAACTGGGACGATTGGAGGTATATTTGTTCTAGGCTGGACCATACCGTGGGCAAATAAATTCGTGTGTTATTCTTATTCTTCTTGATAAATAATTTAATATGTATGTGTAACCGTATACAAAAACTGCACACTCCATGTAACTCTAGGGCCAAACCGGTGTTTGAACCCAGGACCATCGCATACTAGACGAATGATCTGTCTAGATCCGCTTTATCTCCCTTAACCGAAGACAAACACGAGACCCTATATATGTCACCGTTTATTTGTATAATTCTGCAATGTCCAGCTAGGTATATGAGAGAGAAAAACTGCCTAACTGGCGGGCTAGCTTTTACAGTCATGCGGTATAACCTGAGGACCCGCTCAAGATTGTTAAGCAACGGTAAGCGTGGTCAGTAGTTGGATGGATGACCGCCTGCACGTTACAATTCGTTTGGCGCCAAATCTAATACGAGAGTTATGCATTGTGTTAAAATTGCGCCAAATGTATATTTCCTTTGGTTGTGTACCTTTTTATACAGCATTTGTAGGCTACACTATCATAGTGTTGTAGGACTTTTATCACTCATTTTGTGAGAAAATAAAATTATGTTAAGAAGTAATGATTTTTTTCAACTTAAAATGATTTCCTTGTATGATGGTTATTTTTGGAATTATCCCGCTTCTCTACAAGATATATAGATCAAAGTTGACTACCAAAGTTAAGGATTTGGATATGTAGTAAGTGATTCGTTTATGTATCGCTTGGTTGAGACTTTCTTGAGTGTCAAGGCATTTTTGGATCGATATAAAACTGAATCACTTACCGAATGCTGTATCCAGCTTCCAGCTTTGTTGTTTTCTTGACGAGAATAGGAAACAATGAAGTAGACCTGTTCACAAATATTGTCTCAAAATAAAGAAAGGTCGCAGGTCTGACTGAAGTCAATCTGGCGTTAATTTCATTAAAAGAAGTTTGTACCTGATGTCAATAAATCACAGGTTTAATGATAGTCGACATGGCTTTCAAAGAAGCACGGTGGTCTAGTGGTAGAACGCCGGGCTCGTGATCAAAGGGTTGGTAGTTCGAGTCCTGGCCACGGCACTTGTGTTGTATCCTTGAACAAGGTACTTTACTCCGCTTGTTCCAGTCTACTCAGCTGTAAATGAGTACGTGGATGGGCAGTGCTAGAAATTGTAGAATGCTATATGTGAGCGCCGAAATGGCAGCACCGGTTGTATGCTCCCACGGAAGTTTAGAACGATATTGACTAGTAGCTGGGGCCCTGTAGCCACGGTAAATATTTTGTGAAATGCTTTGAGACGGCCTTTAAGTTGTGAAAAAGTAGTATATAAGAACCCGAAATGATTAACTTTTATTATTACTATTGCTTATTCTACACCTTATTCTGCTAGGGAGCTTTGGTCGGAGGGGCAAGCAGTGTATTCCTTGTTGGTTGGATCACACTCGGTCAGATGACGTCATCTGGATTAAGAAGGAGCCCAATACTAGAATCAGCTTCAATAGAAAATTGTCCGGTATACAATATCTCCACAACAACACCTGACGTCACAACCTACATTCCCCATTACCTGTATAATGTCAACGTCACAACGACACATTTAATGAACCTCACAAAGGAACCGGAAGCTGTTACGGACGGACCGTAAGTGCTAGTCAGTCTTGTCGGTTCTGATAAGTAACATTAAACGGCAGGTGACTGATATGAATTACCGTTTTATAAAGAATAAATTGTGTTCTGTGTTAATTACAACACCTTTCCTGCCTTTTCATCGACTTTCATGTTTAACTTTAGCAGCATCGGATATATAAAGGGTGAAAAGTTCCCTAGTCTACGTTTATGGTCATGTCAGTTATAACGGTAAAATCATGCGTTGTAGTACATGTATCAATATAAACGTTGATCTGTTATAGATACGGATTGGATGTGCTTTATTCAATATCCTTTCGGTGGCTCGGAGCAATTTCTGTTATAACCGTGGTACTAGTAGGTGCTATCGCTAGTCGTTTAGCAGGTAAATACAAATTATGTATTAGTAAAGCTTCCGTTGCTATTGTTGTTATCACGACAGGTTATAAATATATATATAATTCTGAGAACTATAACAGGTATAAAATATTGTATTCAAATTCATAAGCTATAGCCACAGTTAATCTCATTAGAGTAGTGGCACGGTACTTAATATTCACATTTTCGTAGTACACGATTTGAAATTATACAGAACTAGTTCAATTTTACTTCTAAATTAATAAATTAAAGGGGTTTTACGCACCTGACCCTTCTGCTTCTACATTAGTTTAGAAATTTTGGATTCCTATCTTTTGGCCGCTATCATCAATGAAGAGTCCTACGAGGACGAAACAGCTGTATGATGCAGTTTAATTCATTTTTTCGGCATACTGTGTCTATTACTACTATATTTAAGAGGTGCAGTATATGTGTGTGTTACGTGATCTATATATAAGTGTACACAATTATATGATTTTGTACTATTTACAGGGCAATCGAAACCAGTACCTCCAGAGTTAGTCGTGCATGCCTGTGATCTAGTATGCTGCTGTAATCGTCAGATCATGAAAGGAAAGCTTCACGATGGCGTAAAATATGACAGTCCAAATGCTGTAAGTAATTACCTGAGACATTCAAATATATTGACTGATAATAAAGTGAGTGTTTACTTTAATATCTAGCTGCGTAAAGCTGGTTATTTATTTTTAAATAAAACGCGCTAGATCAATATCGGACCAGCACAACGTTGGGCTGGCCTAATATTGGGCTAGTTTGATATCAGAATATGACTACATTAAGATATTTTGTGCCACCATTTGACACACTATACAACGACAGATCATCGTCTACAAATAGATAATCCAGACTAATGATAGACAGCTTTTCTTATTTCCGTCTAAAATTGCTAATTTTAAGGTCATCTGAGACAAAGTCTCAAGTGACCTATTGTAATCGCCTTTTGTCCGTCGTCGTGCGTCGTCCGTCCGTAAATAATTTACTTTTTCGACTTCTTCTTGAAAACCCCTGAACCAATTTGAATGAAATTTTGCAGGAACCTTCCCTAGTTAACGATACACCAAAATTGCTAATTATAAGGTCCTAACCCCTAGGGGCCTGAGGGAGGGGCCAAACGGGGTCAAATTAGTTAAAATTTCAAACATCTTCTTCCCAAAACCAAGATATGCTGGAATCAAATATTATTTACCAATGGAAAGGTCTTAAAGTGCTTTATTTAAATTGTGAATTTCAAGCCCCCCCCCCCCCCCCCCCCCGACTTCTGGTTCCCCCCTGGGGAGGGGGTGAAGTCTACTATAGTTTATTTAAGAAAATGATACTTTTGGATATATATATTGTTCATTTCCAGTTGGAGATAATTGAAACTTTGAATAATAACCAGGACATGGCGGTTTGATATTGGGCGAATTTTGACTCTGGCCGACACCAAGGGCAGTGGGAAGGGGCTCAAAAGGGTCAAATTGACTAAAATTTCAACAATCTTCTTAAAGAAAGATATAAAACGTAATACCTGTATCCGTGTGACAGTCACGGATACTTGGCTAAACTTGCCTTACAAGGTAACTTTTCCAACGATGTGTTATATAATCCTCGTATGCGCTTACTAGTTTTAAAAAAGTGGCCCATGGTAGGATGGGTGTGCTGAAAGATTCATTTTGATGACAGCGGTGGGACAGTGTTGATATTCTTATAAGACAGCACTGTTGAGAATATATACAAATACATCAAAATATACTACGTGGTTTCCAAGTCAAGTATCTGCATAAGATTTTGTGAAGGTGATAACAGCCAATGAATAAGAGGTGAAGATATTGTCTTTCTCGAAATCACACTTTTACATCGATGTTGTTAATTCGTTGGGTTGAATTCATTTGTAATAAAGGAATAATTTAGTTCTCATTTTTTTCAGATTAATCCGTATCAAACTGAAAAACCTGATAAAATACGGGACATTGAAATGAGTGACGTGACGAACCCTGATGAAGAGAGATGATGTAGACATATAATTATATCAATACTTGTATTCATTACATTGACTTATTCATAATCTTGGCATACAGATGTGTTGCCGGTACATAGTATGTACGCTATAACCTATACATTGGAATAGTAATTATTAGATATTGATCATTTCGTTCAGCACATATGAAATATCGCTGTATTAAAATTTTACTCACAATGATATGTCTGTGTTTTGATATTTCATTGCTAAATACAACATTTTTATAATTTGTAGATAGTATAACATTGGAAGATAAACCTATCACACACATATGTTGCAACTTTCAAATGTAGTAATAGAAACAGTATGTCGCAAAATGAATGAAACTGACTCGTACAGCTGTTCCGTCATTCTAGGACTCTTCAGTTATGCTAAGGGCGAAAAATTGAGAATCGAACTGTTCTAAACTTCTGTGTGTTAGGATTAACTTCCTCACTTAACACTGTCTACTGGAGATTTTGCCACTAAAGTGAAAGTTGTTAGCATTACCTCATGGGAATGTATTTACCTGCGTATGATAACAGGACAATCCACCTGTTAATACAAGGAGCTTACTAGTCTTTCCGACGCTTATTCACATCTCAACGCCAATAAAAGATATACAGTAGAGTAACTGAAACATAACGTTTTTCACGTTAAAAAGAACAGAGCGATCTATATATATATGAAACGGAAAGGAAATTGTAATGAAAATCTGTATGGTAAAAGGCGAAGATGCCTAATGGACGATGGCCGATAGCAGCCTAATATACTGTAAATGTGTCACACTGTTTTAGGTTAAACAGCAGGACACAAACATCACAACAGAAATGGGTCATGCTACAATCAAAAAGTATAACACAAAAACAAATCACATTTTTGGGCAAGCAATCTGAGCGGGTATGTACAGTGTTGTCTAGTAACTGAATTTGGTATGCCAGACGACTGGTGGCCAGCAAGGTGATTGAATTTGGTATGCCAGAAGACTGGTGGCCAATAAGGTGATTGAATTTGGTATGCCAGACGACTGGTGGCCAGGAAGGTGATTTAATTAGGTATGCAAGCCAACTGGTGGCCAGTAAGTTGATTGAATTTGGTATGCCAGACGACTGGTGGCCAATAAGGTCACTGAATGTGGTATGCCAAACGACTGTTGGCCAATCAGGTCATTGAATTTGGTATGCCAGCCGACTGGTGGCCAGTAAGGTGATTGAATTTGGTATGCAAGACGACTGGTGGCCAGGAAGGTGATTGAATTTGGTATGCCAGCCGACTGGTGGCCAGGTAGGTGATTGAATTTGGTATGCCAGCCGACTGGTGGCCAGTAAGGTGATTGAATTTGGTATGTCAAACGACTGGTGGCAAGGAAGGTGATTGAATTAGGTATGGCAGACGACTGGTGACCAGTTAGGTGATTGCATTTGGTATACCAGCCGACTGATAGCCAGTAAGGTGATTGAATTTGGTATGCCAAACGACTGGTGGCCATTAAGGTGATTAAATTTGGTATACCAAACGACTGGTGGCCAATAAGGTCGTTGAATTTGGTATGCCAGCCGACTGGTGGCCAGGAAGGTCATTCAATTTGGTATGCCAGAAGACTGGTGGCCATTAAGGTGATTACATTTGGTATGCCAAACGACTGGTGGCCAATAAGGTCGTTGAATTTGGTATGCCAAACGACTGGTGGACAATAAGGTCATTGAATTCGGTATGTCAGACGACTGGTTGCCAGTAAGGTCATTGAATTTGGTATGCCAGACGACTGGTGGCCAGTAAGTTGATTGAATTTGGTATGCCAAACGACTGGTGGCCAATAAGGTCGTTGAATTTTGTATGCAAAACGACTGGTGGCCAATAAGGTCATTGAATTTGGTATGCCAGCCGACTGGTGGCCAGGAAGGTTATTGAATTTGGTATGCCAAACGACTGGTGGCCAATAAGGTCATTGAATTTGGTATGCCAGCCGACTGGTGGCCAGTAAGGTGATTGAATTTGATATGCCAAACGACTGGTGGCCAATAAGGTCATTGAATTTGGTATGCCAGACGACTGGTGGCATGTAAGCTGATTGAATTTGGTATGCCAAACGACTGATGGTCAATAAGGTCATTGAATTTGGTATGCCAGCCGACTGGCGGCCAGTAAGGTGATTGAATTTAGTATGCCAAACGACTGGTGGCTAATAAGGTAATTGAATTTGGTATGCCAGCCGACTGGTGGCCAGTAAGGTGATTGAATTTGGTATGCCAAACGACTGGTGGCCAATAAGGTCATTGAATTTGGTATGCCAGCCGACTGGTGGCCAGTAAGGTGATTGAATATGGTATGCCAGCCGACTGGTGGCCAATCAGGTCATTGAATTTTGTATGCCAGCCGACTGGTGGCAAATAAGGTCATTGAATTTGGTATGCCAGCCGACTGGTGGCCGGTAAGGTGATTGAATTTGGTATGCCAAACGATTGGTGGCCATTAAGGTCATTGAATTTGGTATGCCAGCCGACTGGTGGCCAGTAAGTTAATTGAATTTGGTATGCCAAACGACTGGTGGCCAATTAGGTCATTGAATTTGGTATGCCAAAAGACTGGTGGCCAATAACGTGATTAAATTTGGTATGTCAAACGACTGGTGGCCAATAAGGTCATTGAATTTGGTATGGCAGCCGAGTTGTGGCCAGTAAGGTGATTGAATTTGGTATGCCAGACGACTGGTGGCCAATAAGGTCACTGAATTTGGTACGCCAGCCGACTGGTGGCTAGGTAGGTGATTGAATTTTGTATGCCAGTCGACTGGTGGCCAATAAGGTCATTGAATTTGGTATGCCAGACGACTGGTGGTCAATAAGGTCATTGCATTTGGGATGCCAGCCGACTCGTTACCAGGTAGGTGATTAAGTTCGGTATACCAGCCGACTGGTGACCAATAAGGTCATTGAATTTGGTATGCCAGACGACTGGTGGCCAATAAGGTCATCGAATTCGGTATGCCAGCCGACTGGTGGCCAAGTTGGTGATTGGATTTGGTATGCCAGACGACTGGTGGCCAATAAGGTCATTGAATTTGGTATGCCAGCCGACTGGTGGCCAATAAGGTCATTGATCTTGGTATGCCATGCGACTGGTGGCCAGTAAGGTGATTGAATTGGGTATACCAAACGACTGGTGGCCAATACGGTCATCGAATTTGGTATGCTAGCCGACTGGTGGCCAGTAAGTTGATTGAATTTGGTATGCCAGACGACTGGTGGCATTTGAGGTGATTGAATTTGGTATGCCAAACGACTGGTGGCCAATAAGGTCATTGAATTTGGTATGCCAAACGACTGATGGCCAATAAGGTCATTGAATTTGGTATGCCAAACGACTGGCGGCCAGTAAGGTCACTGAATTTGGTATGCCAAACGACTGGTGGCCAATAAGGTCATTGTATTTGGTATGCCAGCCGACTGGTGGCCAGTAAGGTGATTGAATTTGGTATGCCAAACGATTGGTGGCCATTAAGGTCATTGAATTTGGTATGCCAGCCGACTGGTGGCCAGTAAGTTGATTAAATTTGGTTTGCCAAACGACTGGTTGCCAATAAGGTGATTGAATTTGGTATGCCAAACGACTGGTGGCCAATAAGGTGATTAAATTTGGTATGTCAAACGACTGGTGGCCAATAAAGTCATTGAATTTGGTATGGCAGCCGACTGGTGGCCAATAAGGTGATTGAATTTGGTATGCCAGACGACTGGTGGCCAATAAGGTCACTGAATTTGGTATGCCAGCCGACTGGTGGCTAGGTAGGTGATTGAATTTTGTATGCCAGCCGACTGGTGGCCAATAAAGTCATTGAATTTGGTATGCCAGACGACTGGTGGCAAATAAGGTCATTGAATTTGGTATGCCAGCCGACTGGTGGCCAATAAGGTAATTGAATTTGGTATGCCAGACGACTGGTGGCCAATAAGGCCTATGAATTTGGGATGCCAGCCGACTCGTTACCAGGTAGGTGATTAAACTTGGTATGACAGACGACCGGTGGCCAATAAGGTCATTGAATTTGGTATGCCAGACGACTGGTGGCCAATAAGGTCTTTGAATTCGGTATGCCAGCCGACTGGTGGCCAGGTAAGTGATTGGATTTGGTATGCCAGACGACTGGTGGCCAGTAAGATGATTGAATTTGGTATGCCAGACGACTGGTGGTCAATAAGGTCATTGAATTCGGTATGCCAGCCGACTGGTGGCTAGGTAGGTGATTGAATTTGGTATGCCAGACGACTGGTGGCCAATAAGGTCATTGAATTTGGTTTGCCAAACGACTCGTTACCAGGAAACTGATTGAAACGACGTCACGTCAGTGAGTATTTCTGACATAGCTTAATATCATATACAAAGTTTATATTTTGTTTTTATATATTGATGAATGTTTAACATCGACTTGTATTTGGCTGCTACCGGCCAACGTACTAATGTTATTGTAAGTCGCGGGAGCCACTTCTCAGTGTTTTTATCGGGGTGGGAAGAGGAGGGCGGATAGGTTATGTACAATTTCGCCGGTACTTGGTTTTTAGGACTCACACAGCTAAATCATCCCATTTAATGTGTTTCAATCGTTTGTAGTCCCTTTGTAAAATTAGTTCCAGCTAATTACTGGGCCACTGAGGAAGTTCAATGAAGAACTGATGACAGATTTTTGCATGAATGAAATGTTGAGATACTAAACTTTTGAAAAATGTTTACTTTTACTTTGTTTCCATATATGTGTACGGATTTAGACAAGGTGAAATAGTATGAGGGCGTTTCTGTTTAGGGTCACCGGTTTTGCCTGTAAACTTCCGGTTGTCAACTTCTTGACACTGTGACAGCCCGGTATGCCAGTAAACATCCCTGAAAACATGTTTTGTAGCCTTTGTAAGGTAAGTATCTGTGAATCTAGACAGTTGTCACTGGTACTGTACTTTACTGAAAGTCATTAACTAAAAGGCTTGGTAATAACATACAGTAAATGATTTAGTTGTGAGAGTCCTTTTAAACGTGTCTAAATCAATTACGGAATAGAAAAACAGAAACAAACGTACTTATTGACAACATTTTTATTATTATTTCACAATACAAGACATACAATCTTTATATATGACATTGTACATTAAATTGTATATTCTTTTAATCTTTTCATCAACAAATATCATTATATTTTTCATATTTACATATCATTATTTTCTTTCATTATGATTATTATACATTTTTGTCACTATCAACCTCATCAAACTCTGTTTTCGTCATCATTATCATCATCATCATCATTTCATCATCATCATCATCATCATCTATATATATACAATATACATGTATCATCATCAGCATAGTCATCTGAATTTATGACATCACCATGTACCTTTATAAAAACACTGCGATACCTGTAAAAAATAACAATACAAATAAACTTTAAACATCAAACACACATTAGTACATAATTAAATCAGATATAGCACAAAAATCTACCAGGGGTGGAAGAGTAATCCTAAGACACCGTATATTAAAAAATAACATATTGTAAAGAACAAGAGGCCCACGGGCCTGAACGGTCACCTGAGTTTTGATGTATTAGAATCAAGAACGTTTATTGTTGTGTCATTACACTGGAATCATCATTTACTTAAACTAATATAAGTTTGAGCTCGAACACTGACAACTACTGTTTATAAATCTTTATAAGTGAAAAGATATAAAATTGGCCTTGACCTTTGACTCATTGACCATGACTTCCGTTAGTAGACTCCTTGCTTCACCAACTTTGCTTCACAATGTCATAACAAAATGTTCATAAGTAATTTAACAGCTACAAAATTGTATCTTTATCTTTGAAACAGTGTTTTTGGTTTTTGACCTCAGTAGGTATTTCTGTGAAATGAACATCTTGACAAGTTCTGTTTCTCTGATAAAAGTCCCTAATTTTACCCAATTTCATTCATAAACTTTAGCAAATCCAACCACTCTTTAATGGAGAACATTGAAGTCCCGGGGGTATGAAATTCACAATTTTGATAAAGCAACGTGAGACCCTTCAATCTGTAATTTAATTCCAGTACATCTGGGTCTGAAGAAGAAGATTGTCAATTTGACCCTTTTGAGCTCCTCGCCACAGCCCCGGGCCCAGGAGTAGGCCAGAGTCGCAATTCCTCCAATATCAACTGTCATCTCATGATTGTATTTCCAGTCAAGTTGGAATTATTTCCAACTGGAAAATAATCAAAAGTATCATTTTCCTATATGAATTAAAGTAAAATTCACCCCCTTCCCAGGAGGAAACTTGAAGTCCGAAAGGCATGAAATTCATATATTTTTTTTTTATAAAGCACCGTAAGACCTTTCCATTAATGGGTGAAGAGTATTTGATTCCAGTTACTGGAGAAGAAGATTGTTGGGTGGGCCAGAATCAAAATTTTGTTTCAATTATCTCCAATTAAAAATGAACAATGTCGTTTTCCAATATAAACTATAGTGAACTTTACCCCCTCCCCAGGGGGAAACCTGATGCCTGGGGGTCCTGCAATTCACAATTTTGATCAAGCACCTTCCGACCTTTTCATTGGTGAATAGTATTTGATTCCAGCATTTCTGGGTCTGGGGAAGAAGATGTTGTACCTCGGTAGTCACATACATTCAACTAGGGATTACTGGGGCAGATATCTAGGACATGAACGACAACATGTACCCCGTAGTCATAATTCCTAGGGTAGATGTCAAGAACATGAACGACAACCTGTACACCGGTAGTCATATACACTCAACTAGGGATTACGGGGGCAGAAGACTAGGACATGAACGACAACCGGTTCACCGGTAGTCACATACACTCAACAAGGGATTACGGGGGCAGACGTTTGACACGTGAACGACAACCTGTACACCGGTAGTCACATACACTCCACTAGGGATTACTGGGGACAGAAGACTAGGACATGAGCGACAAACTGTACACCGGTAGTCACATACACTCCACTAGGGATTACTGGGGACAGAAGACTAGGACATGAACGACAAACTATACACCGGTAGTCACATACACTCTTCTAGGGATTACTGGGGACAGAAGACTAGGACATGAACGACAACCGGTTCACCGGTAGTCACATACACTCAACAAGGGATTACTTGGTCAGATGTCCATGGCATGAACGAAAACTACTATTACGTGAACATGTTTGTACCATCTACACTTCAGCAAGCATCTATACAATGAAACATAGGTTAGTACCATATCCCAACCCTACCCTTGAATTCAACGACACCTGATTGCTGTCTAATGGTGGACGAAAAGAAAATCACAATAGAAAACCACCATGCCATCGTGGGGACAGCAAACCCGCCAGACATCGCCACGAGTAGGGGTCTCCAACTCACACTTGACTGCGTTTGGCTATTCCTGCCAACGCATTAGCGATCAAATTAGTATCATTGAGAATTATTCTGTACTATTGTCTCATAGGAAGGTGGACGTTTTGGATATGCTCATTAGTATGCCTACCTGTTGTCGTGGAGAATAATCATTGAGTTGCTACTTTGACGACGTGTTATTTATATGGAAGTGACCTAGATTTACATGGCTCATGTCGTCGATTAAGCAAGCAGAGGACGCTTACTCTTCAGTATCACCTGATCTTATTCTCTTGTATTTTTTCAAACGGATCTGTTTAAATATATCCTTTGTTCAAGTTTCGCCTCAATATTAACCGATTTTGAGTTTTGATTATGGTTTTATTGACGCGTCGGATTTCCCCCAATTTACTGTAAAGTACAGCTGTAGATATATATACAAAAACCTGATAATTTACGTTCATAATTGCCTGCTGAAATAGCATTGAAACTAAACAAAAATAGTTTTGTGATTCTGTTAGCGCTGCCAGCACGCCAGTTTTAACAAAGAGTAAAATGTTTCAGAGCTTCAATGAAAAACAAACCTGAAAACTAGTAAGAGTACTTAAAGGGAGATAACTCAACAACAATAATGTGTAACACTGGCGCTTATTTGAAATGTTGGAGAGTTATTGAACTATCGTTCTTCTTCCGTATGGCACAGTCCTTGTAAAATTTTCTTACACGATTCGTGCAAGAGAAACTAATGGTTATAAACGTTCCCTGTAAATTTGATAGAATTTCAAAAACTAATAACAGAATATCAGAGTGAGAAAATATTGCAATTATCCCGATTATCCAACTTAACCCCATCATAGTTGAGATTTTTATGAATACAATTATGTTCGACTTATTTGATGTTGAGAGGTTCGTGGAGGATATATAATGAATAATGCAAATAAATAAAACGACATTTCCACACAACATCAACAAGATCGGGACGACAAAAGTGATTAATAGAACGATTGTTTTCGAAATAAAACATACACGTCCACCATACCATGACGTCATAGGGTCTAAAAATAAGTTAGTAATTTTGGTACAGAGAACAAGGAATGTAGGCACAGAAAAGCCAACTAACATGTATCTAACTGTCGTCATAACTCTTTCCGATTTGCTGTAGTTTTTCAAAGACCTGATCTCGGCATTTAAGCGAAATGAGCACAGAAACATGAATGTAAACGAATATAACCACAAAGAATGATTTACCATACCAAACCATGTACATTCATGGGTGGAAAGTGTGAAAAGTTGCATAAGTAAGAAAAGTATCTGAGCTAGCAGTAATAAGCTAGCTAACACGATGATAAGATCCGACTTCCCGTCGCGCAGACTCGGAATGGCACAGTACTGCACCAGGAAGTACACCAAACAGGTGACTGACAACGCGCTACACACCATGTTGATTATTCCTCTGTAGTCATCCCAAAGTTCATCCTCTTGATCATCGCGTCTATATTTTGATGAAAACGTATCGATACACAGAAAAAAGTCTTCGTTCGCGAACACAACGTCAGACGGTGAAATCACTATTCCATTCAAATGGAAATGATCGTCTGTTGTTCCATTTACCACATCTGTGCCGGTGAGCGAACTGGCGGAAGCGTTGCCGCCGTACTGTACTTTCACTGCGGGACAGGGTAAACCTTTCTCCACTGAGAGAAGCTCCAGTAGATACGAAGGGTTCCTCACAGACGTATTGGAATAGCAAGACATGTTTTGTACGTTTGCTATAGGTTTCATTACGCTTCCATTTGGACTTGTTAAAGTGTTGTTTTTAAGAAGGTTGGCAATCAATAATCTCTGAGTATCTATGGTAACAACGGGCCGTTTTATGTACTCCAAGGGAAGTAATACGTGTATTATAGTACAAGCATTACCAGAGTTCAAAAATGTTCCTGGTATATAGTTAATTGTATCGGAATAACCAGCAAGAAGGTGTAGTATACCTTTGGCATTACTCAGGGTCGTTATCAATTTATCTAATATCCTCAAAAACACAAAATTCTTAATGTCCAATTCTCCGTCCACTTCAAACAACAGATCTAGCATAACATTGTTCGTGGTGTGTTCTATACCCACACATCTACCGCCGGATGGTTCCAAGGGGGCGGGGCAGTACAGCCGCTGGCAGCCTACCTGTACAATTAGAAAACGTGCTTGTTTGGCATGGCAAAGTTTAAGATGTCAGTATATTAATATGGTCCATCGAACACTACAATGTGTAAAATAAAAATAGCCATTTTCAGCAATAGAGGTGTCGTGAGCAGAGTACTTATAGCGTAATGAGATAAGTGTAGTATTTTACCTTTATCCGTCTTGATAGCTCGGCTGTTGGCTTTTGAAGTCATTGTATTTACATCAACAAGACAAGTCTGCGCAAGCTCGTGAGGTCAAAATATTCAGAGATGTTTTTCAACATGATTTATGATTCTGTAATACCAAACATATTTCAGGAGTGTGGCTTATATTTTAATAAAATGTCAAAATATTAGCCACATGAATGAAATGTATTTGGTATTACTAACGATACTGATAGATATTCTGTTTATAACATTTTCACAGCAAAATCTACCGGGGTAGCTTTTGATTTTCTCAAATGTCTTTTGTAAGCAGTGTTTTGATTGGTCAAATCAGAAAAGGTTATTTTTGTCACTAGTGAAAAATATTACTAATGTGGAATGAATAATTTTCGATATTGCACAGGTAAAAATGTAAGTAGACAAAATGTATGAGCAAAACATATATGATATTTATAAAGAAATATTTGAATAGCCGATATATTACAAAACTTACAAACGCTGTAAACGACCTTAAACCTAATTCTGAATCATAATCAGTTGATAAATTCAAAAGTGATGCTGACTCTTACCTCGGCAGACAGCTCAATCTCTTCCTCTCTACACTGAGATTCTCTCGCGATACGAAGCATTGAAGAAAAGTCAATTAGACTCGTGAGTGTAATGTAATCCGAATATTTTTTCTTATTGTTTACAACACAATAGAGGTTTTCAAAAGCATCCAGATAAATAGAAACATTATTAACAGTAAGACATTGTAAATTTCTGTAAAAGAAATGAGTTGTTCTACTAATTATAACATAAACTGGTTTAAACACACGGTTTTGGCATGTTGAGTTCAGCACCCGCTCCGAAGTGTTCTGTATTATGGCGTAGTCGAATTCCTCGAAGCAGTAATGTATTGGAGCAATAATGTCGCTAGGTGGTATGAAGCGGTATCTGCATTTATCACTGTGCATCTTCATCATCAACACCTCGATTACAGAATGTGACGGAGGAGCTAGTCCAGTTAAGCATGTCATCTCCATTAACCATGGTACGTAGTTCTGCACTCGGTTGCATTTCGCGCAGTGACGGTTCTTGAACGTTAACTTTGTTCTGAGATCCAGAACAGGCAGCATGTCTCGGATATCATAGTTTATGTCCAGTTCGCAGCTCCTCCTAGTATTGATGTTACTATCCCACGTCACAGGGCAAGATGATACCATAAACACCCCCTGTCTGATGAGGGTGTTTTCTTTGAAAGAAATATTTTCACATGTTGTCATTTCAAGATATTCGAATTGGTGATGTACTTTTCCGCTGATCTGATCCTCGTTTTCCGTAATTGCTTTTGCGTCAAAACAGCAATCATCATAGTAAATACAATCCCGTTCGCAACTACAGTAAGTATTTGGTGATTCACTGACACATGAATGCAATTGGTGATGACATGATTCAAGCTGTTGAAGACGGGCGTCGGGATCGCGTTGGTAGCTAATTACATGTACGACTAACGTGATGAGAAAGGCCTGTCGATACCCTAACGATTTCATATTTTCAGTCCAACAATGTGTCTATAAATTTGGTTCCTTTTGAATTTCTATCTTGTTTGACTATTGTTTTCAAAGACGATAATGTTGTTCTGAGATGCTGTGAGACCAGTAAAAGAACTGGAAATTTTGTTTCTTTTATATATATGTACATGTACAGTACGTGACTTGTCCATATTCCTAACAAGGCTGTAGGCAGTTATTTGAAATATTAGTCTCTCCTTACAACCATTAACTATATTCACCACATGTGATTCTCGTAAATTAAGCATCAATTGTGGTTTGTTGGGAATAAAACAAGACACATATCGTATAAACGTTTCCCAGTCATTAATATATTTGGTTACAAAAACTAGATGATAAATTGATATTCATCCCTCTATCGCTCCATCCATTTCCTACTCGAGTGTTATGAAGTTCAAAATACAAAATTGTGTATATAGCAATCTCTATCTGTATCTTTATTTAAGGATTAACTTTCATTTTTGTTTAGGCTATCGGGGGATAACTACAATGGAAACGGGTAAATTCAATAACCGGCGAAGCTGGTTATGTATAATTTACCCGTTTTCCATTGTATTTATCCCCCGATAACCTAAACAAAATAGAAAGTTAATCCTTATATTTACAGTATCTTTCTGTGAAATGTTCGTAACTATTTTGTTCATTATAGTCAAATCTTCGGACAAGCCTACGTTAATTGTTGGTGACGTCACACAATTATGTTTCAAACTGTAGGATTTGCATAGCTCCGCCCACATGAATTCTAGAACATTAGGATGTTATGAATATTTTGACCTTCTACAACATTAGGATGTTATGAATATGTTTGGCCTTCTACAATATAAGGATGTTATGAATATTTTTGGCCTTCCAGAATATTAAGATGTAATGAATATTTTTAGCGTTCTAGAACATTAAGATGTTACGAATATTTTGGCCTTCTAGAACATTAGGATGTTATGAATATGTTTCACCTTCTACAACATTAGGAGGTCATGAATATTTTTGGCCTTCTAGAACATTAGGATGTTATTAATATTTTATCCTCATATTACGTTACGATATTTAGATTTTGTTGATTTTAAATTGCTTATATAATACCGTATCTAACACAACCGATATCAAAATATTGTAAATATTACCATTAAAACATCATTTGGGGTACATTTATAGGCGGATTTTACTTTCATTCGTGCATCCGGCTTATTTCGGCATACTAAATTAAAAAGGTGCAGCACATGGGTATGTTCTGTCACCTTTATTACCTTAGAGACACAACGCTTATAAAGTAATATCGGCTTTAAAATGTTGCATCACCATGACCATGTGTACTTATGATGTCACTGCTACTTACGATCACGAATAAACTATGTCTGCTACCAACAAGTATATGTCGTTACTTGTACTGTATTACATAATGTATTTTTCAGTCTGTTTGTTATATTTCTCTGCTACATTACTTCAGCTTCACACATTAGTTGTTAACGTGGAAGTTGTCTGTCTTTAATTCACTAGTCAAAGTACTGATATAATTGTAGGACTCATACAAATAAATCATTTCCTATAATATTTTTAATAAGCTTTCGAGCGAATAACGTTACTATTTGAAGTTCACCCCTTGTGACAAATGTCTACATTTATAGATACACACATTGCAAAGGCTTTAAAATGCATTTTAGAGGAATTTCGTGACATTTTAGCCCGCCACATATGTCTGCTTCTGACAACCGGAAGTGTATATGTCCCTAAAATAAAACGGATACATCATCTTACTTTTGACCCCTTATCAATCCGCCATCACATTATAAATTATACACAAAGTATCCAATAAATGTATTGAATATTAAAATCTGCCTACAGCATCACGGTATTTTATTATTTATTTTATTAATAATAAATTGTGTATAGAAAACTGTAATTAACAAAACCAATATCAAAATATTGCAAACATTACTTCTTGTATGTGAATGCAATTATCCCTCAGAATGCGCTCAGATAAGCTGATAAAACCAAGTTGTTAACGCTAAAGACTTCCTCGTTACAATCACATGACTTCAGATGACATATTGTTAAACTGGGAATGAGAGGGAAAATGAAGTGGTCAGTAATTACGGATCTGTTTGTTATGACAAGATATCGGTTCTTAATCGATAAAACCATAATCCGAACTCAAAATTCATTCAAGTATGGGCAAAGTATTACCAAATGTACATTGAGACCCCTACAAAAGTACAAGAGAATAAGACCAGGTGTTCCGGAAAAGTAAGCGTCTTCTGCTTCATTGACGAAACCCGCAATGTAAATATTAGTCTCATCCCATTAAACATCAAGTTCTCAAAATTGAGAACCGAGTCATCATTGTCATTCACAACACGCAAGCGCACACATACGCACACTCAAAAACGTCCATCTTCATATCGCACAAAAATACAGAATATTTCTCAATGAGACAAAATTGGCGACCATCAAACTTGCGCATAGTTCTGATCGACCTCATCTCTCGAATCCCTACAATATCTACAAGTGAAAATAAAGGATTTTTGTTACCTGTCCTGATAAGCCCTTCCACAAATTCAGCCTCCTGTGTAAACAAAAACAAGTCGTTGGGCACAGTTTGTTCCCATGGGAATGTCAATAGTCTGCTGGGAAATATTTCCTCCAAACTCAACAAAATTATTGTCAACCAGGAATTCAATCATTCGTACTATATCTTCTTCAGTATATGTCATATTGGCCTTTGTTGATTTTTCACAAAGTATGTTCTATGATAGCTCACCAACATACTCGTATATTATTTGCATCGTCGTCCGTCCCTTTGGGAAAACAAAGCTCTCATAACGAGAGATCTGAAACAAATTGATCAAAATATCTTTCTAAATTAGACTTTGAAAATAAAAAAATTGGAAATCAAATATTTAATCCACTTTCCCTTCTATCTCAACCATAGTTAAGAAAAAAATTCAGAGAATACCAAAGCGTCAACAAAACCATAATCATAAACTCAAAATCGATTAAACTAGGGGCAAAATAGGAACAAAGGAAAGATTTACATGGAAACTCTCGTAAAAGCACAATAGAATAAGACCAGGTGTTCCGGAAGAGTAAGCGTCTTCTGCTTCATCGACGACACCCGCCATGTAAATCTTGGTCACATCCAAGTAAGCATCAATCCTCATAATGAGAACCGAGTCATCATTGTCATCACAACAAGTAAACACACTAACAAACAAACTCAAAAACGTCCATCTTCATATCACACAAAAATACAGAATATTTCTCGATGATATAAAGATGGCGACCATAAAACTTGCCCATAGTCCTCATCAACCTGCATTTCTCGAATCCCTTGCCATAAGTTTGTTCGTCAGCAGTCGACACCTATCACGAAAATCGCGATATTCAGAGCAAGCCCTAGAATAACGAATCAACTGCGACATGTAAACACCATAGGATGGAGAAGCAGGGATGTTACTATCAAGAAAGGGAAAGTTCACGATCGGAAAATCGAAATCGTCACGTTTATCATACAGCTTAGTAGTAAGTTGCCCGTGTTGGTCATAGTTTAAGTAAAGATCGAGGTAGGAAACTGATGGAGGAGAGTATGTTGTGTCTTTAATCTCAAGTTCAGTAGGGTATATGCGATCGACTTGGTCAGCAACCTTCTTGTTGTTTATAGACAACACATCGTCGATATACCTGAAAGTGAAATTGAAAGATTTGGCAAAGTTTTTGTTACCCGTCCTGATAAGCCCCTCGACAAATTCAGCCTCGTATGAAAACAAAAACAAGTCAGCCAAAAGTGGTGCACAGTTAGTGCCCATTGGAATGCCAACAGTCTGTTGGAAAATCTTTCCTCCGAACTCAACAAAGATGTTGTCAACCAGGAATTAAATCATTCGTACTATATCTTCCTCAGTATATTTCAACCTAGCTTTTGTTGTGTTTTTCACAAAGTATGTTCCAAGAAAGCTCACAACCATGTATTTGTATCGTCGTTCACCTTTCTTGGAAAAGAAAGCTCTCATAATGAGAGACCGAAGACGTTCTTTCAGTTCGGCATGTGGTATGGTAGTGTACAGAGCGGAAAAATCAAATGTTTTGATGAACGAAACATTTTTGAGAAGGGGGTGTTTAAGACTGATCAGAAGATCTTTTGAGATTTTTCAAAATCCACATCCAATTAATTCCACTTCTGGAGTATACAGTGTCACAATAAGTCTGAAGCCCTGATTTAACAAATGATTATCGGATGGTTGTATAGGGATCCATATTTGGCTGTAAATTACTGGGATAAGTTGGAAGAATAACTTGAAAAAGTATCTGACCTAAATGAAAGTGTCTTCCAACTTCGTGATATTAATCAGAATATGTTGAACTTGGCCCGAAATTCTCATCTGAAAAGACTATTGATAAAATATGGATTGAATAATCTTGTCAATGAACCAACAAGAAAACTCAACATCATCTACTTCCCTTGATGTTATATTGACCAATGACAGTAATAATGTATGAAATATAACTGTAGACCCACCCACATGTAGTGACCATTGCCAGTAATAATGTTTGTAATATAACTGTAAACCCACCAACATGTAGTGACCATTGACAGTAATAATGTATGTAATATAACTGTAGACCCACCGACATGTAGTGACCAATGACAGTAATAATGTATGTAATATAACTGTAGACCCACCGACATGTAGTGACCAATGGCAGTAATAATGTATGTAGTATAACTGTAGACCCACCCACATGTAGTGACCAATGACAGTAATAATGTATGTAATATAACTGTAGACCCACCAACATGTAGTGACCAATGACAGTAATAATGTATGTAATATAACCGTAGACCCACCAACATGTAGTGACCAATGACAGTAATAATGTATGTAATATAACTGTAGACCCACCAACATGTAGTGACCAATGACAGTAATAATGTATGTAATATAACTGTAGACCCACCAACATGTAGTGACCTATGACAGTAATAATGTTTGTAATATAACTGTAGACCCACCAACATGTAGTGACCATTGACAGTAATAATGTATGTTATATAACTGTAGACCCACCAACATGTAGTGACCATTGACAGTAATAATGTATGTTATATAACTGTAGACCCACCAACATGTAGTGACCATTGACAGTAATAATGTATGTAATATAACTGTAGACCCACCAACATGTAGTGACCAATGACAGTAATAATGTATGTAATATAACTGTAGACCCACCAACATGTAGTGACCATTGACAGTAATAATGTTTGTAATATAACTGTAGACCCACCAACATGTAGTGACCAATGACAGTAATAATGTTTGTAATATAACTGTAGACCCACCAACATGTAGTGACCAATGACAGTAATAATGTATGTAATATAACTGTAGACCCACCAACATGTAGTGACCATTGACAGTAATAATGTATGTTATATAACTGTAGACCCACCAACATGTAGTGACCATTGACAGTAATAATGTATGTTATATAACTGTAGACCCACCAACATGTAGTGACCATTGACAGTAATAATGTATGTAATATAACTGTAGACCCACCAACATGTAGTGACCATTGACAGTAATAATGTATGTAATATAACTGTAGACCCACCAACATGTAGTGACCATTGACAGTAATAATGTATGTTATATAACTGTAGACCCACCAACATGTAGTGACCAATGACAGTAATAATGTATGTAATATAACTGTAGACCCACCAACATGTAGTGACCAATGACAGTAATAATGTATGTAATGTAACTGTAGACCCACCAACATGTACTGACCATTGACAGTAATAATGTATGTAATATAACTGTAGACCCACCAACATGTAGTGACCAATGACAGTAATAATGTATGTAATGTAACTGTAGACCCACCAACATGTAGTGACCAATGACAGTAATAATGTATGTAATATAACTGTAGACCCACCAACATGTAGTGACCAATGACAGTAATAATGTATGTAATATAACTGTAGACCCACCAACATGTAGTGGCCAATGACAGTAATAATGTATGTAATATAACTGTAGACCCACCAACATGTACTGACCATTGACAGTAATAATGTATGTAATATAACTGTAGACCCACCAACATGTAGTGATCAATGACAGTAATAATGTATGTAATATAACTGTAGACCCACCAACATGTACTGACCAATGACAGTAATAATGTATGTAATATAACTGTAGACCCACCAACATGTAGTGACCAATGACAGTAATAATGTATGTAATATAACTGTAGACCCACCAACATGTAGTGACCATTGACAGTAATAATGTATGTAATATAACTGTAGACCCACCCACATGTAGTGACCAATGACAGTAATAATGTATGTAATATAACTGTAGACCCACCAACATGTAGTGACCAATGACAGTAATAATGTATGTAATATAACTGTAGACCCACCAACATGTAGTGACCATTGACAGTAATAATGTATGTAATATAACTGTAGACCCACCAACATGTAGTGACCAATGACAGTAATAATGTATGTAATGTAACTGTAGACCCACCAACATGTGCTGACCATTGTGCTATTAGTACCATAATCTCATTTAAAACACTAAGGAAAATTGCCTTTGAAAAAATCTTTGATTTATTTTAATAATGCAGATTTTGACAGTGCTAACCCTTATTTAACAGCAATTGACTGGGATGGTGAGCTATGCAATATTAATGAAATTGAAAGTTTAAATGAAATTGTCTCCAGTAAGTTAATGACCTGTATTGACAGATTTGTACCACATAAGACAGTAACAATCAGACCCAATGACAAAATATGGATGAATAATGAAATCAGGCTGAAAATGAGACAGAGAAATAGGCAACACTATAAGGCTAAACAAGTAAATACTCCAAACTCCTGGGATAAATACAGACAACTACGAAATTTAGTTATCTCACTGATTAAAGATGCAAAAAAAAAATTATCTCCACAAAGTACAAAATTCTCTCATTGATAAAAGCATCCCTCCTGGTAAATGGTGGAGAATTGCAAAATCTGTTATCTCTTCTAAAACAAAAAATGACACTGATTATCCTTTGGAAATTAATGGTGAATTGAAAGTGCATCCTGTAGATAAGGCTGAATCATTTAATAATTTTTTCACATCTTTTTCTACTACAGATAAATCTATTGAAGATGTTCCGCCAAATCCTCCTCCTTTTCCTCATCACCTCATCAATTATGTAATGTTAATATTACCGAGCAAGATGTCCGTGATCAGCTTCATCAGCTTATTAATAAAAAAAACTGCAGGTCCTGATGCAATTCACCCTAGATTCATCAAAGGTATATCTGAGTCTCTAGTAAAGCCTTTACATATTATGTTTAATAAATCAGTGGAATCTGGTCAGTTACCTAAAATCAAGGGCAATGGTGAGAGAAGTGACCCATCAAATTACAGACCTATTTCTATTACTCCATTGTTTAGTAAAATGCTTGAAAGAATTTTGTTTAAATATTTGTTTAATTATCTTTCTAGTAATAACATAATTTCTAAGAACCAATCTGGATTCCTCCCCACAGATTCCACAGTTAACCAGTTATTATCATTATATGATACAATTCTGAAGCAGCTTGATAGAAGAAAAGAAGCTAGAATTGTGTTTTGCGATATTAGCAAAGCTTTTGATAGGGTCTGGCATGCTGGTCTTGTTTACAAATTAAAAAAAGTATGGTATTGGAGACAATTTGACTTTCTAATTATTTAATTGATAGACAGCAAAGAGTAGTTATTGATGGGTAAGTCTTCTTGGCGCACTCTCACAGCCAGTGTCCCAAAGGGCTCGGTCCTCGGTTCATATTTATTTCTCCTATATATTAATGATCTTTAAAATGAAATTGAGTCAAATGTAATTTTTTTGCTGATGATACCTCACTATTTGTTCTTATAGAAAACGACAAAAATGCTGCTGCTGTAATTTTAGACAGTGATCTCCATAGAATATCTATTTGGGCTCATAGATGGGGTAAAATATTTAATCCCAATAAATCCTGAGCGGAAACTATCAAGAAACTCTTGACAGAAAAATACAAAGAATTGAAAATAATTCAGGTGGGGCCCACTTAAAGAACAAACGAAAGTTAGAAGACAGTTCAAAATGGACGCGTGTTTACAAATACCGAGTTTCAACTGCTGCTGTACCTGTAACCGTGTAAGAATTCATCTTGAATATTGCTGATATCATTTAATCTGAACTAAAGCTATAAATGTAAAAAGTTATTAGACTTAATTTTCGCTTCAAGTTTTGCTGAAAGTTACGTATATTGGGTCTTTAATATTTTTGTTTGTTTTTTTAGCTAGCGATTTCATATTTGCAATCTGACAATATGTCTATAAATCCGGTTTCTTTTGAATTTCTATCTTGTTTGAGTATTGTTTTTCTCCCTTTTGAGCAAGAAAGACGATAGTGTTGTTCTGAGATGCTGCGAGACAACTTAATGAACTCGTAACTTTCTTTCGTCTATATATGTATTAAGAACGTGACTTTTCCACGTTTCGAGCAATGCTACGGGCAGTTTTGTTCTTCTATATACGTGTTTAATTCGTGACCTGTCCTTGTTCCTAACAAGGCTGTGGATAGTTATTTGAAATATTCGTCTCTCCTTACAACCATTAACTATATTCACCACATGTGATTCTCATAAATTAACAATCAACTGTGGTTTGTTGGGAATGAAACAAGATACATATCGTATGAACGTATACCTGTCAGTTATATATTTGGTTAATAAAATCAGATACTATAATAAATATATCTCCCTCCCTCTATCGCCCTATCCATTTTCTTCTCGATTATATTGTGCAGTTCATCAGGTTGAAAACTGAAGTTGCCTTCGTTTGCCAAAAAATTATTCATTATATTTCGAATTTGGTTTAGAAACACTATCAGAAAGAAGAAAAAGACGGAAATTGAATATTTTTTATAAAATGAAAAATCATTTAACCTCAGCTATTTATCGACCCTTTTGCCAAACAAAGTGGGTGACAACAATCGATACAATTTACGGAACCAATTTAATTACAGTATTCCTTCTTCTAGACTCTCTTTCAGTAATTTATCTTTTCTATCATTAAGTTTACGTCTTTGGAATTCATTAGACAATGAAACAAAAACAAAGCCATCTTTGAAAAGCTTCAAATCTTCTATGTAATGGTGTCAATTGGTCTCCACCATTTTATTATAACTTTGAAGAACGTAAGTTAAACATATTACATACAAGACTCAGGCATCAGTGCAGTTCTTTGAAAAGATTGTGTAAGCCTAACCCTAACCCTAACCCTTGTTAATTAAATGATATCATGCAAATATCTATATGTACTGTATTAGAGGAAAAGGCGTTGATAAGTAGGAATAACTTGTGCTTAATCATCTACTCAGCTTTTGGGTAATAAATATGTTTAAATCAAATGAAAATTGATTGATTTAAACATATTTTATTTGTATAAAATATATACAGTAGGATTGGGCACAAGTTTACTAACTTCTATTGACACGAATATAAAATATTATGGCAGTTCAAACATGCTTATTTTTGCTCGCTTAATACCCGATACCAAAATTTTCTTCAGCAGTTCGTGTTTACTCATCATCGCAATTTAGTTCGTGTTTACTCATCACTGAACAAAACTAAAGAATTGACACTGAAAACAATATTTTTCAACAGAAAGGTTCGATGTACAATCGACCTTAGACGGTCGCTTTCTGCAACGATCAGTTTTGTAGCCCAAGTTCTTGTCTAGACAAAGAAAACGTACGAAATAGTTAATGTTCGTGTAAACCACCACCCCTCGTTCGAGGAGAATCTGCTTCAATTCAAAACTTTGGTCAGAATGTTACAGAAAATTACGGACCGTTGCAGCACAAATGTATGGTGGCTGGTTACGGCCATCTCGTGTTGTCGTGTTGTCCTGTCGCTTTGTCGCGTTCATTTACTGCGACAACCCGATATTAAGTAGACAAAATGTCGTCTTGTTGCGTTTTCACACAGCGACAAGGCGACAACACGACAACACGACATTTTGAACACGCTAATTAGCGCGTATGGAATATCGGGTTGTTGCGGTAAAATGGCGTGTTGTCGGGTTATCGTCTTGTCGTCTTGTCGCGTTGTCGTCTTCCTGTTACACATGCACAGATCATATCTAATAGCCGGTGTGACAGAAAACGTGGTGCCTATGACAACAAGTAGCTAAACATTCGTTTGTGAATGCGTCAACATTTCAGATGGGCATGCAAATGGAATATTTAATACTGGCAACGGATATTTTCACTATTTGTATACTAAATATTTTTTTTAATGAACCTTAACAATGAAAAATATGTTTATAGGTCAAAATTAAAACAATCCAAATTTTTTTCGCATATCACAAATTGCTTAACTTCCTTATCTAGCCTAGCAAACAAAATGTATAAAGTTGCTGCAGGAAATCGGGAACGTGAAGATATTCCTCATATGGAACCAATAAAATAGTGTAATTAAATATTATAAGATGAATTTTATAACACTTACCAAACATTTTGCACCGAATCTATTTGAATCAAAAGGAATATGGATTTTTTTCTGGGAAATAAAGATGTTTTGTTGGATTCATCGAATTATTTCCATCGGATCAAACTGCACCAAAACAGGTTTTCAAAAGCTTTCATAGACAGCGTTTATTTCTAGGAAGAGAGTTGTTTATACAATTCTAAAGTAAAACGGGAATTTCCCATATGGAAACAAACTGTCAAGCGCAAATTGATAATATAACGTAACAGCTTAAATTCAAAACCATTCAGCAAAGTATTTCCATCGGATCAAACTATAAATCTTAACGGACTTCTTCATTTGTAAATTTAAAAGAAATTCAATAAAAATTGAGATGGCTTAGACAAGAACGGGGACGTTTTGTATTGTATCAAGCAACAACTATTTACTTTTAAACGAAATTTAAATAATACGGACACTTTTCAACACTGAGGGGATAAACATGAATATGCAGTTAGTTGGTGAGTGGGGAAAACATTTATATACATGTAATATTATACAAGCAAAAACTCCCGCTACCCTTTACCCCGCTGTCGAGGGTGATCCCTTCTTCGATATAGAATGTGACCATTACTCTTGTAATATCCTGCTATATATATATATGATAGTATAAAAAGTGATACTCCCTGTTCTAAAGTATGATCGAACACCAAATATATGAAAAAAAGTTCGTTTAAAGAATTTGACCCTCCCGTTATACAGAGTGTGACACCCCCGTTAAAGAATGCGACCCCAATATATAGCGTGACACTCCCAGTTAAGACTATGCCCTACAGTTTTAGCATGTGATAGTATTGTTATAGAGTGTGACTCCCATTATAAAGAGTGACCCTCGCGTTGTAGAGTGTGACCCCCATTGTAGAGGGTGACCTTCACGTTGTTGAGAGTGACTCTTCCGTTGTAGAGTTCGACCCTCCCGTTGAAAAGTGTGACAACCCCGTCAAAGAGTGTGACCACCGTTATGAAATGTGCCTTCCCATTGTAGAGTGTGACCGCCCTTCATAGACAGTGACCCTCCCGTTCCAGAGTATGACCTTCGAGTTTATGTATGACAACACTGTTATAAAGTGTGGCCATATTATAAAGTGTGGCCATATTATAAAGTGTGACCCTCCCGTTGGAGAGTGTGATACTCATATTAAAGAGTGTGGC
This sequence comes from Mimachlamys varia, assembly GCA_947623455.1. Lineage (NCBI taxonomy): Eukaryota > Metazoa > Mollusca > Bivalvia > Pectinida > Pectinidae > Mimachlamys > Mimachlamys varia. Next base: position 43,699,844 of record OX392541.1, read on the forward strand.
AGCCCTTCATAAAGTGTGACCCTCCCTTTTTTTATTGTGACCTTCGAATTTTAGTATGTGACACCACCGTTTCAGAGTGTGACCCTCCCATTGTTTAGTGTTACCCTCCCGTGGTAGAGTGTGATCCTTCCATTGTAGAGTGTGACCCCAATTATAGTGTGTGACCTTCCCTATATAGAGTGTGACAACCGGGGTTAAAAATTATGGCCTCAATTATATAGTGTGACCTCAATTATAGAGTGTGACACTCCCGTTCTAGCATGTGACCTTCGAGTTTAAGTAGGTATCACCACCGTTATAGAGTATGATCCCCCCATTGTAGAGTGTGACACCCCGTTAAAGTGTGTGACCATCTCTTTGTTGATTGTGACTCCCCGATTAAAGAGTTTGACTACCATTATTGAGTGTGACCCTCCAGTTCTAGCATGTGACCTTAGAGTTTTTAGTATTTGATACCAGAGAGTGACCCCCAGTTGTAGAGTGTGACAACCCCGTCAAATAGTGTTACCGCCCTTCATAGAGTGTGACGCTCCTGTTTTTTAGTGTGACCTTCGAGTTTTAGTATGTGGCACCTTTGTTAAAGTGTGTGACCAACATTGTAGAGTGTGACGCTTCCGTTGTTGGGTGTGACTCCCCGTTAAAGAGTGCGAACGCCATTATAAAGTGTGACCCTCGAGTTCTAGATTGTGACAACCCCGCTTAAGAGTTTGAACTCCATTAAAGAGTGTTTTCCTTCCGTTGTAGAGTGGACACCTCCGTTAAATATTGTGACCACCATTATATAGAGTGGCCCTCCCGTTGTTGAGTATGACAGCCCTGTTAAAGAGGATGACCCCCCTTTTTAGAGTGTGACCTTCCCGGTGAAGAGTTTAACCTTGTAATTGTAGAGTGTGACATCCCATTAGACTGTGCGACCCTCCCGTTGTAGAGTGTGACTCCATGTTAAAGAGTGTGACCACCATTTAAGCAATGAATGTTTTAGAAAATGTTGTTACAGTTCTATAACACACATTGCTATATATTGATGACAAACTAAATAAAGCCCGGTAGGGCTTTATGTAAGTTTGTCAGTCATAGCAATGTGTGTTATAGGACTGAAACAATACTTGTTAAAATGTTCGTTAATTACATGTAAATTTTGATAGAATTATTGTACATTTTTTAGTTTTTATCGGACCGATTTTGAGCAGCAAAGTAAGTGGAGTCTGGGACAATCTGTGGTCAAATATATTTAATTCATGGTAATAGCTGTTATTGAGAATAGTTCGAATGATTGTACAAATATCCAGGTGGACGATACATTCCCTTTAGGCCTCTTGTTGATAACAATCCCATGTAGGGTGTTTTTCTTCTTTTCCCGTTTCGCAAGATGTTCGGTGAACCGTTGGTCTAAACAGTTCTTAATACTATAGTACTGATCAATACATAGACTATTAGCGGTAGTCGGGGGATTTAACAGAGAAGGTATAGAACAACCCAAGAGTTACCTACCGTCTTACTTACCTTTAAATCAACCAGAAAAATCAAATTTTGATGTTTTACGTAGCCATTTCAAATAAATATCAATATTCAATTTTCAAAACCTTAATCTGAAATATTTTGTTTAATTGACTACTAGCAGAAACGAAGCCGTTCTCTAATGTTTAATTTTATAAATGCTGCACACCTGATTAGATCGATTTGATTTTATATAAAATTCAACGTTTTTCCAACATAACATTGTTATTGTTTCAAACACATGGTGTACAACAGTGCGCTGATGTGTAATCAAAGCTCCCCTAATCCCTGTTTGGCCTGATTCGTATAGTTTATGTAGTGATATGAATTTGTCGTGTTTGATGTAACGTGAAATAATACTACACTTTCATATCTACACGCGTAAGTTCACGGTCATCTGATCAGAGACTGGTCCAAGAAGAAGGGTGTATATATTGGTGGTTCCTTCCTCTAATATGATACTCCTTGCCGCGTTGTACCAGTTTATGATTCGAAAAGGAGATTGTGTATGTTTGGAGATAGTGAGTGGTCTACAGAAAGGATGGTAAGATTTTCGGTGTGTTTTTCAGAACCCCTTTCAACTTCCAGTCTTGAATCTCATTGGTAGGTTATCCGTATGGAAAAGATATATATGCCAATATGAAATTTGTTACTTTGTAAAATAAACATTCCTGTAAAACAGTTACAGCAACGGATGATGTTAAACAAATCGATATAGTTAACCGTTATAGTATCACTTATACAGGTAAAGGTTTCAAAGAGCTTAGGAGTCGTTTTATCTTTTGAAAGCTTGAAAGGGCAATGTAGCCTATCTTAAACCGGGTTACACTAGTGGCGGGGACTACAGTAACGGACTTCCCTGCATCATACAGATGTTTTATCGGACCAAGCTGTTGGAAATCCAATTTGGCCAAAATTACTGTTGAGATAGACTTGGAAATGCATTAAATATGCTCATTTCGAAAATTCAATGTACATGGCGGGTGTCGACGATGAAGCAGAAGACGCTTACTCGTCGGGAACACATGGCCCTGGTTTCATCAACGTTCCTTAACTTAAGGAAATTCCTTAACTTAAAATTCTCCATAGGTAAGCATTACAGAATTTAAGGAGCAAATCCTTGAGGAACTTTCCTTAAATTCTGTAATGCTTTCCTATGGGGATTTTTAAGTTAAGGAACGTTGATGAAAACGGGGCCAGGTCTTACTCTCTTGTACTGTAATGTCCAGCTAGGTATATGAAAGGGAAATACTGCCTAACTGGCAAGCTAGCTTTTTCAGTCATGCTATTTAACCAACGGTGAGCGTGGTCAGTAGTTGGATGGATGACCGCCTGCACGTTACAGCACTTTTACAAATGGAATACGCCATATTACTACAATGGCCGATAGCGGCCAGACACTTTTCATAACTTCGATGTTCAAAAGTGTAACATGGTATTCTTTTGTTTATAAAACTGATAAAAGGTATACCACACAAAAGTGTACCATGTTACATTTTTAAGCATAAAAGTAATGAAACATATGTATCATCCAAAAGTGTACATGTGCCATGTACACTGTTCAATATAAAAGCAATGAAAAGTGTATCGTATATTACAGAACGATAATTTAAAAACACTATTCTCACGATTCTTCCATTTGAAATATTTATCTGTAGTAACATCAATACTGTGTGCACTTTGTACAGATATCGCGTTTGTCTTACCTTTGCTAGCGTTTTTGGATGATCACATCAGAACACATTTGGTCTTATTTAGTATAATAAGATCCCCTTAGCTAACTGTAAACTGGGAGGGGCTGCTGTGGCCAAGTGTTATTGTGTCTCGACATTCTACCACTAGCCCTCCGCCTCTGGGTTGCGAGTTCGAAACCCCCGTGGGGCAGTTGCCAGGTACGGACCGTAGACCTGTGGTTTTTCTCCGGGTATTCCGGCTTTCCTCCAATTCCCAAATCTGGCAGTCCTTAAATTACACTGTCTGTTAATAGGACGTAAAACAAAAATAAACCAAACCTGTAAACTCTGACAGACTTGGTTTTATATCGATTAGGGTTGTTCCGTCTTCATCATGTGAGTAAGCAACAACGTACATGTATATTATGAACAATAAATGATAAAAAAAAGTATAAAAAGAACGCCACCAAAAAACTGAAGGCACGCTCAGGTTAAAAAAAACCTAAGCTTCATGCCTGTCGCAACTAACTTTAAAGCCTGTATTTTTTTCCGTTATGTGACCACGAAATTATTTTGCTGTACATCAAAGGTTCGAACCAGTCTTCTTGCCTCATCAACAAGGTGACGCACACAGAGCCTTCAGCTTTGCCATGACATATTTCAGGGATGTAGAGAGTGTAGGTGATCGTAGCCCTAGGATTGGGAGGATGTCCGATTCATAGACTGGCAGTCCTAAAGTTTTATTAAGAAGTTCTCTACTGAATTTTCGTATCTTTCCCTAAATTATAATCAGACATCCGAATAATCAAAATTGTTCAGGGTTTTTTTTTTCGAAATAATTTGATATGTGTTTAATACTATTCTACAGACGGGACCAGTCTATCAGATTCTCAAAACATCATCAGATACCACTGTCTGGTACATCCGCGTGAAGTGAAGTGGTACTTCCCATTATAAATTGCATGTATCAAGAAACAGGTATAGACAAATTAGAATATAGGCGTCATAAGCACAAATTAATTCTGATGTATAAAAAGATAAATCACTTGACCCCTGATTATTTGTTTAATATCATTGAACAATTTATTAATCATGAGCAAAATATTAATTATCTGCGTCACCACAGATTTTTCAATATCACAAGGTGAGGAACCAGGCTTTAGCGGTCATCTCTGATCGGTTAACAGTGCTCAAGCAGGTTTATTCTGAGTGAATCGGCAGTCCGTAGCCGGGGCTTTGTGTGTTGGCACCCTTAGCAAGGATTCTCATGTTCCCTGCCATTCAAGCCAAACGAACGTTTCCTTTTCCACCTGTTGGTCTAACCCACCATCCACCCTTTAAGACACTTCTTATAAGGAAATTGTCGATATCGAAAACCTTGGTGTAAGCTCATTTGCATATATTAGCTTGTATCAAATAAGAAAAATATGTTTAATAAAGAATCTGCAGTGATATTATATATCACGTTAATTTTATAATCAACTAACTTCATTTTTCTGTTGAATTGCTGAACCTGAAATGTCGGTTTAAACTATTTAAGTTTTAAATTAATTAAGTTTTGACTTAATGTATTGCCTTCAGTATTATCTCCCCTGCCGCAACCTGCGGACGTAGGGTGTACGTTTGACTATTACTGTAACTAGTATCTCCCCTACGCAAGGTTGTTCATACAAATAAACGGACAGATAAACAGATTTAAATAATTTTGAAATATAAAATCAACATTTTTTTCTATTACTGCACAATCGGTCATTTTAAATGAAACGGAGTGTCGGTGAGATTTTGGTCGTTTATAAAACCTGCTATGCCGTCATGACGTGTCGCGAAAACATTCAAGTGTTGTCACGTGCACGTGAGCACAGTTCTCATTTCGAAGCTTTCTCTCGTAGGGTAGACACTACGTCGGGACACTACGGGAGCGTCTATGAAGGGCAGTCACACTCTTTGACGGAGTAGTCACACCCCACAATGCGAGGGTCACACTCTGAAACGGTGGTGTCACATACAATAATACGAAGGTTAACTCTAGAACGGGAGGGTCACACTTTATGAAGGGCAGCCACACTCTTTAATATGGGTGTCACATTCTGCAACAGGAGGATCACACTTTATAATGTGGTCACACACTATAACGGTGGTGTCACATACTCAATCCTGAAGGTTAAACTCTTTGACGTGGGTTTTACATACTTAAATTCGAAGGTCACACTCAACAACGGGAGGGGCACACTCAATAATGGCGGTCACACTCTTCAATGGGGTATCACACTCTACAGCGGGAAGGTCACACTCTATAATAAGGGTCACAATATAAAATGGAAGGATCACCCTCTATTATTGGAGGGTCACACTCTATAACGATGGTGTCACACTCGAAGGTCATACTCTGTAACGGGACGGTCATAGTCTATGAAGGGCGGTCACACTCTACAACGGGAGGGTTCATTTCATAATGGTAGTCACACCCTTTGACGGAGTTGTCACACTCTACAATTGGATGTCACACTCGATAATGGGGGTCAAACTCTTTAACGGGGTGTCACACTCTGAAACGGTAGAGACACACTCTATAACGGGAGAGTCACAGTCTATAACGGGAGGGTCAACCTCAATAACTGAAGGGTCACACTCTACAACGCGAAGGACACACTCTATAATACTATAATGGGAGTCACACTCTATGGCGATGATGTCACATACTAAAACCGTAGGGCATACTCTTCACTGGGAGGGTCTCACTGTATAATTGGGGTCACATTCTTTAATGGTGGTGTCACTCTACAAACGGGAGGGTCACTCACTATAACGAGGGGTCACACTCTACAAAGGGATTGCCACACTCTATTACGGGGGTGCCGCACTCTGTAATGGGAGGGTCAAACTCTTTAAACGAACGTTTTTTCACATATTTGGTGTTTGATCATACTTAAGAACAGGGGGTATCACTTTTTATACTATTATATATTGTACTTCATAGTATATATTAGGTGTGATATCACATCAAACAATGGAAGGTAGATACAATGTATTTGGTGAAGGACAAATTCTAGAACGGAATGCACGTGTTTGAGGTATAGATCCTGATCATATTACTCAACGTATATTTGTTAAAAGTGCGCATGTTTGTTTACAGCAGGATATTACAAGAGTAAGGACCACACTCCTTCTTTATTATAGAGTGTAACCCTTACACTCGGCAGTGGGGTAAAGGGTAGCGGGAGTTTTTGCTTGTATATATATTACATGTATATAAATGTTTTCCCCACTCACCAACTAACTGCATATTCATGTTTATCCCCTCAGTGTTGAAAAATGTCCGTATGATTTAAATTTCGTTTAAAAGTAAATATTTGTTGCTTGGTACAATGCAAACCTCTCCAGTGCTTGTCTAAGCCTTCTCAATTTTTATGTAATTTCTTTTAAATTTCATAAATGAAGAAGTCCGTTAAGATTTATAGTTTGATCCGATGGAAATAATTAGCTGAATGGTTTTGAATTTAAGCTGTTACGTTTTATTATCAATTTGCGCTTGGCAGCTTCTTTCCATATGAGAAATTCCCGTTTTACTTTAGAATTGTATAAACAACTTACTTCCTAGAAATAAAAGTTGTTTATGAAAGCTTTTGAAAACCTGTTTTGATGTAGTTTGATCCGATGGAAATAATTCGATGAATCCAACAAAACATCTTTATTTCCCAGAAAAATATATATTCCATAAATAGATTCGGTGCAAAATGTTTGGTAAGTGTTATCAAATTCATCTTAGAATATTAGATTACACCTTTTTATTGGTTCCATATATTTGAGGAATATCTTCACGTTCCCGATTTCAAGGAGCAACTTCATAGATTTTGTTTGCTAGGCTAGATAAGGAAGTTAAGCAGTTTGTGATAATCGAAAAAGACTTGGATTGTTTTAATTTTGACTTATAGAACAGTTTATATTGTTAAGATTCATTTAAAAAGTTGATTTAGTATACAAATAGTGAAACTATTCATTGCCAGTATCAAATATTCCATTTGCATGCCTATCTGAAATGTTGGCACATACACACAAACGTTTAACTACTTGTTTTTATAGGCACCACATTTTCTGTCACACCGGCTATAACATATGATTTGCGCATGTGTAAGGAAGACGACAACACCACCAGACGACAACCCGACAACACGACAACACGACATTTTACCGCGATAACCCGAAATTGCGTACGCGCTAATTAGCGTGTTCAAAATGTCGCGTTGTCGTGTTGTCGCCTTGTCGCTTTGTCGTGTTGTCGCCTTGTCGCGGTTTGAAAACGCAACAAGACGACATTTTATCTACGTAATATCGGGTTGTCGCAGTAAATGAACGCGACCTAGCGACAAGACGACAACACGACAAGGTAACAACACGACAACACGAGATGGCCGTAATCAGCCACCATAGATACCTCATTTGTATGGTGGCTGATGACGGCCATCTCGTGTTGTCGTATTGTCACCTTGTCGTGTTGTCGTCTTGTCGCTTTGTCGCGTTCATTTACTTCGACAACCCGAGATTAAGTAAATAAAATGTCGTCTTGTTGCGTTTTCACACCGCGACAAGGCGACAACTCGACAACTCGACAAGGCAACAACACGACAACGCGACATTTTGAACACGCTAATTAGCGCGTACGGAATCTCTGGTTGTCGTGGTAAAATGTCGTGTTGTCGCGTTGTCGGGTTGTCGTCTTGTCGTTTTGTCGCGTTGACGTATTCCTGTTACACATGCGCAAATCATATGTAATAGCCGGTGTGACAGAAAATGTGTTGCCTATGAAAACAAGTAGCTAAACGTTCGTATATGAATGTGTCAACATTTCAGGTGGGCATGAAAATGTAATATTTGATACTGACAACGGATAGTTTCACTATTTGTATACTAAATCAACTTTTAAATAAATATTAATAATCAAAAATATGTTTATAGGTCAAAATTAAAACAATCCAAATTTTTTTCGCATATCACAAATTGCTTTACTTCCTTATCTAGCCTAGCAAACAAAATTTATAAAGTTGCTGCAGGAAATCGGGAACGTGAAAATATTCCTCATATCGAACCAATAAAAAAGGGAAATCTTATACATTTGTATCTTAAGATAAAGATAACATTTACCAAATATTTTGCATCGAATGTATTTGAATTAAAAGGAATATGGAATAGAGTGTTACCCTCCCGTTATAGAGTATGACCATACCGTTTCAGTGTGTGACACCCCAGTTAAAGAGTGTGGCCCCATTATAGATTGTGACCCTCCTGTTGTAGAGTTTGTCCCTCCCGTTATAGAGTCGGACAACCCCAACAAAGAATGTGACCACTATTATGAAATGTACCCTCCCGTTGTAGAGTTTGACCGCCTTTCATAGTCTGTGACCCTCCCGTTCCAGATTATGACCTTCGACCCTCCATTTGTAGAGTGTGACACCCATACTAAAGAGTGAGGCCGCCCTTCATAAAGTGTGACCCTCCCGTTCTAGAGTTAACCTTCAAATTTTAGTATGTGACACCGCCGTTTCAGAGTGTGACACCCCCATCCCCCATTGTAGAGAACGACTACCCCGTCAAAGAGTGTGACCGCCCTTCATGGAGTGTGACGCTGCCATTTTAGAGTGTGACCTTCGAGTTTTAGTATGTGACACCACCATTATTGAGTGTTACCCTCCCATGGTAGATTGTGACTCTTCCACTGTAGAGTGTGACCCCAATTATAGAGTGTGACCTTTCTGATGTAAAGTGTGACACTCGGCGTTTAAGAGTGTGACCGCCCTTCATAGATTGTGACGCTCCCGTTTTAGAGTGTGACCTTCGCGTTTTAGTATGTGACACCAGTGTTATAAAGTATGACCCTCCCGTTGTAGAACGTGACAACCTCGTTAAAGAGTATGAACATTATATGATGTGACTTCATCAGCCCATGCAAACATTAAAATACACATTCAATCCTTAAATGTGTGTACATACCAAATACTTCTGAAATAATTAACCACTTTAGAAATGTAATGCGTCCGTGACCTTTGATTTGCAGTTTGTTGCAATAAAACATGTTTGTGTATAATTAACAATTTCCGTAATGTAATTAAATTGTGATCTTAGACCTTTGACCCCCTGTCCAAACTAGTTTTCATTAAAACCTACATTTTTGTTTTGAAAAAGTAACAGTATTTTCCCTTTCAAGATATTCATGAAAACATTGCACACATATGAGTTTTATCAGATCTATAACGGGAGGGTCAAACTCTTTAAAAGATTTTTTTTCATATACATGTATATGGCCATATATACATAACATTGTGTATCACTTTTATATTATTATACTTTATAGTATATATAAGGTGAATATGACCATACTATACAACAGGAGAGTCACACTTTTTAACGGAGGTATATATTAGCAAGCGATCACAATCAACATCGGAAGGGTCTCGCACTAGTCTATAACAGGGGTATGCCGTATCTGGTATAAGGTCTCACTTTGCAACAATATTTCATTGTAGGTATAAGGTCACACACTACAACGGGAGGGTCGCAGATTATTACGGGGTGTCACACTCTATGAGGGTGGTGTAAAATTCTACAAATGGATTGTCACACTTTATATCGTGGATGCCACACTCTATAACGGGAGGGTCCCACTCTAAAACGGGGTTGTCACACTATATAATGGGAGGACCAAACTCTTTAAGGGGGGTGTCACCCTATATAACGGAATGGTCACACTCTTTAACGGGCGCATTTAAACATTACGTCTCTGCTCCTGGTAGACCCCTCGGTGTATACATACATTCGTGTATACATCTCTGTGCTTTACACTTGTATACGGATCGCGTAGTTTGATTATATTACATTCTCTGTGCTTCACATATGCAAGACTACACACTTGTGTTTTTCTAACGAATCAGAAAGCATGAGTTTATTGCGCGGACGAATATATTCACGAGTGCGCGGAGCGCACGAGACAATATATACGTCCGCGCAATAAACGAGTGCTTTCTGATTCGTTAGAAAAACACAAGTGTGTGGTCTTGCTTTTATCACATACCTTTAGTATTTTGTAGAGATCAAACTTTAAATTTTATAAACACTTATATTTTTCGCAAATATCGGGAACTTTTCAGTCCGCCTCGTCTTTCAGAATCCGGTTTGAACCTGTTTTAGCAACACCCGTCACCAGTACTTTACCCGCAAGTCATAGAGAAAAAAAAACAGAACAGATTTTTGTCATATACTTTCTTTCTGATATTTAACTGGTAAAACAAATAATCCACAAGATACATACAAATTTCTAATACATTTTATGGTAACAATTACTATTTTAAACGATCGGCAACAATAAATGGTTGAATAACAAAGGTTACAAAAAGTATAAGTAAATACTCCTTTCTCGCGCGTCATGGCTACTGAAACCAAAACGAGGCTGAGGGCGCACAGACAGCGCCATCTATATACTAGAGACACATCCAGCATGGCAGCCAAGCTCTGTTGTGTGCCGTTATGTACTAGCGACACCAGGCGAAGATATCCAGGAAAGCAAATATCTTTCCATGCCATTCCTAAAGAGGAATCACTGAGAAAGATGTGGTTGATCCGCATTAGACGAGACGAGGGACCTATGTTTAAGGTATTACATGTTATATCGTCCAAGGACACTCCCCTCCCCGCCCACCACCAGGCACCAACCATCACTTGCCTTTGAAAGCCCGTGATAGCGGATCCCGGACCTACATGTATAAAGTCTCTAGTTTTTCCCCCGACTGTTGATAGACACATTTGCATAGGAGATATGCATATGTACCCACATGTACAGGGACCTGAGGATTTGTTACAGCTAGTTTGGACCTAAAATAGGGTGCAGAAGAGTAATTTTACACATTTGGGGAGTTTTCTTCTTTATTGGTTAACCCTCCATCAATACTGATGATTCGCGATATCGTTGCATTACGTCACTGACACACAAAAACTCGAAATTTCCCACGGTGTAACTTCAGTCATCAGAATCGGAGTCGGGCAGTTGTGCTATGCGTCTGTACTTACGAGGGGGTGACATGCTGTGAGATGTGGTATTTTTTGACTGGGATGATATTTGAAAAGAGATATTGAAAGTTCCCCCACGGATATTTGCACCGGAAAACATTCCCGTCGCAAGATTTTGCACGTCTTTCTCCCGAGGACAAGTTGTGACGGCTGGTATGTTTTGACTGTGTGATGTTTCCGCCATTGGTCTACGTGATACTGTGGATGTTACACTAGGAGATATAGCAGACCTATCGTTGCATTACGTCACTGACACACAAAAACTCGAAATTTCCTACGGTGTAACTTCAGTCATCAGAATCGGAGTCGGGCAGTTTTGCTAGGCGTCTGTACTTACGAGGGGGTGACATGCTGTGAGATGTGGTATTTTTTGACTGGGATGATATTTGAAAAGAGATATTGAAAGTTCCCCCACGGATATTTGCACCGGAAAACATTCCCGTCGCAAGATTTTGCACGTCTTTCTCCCGAGGACAAGTTATGACGGCTGGTAGGTTTTGACTGTGTGATGTTTCCGCCATTGGTCTACGTGATACTGTGGATGTTACACTAGGAGATATAGCAGACCTCTTCACGTTTTGAAGAATTTCGCACATTTCACGTTGTTGGTTAAAGGAAGCTATGGCATAGTTATTTACACTATTTACGTTTTTGTGACCAGATAATTGCATAATAGTCGTAGGAGCAACGCCGGAATGGAGGAGTTTTGTACACAGTGTTTTTCGCAAGGATTGGTTTGTTTTTTTTCCCAGTAAGACCGGCGTGACTTGCCATTGTTTTCATCATTACACCGAGTTTGTTTCTTCCAACTGACTGGTTCTTGAACCACTTTCCACCATTGCTGTTCTGATTGACGGCGATATAAAATGGAGACTCCGGTGTATTCATGGCCCGAGGACGGTGTTTGGCGTACAATTTGTAGGCTTCGATTGGACATCGCGACTTCATTTCAGGATTTTCAAATTGTTTCGGATTAAATGATCTTACGTGAGTACTGTTTCCGCCTCTTGTTTTTGTTGTTCTTTCGTTAAATTCTAGGTATTCTGACTCATTTTCATCCCTTTTTAATTCTATGTCTCCCCATTTCAATGGTTTCCACCGCGGCATTTTGTCCCCCAGACGGCGCTGCTGCACTAGGGGGTATCAGTCTCCTGTAACGGAGGCGCGAATTGATCTCTTCGATGTAGCCGCCGGTCCCTTTTATATCTCATAGATAGGAGGTTAATCCTAATCTAGATGGTGAAGTACTGATGTGTACCCGAGTGTACTGGAAGCGGGGGACATAAATTCCCCCGCGATTCCAGTCTGCTGCGCAAGTGGAGGGTGGCAATAAAGAGAACAGACTTCAGAACGAAAGGGCTTTGGTCACCGTCAACAGAAGACGTTGTGTGCAGAGCACACTTTCAACAAAGTGACTACAAAGAAACCTTATTAGGTATGAATAACGGCAACCATTCGATTTTCTTATTATTAATTCAATCATTTGTTATTTGATTTATTTATACAGCGAACAGTTCAGTCTCTACACGGTAGGACTAAATTTAATTGAGCTTGAGTTGTACGATATCTTGACTTGGAACGAATATCCAATGTATATCCTACTGAACACTGCAGTACACTTTTGGTAAAACATCATGATTATGTAATAGGAAGATCGTATGTTATTGAAATAAAACCGAACCCATTTAGACAGCTGATATCGCATCATTGTTCGTTTACACTGTCGTGACAAGAAGGTCACAGATTCGTGGATCCTTCAGAAGGCCAAGTCAGATAAATATTGTTATCGCAGTATTAACTCAATTTCTGGCATGTTTTTACTGACAGAAAACTGTTAATAATTTACAAATAATGTGCCTTATGACGCTTAAGTCATAATAAGGTTAACAAACAACTCAAGCTTAATATAATAAAAACTGTTTGCAAATTGTAGAATTGAATAACCATATCCTGTAAGAATTAATACAGGAAATTGCTATACTTCTTTACTCTGAAAATACAAGCAAATTTTGGATCTTGGTCCTGGCTCGTTGAATCTTAAAAGTATACAATAAAAAGGGAAAATATATGACTATGGATACTTGATTTATTAATGTTCTACCTATATGTATACATGTATGGCACAGTCAAGAGTTTATGATTGGCATGTACATGATAAGTAGTACTTTCACAATATATACAAAAACAATACATGTTTTTTTTTAATACAGATAATCAAGTCTGAACACAACTAATGGGTATAACAGTGTAACATATATGTATAAAGATTGTTCATGAGGACTTACATAATTAAAAAAAGCTATCCAACATGAAAGACATGCATGATATCCCCTCCTATATAAAATCCAATTAAGGACCCAGTGTGGCAATGAAGTAAAGGAAGATACAGTTTTTGATAAACTAACATTAAAGTGTTGTTGTTCTATGATTTATTATTTTATATTTGTTCGTGTTGCTTTGTGGTTTTTCTTCTTTTTTTTTCAGTGATCATACAGCAAATTCATCAGAGAGAAGAGATAGGTTAATCTACTATTGAATCAGGTATATAAAAGGTGAAAAATATTTGTCTAGCAGGTATGTTCAGCTGAAATAAACATAAAATTTAGGAAGTGATTGCATATATATGGATGAGAATTTAAAGCTAATCTGTGATGTTGCTGAAAAGTATATCAACAAAAATATTGTATTTATGTTATTGTATATTCATTAAACATAGGCCTACCTTCAGCTTCATGAATACTGGATTCATCACTTATGTCTGAATCCATCAGTAGATCATGCAATACGTCAAAATTGTCAGCAAATGCCATTGTAAACAAAGCCCTTTCAGGCTTCCGTAGCAGACGACAATTGCAACTGGCTTCTATATTTACTGCAAACTTTATTTCTTTTTCTAAAATGTTTCTTTAGAAAGCCTAAGTAACGTCCACAAGTCTGTATTTTAGATTAAAAAATATTTTTATATTTCATATTTTTTTAAATCTCAAACTTCAAAAACTGTCCAAAAATATTTACCAATGCAATACCCGGATATGTTACGTCTCCCATGACAAGCAAAGGGGATTTCCATAAAAAAAATAGTTCCGGCTAGTAGGTAAATACAACATTCCGTATTGCACATGTGCAATACGGAACGTTGTATTTCGTGGTCTGGAAATTGCTTGTATTACTATAAAAAGATACAACAGGTATGTGATAAATATTGTTACTTCTCTGGTGTGCAAAAATCTTTATGACGTAATTTCCCGTAGTTCTGTGTGGCCCTATATGGGTCACGGCCAACATACATGTAATTTTCTCTACTTTGTGTATGAACTTCATAATTGAAAATTATGTCAAAATATGTCAGTGAATATGGCATATTTACATACCATTATTTTTCTCCAGCTTAGTAAAAATTTCGTAATAGGACATCGTTTTGGAAGAACAATTTGACTGTTTACTGTGATTTTTTATGTCGAACTATAATTTGTAACTTGAAATTAAAGGAGAGATATGTTTGTGAATTCTTTTATTTTTTATCTCATATCCATTATGCTAACTACCAGCAGCGTAGATTTCAATGGTTCATTCACCTTCCTCCGAACGATAATGTTAACCTGAAGTTTTTTATTGTGTTAAAAACTTCTTCAGTCAGTTTTTCAAATTGCATATGTAAGTTTTCCGTTGTGCTTAATTATGCCCGTTTGATTTCATACTGATCAGTGACAACAAAATGGCGGAAAGGCGGCCATCTTTGATTTAGGCATCGAAAGATTGTTAATTAATTGCTACTAGAGGGATCTTTCTTATATTTTATATTTACGGTTCCCCTTGATCCCTATAG
Source organism: Mimachlamys varia (assembly GCA_947623455.1). Lineage (NCBI taxonomy): Eukaryota > Metazoa > Mollusca > Bivalvia > Pectinida > Pectinidae > Mimachlamys > Mimachlamys varia. The sequence continues at coordinate 43,714,895 of OX392541.1, forward strand.
TTGTGCCCTTTTCATTTTGTAACATCAGAAAAACAAATAGCCATCTTGGATTTTGACATTGAAAGATTGTTATCGCTTTTTCTTAAAGAGGTAATGGGTGGATCATTCACAAATTCCATATGTAGTTTCCCTTTCGTGCCTAGTTGTGCCTGTTTGAGATATTTTGAGACTGATCAGAAAAACCAAAATGTCTGACAGGCCGCTATCCTGAATTCTGACATTTAAAGTTTGTTATAGCTTTTTGTTTTTGAGAGGTAAAGACATGTATAAATGGACCTTTCTCAAGATTCATATGTAGGTTCCTCTTAATCCTTAAAGTTGTGCTATTTTTTTGGTTTATTGTGTCCATCAGAAAAAACAAAATGACCGACCGACGGCCATCTTGGAAATTTAGCTCACAGGCTACCATCTTTCAATTAATAATGCCTTTACTTTAGAACAAAAAAGGGAAAAGATCTCACTTTTCAAAACCAAACGAAGATGGTCTATGGTTAGCACTAAGATCTTTCTCGGATATATTGTTTAATGTTCATACAGAAATGAAGTGCTTACTATTAATGTAATGCATGAAAGATTCTTTATCAGGTGTCTTAAGTGTTTATGTGGCATTTAATTTATATAAGATATGTTGTAAAATTAATGAAAGATGTCGCATTTGGTTTTCTACATATGACATCATATTTTTATGTGGTATGATATAGAATGAAATGAAACAAAATTTTAAATTGATATATTACATCCGTTTTCATTTGTAACAGAAAAGAGAATAGTGTGCTTCCACCGGGGATCGAACCCTCGATCTCCAAGTTCCTAGTCGGACGCCCTAACACTGAGATAAAGGAACATTCTCTCTGGCTCGAAGCTAGAAGGCGACTTAAATCCTATGTACAATTAAAATCTGCCACACATTAATCATACTTTTAGGTTTGTATGATATGGCTATGTCAAAATTCAAACTTTTATTACCTTACAATAACATAAATTTTATTATTGAAACAAATCAGTATATGTCGTTACAACTTTGTTCTGCCATTGTTCCCGTAATTAATCGCCATCTTGCATTTCCAACTGGATCTCGGGTGTGATATTTTTGCTGTGTTTCAGTTTGTGTCCAACACACTAATAGCGTTTATTTCAATGCATATATTAAAAAAAACACATTCGCTCCCTGTAAATGGCTCAATAATCATTTGTAATAAAAATTGATATTTTAGTTAAATCGTTAAAGCACCGCACTAAATTGTACATGCAGCTTGAAATACAACTCGTCAATCTTAACAATTTGCGTGTTATTTGGTTTACTCTAAATACTTACTTAATCCCTATTCTGAAACTTTCTGATATCGAAATTTAGTAACCCATACAACAAAATCACTATAATATAATGTAGCTGTCGAAAATACATACTATTGTTAGAAGATTTAGCGTTTCAGTACTTTCAGTACTTTGATTATACAATTATACGTTATACTATTATTAGGTGTGGGGTCAAACTCTACAATGGAAGGTAGATTAACTGTATTTGGTGAAGAACACATTCTAGAACGGAATGCACGTGTTAGAGGTAAAGATCCTGATCATATTATTCAGCGTATATTTGTCAAAAGGGTGCATGGTTTGTCTACAGCAGAATATTACAAGAGTAAGGGTCACACTCTTTAACAAAGAAGGTATCTAACACTCAGCAGAGGGGTAGTGGGTAGCGGGAGCTTTTGCTTGTTTATATATTTCATGTATATGTATGTGTCCCCCACTCATCCACTAACATCAAATTCATTTTAATCACCATAGTATTAAAACACTTTCCAAACGCTTGTCTAAGCCTTCTTAATTTTAAATAAATTTCTGTTAAATTTTAAATCCACCATAGAGTTTTCCCTCGGTGTTGGGACTAACCTGATGAACTATTTCCCGCGGCCTCCGGCCTTAGGAAAGAGTTCACAAGGTTGGTCCCAACACCTTTGGAGAACGCTTTTGACTTTTGACTGAAAGGGCATGAATTAACTGTATACAAGTAAAGCTGTTGAAAATCTGTTTTGGTGCAGTTTGATCCAATGGAAATAATTTGATGAATCCAACAAAACCAACTTATTTTCCAGAAAAAAAGTTTATATTCCATGTCCCTTTCAATTCAAATGAAATCGATGCAAAATATTTGGTATTTTTTAAAGTAAGTGACTTGGATTGTTTTAATTTTGACCTATAAAACATATTTTTGATTGTTAATATTAATTTAAAATATAATTTAGTATACAAATAGTGAAACTATCCGTTGTCAGTATCAAATATTCCATTTGCATGCCCACCTGAAATGTTGACACATTCATATACGAACATTTAGCAACTTGTTTTCATAGGCAACACATATTCAGTCACTCCGGCTATTACATATGATTTGCGCATATGTAACAGGAAGACGACAACGCGACAAACGACAAGACGACAACCCGACAACGCGACAACACGACATTTTACCACGACAACCCGAGATTCCGTACGCGCTAATTAGCGTGTACAAAATGTCGCGTTGTCGTGTTGTCGCCTTGTCGCTTTGTCGTGTTGTCGCCTTGTCGCAGTTTGAAAACGCAACAAGACGACATTTTATCTACTTAATCTCGGGTTGTCGCAGTAAATGAACGCGACAAAGCGACAAGACGACAACACGACAAGGTGACAACACGACAACACGACAACACGAGATGGCCGTCATCAGCCACCATACTTATTGGTAACACATGCGTGCGTAAACAGAGTTGATTCCCCTTGTTGCTACCCTTTGCGGTGGATTTTTTTTTTCGCCGGAAGTAGCCCTCCATTGGGGAAACTGGAAACACGTCACACAATTAAGTTACGTCACATTCGGCCTTCATCGATTATTTCCGTAAAGTTGAAATAATGAAATGTCCCGCTCAAGATCGAACTTTAAGCAACGGTGAGCGCGGTCAGTAGTTGGATGGGTGACCGCCTGCAGGTTACATATGGTAGCAGCGTATACGTAGCGACTCTGTGTGATAATGTAAGGCCAGTTCCCAGTGGTTTGGGAAGGTGCATTGATACACAGAAAAGAACCTATGGATTCCCAGGCCAAGTCTTGGGACAACTTGACTTCTTTGAGGGGGAATAATGTAACGTCCAGCTAGGAACAATGTATATGAGGGAGAAATACTGCCTAACTGGCGAATTAAAGATAGTTAAGCAACGGTGATCGAGGTCGGTAGTTGGATGGGTGACCGCCTGCACGTTACAATAATATAACCGGAATATCTTTCAGCTAATTATCTTATGTCGTTGCTTGAGAACCTCGATTTTTTCGACTTGCCGACTTTAAATTATAGAAATTATATCTCTTTCTAAACCTGTACATGAATGATTCTCTGTAAATTAACTATAAAGCTTTGCCTATGTTATATTAACACATTAGGGCTTTTATCTTAAATGCGTAAAAATCAAAAGGAGAAAAACAAAGTTACAAAAAAGTTTGCTATTTTGAATATGTCGACCTTTTTTAGCTTCACACAGTAATATGTGGCTTGGAAATTGCCTGTCGTTATATTCATTTATTTACATGTGCGCTGCAATCCACTATATGAACATTATCAACAAAAATACCTTTTATAAAAGTATGAATTAGCAAAAGTTCTCAAGACGCGGCACGTGGTTTAATAATTAGGTCATAGATCAATCTTGTTCCATGAGAGTCTTGTCGCGCCGCTTCGAATCATAGAGAACGCCCCTGCGTCAAACGCTCAAATGACTGATTATTATAATTAACGCCGTTTTTATATAAATATAAGGATTGAAAGTCATTTGTTTAAATTTTATAGTGCTATGAAAGTTAAAAATATGACAGGTTTATCTTATACCTAACGAAAATGGGAATGAACCTGTGAAGTCTGTGAGAAAATGTATCTTCTCCACTACTCAAGTACATTATATCTTCTTCTTTTTCAATAGTATATTCCCCAAACCACTAGTTACCTTCTTCCCGTGCTCGATATCCGCATTAAGACGTTTGCTGACCAAGTCGGTCGTAATTACTTTTCTGAATATTAAAGCAATGTTTTCTATATATCAGCTGCATGCCTCGATCTTGACTTTGACCAACATGGACAGCTTACTACTTAGCTATACGATAAACGTCGGGATTTCGATTTTCCTGTTGTGAACTTCTCCTTTCTTGATTACAGTTTCGTGTTTACATGTCGCAGTTCATTTTTTATTTTAGCGTTTACTCTAATATTGAGTTTGTTGTGATAGAAGCCGACTGCTGACAAACTTACGAAACAGGGATTCGAGTGTTCCAGGCTGATGAAGACTATGAGCAGGTTATGGTAGTCGTAGTGATCTCATTGAGAACGTTTTTGTCTCTCTGAACATGCTCAATAGCGGACTTACTTGTTGTAATTCAGAATTATGACCAAGACCTAACTTTGAGGACATTTTTTTTGGATATGACCTCTAGATTTATATGTCGGATACCAATGTCTTTTACTCTTCCCGAACACTTGGTTTTATCTTGAACTTTTTAAGGCTATAACTTATATTAATACAAGCCATGTCAGTTCTATATCATCAAACGGTAAGATCTATCAAAGTCTCAACATACCAGGAAAATCAGAAATGTTGCTTTGTGAAACAATTGAAAGGAAACTGGAAAGAATATAAGCAAAAACACCTCATTTCATATATATACAGGAAAGTACATTCCTTCCGCTTTGATATTTAATTGTGTCGTTATTAATTGTGTAAAGATATTCGATAAACTATTTTGAAATTTAAAGTATCTTTCATAGCATGTATTGTCTCGAATCATAAGTCTGTACGTGCAACGGATTTCAAACAGCAAAACATCAAATAAGCATCGAGTATACCGTTAACCGAAAACATACGCATGCGCATTCACCAACACATCGAGTATACTGTTAACCGACCTCACACACATTCACCGACACATCGAGTATACCGTTAACCGACCTCACACACATTCACCGACACATCCAGTATACCGTTAACCGACCTCACACATTCACCGACACATCGAGTATACAGTTAACCGAACACACACATTCACCGACACATCGAGTATACAGTTAACCGACCACACACACATTCACCGACACATCCAGTATACCGTTAACCGACTTACACATATTCACCGACACATCGAGTATACCGTTAACCGACCTCACACACATTCACCGACACATCCAGTATACCGTTAACCGACTTACACACATTCACCGACACATCGAGTATACCGTTAACTGACCACACACACATTCACCGACACATCGAGTATACCGTTAACTGACCACACACACATTCACAGACACATCGAGTATACCGTTAACCAACCACACACACATCTACCAACACATCGAGTATACCATTAACCGACCTCACACACATTCACCGACACATCGAGTATACCGTTAACCGACCTCACACACATTCACCGACACATCGAGTATACCATTAACCGACCACACACACATTTACCAACACATCGAGTATACCATTAACCGACCTCACACACATTCACCGACACATCGAGTATACCGTTAACCGACCTCACACACATTCACCGACACATCGAGTATACCATTAACCGACCTCACACACAATCACCGACACATCGAGTATACCGTTAACCGACCTCACACACATTCACCGACACATCGAGTATACCGTTAACCGACCACACACACAATCACCGACACATCGAGTATACCGTTAACCGACCACACACATTATTCACCGACACATCGAGTATACCGTTAACCGACCACACACATTCACCTACACATCGAGTATACCGTTAACTGACCTCAAACACATTCACCTACACATCGAGTATACCGTTAACTGACCTCAAACACATTCACCGACACATCCAGTATACCGTTAACCGACCACACACATTCACCGACACATCGAGTATACCGTTAACCGACTTCACACACATTCACCCACACATCGAGTATACCGTTTACTGACCTCAAACACATTCACCGACACATCGAGTATACCGTTAACTGACCACCCACACATTCACCGACACATCGAGTATACCGTTAACTGACCACACAACGTTCACCGACACATCGAGTATACCGTTAACAGACCTCACACACATTCACCGACACATCCAGTATACCGTTAACCGACCACACACAATCACCGACACATCGAGTATACCGTTAACCGACCTCACACACATTCACCGACACATCGAGTATACCGTTAACCGACCTCACACACATTCACCGACACATCGAGTATACCGTTAACCGACCACACACACAATCACCGACACATCGAGTATACCGTTAACCGACCACACACATTCACCTACACATCGAGTATACCGTTAACTGACCTCAAACACATTCACCTACACATCGAGTATACCGTTAACTGACCTCAAACACATTCACCGACACATCGAGTATACCGTTAACCGACCACACGCATTCACCGACACATCGAGTATACCGTTAACCGACCTCACATACATTCACCGACACATCGAGTATACCGTTAACCGACCACACACACATTCACCGACACATCAAGTGTACCGTTAACCGACCACACACATATTCATCGACACATCGAGTATACCGTTAACCGACCATATACACATTCACCGACACATCGAGTATACCGTTAACCGACCACACACACACAATCACCGACACATCGAGTATACCGTTAACCGACCTCACACACATTCACCGACACATCGAGTATACCGTTAACCGACCTCACACACATTCACCGACACATCGAGTATACCGTTAACCGACCACACACACAATCACCGACACATCGAGTATACCGTTAACCGACCACACACATTCACCTACACATCGAGTATACCGTTAACTGACCTCAAACACATTCACCGACACATCGAGTATACCGTTAACTGACCTCAAACACATTCACCGACACATCGAGTATACCGTTAACCGACCACACGCATTCACCGACACATCGAGTATACCGTTAACCGACCTCACATACATTCACCGACACATCGAGTATACCGTTTTCTGACCTCAAACACATTCACCGACACATCGAGTATACCGTTAACTGACCACCCACACATTCACCGACACATCGAGTATACCGTTAACTGACCACACAACGTTCACCGACACATCGAGTATACCGTTAACAGACCTCACACACATTCACCGACACATCCAGTATACCGTTAACCGACCACACACAATCACCGACACATCGAGTATACCGTTAACCGACCTCACACACATTCACCGACACATCGAGTATACCGTTAACCGACCTCACACACATTCACCGACACATCGAGTATACCGTTAACCGACCACACACACAATCACCGACACATCGAGTATACCGTTAACCGACCACACACATTCACCTACACATCGAGTATACCGTTAACTGACCTCAAACACATTCACCTACACATCGAGTATACCGTTAACTGACCTCAAACACATTCACCGACACATCGAGTATACCGTTAACCGACCACACGCATTCACCGACACATCGAGTATACCGTTAACCGACCTCACATACATTCACCGACACATCGAGTATACCGTTAACCGACCACACACACATTCACCGACACATCAAGTGTACCGTTAACCGACCACACACATATTCATCGACACATCGAGTATACCGTTAACCGACCATATACACATTCACCGACACATCGAGTATACCGTTAACCGACCACACACACACAATCACCGACACATCGAGTATACCGTTAACCGACCTCACACACATTCACCGACACATCGAGTATACCGTTAACCGACCTCACACACATTCACCGACACATCGAGTATACCGTTAACCGACCACACACACAATCACCGACACATCGAGTATACCGTTAACCGACCACACACATTCACCTACACATCGAGTATACCGTTAACTGACCTCAAACACATTCACCTACACATCGAGTATACCGTTAACTGACCTCAAACACATTCACCGACACATCGAGTATACCGTTAACCGACCACACGCATTCACCGACACATCGAGTATACCGTTAACCGACCTCACATACATTCACCGACACATCGAGTATACCGTTAACCGACCACACACACATTCACCGACACATCAAGTGTACCGTTAACCGACCACACACATATTCATCGACACATCGAGTATACCGTTAACCGACCATATACACATTCACCGACACATCGAGTATACCGTTAACCGACCACACACACACATTCACCGACACATCGAGTATACCTTTAACTGACGACACACACATTCACCGACACATCGAGTATACCTTTAACTGACCACACACACATTCACCGACACATCGAGTATACCGTTAACCGACCACACACATATTCATCGACACATCGATTATACCATTAACCGACCTCACACACATTCACCGACACATCGAGTATACCGTTAACTGACCTCACACACACATTCACCGACACATCGAGTATACCGTTAACCGACCTCATATACTTTCACCGACACATCGAGTATACCGTTAACCGACCACACACACATTCACCGACACATCAAGTGTACCGTTAACCGACCACACACATATTCATCGACACATCGAGTATACCGTTAACCGACCACACACACATTCACCGACACATCGAGTACACCGTTAACCGACCTCACATACATTCAGCGATACATCGAGTATACCGTTAACCGACCTCACACACATTCACCGACACATCGAGTATACCGTTAACTGACCTCACACACATTCACCGACACATCCAGTAAACCGTTCACTGACCTCACACACATTCATCGATACATCCAGTATACCGTTAACCGACCTCACACACATTCACCAACACTTCGAGTATACCGTTGACCGACCACACACATTCACATACACATCGAGTATACCATTAACCGACCTCACACACATTCACCGACACATCGAGTATACCGTTAACCGACCTCACACACATTCACCGACACATCGAGTATACTGTTAACCGACCTCACACACATTCACCGACACATCGAGTATACCGTTAACCGACCTCACACTTATTCACCAACACATCGAGTATACCGTTGACCGACCACACACATTCACATACACATCGAGTATACCGTTAACCGACCACACACACATTCACCGACACATCGAGTATACTTTTAACCGACCACACACATTCACCGACACATCGAGTATACCGTTAACCAACCACACACATTCACCGACACATCGAGTATACCGTTAACTGACCTCACATACATTCACCGATACATCGAGTATACAGTAAACCGACCACACACACATTCATCGACACATCGATTATACGGTTAACCGACCACACACATTCACCGACACATCGAGTATACGGTTAACCGACCTCACACACACATTCACCGACACATCGAGTATACCGTTAACCGACCTCACACCCATTCACCGACACATCGAGTATACCGTTAACCGACCTCACACCCATTCACCGACACATCGAGTATACTGTTAACCGACCACACACACAATCACCGACACATCCAGTATACCGTTAACCGACCACACACACATTTACCGACACATCGAGTATACCGTTAACCGACCACACACACATTCACCCACACATCGAGTATACCGTTAACCGACCACACACACATTCACCGACACATCGAGTATACCGTTAACCGACCACAAACACTCATTCACCGACACATCGCGTATACCGTTAACTGACCTCACACACACATTCACCGACACATCGAGTATACCGTTAATAGACCTCACACACACATTTACCGACACATCGTGTATACCGTTAACCGACCATATACACATTCACCGACACATCGAGTATACCGTTAACCAACCACACACATTCACCGACACATCGAGTATACCGCTAACCAACCACACACATTCATCGACACATCAAGTATACCGTTAACTGACCTCACATACATTCACCGACACATCGAGTATACCGTTAACTGACCTCACACACATTCACCGACACATCGAGTATACCGTTAACTGACCTCACACACATTCACCGACACATCGAGTATACCGTTAACCGACCTCACACACATTCACCGACACATCGAGTATACCGTTAACCGACCACACACACATTCACCGACACATCGAGTATACCGTTAACCGATCTCACACACATTCACCGACACATCGAGTATACCGTTAACCGACCTCACACACATTCACCGACACATCGAGTATACCGTTAACTGACCTCACATACATTCACCGACACATCGAGTATACCGTTAACTGACCTCACACACATTCACCGACACATCGAGTATACCGTTAACTGACCTCACACATATTCACCGACACATCGAGTATACCGTTAACTGACCTCACACACATTCACCGACACATCGAGTATACCGTTAACTGACCTCACACACATTCACCGACACATCGAGTATACCGTTAACCGACCTCACACACATTCACCGACACATCGAGTATACCGTTAACAGACCACACACATATTCACCGACACATCGAGTATACCGTTAACAGACCACACACATATTCACCGACACATCGAGTATACCGTTAACTGACCTCACATACATTCACCGACACATCGAGTATACCGTTCACTGACCTCACATACATTCACCGACACATCGAGTATACCGTTAACTGACCTCACATACATTCACCGACACATCGAGTATACCGTTAACCGACCACACACACATTCACCGACACATCGAGTATACCGTTAACTGACCTCACATACATTCACCGACACATCGAGTATACCGTTAACTGACCTCACATACATTCACCGACACATCGAGTATACCGTTAACTGACCTCACATACATTCACCGACACATCGAGTATACTGTTAACCGACCACACACACGCATTCACCGACGTTCTATGCTGCCATCGCACTGCAATGCATGCTGTGCAGGTCTGACGATCCTGTCGCACGATAAACACTTACTCATGGTTGTAGGTCCCATTTAAATTAAACTTATAAGTGAGGATTTCGACGTGCATTGACTATTTTATCACACCCTCTGACCAATCCGGTTAACTGTTGTTTTAATTGAGTCACTCCGATTGTGAGTTACTTATGAGGTTAAAACAACAATAAAGAACCAGACCCTACCTAAATCATAATTACACATTTTTGCTATTAAATTTATTATTTGTTAAATAATGTTTATTTTCAGTATATTTCTTTTAGTTGATTTAATGAAACTTTCTAGTAGAATACAATGTCCGTGAGTGAACAGTTAAATGATTCTACCAAATATCAATAAAATTATATCAATAAAAACACAAACACGTCTATATTTGTTTATCTGTACATGTTCACATATTTATTTATTAATAGTACATGTACCTTTATTAACAAACAATAATGTTATATATCCTATATAAAAGTAGGGCCGTTTCAACTAGGGCCGTTTTTACTAGGGCCGTTACTGAAGTGAGGCCGTTTTAACTGCAAACCCTTATTCGGATAGTTGAAATGAGAGAAAAATACTCTTTGATGGCCAAAGGTGTAAGAGAGGAAAATTCCACCCTCGGGATTTTCAAATTTGGCAAAACCCTCGGGAAAGCCTCGGGTTTTACCAAATTCGAAAACCCCTGGGGTGGATTTCCCTATATTTCACCCCTGGTCATGAAAGAGTCTTATAATCTATTCCCTGGCAAAAATGGGATTGAACCTGTGAAGTGTGGGGGAATTATAAGACTCTTTCATATGCGTGTATGTAGGATAGAGATATTCCACCCGAGGGGTCACAAAATGTGGTGAAACCCGAGGCTTGCCGAGGGTTTTACCACATTTTGTGATCCCGAGGGTGGAATATCCCTATCCTGCATACACACATTATGAAAGAGTCTTTTTCTCTCATATCAACTACCCGAATAAACTCAAAAACCATGAAAATATGTTTAAACAGGCTACCATTTTGAAATTTCAACTTTTTCCTTGAGCTTTTTTGACGAAAACGAATTAGACAGCGAGTTTAAGCATACCCTATATTTGCAAACAAAATTTGCGCAGAAAAATTAATCTCCTCTTCCTGGTGTTTATGGTTAAACTTTTGTGAAAGGTTTTAATTTTGTCACGCCGTCGTTTTCTCTTTCCGGCATCAGAGTTTACCGTATTCGTGACGTCACGTCATTGTTGAGCCATTGTGACGTCACGTCGCGTGAAATGCTATGTAAGATTATAAGACTCTTTCATGGCCAGGGGTGTAAGATAGGGAAATTCCACCCGAGGGGTTTTCAAATTTGATAAAACCCGAGGCTTTGCCGAGGGTTTTGCCAAATTTGAAAATCCCGAGGGTGGAATTTCCCTATCTTACACCCCTGGCCATGAAAGGGTATTTTTCTCTCATTTCAACTACCTGAATAATTTCAAAAACCATGAAAATGCTTTTGACTGGCCACCATTTTGAAAATATCAACTTTTTCCTTGAGCTCTTTTGACGAAAACAAATGATACAGCAAGATTAAGCATACCCCATATTTGCAAACTTAGTTTGCACAGAAAAAACAATCTCAGCTTTATTATGTACACGGTTAAAATATCGTGGAAGGTTTTAATTTCATCACGTCGCCATTTTTCCTTGTTGGCTTCAGATTTTACCGAACTCGTGACGTCACGTCATTGTTGCACCATTGTGACGTCACGCCGTGGCTGTATTGCATGGGTAGGTGTGTAATACAACCACAGCGATCACAGGTGTATTGCCCTGGACAGGCCAGTATTACACACTCTGAAATGAGAGAAAGATTTTTCTTACATAGCTTTCTTACATGGGCAAACTCTATCCAACATGGCGAGATATGAGAGAATATAAGACTCTTTCATGACCAGAGGTGTAAGATAGGGAAATTCCACCCGAGGGGTTTTCAAATTTGGTAAAACCCGAGGCTTTGCTGAGGGTTTTGCCAAATTTGAAAATCCCGAGGGTGGAATTTCCCTATCTTACACCTCTGGTCATGAAAGAGTATTTTTCTCTCATTTCAACTACCTGAATAAGCTCAAAAACCATGAAAATACTTTTGACTGGCCACCATTTTGAAAATATCAAATTTTTCCTTGAATTTTTTTGACGAAAACAAATGATACAGCGAGATCGAGCATACCCCATATTTGCAAACGTAGTTTGCGCAGAAAAAATAATCTCAGCTTTCTAATGTACACGGTTAAAATATCGTGAAATGTTTTAATTTCATCACGTCGTCATTTTTCTTTTTTCGGCATCAGATTTTACCGAACTCGTGACGTCACGACATTGTTGCGCCATTGTGACGTCACGCGGTGGCTGTATTGCATGGGTAGGGGTGTAATACAACCACAGCGATCATATGTGTATTGCCCTAGACAGGCCAGTATTACACACCTAGACATGAGAGAAAATAGAATATGTCACCCCTGTGTGATTTAGACGGAGAAATCACAACCAGAGGGTATGATTTATGAATTTTAGCACGAAGCTTTGCCGAGTGCTAAAATTTATAAACTTTATCCCGAGGGTTGAGATTTTTCTGTGTACAACACACAGGGGTGATTGATTATTTTCTCCCACATTTTCCTCAACGTAAAATAAGCAAAATAGTGAACTCAGTGCATCGCGCCATCATAAACGTAGAGGTAATATGTGTCGAAATTGGTGACATTACTCTAGATCTGGTTACACTGCATACATGTAAATGATGACGTGACAATGTCATAACGTCACAATTAGCACATGCATGTGGTCTGTCGTTTACCTACCTCGGTAAAAGACAGGTTTTTTTCTTACCCTGGACAGGGATATCCACACTTATACCGGTGTGATATTTTCTTATCTCACCCTCGGTTGAGACAAGCTCTCAACAATTGTACACGTCGTCGCGTATAGCAACAATGCGATGACGTCACGGCAAAAATACAATGACTTCACGTCGACACCTCAATCACATCACATCAACATTGTCTTGCATTGATGTAACGTCAATATTAGATTATACATGGGGATAACAGGGTAAGAGAAAAATAACCATTTACCTCCTTGCAATTGGTAGTAAGACAGGAGATCCTAACCCTCGTGGTAAGATTCTTAAGCTGCCAAACACTCGGCAAGCCTCGTGTTTGGCAACTTAAGAATCTTACCCCTCGTGTTGAGATTCCCCTGTCTCACCCCAAGGGGATGGAATATTCGTTTAATCTTTCCCAAACAAAAATGGGAACAAGCGTGTGAAGTGTGGGAGAAAACCTAATCAATGCACATCTTTTACAAATGAAACGACGAACCAGGGAATTTCAGCGCAATAGATTAAAGTCAAAATGTAATGAACAAAATAGTTGTTTTATTTCTATCTTTTATGTAAATAGTAGTCTAAGGCCTATCCTTTTTACCAGACAATATACGTTGTCTTCTAGCTAGGGCTCCGTGTGAATTGTGTTACTTTGTCGATTTTAGTAATACCTAATAGTCTACTTATATCACTAATACTTCATGTTGTTGAAATGTACAGTAAAGATATGCATTTGTGTACGTATGTAACTATTATACATTAATAAATTACGTCAAGAAATATGGAAGCTAACGCCACTTTGGACGGATGGACAAGCACGAACAAAACCTGTTAAAATTATAAAGAGTCGCTCGTTGTCGGTATTCTTTTAGAACCGTGACGATTTTCTTACCACCTCATACACAGAAGAGTTCCAATAATTCGACAGGGAAGAGAAACCCATGCTCTGTGCGAGATGTTTTTATAAGGAATGTTGACTCGAGTACGAGGGATGCTACCGATAAAAAAGATGAGGAACGCACTTGTAACAGTAGCTGCAGTTGCTGCATTGATAATAAGTATGTGTTTGCTTCAAAAACAATTTTCCCGTTCCATTTAATATCGGTGTTACTTTTACCGGTCACCTCTCCTGTTCGTTTGGTTCAGTCTTATTCTTCTGCTAACACTTCTAAATGTTCGTTTTGTTGATATATAAGTTGTGTTGTCTCTTGCAGTGTTGAGTGACGTGTGCTTGGCGTTTATTTCATATAATATCAAAAGTAACTTTTTAAAAATTTATATGAAAAGGACAAAAAATATGAAAGAAGCAGGACGGATTGTGTTTGTGGAATGTTCATTTAAAGGTGCCTAAATTTCTGTCAGTAAATAATATATATACTGTAGGGATATATATAGCTAGCCCGTACCCATTCTAACTTGTATCCAGACGTGGCGGACCCGTACCAACTAAATTTGGCTATCTCGTACCAACATTCTGGCTAACCCGGCCCGTACTATCATCAGAAACCCACGGTACACTTCTCTGACGTTTGCATACAGTGGGCTAAAATCGATAGAAACTCTCGTTTTTGTACTAAAATAGTAGCCAATCATATCGATATTTTCATCCGTGACTACATCCAGCAGGGATGCATCCAGCCGGGGTGTCCCGTTTAATTTGTAGCACCGCCTGTCAACAAAACCTGTCGATTATGTAATAATTGTGTCAATTGGGATTAAAATATAAGGTCCTGCTATATGGATATTGACATTGGCGTCATGACTACAGAAATATACTGGTCGTTGTCACAGTAAAATGATCTAACAGAGTGTCACAAGAAACAACCATTCTGATTTGTCGAAATCTCCGAATAAACTTCTATTCGGGGAAACGAAGATTTATATAGCTTCTGGCCCACGGTATGCAAATGTCAGAGAAGTGTACCGTGGGTTTCCGACGATGGGCCCGTACCCACTTACAATAATTTACGTTCAGCAATGGAAGGTAAAAATAGTCGATAATATGATTTTTGTTAATGCAAGTTGTTTTGATACCGACCATGACATACATGTAGTCACAATATGAAAGTAGGTTTGAAACTGTATGTGTGAATAAATTCAGAGTGCCGACAATCATAGTATATATGATTATACGTATTGATCACTCTGCAGCCCACATGAAACCATAATAACGACAGGTCACTTTTTTTTAAAGAAATGCATGTACAAAATAATACAAACACATTATGCATATTACTATAAGTGTAAGAAACTGTTTCATCAACTTTATATCACTGCAGGTTCGTAGAGTTTATAGACTGCATTTGCCTGGTATAATGCCTTTGTGGTTTCCATGCTTGAAAGATGACGTCGACCAACTGTCGCTCACACTGCAATATGACATAAGATTATCATGGGTACGAGTTAGCCATGTGTTGGTACGAGTAAGCCAATTTTACTGGGTACGGACGCCCCAGGGTCACCAAAGTTTTTGTACGATTTGGAATTGGTACGATTTTGATTAGGTACGGGTTCACTATAATTCATATATATTTATATGGAGCTGCAGCAAATGGCAAAATGCCTTTAGATTATGAAATGGGCCGTGACTCCATATATATGTATATTATTTACTGACAGAAACTCAAGCATCTGTGTGGTTCAGGATACTGTCCAGGTCCAGTCCAGTCTCTTAACATATATATGTATGTTTGAATGTTTGCAGATGTCTGAGGTAAATTCAAAATGTCTTGAGTTATAAGACTTTTTAGAATGACATTCACTTAATAAAGAACTGCAGGTTGTGTCTCAGCAATGGTCGACAACCTCATTTCGGACTCCCGTCATAGCAGTCTAATGGAAGGCCAGCTAGCTTGTTATAATTTCTATAAGATTACTCATGATCTCATAGCTTAACCATCCAAACAGTATTTTAGCTAGGGCGACTCCAAGGCTATTGGGGGACCCAAATCCATCATCCAATTCAGGCATCCAAAGACTTTTTCAAGTTCTCGGTGTTATGTTGAGGACCTTAGCTGTCTGGAACAGCTTATCCTCCGGATCCTGTCTTGCTGATGGAGACCAGCCTGTACTCTCCGGACCACAAACAATTACCGGGGGTACCACACTATACACAATAACAATACACACTACATATTCAACATTTTGCCATAATCATCATTTCTGATGGAGGGTGGATAATATATATAGTTGCAGAAGAAGAACATAATGTACAATTTATTCAAGTCGTTGAGCTAAAAATGAAACACACTTTTTTGTATACATAAAACAGGCTTACCAGTGATAGTAACTAAGTGAAACAACACAACTATTTGCTAAAAAAATATATAGAAATTGATCTGGAATTGACCGTGCAGGGATAGGAATAAATACACACTCCCCTCTCATCCAATCATTTTACTCATCTGTCATGCTTATGTGTGACGCAATAATGTGACTGCAGAAACTTACATCAAAGAGTCAGTGAACCCTGTCAGAGCTGTACTCCGTACACTGGGTTAAACTACAATGTCAATGATCCGGAATCCTCTGTCCAAAGTATGAGAAAGCACTATATAGCAGGAGAAAGTGTATTCTATGTGTAATAGCTCTGTGTTTTTGCTACCTTGATTTTACAGCAACCTGTGCCATATATTTAATTGGGAAAATTAAGCAGGATTTTCAGATAAATTGGAAAATATTTTGCTTCATTTTGGGAAAATAAATTAAATTTTGACTGGGGGAAACAGCCTTATATCGCCTGTAAAACTGGACAAACAAAATCACTGGCTAGACCAGAGTTCAAACCTGGAACCCTTCAAACTGTAGACAGGTGCTCTACAAACTGATCACCCTGGTGTTGCTGATGATGAACCCTGTACAGTTCCAGTACACATACATATTGTATATCATCATCATGGCTGTTACCTTAACATTTGTCAATGTATGCCCTCCTGAAGAAGAGGGCTAATTGGCTTACACATGTTGGTAGGTCCATTAGTCGGTCGGTAGACAACATCTAGCTCTTGAAATCAATATCTTAAAAACCCTTTACTTGATTGTTATAATGTAAAAGGAAAGGAAAAGTGATAAAGATAGTGCCATCGCTGGGGCTCGAACCCCACAACCCTTGGCACTCCAGCCCGATAATATACCACACTGAGCTAAAGGGAAATTCCCTACAGCTCATGCTTGTAGGACATCCGACAACCTAGTCAATGCACATCTTTTACAATGATATTTCACATGTGGGTTGGTCATAAGTAGCAGATTACTCCTATTGATTTTCAGGTCAAAATGTCAATTGTCATCAGGTTTCTGAGCAACAAAAGTATACGCCAAGGTGATGCCAACAGTCCCTCCCTCACTTTGTCTAACGACATGTGAAAAATAACTGACTTACCTCAAAGTCATCAGATTTAAGGTCAAGTTCATATTTAAAATCTTTACATCTAAAGGTCATCAAATTATGTCAAGGTCGTATGTTATGCCTCCTATAAGTTATAATTGATTAATTTATGACCTAGGGTCAGATAACATATATATAGTGCCCCCGCCATGAAATGGGGGGGGGGGGCATATAGTGTTACCCATGTCCGTCCCGTCCCATGGTAATATAACCTTTAGCTGGGAGTGGGGGCATTTATGTCTCGCAGACATTTCTAGTTTTCAAGAAAATCTTGTCCAGGTCGGAGCTTTTAAATTGTTAAGCATTTTAAAGGGGAGAGATACAGTTTTCATCACAAAGCAAAATTTTCACTGAATTATGAATATTCTAACACTTTAACTTTTACCTCTGAAACTTCATGATGAACAATTCCAACCTTTGAATTGGAAGAGTTTAATTGTGTCTTCAGGGGTGAATGAGTTTTAAAAGCAATATTTCTGCTCAAATTTATATAGGGATTGAATGGCGTTTTTTAATTTTCATGCCGGTATGAATGCAAAGCGGTTACATCCATATTGCATGAAGCCCGCTAGGGCTTCATGGTCAATATGGATGTAACCGATTTGCATTCATACCGGCATGAAAATTAAAACAACGCCGTTCAATTCATATATTTACATTTTTACTACTGAACAATTGTCTTATTCAATTTCATATTTATTGAACAATTGGTTATTCAACTGCGTTTGTTATTGCGCCGTCCTTTAAACGAAAAAGGCGGAACAGCCATAATTTGAGTGAAATTGGCGCCAATAATCTACCGTAGTCATTTGAGCGTTTAACGCGGGGGCGTTCTCCATGTTATCCGAAGCGGAGCCGTAAGACTCGTATTGAACAAGACTAATATATTACGTCATAAGTAATTCACGTGAATGGATGTATTCATACTGTATTCATGATGTATTCATAGTCTAGTGTTTGTTATTTTCAGTTGGTATGTTCATATAGAGAAGAAACAATCAGAATGTAAATATAATTGTGATAACATTGAATATTGGTTGATTAGGTACGTTTACAGTATAACTTCAGCTGGACACTTTAATGACCTAAATTGCCTCCAAATCAATGGATGATTGAAAGTTATTTACTTCAGATGCTTTCACCAGTCACCACCATTGACCATAATCTGACAGAATGAAACAAAGAAACAAGCACATAAACAACTTGAGTATTTTTAGGCCTTCTTATGCCGCCTGGGTTTTATTGTCATAACATATACAATGTGCATTCAGATGACTTTATATCGAGCTAGGTTATAGGGGGCTTACAAACATTTCTTGTTTTGCTCCATGTTTATCAAACCCCTAACATCCCGATAGGCCAATAGCTGTTATTAATCTGAACATATCAGTAGGTCCTAACAAAGCTTAAACTTTAACAAACTCTAGTTATAGGTCCCAGTGGCCAGGCTGTCATATCAGTAAGTCCCAACAAAGCTTAAACTTTAACAAACTCTTATTATAGGTCCCAGTGGCCAAGCTGTCATATCAGTAGGTCCAAACAAATCTTAAACTTTAACAAACTCTAGTTATAATTATAGGTCCCAGTGGTCAAGCTGTCATATCAGTAGGTCCCAACAAATCTTAAACTTTAACAAACTGTAGTTATAAGGGCCCAGTGGCCAGGCTGTCATATCAGTAGGTCCTAACAAATCTTAAACTTTAACAAACTCTAGTTATAAGGTAAGGTCCCAGTGGCCAAGCTGTCATATCAGTAGGTCCCAACAAAGCTTAAACTTTAACAAACTCTAGTTATAAGGTCCCAGTGGCCAGGCTGTCCCATCAGTAAGTCCCAACAAATCTTTCACTTTAACAAACTCTAGTTATAAGGTCCCAGTGGCCAGGCTGTCATATCAGTAGGTCCCAACAGATCTTTAACTTTAACAAACTCTAGTTATAAGGTCCCACTGGCCAGGCTGTCATATCAGTAGGTCCCAACAGATCTTTAACTTTAACAAACTCTAGTTATAAGGTCCCAGTGGCCAGGCTGTCATATCAGTAGGTCCAAACAAATCTTAAACTTTAACAAACTCTAGTTATAAGGTAAGGTCACAGTGGCCAGGCTGTCCTATCAGTAGGTCCCAACAAAGCTTAAACTTTAACAAACTGTAGTTATAAGGTCCCAGTGGTCAGGCTGTCATATCAGTAGGTCCTAACAAAGCTTAAACTTTAACAAACTCTAGTTATAAGGTCCCAGTGGTCAAGCTGTCATATCAGTAGGTCCCAACAAAGCTTAAACTTTAACAAACTCTAGTTATAAGGTCCCAGTGGTCAAGCTGTCATATCAGTAGGTCCCAACAAATCTTTAACTTTAACAAACTCTAGTTATAAGGTCCCAGTGGCCAGGCTGTCATATCAGTAGGTCCCAACAAATCTTTAACTTTAACAAACTCTAGTTATAAGGTCCCAGTGGCCAGGCTGTCATATCAGTAGGTCCAAACAAATCTTAAACTTTAACAAACTGTAGTTATAAGGTAAGGTCCCAGTGGCCAAGCTGTCATATCAGTAGGTCCAAATAAATCTTAAACTTTAACAAACTCTAGTTATAAGGTCCCAGTGACCAGGCTGTCATATCAGTAGGTCCCAACAAATCTTTAACTTTAACAAACTCTAGTTATAAGGTCCCAGTGACCAGGCTGTCATATCAGTAGGTCCCAACAAAGCTTAAACTTTAACAAACTCTAGTTATAAGGTCCCAGTGGTCAAGCTGTCATATCAGTAGGTCCCAACAAAGCTTAAACTTAAACAAACTCTAGTTATAAGGTCCCAGTGGCCAAGCTGTCATATCAGTAGGTCCCAACAAATCTTTAACTTTAACAAACTCTAGTTATAAGGTCCCAGTGGTCAGGCTGTCATATCAGTAGGTCCCAACTAAGCTTAAACTTAAACAAACTCTAGTTATAAGGTAAGGTCCCAGTGGTCAGGCTGTCATATCAGTAGGTCCTAACAGTGTACTTAAACTTTAACAACCTCTAGTTATAAGGTCCCAGTGGTCAAGCTGTCATATCAGTAGGTCCCAACAAAGCTTAAACTTAAACAAACTCTAGTTATAAGGTCCCAGTGGCCAAGCTGTCATATCAGTAGGTCCCAACAAATCTTTAACTTTAACAAACTCTAGTTATATAAGGTCCCAGTGGCCAGACTGTCACATCAGTAGGTCTCAACAAATCTTGAACTTTAACAAACTCTAGTTATAAGGTCCCAGTGGCCAGGCTGTCATATCAGTAGGTCCAAACAAATCTTAAACTTTAACAAACTGTAGTTATAAGGTAAGGTCCCAGTGGCCAGGCTGTCATATCAGTAGGTCCCAACAAATCTTTAACTTTAACAAACTCTAGTTATAAGGTCCCAGTGGCCAGGCTGTCATATCAGTAGGTCCAAATAAATCTTTAACTTTAACAAACTCTAGTTATAAGGTCCCAGTGGCCAGGCTGTCATATCAGTAGGTCCAAATAAATCTTTAACTTTAACAAACTCTAGTTATAAGGTCCCAGTGGCCAGGCTGTCATATCAGTAGGTCCAAATAAATCTTTAACTTTAACAAACTCTAGTTATAAGGTCCCAGTGGCCAGGCTGTCATATCAGTAGGTCCCAACAAATCTTACACTTTAACAAACTCTAGTTATAAGGTCCCAGTGGTCAAGCTGTCATATCAGTAGCTCCCAACTAAGCTTAAACTTTAACAAACTCTAGTTATAAGGTCCCAGTGGCCAAGCTATCCTATCAGTAGGTCTCAACAAAGCTTAAACTTAAACAAACTCTAGTTATAAGGTAAGGTCCCAGTGGTCAGGCTGTCATATCAGTAGGTCCTAACAGTGTACTTAAACTTTAACAACCTCTAGTTATAAGGTCCCAGTGGCCAAGCTGTCCTATCAGTAGGTCTCAACAAAGCTTAAACTTTAACAAACTCTAGTTATAAGGTCCCAGTGGTCAAGCTGTCATATCAGTAGGTCCCAACAAATCTTAAACTTTAACAAACTCTAGTTATAAGGTACCAGTGGCCAAGCTATCCTATCAGTTGGTCTCAACAAAGCTTAAACTTTAACAAACTCTAGTTATATAAGGTCCCAGTGGCCAGGTTGTCCTATCAGTAGGTCCTAACATTGTACTTAAACTTTAACAAACTAGTTATAAGGTCCCAGTGGCCAGGCTGTCCTATCAGTAGGTCTCAACAAATCTTAAACTTAAACAAACTCTAATTATAGGTCCCAGTGGCCAGGCTGTCCTATCAGTAGGTCTCAACAAATCTTAAACTTTAACAAACTCTAGTTATAAGGTCCCAGTGGCCAAGCTGTCATATCAGTAGGTCCCAACAAATCTTGAACTTTTACAAACTCTGGTTATAAGGTCCCAGTGGCCAGGCTGTCCTATCAGTAGGTCCCAACAAAGCTTAAACTTTAACAAACTCTAGTTATAAGGTCCCAGTGGCCAGGCTGTCCCTATCAGTAGGTCCCAACAAAGCTTAAACTTTAACAAACTCTAGTTATAAGGTCCCAGTGGCCAGGCTGTCCCTATCAGTAGGTCCCAACAAAGCTTAAACTTTAACAAACTCTAGTTATAAGGTCCCAGTGGCCAAGCTGTCATATCAGTAGGTCCCAACAAAGCTTAAACTTTAACAAACTCTAGTTATAAGGTCCCAGTGGCCAGGCTGTCATATCAGTAGGTCCAAACAAATCTTAAACTTTAACAAACTGTATTATAAGGTAAGGTCCCAGTGGTCAAGCTGTCATATCAGTAGGTCCCAACAAATCTTTAACTTTAACAAACTCTAGTTATAAGGTCCCAGTGGCCAGGCTGTCCCTATCAGTAGGTCCCAACAAATCTTTAACTTTAACAAACTCTAGTTATAAGGTCCCAGTGGTCAAGCTGTCATATCAGTAGGTCCCAACTAAGCTTAAACTTAAACAAACCCTAGTTATAAGGTAAGGTCCCAGTGGTCAGGCTGTCATATCAGTAGGTCCTAACAGTGTACTTAAACTTTAACAACCTCTAGTTATAAGGTCCCAGTGGTCAAGCTGTCATATCAGTAGGTCCCAACTAAGCTTAAACTTAAACAAACTCTAGTTATAAGGTCCCAGTGGCCAAGCTGTCATATCAGTAGGTCCCAACAAATCTTTAACTTTAACAAACTCTAGTTATAAGGTCCCAGTGGCCAGACTGTCACATCAGTAGGTCTCAACAAATCTTGAACTTTAACAAACTCTAATTATAGGTCCCAGTGGCCAAGCTGTCCTATCAGTAGCTCCCAAGAAAGCTTAAACTTTAACAAACTCTAGTTATAGGTCCCAGTGGCCAAGCTGTCATATCAGTACATGTAGGTCCCAATAAACCTTAAACTTTAACAAACTCTAGTTATAAGGTCCCAGTGCCGTGGCATACATGTACCTAGTACTTACAAACCCTCCCTATTTTGAGGAGGGAGACTACCAATTTTAGACCATAAAATATAGCAATTTGCTCAACTATTCTTTTTTTTATAAGATCTGATGATTTCATCTGAAAGAACATCTCAAAAGAAGTCATTTAAAGCTGTTATTTTCCCTTTGGGTGTACATGTTGTATCTTATTTGTTTGTGCTTTTAATTCTCGGAGCGTGTGTAATCATCCCCATGAAAATTTCTAAAATTTGGCAAGTATATCTGCAGCGGCCAGCTGGGCTGTCATAGCATTTCGTTTCACAGAATGGTCCTTCATTAAGCTTTAAGTGATAATATGGAGATAGAGTTAGGAAGAAGTTAGAGCTTTGATCATTACAGGTTTTATGTACCGCCCTAAGGTACAGTTCTCTATCTGTGAAACCGGTTAGACTCCTTACACTTGTTAACAGTCATCCATCATACTCTCGGTGGTGAAATATTCTAACCCTGAAGCTATGTTGAGTTACCACACAAATTATGTCCATTTGAAGTTAGCTATAAATGTTTGTTATATTGTAAATGTACCTAATACTAAAGTATCTGATCTCATTCTGGCACAGCACCAGGTGCCTGTCAGGGCTTGACATGTACATGTCACAGGTCTATTGTGTTTGATGGTCTATATAAAAGACCTTATTGATTTTTGTTGAAGGACTTTATAATTCTATTTAAATTATAACCTGTTGAATGTCACCCGTCCAACTTACACTACTGACAACACTCAATGTTGCTATAACTAGTGAGAGGGTCCCCAGATTATACCACATCACTGGAAATGCTAGTTTGTCAGTAAGGCAGTATTTCCCTCTCATATACCTTAATCCAACATAGTTCACTATTTCCCCTTCTGAGAAGTCTAGTCTTGAGACTTAATTTGCCCGAGGTCCTTCTTTGTGTAAATGTACCCTTCCGAACAACCGGGAACTGGCCTTACATTACCACAGAGTCACTATGCTGCCACCAAATGTAACAAATGCCAAATGTTACATATTCAACTACTGGCCACGCTCACTCACAACAGTTGCTTCTAGTGAGTGGATCTCTGGGTAATACCACATCACCAGAAAAGCTGGTTAGTCAGTGAGGCAGTATTTCGATCCCCCTTAATTACCTTACCTGAACATTACAAAACCAGTAACCCAGGTCTAGTAGTCTTCAAATAGGATATGATGTTATAGTATTCAAACAGAATCTGTGGACCTTGAGGAATAGAATATATAACACTTGGAGTGAAAATTGATTAGGGAATGTCCCTAATGTTATGTGAAATTTCCATTTGCAAAAACATGTACGTTAAAATCATCCAGCAAAGTTTAAAATAGTTGGAGAGTAAAGATGCCTGGATGTGCTGTATTATGTTAGATTATTCTGACCCACAGTGTACAGTAGCTAGTTATAGGGTTCAGATGTAAGATGTGTTTGTATACAGTAAAAGGTTAGCAATATACATTGTAGGTCAGAACTTCTGTGTGACAATACTAGCAGTGTTCTTAATAACAGAAAAGCATGACATTATTAGTGTATTTCTTTCATTGGAACGTTCCAGATGTGCATGCTTACCGTACTAGGAACAGGTCTGCTAAATGGAACAGAACGTCCCGAATTCCGTTCCTGCGGGTGAAAATCTAATAATCGAAAAGGAAAAAGAAACAACTTTTCCAGAAATAACCAAAACAGCTCAGTCATAAACTCTGCAAAACAATGAGATAAATCACTTTTATTTACAAATTTTACACACAATGATGCCACTAGGTGTTGATAATGATACATTTTACTGATGAAATGCAGTGTAACTGGTTACAGTTCTATCTATTTACAATTTATTGAACATCTAAAATGAAAACCTTTCACTGGCCACCATATTGGATCCAACTTGGAACCCTCAAATGAGACATTCCCGACAAACCGGTTTGTTCTGACTGAGTGCCGAATTTCCGGAAAAACTGGAGCATTCTGTTTAATGGAACACGCTATATATATTCACACATGGAACTAGCTAATGTACAACAAGACTAGCTAATCTGTATGTATGGTTTTTAATCCAAACTTTGTTTGATTTTGTTTCAGTTGGCTTTGGAAAGTTTTCCAGCTCCAAAGAAGTGATGAGGTGAGTAAACATTTTGTATTGAAAGGTGTCATGGAGGTATACGTAGTTGATATTACTGGCTACTAGATCACGTTGTATGAAAATTACTTAATGTCATGAAGCAATGAATATTTAAGTAAATGCTGTTGTTGTTGGTTTTACATTTTGATAAGAGTAATTATGCTTTATTTAGTTATAAGTCCCCCGCTGGGAATGGGGTTGGAGGGGGAGGAGAATTTCATGTTGAGTTCATCCTGGACAATCCCTCCTTCCATCCTTCTGTCTTTTGCCCTTCCAGCAATTCTTTAGCTATCTTGTCTGGGCTTTATCGCCTACACAACAAGTCACTCTTCATCAGAAACCCACGATACACTTCTCAATATTCTTTCATTCATGACTTCATCCAGCTGGGATATCCTGTTTGTAGCTATACGATACAAACCAACATGGCGACGATATCGCCTGTCAAGAAAACCTGTGGGTTGTGTTTGAATAAGACGTCCTACCGGACATTGACATTTGCGTCATGCTGACAGAAATAGACCAAGGTAGAATGATGTAACCGAGTGCCTCGAAAAACGACCATCCTGATTGGACGAAATCTCCTGATAGACTTTTATTCAAGAGAACAATATTCTTAACCAACTGTACACCAATGTTAGTGAAGTTGTTGGTTTCCGATGATGACAGTCATCAGAACTTCATATTTGGGGTATGGATTCATTTTGGTGAGGCAGTGTGTCATGCATCAAAAGTAGGTCACTCTGACCTACATTTTGACCTTTGACCTACTGTACACAAAATTAAAGAAAATGTTTGTCCAGGCTCTATATCATATACCACACGTAGCTTGAACTTGATATCTGGGGTATGTATGGGTTCAACTTGGTGAAACGATGTGTCATGTATTCTTACCTACATTTTGACCTTTGACCTATACATCAAAGAAAAGGTTTGTCCGGGCCGTATATCATACACTACAAGCTACTGAGAATTCATGTTTGGGGTATGGGTTCAGATAGATCAGAGGTGGTCACATACAAATGTACGGTGGGGGACTAATTCATCAAATTGTCTTGTTTCCTTCAGTTATTTAAACAGCATAACTGTGAGAACTTGTGAACATGCTTGTTTGGTTTTATTTTCCACATTTCTGTGTAATGGTGATTCCCCAATCCTAAATCAGATTGTAAACTTTTCCTGTGATCATTTCAGGTCAATAAAGGAGTTAGGGGCCGATACATACCAGACTATCGAGGAATTGAAGCAGAGAGTGGCAGCCTTGGAGAAAGAGTATGTACCGCCAAATATAAAAATTGTTTGTGTGTGAAATAGAGAAAATGAACGATGATGTAGTATTTTATATAAACAAATGTAAATACATTTTCATGATTTGTTTAGAGAATGACATTTACAACAAAGACATTAAAAGTGTTGACTATTATCAATGAAACAGCAATTAACAAAATGTATGTTATAGATCTATATATTATATATACTTGGTGATGTGTATTATGATTATCATGTAAAATATAATAGTATACATCTAAACACATAGGCATGGAGATCTAGATGGCCAGACTCCACAATTTCGTCTGTAAATATAGCATGCCACATTCTTTTTTACATCTGGTGTATGAATATGTTATCAGTTTGTGCCTTTTGTATTGTTCATGTATATTTACCCTGGTACCCTGGCTACAGCCTATATTACAAAGATTTTATATATTCTTTACACTGTCCAGCAAAAATTCTTTATAATTTACCTGTAAAATGTATGTATCCAATGTATTTACAAAAGGAATTATTCAATAATTTACAAAATTCATTTACAAAAAAAAGTGTTAAATAAAAACTAACTATTAGGTAATTATGCATTCTAATATTAATAATATATACATTTGATAAGCTACTCTAAAGCACTTTACAGTACATAGATATACAATTCTTTTACAATTAACACATACTTTTATTTATTTATTTATTTTGAGAGTTTTACATCCTCACATGGCCTTGCGACCTTCGGTGGACGAGAAAAGATAGGAAAGGGAGTAGAAGGGATAAAGTATGTAGGAGGAAAGGCAAGGGGAATGGGTTGAGAGGGTGGATATAGGAGTCGTCTGGCCTACCAACTTATAGGGGCGCTATAATTTTGAAGATGACCTAAAATTGTCCTACCTAAAATTTGGTGGAGGAAGTTTGCCGGTCGTACCAAGATGACTAAGCGCGAATGGAAGATGACCGAGAGTGAGACGAGTCTGTTCCCAGATAAAAAAAACCTGAAAAAAAACGTCGATATGCACCGACCTGGCTGCCCAGGGTTTACTAACAAATTTGGTATTGTCTATGATTTTGGATGTCCGCCAAATTAGCTAATAAAGGTCTATTTCTATGAATTTAAAATTATTGCGCGATCCTCTGAGCCGGCGTTATCACACCTACTCTTCTTCGAAAGACTCAAAGGGATCTTTTTCGTGCAAGATTGGACAATTCTCACACGGGCCACCATTTATAGTCCCATCCGACGCACTGATTAACACGTACAATTCTTATACAATTAACACATACAAGTATATCATATACAGTTCTGAGGAGTTCGCAGGAGCTGCCATATCAGGTGCTAACTACTTGTCCTATACCACCTGGCTAATATCTTCATGTGTGTGTGTATGTATGCACATGTGCTGGAGATGAATTATTTTAATGTGGGTCCGTAATATCCAAAAGTAGTTGATGGATACATAAGAGTACTCCAGAAAACAAAGAAGTGTTCATTTAGGTTAATTGACATGTTAACTTTTTTTTTCTTTTCTTTCTCATAAGTTGGTGGTTAGAAGAATTTGGCCCAATTGTTCAAAAGCAAGGTGGTTAGCTTAAACAGTGATTATTCCACAAATTCTATTTTTTTTGGTGTCTGACACCTAAAATTGCACTTATTAAGAATAAGTTTCAACTTTCCAAATTTCAAATGATTGTGAGATTTTTTGGCTTCTATATTGATGAAATTATTAAAGGTTGAATAATGATGTTATTAGTTGTAAGCTGTACCAAACTTTTGAACAACTGGGCCCTGGAGGATGTGGACTTGTATGGTTATGGTAATTGGTGTTGCTGAGACTAAGAGTTTTTGGAATTTAAAGAGATATATTCTTATTGATTTACACACAAAATTCACCATTATAAGTATAAATTAGGGTAATAAAACTGAAATTATGATGCAATTAGAATTTTACTGTTGAATGCAAGAGACGTTTCTCTGATGAAACATAAAGGACTTATGGTATGTACAAGTAATCACTTTATCACATTTCAATATTAATATGCTATCAGTTTATAAATACAGTCGGACCTCGTTTGGCTTCATGTAACATGAAAAACCCATTTGGTCCCTTCATTCTATGTATACCAACTTATTTAACTTGAATACTTGGATAACTTGAAGTTTTCCCATGGTCCTGTTGACTTCTAAAGAACAAAATTCTTCTGTATAGATTTTCTGGAATATTTCTCAGCCAAATATACACCGGAATAATCAACTGCTGTCAAATTTGTTAACAGGAAGAAGACATTTCCAGAAGTAAAGTTCTTGACTTACAAAGATAGGAAGAGAATCCTGGTACGTATACTGTATCTGATCCAATAGCCACTATACACTATTGGACAAGTATATTGAGTTTTACACTAAATATATTATGTTAAAGGTTTTCCTCAATGATTTAGCTCAATCTGTCTTCTGACATGTTATAGGCTAGTTATAACATCTTATAGGCTAGTTATAACGTCTTATAGGCTAGTCATAACATCTTATAGGCTAGTCATAACATCTTATAGGCTAGTCATAACATCTTATAGGCTAGTCATAACATCTTCTAGGCTAGTCATAACATCTTATAGGCTAGTTATATAACATCCTCAGACAATGACAGCTCCAGCTCCCATATTGACACCTAGAAAACTGTAATTTTATACTGTTATTGAAAGATTTATTATAGTTAATAGATAACGTGAGGCGCTAGGTTTGTTGGGTCTCACCTTGTATATTGTTCTAATTCTTTATTTGTTTAAAGAGGATTACAAACAGCCCTAGGGCTACATGATGCTCTCCTCTACATATAAAACAATACAGTATTTACATAACGTGATCACAACACACGCTCTCTCACTCACACATACACGCCTTAACATAAAGAAATGAAGAGAAGAGAAAGGGGAAAGATAGAGCAAAGAAAGAGGAGGGAGGGGAGGGAGGGGGGGGGAAGGGGGGCTGTTCAGATGATGAAGTTGATATACTTTGTATATTTATAGATCTATTATAAATGACAGATAACGGGAGGCGCTGGGTTTGTTGGGTCTCACCTTGTATATTTATAGATTTATTATAATTGACAGATAACGGGTGGTGCTGGGTTTGTTGGGTCTCACCTTGTGGACAAGCTGATGCTCGAAGGTCATGAGGTCACGGTGGTGGACAATTTCTTTACTGGTCGTAAACGTAATGTGGAACACTGGATCGGCCACGAGAACTTTGAACTCATCAACCATGACATCGTAAACCCACTGTTTATAGAAGGTAAGGAGAGTTTCATCAACCATGACATCGTAAAGCCACTGTTTATAGAAGGTAAGGAGAGTTTCATCCACAGCCTTCAGGAAAAAAGTAGATCTTTTACTGAGGTAAAATTCCAAATCATTTTTTCTCAGCAGAGCTGTAAAGTTTAATATGAGACTCTGTGGGAACACACCTTATGTTACATGACACACATGGTGATGACACTGTTATGTTTAGATATTGTATACCATGACTGTTTATGTTTTCAGTGGATCAGATTTACCACCTAGCTTCTCTGACTAACTATGCTATATATGTTTAGATATTGTATACCATGACTGTTTATGTTTTCAGTGGATCAGATTTATCACCTAGCTTCACCTGCTTCTCCTCCTAACTACATGTACAACCCAGTCAAAACCATCAAAACTAACACCATTGGTACCATCCACATGTTAGGTGAGTTTTGATTGGACAATAGAATTTCATCTTCATATAATTTAATTTGTAATTGGTCAAGAGAAAATCATCCTCGTATAATGTGATATCTGATTGGTGTAGAGAAAATCCTCCTCTCATTATCTCTCCCCTTATACTGTCTTGTAATAATTATAATCTTATTAGAGCCATGATTGTTCCACCATGAAAGATCTGATGATGCTTGAATTATGACTTCATCACTCCAAGATGGTTGTTCATTCATTGTAGGGTTAGCCAAACGTGTCCGAGGTCGTCTGCTGTTAGCGTCTACGTCCGAAGTCTATGGAGGTAAGTAATTATAACCTTGTGTAGAAATGTACTGCTCCTTTAGGGGAATCATAAAGGTTCTATGTGGCTGGCTGTTGAGTATTATAGTAAAACGGTTTTACATACAAATTTCATCAGACTGTTTTAGGTTTTATCTTCGTTGGATGTACATGTTAACCCAGATTTATTGAACCCCAGGGTTGAATGTTTGATCTCGTGAGAAAACCATGATATATTTATTTTGACTTGTCGTTTCAGACCCAGAGGTCCACCCTCAGCCAGAAGAGTACTGGGGCCATGTTAATCCTATAGGCCCGCGGGCGTGTTACGATGAAGGAAAGCGTGTAGCTGAGACGATGTGTTACGCCTATGCCAAGCAGGTAAGGTATACGGGCGTGTTACGATGAAGGAAAGTATGTAGCCAAGACGATGTGTCACGCCTATGCCAAGCAAGTAAGGTATGCGGGTGTGTTACGATGAAGGAAAGCGTGTAGCCGAGACGATGTGTTACACCTATGTCAAACAGGTAAGGTATGCGAGTGTGTTACGATGAAGGAAAGCGTGTAGCCAAGACGATGTGTTACACCTATGCCAAGCAGGTAAGGTATGCAAGTGTGTAATGATGAAGGAAAGCGTGTAGCCAAGACGATGTGTTACGCCTATGCCAAGCAGGTAAGGTATGCGAGTGTGTAATGATGAAGGAAAGCGTGTAGCCGAGACGATGTGTTACGCCTATGCCAAGCAGGTAAGGTAGGATTGCCCATTGATGAAGCAGATTCAGACAAAATTATAAAAATGTAAAATCTGTGCAGAAATATTTTATGGTATTTTTTGCCAACATGAAGAGGATTTCTGAAGGACAGCTTAAACAGTTTCCAACTTATATAGATCATTCTTGATAGCCTGAATGTTAGCGTGCCAGGGGTTTTATTGTGGGAGGAAACTAGAGTACTCAGAGAAATCCCAGCTGATCAGGTAGGTGACCCCATACCTGACCACCCTTTAATTACATAGTGATATTAGCATTGCACTATGTAGTCGACACATATCAATTTGATTAATATGTGACAACATTTATGGAAACATTAATTACATGTTACATGTTGTACAAACAGAAAGTCAAAAACATTGTAATAACATTTTGAATGTTAAGATTAATACAAATATAAATTATGGTTGTTTAACAGGACCACGTACAGGTGCGAGTGGCACGGATCTTTAACACGTTCGGGCCGAGGATGCACATGAACGATGGACGTGTTGTCAGTAACTTTATCCTCCAAGCACTACAGGGAGAACCTATGACCGTGAGTTTATCAAAGTGATATGTTCTTACATAAAGTAAAATGCCAGTGAGTATCTCAGGTTTACCCAAACCCATTGGGAAAGGACACAAGCCAAACTAGGCACAAACCCATTGGGAAAGGACACAAGCCAAACTAGGCACAAACCCATTGGGAAGGGACAGGAGCCAAACTAGGCACAAACCCAGTGGGAAGGGACGCGAGTCAAACTAGGTATCATATACCATGATATTGTTCTTACATCTGTTTTGGTCAGTTCTGTGGTAGAGTATACCTCATTGTATTACAGGATATGTGATAAGGAATTATAGATTATTTCCCTTGCCTTGGTATGAATCATGTTTACCAGTATATTCGACAACTCTTTTGCTTTATAGAAGGGTACATTCATACTACCGGTTGAACTAGTTGACCCTGAGCGAAAACATCAGGCACAAATTTGGACTGAGGCTGACCTCTGGAAAATCTGGCACGTGTGGTTTTAGGTTTCCAGACGTACCTGGCCAAAACTAAATTGCTGACTATTGCTAGTTTGCGTTATTTATTTCTTAAACAATGTCAGTACAAGTGCAGATGTATAGATACATAATATAATTCAGTGGATGCATGAAATAACAGCATTTTATTTTTGATATGTTGTTATTTCTCCACTTAAACTGCGGATTTTTAGCTCTGCCTATGGTACGTTCCAAGTGCATTCGTTTATCATGGAATATTTCTCTGCCTGTTCAACCTCTAGCACAAATAAATTGAAAAAGAAAAAAAGTTTATAAATTGAAAAAGAAAAGAGTGACTCTAGGTTTGTAAGTGTGTATCGGCCACCAGATCTAGAGCAGTATGTGTACGGTTCCTCTCATGTACACCTCAGATCACATTTAGATTCTGTAAGTTCAAAGCTTGAAACCTTTCATTCTAAAATCACATGTGTTGAATAAACAAATGTTTGTTTTTGCCTCTGTGGCGACAGTGATTTTAGCATTACAGTAAACATGCATAAACAGCATGGTGTACTGAGTAATGAGATATAAAAGGTGAGATAACACAGGATTAAAAGTGTTTTCATAGGGGGAGGATGAAAGTGACACTGGGGCTGTTGACATAAGTTGTTTGTTTATTCAGGGCTGACCTGTTAATCTGATGCTACATTTAGGCTTTATTCAATAAGGGCTGACCTGTTAATCCGATGCTATATTTAGGCGAGCCTTCAGAAAGCCTTGCAAGGTCTGTTTAAGCATTTTCCAGGAATTTTACCGGAAACCTTTACATATCAATGCAAACATATTGGTTGTTCCGCATAAACAAAAACTGCCTGGGTGTTCCTAGTACAGACATTTTCGAGAAAGTGTGTGCCCATGCCCTGTATTTGTGAACCCATTCTCATACTCAAGCATGGATTTTGTGCTCAAGACAAATATTTTTGATCTGGCAATACATTCATAAGAAAATGTTATTTTATATGACTTCAAGCTAGCTTTAAAGTTTTCAATGCATATTTTAGATAATTTGATCGTTCGACATGATTTAACTGGATTTTAAGAATGCTGGTTTGAGCACAGAATCCATTCTTGAGCATGAGAACAGTTCCATAAAGAGGAGCCCAGGAAATCAGTATTTGTTATACATTTTAGGTGTATGGTGACGGGAACCAGACAAGATCGTTCCAGTACGTATCAGATCTTGTTGACGGTCTTGTGAAGTTGATGAACGCCAATTACTCTCTACCGGTGAATCTCGGTAATCCAGATGAACACACCATACTCGACTTCGCTAACATTATAAAAAGACTTATAGGTAAGTATAGAGACTGGAAAAAAACAACAGGTTGTTATTATATAATTCAACATGATCAACACCTCGAAAATTTATAGGAAAACTTGGATAGGTAGCATGTACATGAATTGTATTGATCATGTTCGCCAAATTTTGGGATTAGGAAATTAAAAAAAAAATGTGGCCAAGTGCTTGCTTTTAGTTTATTTAGTTTAGCGGTATTCCTATTTCCTGTCGGATAATTAACAATCATTTGATATTGGGACTCCATTATAAACATCCTGAACAGTAGTTAAAATGAAATTACATATATCATAACATATTAAATATCTAGTTCAAAATGTTTTCTGCAGTCAAATTTGAAGGTAATTACAGAGTTATTTGAAATTAGAAGGGAACAATTGATGATAAATATTTAAAAAAAAAGATTAATTTTACTTCAATTTTTTAAGTTTTGGCTTTAACTGTTATTCAGGTGGAGAAAGTAAAATTGTACACAAGGCAATTATGCAGGACGATCCAAAAAAACGGAAACCAGATATTACAAAAGCACGAGACTACCTCAACTGGAAACCTCAGGTACGTTATAAACACCGGTATCGAACCATCAGTCCTATCTGTGATTTATACTTGATATCCTATTGGAGTCCATCGAGTGTCTTTGATGTTATAGCTGTATTTGTTTTATGGTATTTTTCAGGTCCCTATGATGACGGGAATAAAAAAGACAATTGAATATTTTAGAAATGAGTTACAGCGATCTCGACACAGTGAAAGAAATTTCCATTTCCCAACAGAGGACAAGATAAAAGGAGGACAGCAAAAGATTACCGTCAATGATTAGTTAATGTTTACTGAAGAAACCTAGTGTGAATTCAAGATTTGATGATCCCCGTGCGAGAGCCCTGGAAAATTTAGTTTAAACTTCCAGTAGACTGTATTATTATCAGAAATTCCAAAATTATGGGGCTTGGATTTCTTTCAAAATATCTTGAATTAATTTTTTTTGTCTTCAGATGGAAATTTAATTTTTAATGAAGTATTTTGTTTTATCTTTTAATGAAGATGTGAATCAATATTTCTTATATTTTTCTTCATTTTCTAAATTGTGAAAACAAAATACAGCATTCCTGATTTGGTTTGTACTATGTATAGAATCTCATTATTCCAGAATCAAAATTCTTTTTGATATGTTTGAAATATTGAAGTTTAGCAAAATTAGAAAAAAATTATGTTGTAGAAGATCATCATTTCAGTAGCCCATATAAAAAAATTGTTTTCATTTTTATTGAAATCAAATGTTTAGGGTCCACTGTACATGCCATATACTTCTTTTTTACCTCTTTATAGTTTATTTTAATGGCGAGGTGCTTTCTGGTGTGGAAATTACATTTGAAAACTTTTTCTATATTTGTATTTGGAGACAAACTTCAAGACATCACTGCTGTATCAGTAAGTGTTACAATCACTTGTCTCAGAAATATAATAAATAGAACAACTCACTCAAGCTCAAGTTATATTGTAGGTAATAATCAATACTCTAACCTTGATCACCTTTCTATTTAAGAGTGATTTTACCTGATGAAATGTACAGGTATTTAGAGGTAACAAATGAAGTTCTACAGGTATATAAAATCACCATGTTTTGTTAAATAGGATTGTGTTTTAAAGAATATCAATTTATAAATGTAATTACTTTCAGCATTTTTCAAATAATTATTTGTTAACATTGTTTTTTTTGTTTATTTATCTGTTACTGATGACGTCATTATGAAAGTAGAATAATTTTATATGTTTTGTAGTCTGTTTTGATTATTATGATGATAGTCTTAGTTGGCTAGGACGGCTGGAATTAGGAGTTAAATTTTAATTCAGCTTCACCCTAAGTTTGCTGTTTATCAAGCTCTAATCTAGTAATTATACCTTGGTGTCCGCCAATTTTATGCTACATAGAGTCTTGAGATTCGACCAGAGACTTTTGATGAAGTATGTTGTAGTAGCATACTGGGGATAGCAATCACAGTTAAAATTTCACTCAGTAGACTTGAATATTTGTCAACAGTTCAGAGTCTCCAGGATCGAGTTCTAGTCTGGCAGTATACATTTCTCTTGTCTTGTTAGATAACCTAAACCTACTGTTGACATAGAGTAAGCACTAACTATAATTATAAAGACAGTATATTTCTGTTATGCTGATGTAGAACTAATCACTTTCTAGATGTGTGTAGCAGGACTAATAAGTGTTTGAGTGACGTTTTGATGTCACGCTCAATAGACAGATGACCAGGACTAATAATATTGAAACATTCCTTTTAATTTCTGATAAGCCCGTTGAGGTCTAGCACGATAATGTTGTACAGTAAATTGTTAAGTAATTGTATCCAGTAGTGTCCAAACATAGCTGAAAGCATGATGACCTCCCCTCCATCTGCCCCTGGAGCGGTCAACCCCTGTTTTAATTTTGGCCCCCATATCCACCGATGCCATGTTATGCAACGCTTTCATTATCTGTTATAGTAAGCAGAGCTGTGTTAACCAGAATTTCACTACATATTACAGAAAATTTTTATCCAGCCTTTCCTTATTACTGCACTGCATAAAAAATGCAATGCAGAAAAATTGGTGCACACTTGGTTTTCCAATGGTCCTGGGATATGGAGGCTTGACTATTATTATTTTGTTTTTGTTTTCTGTGAAATGTCAATACTTGCCATTTATTGTTGTTTACTGTGTGTGCCATATCAATGTAATACTGTCTCCATGTATAGTAGTTTATAGTGTTCATGTTTATCTGTGCCATAACTTTAGATAAAAGTTACATGTACCATGTTATTTCTGTTTAACACATTCAATGAAATGTGTGTTAGTGTATTGTTTAGGCATCGTCAGAAACCTGTATTTGATTGTACTTCACTTGTTGATCAGTGTACCACTATCGACTGTTCATTCGGTGAAGATTTCATGAGAATATTTATCATTGTGCTACAAAATCATTATTGTATAATAATTGCCAGTCCTCTGGTGAACGCCTAACTCCTCCTATAAGATAAAAGCTGACACCAGACTACTTGGCCAGAGTGAATTAAGTGTGAACAGTTCTACTACTGCTAGACTCGGACCATTGTCCGGCTGTTATCATTGACGTTATCTATGGTCCTGTGTGTACACAAGTATGAGTGATCACAATTTTACATGTGTGAATGTGAGTTAGGATTATCATGACACTGTTTTTTTCTTTATTTATTGTCATTTTTCTTTTCTCTTTATCTTCATTTTTCTATTGTATACAAGTATTATAAGTCATTTACTCAGCTCTTGCTTTATTAGTTGGCTATTCAAACTACAGCAAGCATCTAATCAAAACTTAAGAATAAATGGCTACTTGGTCAGTTATCAACACTGTACAGCCAGAAATGTTCTCCATATGTGTAATGTTAGAGGAGTAAAATCTAGTGCTGGACATGTCATGTGGTTAAGTTAAGCTATGCATGTCATATGATCTTGTGTTCATACTTATAAAATAAGAACATACATATTTCATGTGATCTTGTGTTCATATTATTATTGCTGTTTCAAGGACTTTAATAAATATTCGGGAAATCCTACCTATATGTCATGTGATGTACTACCTATATGTCATGTGATGTACTACCTATGTCATGTGATGTACTACCTATGTCATGTGATGTACTACCTACATTTGTATATGTCATGTGATGTACTACCTACATTTGTATATGTCATGTGATGTACTACCTACATTTGTATATGTCATGTGATGTTATTACTCATGTCATGTGATGTACTACCTACATATTACATTTGTATGTCATGTGGTGTACTACCTATATTTCATGTGATGTATTACCTATATGTCATGTGATGTATTACCTATATCATGTGGTGTACTACCTACATGTCATGTGGTGTACTACCTATATGTCATGTGGTGTACTACCTATATGTCATGTGATGTACTACCTATATGTCATGTGATGTACTACCTATATGTCATGTGATGTATTACCTATATGTCATGTGATGGATTACCTATGTCATGTGATGTATTACCTATATCATGTGATGTACTACCTATATGTCATGTGATATACTACCTATATGCCATGTGATGTACTACCTATATGTCATGTACTACCTATATGTCATGTGATGTACTACCTATATGTCATGTGATATACTACCTATATGTCATGTGATGTACTACCAATATGTCATGTGATGTACTACCTATATGTCATGTGATGTACTACCTATATGTCATGTGATGTACTACCTATATGTCATGTGATATACTACCTATATGTCATGTGATGTACTACCAATATGTCATGTGATATACTACCTATATGTCATGTGATGTACTACCAATATGTCATGTGATGTACTACCTATATGTCATGTGATGTACTACCTATATGTCATGTGATGTACTACCAATATGTCATGTGATATACTACCTATATGTCATGTGATGTACTACCTATATGTCATGTGATGTACTACCTATATGTCATGTGATATACTACCTATATGTCATGTGATGTACTACCAATATGTCATGTGATGTACTACCTATATGTCATGTGATGTACTAATATCATTTCTCTATGGATGTCTTTTGCCTAAGCATGTCATTTGATCATGACTATTGTTAATATGTTCATAAAGAAAGATGTTCTTTTCTCATCTTTGTTGCAAAATGGCAATGCTACACCACTTTGTGTAGTATTCGATTTCCAACACATTAAGTTTGAGAGCACTTTAGATACCAGTATAAGTCTCTATAGACTCAGCTTAAGTTTGAGGTAACCATGTGGCCTGTTACGCAACTTTCTCGACAGGTGTATTAGATTCTTTGGTTATATAATTGTACTAGATTTTTCTCAATTTTTTTTTTTGCATGGGAATTTATGAGGGATATTCTGTTTTGTATAATGTGTTTGTTTTCTATTTTCTAATAAAATGTAAGTTACATTTGCCAAACAGTGAAACTGGTATTGTTTTGTTTTGTGAATATTACACTGAAAGTTTGTATTGCCTTTTGTTACTGTGGATGTGGTATAGTGTGAACAACAGGACCTTTATAATTTATAATGTTTGGGAAAAATCATTTGAGCACACTTGGTAGCTCTTCATCCCAGCATGCTACAGGCCCAAGATCAATATCAATGGCCTTTCAGTTATTTAGAACAAGTTGCTTGATGATCTTAGACATTTGACCCCTACGACATTGAAAGTGGGTCAAGGTCATTCATTGGTAGCCCTTCATCCTTGCATGCTACAGGTTTAATGTCAGTACTCTTGGTCTTTAGGTTATTGAGAAGGAGTCCGTTGAAGTAAAATCTTGTTGCCAATCAATGAATTCACCGGTTGAAAATGGTCAAGTTTAGGCTAAAAAATCAGGAGCCTGATATCCTTCTATCTGCTTTCTGGACATAAATTCTTGTCTGGGATTGACATCCTGGTCATGCGGGCTAGGGTATATGTGGTTTGCCCCTTCCCCAATACAAAAGACACATGTGAAGTTCGTTTTATCAGCAGTTTAATTGTAATTTTCTATATTTTCCATTTAAATATCTGATTAGATCATATATACATGCATACATTTCTGTTAACCAGCGGTGACTGTACCTGGAAATCTACTACAGGGTATACTGACATTTTGTGACAA
This sequence comes from Mimachlamys varia, assembly GCA_947623455.1. Lineage (NCBI taxonomy): Eukaryota > Metazoa > Mollusca > Bivalvia > Pectinida > Pectinidae > Mimachlamys > Mimachlamys varia. The sequence goes on from OX392541.1 coordinate 43,754,719, forward strand.
GGTAGACTCCACTTAAAGACGTTCTCCACAATAACTTCAAATTTGTTTTCAACATTTTACAAAATATGGATAACATTTTTAAAATATATATACTACACAATATCAATTTTGATTTCGCTTTCCCTTTTTAAATTCCAATTAAAGCTTTATTTTCATTGGAAGACGTCTAAAATAAAACCAATTAATGACTTCACACAGTAAATTGCTATGCTGTACAAACTTTGGTCTTGTTTATGCTACATTTGTTGTCTTCTGCAAGAAATGCTACAATCACAATCCTGCTGAAATAGATAGAAATAATTAACTAAGGTATCAAAAAGTGTGTGAATTTAAAGAGTGACAAAAACGATGGTAGAAGCTCTTTACACTTACGAACCATATGTATAACTATATAATAGGAACGTTATAACTATATAACTAGGAAACTTATAACTATATAATCTTGTAGCTTTATCATCCTGGCCAACTGACTGTTTGAGGACAAATCGTGCAAATAAAGTAAAAAATAAATTCCATATCACCATGAAAAATATTATTGCGATACATGAACTATTGAAATGATAATGCTCTGACTAGAGCTCAATAATTCACTGGAATCTTTCTTTGTTTATCGGCGATTATATTCTGTGTAAATGTGATAAAAGGAGAACCAAGCTACACTTTAACTCTGTGTAACTCCTAATTACGTAAAACATGTATATATTTACAGCCTTTAAATAATAAACTTGGAGTGTAATTGTGTATGAAGTTAATATCTTGGTTAATCAATGCAGACAGATAAATGTATAGATATACTTTACTCGATTACATTATGTCTCAAGTATAAGTCATTATAATTATAGAGAATTGGCTTAATGTTAACATATTGGAAGTTTTAGATCAACATTTCAGACACGAATATTTATCCAAATGTCTGTAAAGTTGTACCTCGTTAACTTTTATCAATTAAAGATCCCATTTAAATCGAAGCAATCTGTCGGTCCATGGGGAACTTCACACAAAATATTCAAACTAAACTCGATAATCGGATAATTCCCTTGGTCCAGCCGACTTTGAGATAACAAGATCAGACCAGATACATTATTTAATCAATATAATGTATACCTAATTTGAACAAAGCATTAAATTTTTGCTATAACTATGCTTAAAAAATATTGCGAAATATGAACCAACCTGGATGTTGTTCTGATAAGTACACATAAAAATACCGTTCAAAATTTCAAATCAGGCAAAATTTGCTCCCAGACAAAAATTAAAGGTTTAACCATGAAAGAAATGTGCTGGTACAGTAATAACGCATTAACGTAATCGTAAGTATGTGTATACACCACTATACAGTAATTACACATGAATGTAATTGTAACTATGTGTATACACCGCTATACAGTAATTACACATGAATGTAATTGTAAGTATGTGTATACACACTGCTATACAGTAATTACACATGAATGTAATTGTAAGTATGCGTATACACCGCTATACAGTAATTACACATGAATGTAATTGTAGGTATGTGTATACACCGTCCTATACCGTAATTACACATTAATGTAATTGTAAGTATGTGTATACACCGCTATACAGTAATTACTTATGAATGTAATCGTAAGTATGTGTATACACCACAGTAATTACTTATGAATGTAATCGTAAGTATGTGTATACACCACAGTAATTACACTTGAAAGTAATCGTAAGTTTGTGTATAAGTTGCGCTACATGTTTATATACAGTGATAAAGTGATAAATATAGCTACATAATATCAACAACCTTTCTTGATGAAGTAATAAAAATCTCTGATCAGGACTTTAAAAAATGCATGCTTTATAGTTGTCTTCTAACCTTTCACCTGGTAATTATCTATTCACTCAGTGCAGCCCGTCATCTAAACTACACACCGTTCACAGCTAACGGCTATACACAAATTGTCAAATAAAATAGTTTCTAAGACTCAACGTGATCAGATCTATGTTCTTTGAGTTTCAGTAAAGACTAAATTTCAATGTTAGAAAATTCTACTGTACTGACTTTTTGAAACATAAGTGTTGCTTGAACCAATTTTACACATTTTAAAAGGCAGTTTATAGAGCCTAAATTGATATAATGACTAACAAATTAAAATGATGGTTAATACAGTAAGAGCATTGTATTTATAAATGATCACTTTTTTCAGAGTGAGACTTCTTTGCCTGTGGTTTTAAAACCATTTTATCTGACATTTTATGACATTAAAGGTTATAGTTTCTGTGAGTGAATTATCACTGATGTACTAATATCGATACACAACCGTTCTGGAACATCGGTCAGTCATTACACGACCGTTCGGGTACATCTGTCGGTCGATACACGACCGTTCTCGTACATCGGTCAGTCAATACAGGACCGTTCTGGTACATCGGTCGGTCGATACACGACCGTTCTGGTACATCCAATGATCGATACACGACCGTTCTGGTACATCGGTCGGTCGATACACGACCGTTCTGGTTCATCGGCCGGTCGATACACGACCGTTCTGGTACATCGGTCAGTCGATACAGGACCGTTCTGGTACATCTGTCGGTCGATACACCACCGTTCTGGTTCATCGGTCGGTTGATACACGACCGTTCTGGTACATCGGTCGGCCGATACACAACTGTTATGGTACATCAGTCGGTTGATACACAACCGTTCTGGTACATCGGTCAGACGTTACACGACCGTTCTGGTACATCGGTCGGTCGATACACGACCGTTCTGGTACATCGGTCGGTCGATACAGGACCGTTCTGGAACATCGGTCGGTCGATACACAACCGTTATGGTACATCGGTCGGTCGATACACGACCGTTCTGGTACATCGGTCAGTCGATACAGGACCGTTCTGGTACATCGGTCGGTCGATACACGACCGTTCTGGTACATCGGTCAGTCGTTACACGACCGTTCTGGTACATCCGTCGGTTGATACAGGACCGTTCTGGAACATTGGTCAGTCGATACAGGTCCGTTCTGGTACATCGGGCGGCCGAGACATGACCGTTCAAGTACATCCGTCTTTATAAGTGCAAGTCACTTTTGTCTTCATCAATTTATCTTCAGGGCAATCTTGAGGCTGAAACTGTATTTGATATCACAACTCCACAAGAATTTATCACGATCTTCATTTGAAAATTCTCATCCCGTAGACAGCTATACATAACCCTGAATTGCCATGGAAACGGAATTTCAATTTCAAAAGAGCACCGCCATCTGTTTCATATTATTACGTTGATTCCTTGTGTTATTTTACGAACAAATCACAGAAATTGTTATAGGCCATTATATTAGTTTGACCTGGTATGTCCATGCTCTAGTCCACGGAGCTACTCCATTGAGTAGCTCCACAGTGCTGTCCACGCATCAGTACACCCAGCTGACAGGTACCCATTGTGGAGTTGAAGACACCTCATCTATGGCTTGTTCTAAAGTTCGTATAGTTTCTTCGATGTCATTGTTTACAATTTTCAAATCAAAATAATGTCCATATGCTTTCTCAAGTAGTTCACTCTCTGTTGCTAGTTTTTCTAGACTTGCATCCTACAACAGTTAAAAAATATAACAGTGACAGGCACAAAGTAATCATCTCAGAATTATTTACTGCAATTATATTTACCTTTTAAATAAGCTATTCACTGTGATCTGATCTGGAATGACATTAAAACTAGCAACAAACAAATAATATTTTTACTTTTCATATTTTAACTGATATTTGAAAGCCTTATATAATAAAACATATTTTTATCATTAATTCAAAACATTTATGAAATTAAAGGACCAAAACAACCTTGAAAATATAATGTACCGTGTAATTATGAAGTAGATGAAATGGGAGGATAAGTTTCTGTAAAGTTTGAAATACATTTTTTTGTAGACTGTAAAGTTAGAAACATAAGCACACTTTTGTCAGATAACAAAAATAAAAGGTAAGGATGTGCAAAGTTTGAAATAAGAAAAACATAAAAATTGTGCTTTTCCTTCCCAAAAAGCAGTAACAAGAATGAATATTTGGTAGACATTGTCACAATCAAGGACTCAGGGCTGGTACACGTCAACATGCTGTATGCAGGTTTCCTTGTTAATTACACAGTACTTGTACTACAGGGTTTCCATGGAAACATCATTCACACTTAATATAAAGGGACCATATAAGGTAAGAACTTGAGGACAAAACTTTTGTGAAATTAATCATTGCATCACAACACATGCATTTTGTTACAGAAACATCATAACAATCGGACTTCAGCAATTGTTCCTTACCATAAAACATTCAAATTTCACTCGTTTTGCTGTTTTATTATGAAAATAATATTGAACATGTTTTATTTTTCATCATGCCTTGAGCTCATGTGCCATCAGTTCTTCAGCTGTCCATTTTCATGAGAAAATCTGTTGTAATTTGATAATTTGCTGATGATTTAACATTGGAGGTAGTATAACCAGGTTTACTATAGACAGAAAGCATTGTATGACGACCACCATCAGGGGATACTGAGTGATGACTACCATCAGGATATACTTAGTGATGACCACCATCAGGGGATACTGAGTGATGACTACCATCAGGGGATACTGAGGGATGACCACCATCAGGGGATACTGAAGGATGACCACCATCAGGGGATACTGAGGGATGACCACCATCAGGGGATACTGAAGGATGACCACCATCAGGGGATACTGAAGGATGACCACCATCAGGGGATACTGAGTGATGACTACCATCAGGGGATACTGAAGGATGACCACCATCAGGGGATACTGAAGGATGACCACCATCAGGGGATACTGAAGGATGACCACCATCAGGGGATACTGAGTGACTATAAATGATACATACCTGTATGACAATGAGGGCATTACTTTAGGACTAGAATCACTGACAAGACTATGTCCTACACATCTACTGACTAGTAGCCACTGACTACCACCTACAAACTTACGTTGATGTCTTTGGGTTTGGCGGGCAGAAGGTCACATGCTCGAGGGGCCGCTATAAATACGACATATGGGGCATACTCGGCAGTTCGTAATATTTTCAATGCCTGAAAATTCAATTTGAAAACAACCAAAAAATCATGCTGTTACTGAAATAACCAAGAAGAAACAAAAACAGTATATAGTATGAAATATATGTGTAGAGAGGAGTGTCAGGGAAGTACACAATAGGACTGCACATACAAACCTCTGTGAGAAACAGGTTATTAGACTGGTCATGCTGCATGCATGGATGATACTACCCTGGTATCTATTGGTCAATCCATGGATCCAAACATCTGTTTGATCTAGACTCAAGTATCTAGATGATCAAGACGCAAACTTTGCAACAATCTAATACTAAAATATCAATCCAGATATCCATTTGAGAAAATAATGTATAAAGCTAAAATCTTATTCATTTTGAATTTTCATTAGGTGTTAATTCTAAACTTTGATTATTTGTTACTTTTTATGGATATTAATTCCTTTTATTATCTATCATAATTCCTTTTATTATTTATCATTTTAAAATAATTTTTTTCATGTTTACTCTTACAAAATGATTATTTACACTCCGACATCTATTCTTAAAATGAACTGATTTCAGTTATTGTGTAATCAAATGTTCAAACTATTGCAACTAACTTTTTTTTTTCAAGAACATGTACCTTGGTAATTTTTTTCAAAAAAGATTCATTATCCCAGCATCAGAAGGAGTTGTTTTCACATATATCTTGGTACATGTACGTAATAATACAATGTATCAATATTTTTCTGCCTCTTTTCTTCACGTGTATCTTTCTCCAATGCTTGTTAAAACAGATAAGCTAGCCTCTGAGAACAATTTTACTTGTTATGAAACAGGAACGCATCTTAAACAAGAACTTCTGACATCTGTCATCTCATTGAAAAGACAGATTTATTATTATGGAAATTTTGTCAGGGAATTCAAATACTAATCTCAAATTTGGTCAAAACCAATCTGAGTGACTTAATCAGTAATGATGTTTAAACTTGCACTGGTGTTTACTTGTACCGTAATAATGTGATGTTGTTGGTTCCATGTTTCAGTACCAATTGACACAAGTGGTAGTTACGTAACACAGTAAGCGTGACAGTCATAATATTTGCATGTCCAAGTGCACCAATGGTCGCCCCGATACCTACATACTAGTCCTGGTCAGTACCAAAAACATCCAGTTAGTTAATCTTGCACTATACAAATTTAGAATATTTTAAAATTAAAATTAATTAGTAACAATTTTTTTTCAAATCTCATAGTTACATCCTTCTTACTTCCATTTAGAGGTCTTTGGAATCAGTTTTTTACGCTTGTTAAGATGTACCCAGGTAAATAATTATTTCCAAACAAAGCAACTTCTCATCAAATAAAATGTTACAGAAAAGACATCTAAATCGTTACAAGTATGGAAATGAAAACCATTGGACTGTCAGTAGTTACCGTGGCGACCATTCTGGGGGAGGAAGGGAGAGGCATGCCAGGTTACCTCATGTATAGCAGCGATTGTGGGCGCTGCCACGAACACAATAAAGGGAGCGAAATCTCCCGTCCGTAGTACTCGAATGGCCTGTAACACGTAGTAGTATGTGAGACATGTATGGCCTTGTTTTAATGAATCTAGAAGAGGAGATCACAGAGGGATCTTGGTGTTCATCACCTTAAGGTCTCTATACATAACTGTATGCCAAGGGGAATCTCAACACAGTATATATCCAAACTTATACTTATTATCTTCTTTTTGAACTTTGACCTTTGATATAAAATGATTTGATCTTGATTTATGAAATTAAATCAAGAGAAAAGTGTCTGACATCCATATACTTCCTGTGATCTTGACATTTAAGCTGAAATATCTTCTGGTCGTTACTTTTGAGATCCAAATACATTTAGTTCTAGATTATACATAGACATTTTCCTTTGATACCAACTTTGTTTCCAATTCAATCCTTTTTCAATGACTTCCATGTCTTCTGAGAGAAGCAAATGTTTCAACTTAAGCAATTTACTCAAAGAAAGTAGATTTTAGCACAGAGCTTATAAAGCATGAGAATGCCTTCTAGAATACAATGGGATCAACACATTAGAATTTAATTGATATAGATTTGAAAACAAACAGATGTAGAAAAACAGCTGAGGTCGTACCTGTGGCTCCACGTCCAGGATTCCCATGAGGCCCTTATCATGTATACTACGAATGGTGTCGAGTTTGGTGCCGTACATGGCCTCCTCATGCGTGCCATACTCAAGGTATTGGTTGGCTGCGATATCCTGCATCATTTTCTCATGACTTACGAAGTAGTAGTTTTTACCGTTGGTCTCCGTCTCTCTGGGCGGCCGAGTCGTATCTGACAAGCAATGAAGTCCGGCATCACTAACTAGTTGCAACTGTTTAGTACGGCATCAATGATTGGTCACAAAAATCTGGTACAATGTCACAGATTGGCTACCACAGTTTAGTATGGCACCATTGATTGGTTACAATAATCTGGTACAAAGTCAATGATTGGTTACAACAGGTCATCATTACTAATTTAAACCAAATGGGTACAAGAACTACCAGGCTTTGTGTTATTTTAACAACTCCTTGTCATTCATTTTGTAAAGCTTTGTTGTAAAGGTGCCTTCAGTTCTTACTTTCCATTTTACCTTCCAACAACATTCATATATATTTATCCTAAGTATTTTTATAATATGTTGAGTTTTGTCCTGTCCTATGCAAAGTGCTATCATTTTTGCTCGTATTAGACAACACAATCTGTACCTCTTGAGGAGCAACTATTTTTATTAATAAAGCTCTTGTATTATGTCAATAAAAGACCGCTATAAGTTCTAGTATAAGTGGTATACTTACGAGGAATGGGGTAGGCGAACCGCTCCGGATGGCTGGTAATGAGTGTGTTTTTGATGTGCCTCCGTCCTACTCCATGAGCACCTGTAACAAACATAGATTGACCACAATTTGTAAAATCTAAACAAAATTTATGCTCTCTTTATGCAACACAGAATAAAATTCTAAGTAAAATGAAGTACCTAGGAGCACCAGAGTTTTCCTGAGGACAGAGATATAAAATATTTGTTTGTAAGCTATAAGTACCTAGGAGCACCAGAGTTTTCCTGAGGACACAGATATAAAATATTTGTTTGTATGATATAATTATCTAGGAGCACCAGAGTTTTCCTGAGGACACAGATATAAAATATTTGTTTGTATGCTGTAAGTACCTAGGAGCACCAGAGTTTTCCTGAGGAATGCTGGCAGTTGAACAACCTCTTCGTATGTAACTAAGTCTAGCTGATCAAAAATGGCGTTGTGTTTAGCAAGATATTTATCTTTTTTCTTTCGGCCAAACCAGGAACAATGAACTGTAAAGGGAGACAAACACACATTTAGGTAAAACTGTTATATTTACATGCAAATCGGTTTCAATCAAAAATGCTTTAACAAATATCGTAATCATTTTATATTTCTTTATTTGTTGTTCACAAGGTTTTATCACAGTTTTAATTTTTTTTTAATCATGAAGTCAAAATTTTCCTTACAAATATTTTTAACCTTTGACCTTTTATCTGTAACTTTTTACCTGCATGGTCCTGACGTTTCTCCCGTGCGGAACACGTTGTCCGCCATTCCTGGAGTTCGGGAGATGGAATAAGTCCGGCGGGTTCTGTTGTCGGGAGTCCCACCCGTCGTGCCTGCCACCAATTGGAGTCATCCTTATTTATCACCTGTAGGTCAAAGTTCAAACATCCTTATTTATCACCTGTAGGTCAGAGTTCAAACAAGTCAGGAAGTTATACAAGGTACTTCTCAAAACTGTTAAAATTAGGTAGGATGCTCCTCAGCCATTTGAGAACAATATTGGCTGATTACAAGGACTGTTAAGCTACATTTGGTTTATTTTGTTTTACGTCCTATTAACAGCCATGGTTATTTACGGACGTGCCAGGTTTATTTTGTTTTACGTCCTATTAACAGCCATGGTTATTTACAGACGTGCCAGGTTTATTTTGTTTTACGTCCTATTAACAGCCATGGTTATTTACAGACGTGCCAGGTTTATTTTGTTTTACGTCCTATTAACAGCCATGGTTATTTACGGACGTGCCAGGTTTGTTTTGTTTTACGTCCTATTAACAGCCATGGTTATTTACGGACGTGCCAGGTTTATTTTGTTTTACGTCCTATTAACAGCCATGGTTATTTACGGACGTGCCAGGTTTATTTTGTTTTACGTCCTATTAACAGCCATGGTTATTTACGGATGTGCCAGGTTTATTTTGTTTTACGTCCTATTAACAGCCATGGTTATTTACAGACGTGCCAGGTTTATTTTGTTTTACGTCCTATTAACAGCCATGGTTATTTACAGACGTGCCAGGTTTATTTTGTTTTACGTCCTATTAACAGCCATGGTTATTTACGGACGTGCCAGGTTTATTTTGTTTTACGTCCTATTAACAGCCATGGTTATTTACGGACGTGCCAGGTTTATTTTGTTTTACGTCCTATTAACAGCCATGGTTATTTACGGACGTGCCAGGTTTATTTTGTTTTACGTCCTATTAACAGCCATGGTTATTTACGGACGTGCCAGGTTTTGGAGGTGGAGGAAAGCTGGAGTACCCTGAAAAAAACCACCGACCTATGGTCAGTACCTGGCAACTGCCCCACGTGGGTTTTGAATTCGCAACCCAGAGGTGGAGGGCTAGTGGTTAAAAGTCGGAACACTTTAACCACTCTGCTACCGCTGCCCCTATAATAACTTACGATCTTAAGGTTGTGATGAAGCCGTATGAAAGAAACCCAAAACATTATTACAGTTATCACCATTATTGTTAATAAGCCACCATACCTGAAGGATGTCTCCACACTTGAAAGGCACACCTGCCTGTCGACAAGGAATGATGTCATCGTCTTCTGGACAATAATCAAATAACGCCCTCACGTAAATCTGTAAAGATCAAGGTCCAACAAACTCTTATATCTGTATTACATTTCTATAAAGATCAAGGTGTCACAAACTCTTATAGCCGTTTTACATTTCTATAAACATCTCAGAATGTCACAAACTTTTACCCCCAGTATATCTGTATTACATTTCTATAAAGATCAAGGTGTCACAAACTCTTATATCTGTATAACATTTCTATAAAGATCTGAGATGGTCACAAACTCTTATATCTGTATAACATTTCTATAAAGATCTGAGATGGTCACAAACTCTTATATCTGTATTACATTTCTATAAAGATCTGAGATGGTCACAAACTCTTATATCTGTATAACATTTCTATAAAGATCTGAGATGGTCACAAACTCTTATATCTGTATAACATTTCTATAAAGATCTGAGATGGTCACAAACTCTTATATCTGTATAACATTTCTATAAAGATCTGAGATGGTCACAAACTCCTATATCTGTATAACATTTCTATAAAGATCTCGGACTGTCACAAACTCTAATATCTGTTTGACTGCAAATGCAACAAAAAGTCATGTGTAAGTTATATAACACAAACTTTTCCAGTGATAGGATCTGCCACAATATTGCCCTTCTGTTTAAATGTTATGAATCAATAAGTTAAGTATAAAAGGGCATGGTACACCCTGGGGTCAAATCTAAAATTATATTTGTGATCTTCTCTTTATGCTTAGCAATTGTATAGTTTCGGGGTGGGGATCTCAATCGTTTAATAGTTTTAACTCAATTAGTTAAGTCTGAAAGGGTGTGACAGACCCTGGATTCAAATGTGACGGTCTCTTTATGCTCAGCAATTGAATATATAGTTTTTGGGTAGGGATCTCAACAGTTTAAAAGTTATGTCAATATTGTAAATGGACCCCTTTTGGCCCTGTCCCTAAGGTCCCTGGGGGGGGGGGGGGGGGGGTTAGCCCCATTATTTATACAAATTTTAATCCCAGCCACCTAGGGATGCTACCACTGAAATATGAAAGTTGTACATTGCTTAGATTGAGATAATTAGTCGTTATTATGAATATTGCCAAATGGACCCCTTTCGGCCCCACCCCTCAGGCCCCTGGGGGGTCAGCCCCTTCATTTGTAAAAAATTTAATCTCTGCCACCAAGGGATGCTACCACTGACATATGAATGTTGTACATTGCTTAGTTTCAGAGAAGAAGTTGTTCATATGAATATTGGTAAATGGACCCCTTTTTGCCCAAGCCCTGAGGGGTCATCCCAATCATTTGTATCAATTTGAATCCCAGCCACCTAGGGATGTTATCACTGAAATATGAATGATGTACATTGCTAAGATCCAGAAAAAAAGTTGATAATATGAATACTGCCAAATGGACCCCTTTCGGCCACACCCCTCAGGCCCCTGGGGGGGTCAGCCACTTCACCTTGGTCCTTTGGACCAGGTGAGCTAATAAATTATGAGTGAGTTGCACCCCAGCAAACTTGACACAACATAACTGGTAACCTTGTGGCCTGAGATCTTGTCATTTGGTGCCTTTATCATTGACCTCTGTTAACCTCAGTTAGAGTCAAGGTCTTTCATTTGCCAAAATTGACCTGAGTTTACATGAGTAAGCTTACAGATCTTAGGTCTTATAATTCATTAGACATTTAACCCATGTGATCTTGAATGCAATTTAAGTTAATTTAATTTAACAAAATTGACAAAGTTCATTCCAGCAAATCAATCCGACCTGAGGTCCTATGTTAGAAGGTTGTTTAAAGAAAAATGCTGGAACTAATTGGATGATACACTTACCAAAAAGGTCAAGGGTGAACTTTAATCATGAGAAAAATTTAGGTAGTTATTGCTCCCTTAACACCAGAAGATGGACATTATATTGTCAGCAATCCAACATTAACAAACTCTGTTAACACTCGGTAGACTAGCTGGGAATGTCAGACCATCGGCCACCAAATTTATCAAGAGCAGGGTAAGATTATATTTTGTATGATTCAAGGTCATACTTATTAACGGCCTATTTTAACACAGTAAGCAATGCCTTACAGGATATTGTAGTCTATGAAATTTACATCAATTACTGATTACTGATTTTACTGAAGAATAACCATCATGTAGAAACAAGCTTTTTTATCAGTTTCATTGAATATGATAATACTTATTAATCCATGCAAAAGTTGACATGCATCATTATAGGTAGGGTTTCAATATTGAAATAAAAAAGGTTAAAAGCTGCCTTGCATAACATAAAGCAAGCAAAGGTGTGAATTATTAATACAGGAATATTAAAAAGTCTGTAACATCCCAGACAAACAGTAAATCTATAACATACTGGAGCCTAACGGGAGATGGCATTGGATTCTTGTTTTTTTGTTTTTTTTTTAATGATCCCTGTTCCAGTAAATTAGCTAGTTTTTTCTTTCATTTGAATACAGTTATCTCCCCTGAATTCTATACAAAGGTAACTCTAGTATATACAATGTCACTCCCGCCAAAAGAACAGCTCAGTTGTCTTGAAGGAAAGTACAATTTTACAATATATAACAATCTTATCCAATTCCAGTCTAGTCCCGTGGATTTTTTAACACTTACAGAGCACTGTTGCTGATTTTTGTTGTTTTTTTCCATCCCCATTATATTTTATAAAAGTCCCGCGAGATATTTTTTCTTGTCAGAATTGATTTATGAATGCTACAGCCATACCAGTAAATCAGTTTCCCGTGCATGTTAAGAGTTTGTGGCAGTCTTATGGGGACCTGTAACCAGATAAACTCGAGTTGACTATACAGACAATGTCATATTACAGTTGTGTAACACTGTATTTCTATAGCAGCAATGTTATCTGTGATGTACCGCTGCCAGCTTTTATTTTTTGCAAAAATACTGTATACAGATACTTTTCAAGATAGCAGAGTATTACATACACTGTATAAATGAGGTATCAGTATCCTTTATTTCAATATCAGACTTGACAGATAAAATAATATGAATGCTCTGGATAAAAAGAGGTCCAATAGGCCTGCATCATACATCATCTGATGTTAATCTCTCACCTTATTGAGTGGACTAAAATTAAGTCATCCAAAAGAACATGTAAAAAGACCTTAACACATTTGACCACAGTGACTTTGAAAGCATGTCATAAAAGCTACCAACTAGATATCATGTCGCTTGGCTTTTTGGTATTTAAGTCTGTTAGGGTTTTGACATATTTGACCCTTATGACTGTAAAATATTGTGTCCTTGCAAGGAAGCTACCAGCCAAATATCATGTCACTAGGTCTTTAAGAGTTTTTGAAGAAGTTGTTTAGAATTTTAGATATATTTGACCTCTGTGACCTTGAAAGTGGGTCAAGGTCATTTTCATTTGCAAGCTTCATTCTGCTCTTTTCAAATGAAAAGTTAGGGGAAGCAGGACCCTTTGGGACAGTTACGAGGTAAAGATTATCAGCAACAGAAAAACTTTTTTCTTGACAAAATATATATCAAGCAAATCAATTTAAACTTTTTCTTCATTTGTGTTTTTCATAATTATGTAAGATAAACATCGCAGATTGCCCCAATAAGAAATGTGGCTTGTAGAGTATCTATCAAACGTTTAAGTAATATAAATGGTAATACCCTCGACAGAGATCTAGCTCCTATTAATTAGTTATATTTTGACGCTGACAATATGGTATAATGTGAAAATGGGATGTGCTGGTTGTATGGGTTAGGTAGGCAGGCAGGTTATAAGATAGAAAACAGCATGCTTATATAAACATACTTTACTTTCATTGTAAAACACAATGATCACTCAACATCACAAATATCATCAAACATCACAAACACTGTATGCTGTATCTATCAGTGACAAATTACACCAGTAAAACAGCTCTCCTTTTATAGTATTTGAGAGTTGTGTCCCTTTGAAGTGACTCTTCCTTCAAACAATTTTTGAATCTACTAACATAATCTGACAAAAACCACGCTACACTAGTTACGACTATGACAATACATTTACGTTTTTAGTGTACATCACCAGAACTACAAAATCATTCCGTTTCAGTTAGAATGGTACAAACTATGCCTACAAACATACACACACATGATCAGTAGTCTAACATACACGAGACACAGCGAGGTGTTGATTTGAAGTCACAAACTACCAGCATGTGCTGTTTACAAACAAGACAGTGAAGTGAGCACTACAAAGAGATCATTATGGATATCAGAGTTTTTTGTGAAGATTTTTCTGTTTGTTTTGAAGGCTTGCAGATAACTATTTTTAGTACAATTCCAATAAAAGTTTGGGTTCAAAGAATTAAGCGCCATGAAGAGAAATTATTATTAGATCTTTCTAATGTTGTTTTGTTTAAGATAAAAATGACAGTTTTTAAAAGTAGCAACATGAATATCCTTTCTGATATGCTTTTCACTTTCGGAATTATTTCCAGCTGTTAATTATGACAGCATTGTAGAGGTCTACGCATGTACAGTTGTAGAATTATTCACACTTGACGAGATAATTTTTTAATAATTTGTAATTTTGCAAATTTTTAAGAATTTCTTCAGGGGTAAAATGATGACCACTATAAAGCTAGCCTTATTTTTTGTGACCATAATATAGACATTTATTTGCAATTCTTTTTGACTATCATTTATAAATCATTGAGGATGTAATTTAGTTGATTTTATTTCAAAGAGATTTATATGGAACAAAATTTGATTTTTTTCTGGTTGATTTCAGGCAAAATGTGGCTGATGCTTTTATAATGATTAGAAAAATGATTGTGGCGTTAGTATCGTGAGAACTTCACTTCACAAAAAAATCTGAATTACAGATCTTGGTTTAGTCCCAAGTTTCCAACCAACCTCACAGTGTGCAGCATTGTGTCGATGGCTCGGGACAATCTTCAGCGATACACTCCCCCGAGCATCCTTCTGCAAGAACAAAATGTGCATGGAGGAAAGATTGAACAGAGAATGAGAAACAAAGGAGAGGGAGACTGGATAGAGAGCAGGAGAGTGAAAACAATAAATGAAACATAAAAAACAAATAAATGGTGTGGTAGTGGTGTTGACATGACGACGATGACGAACGGCTACCGAGGGGTGTCATACCCTACCTCATTGTGGTTGTTATTGTCGCCATGGCCACCAAACATACTTAGCAACGGTTGCGGTATGACCTTAAAGGTCACCGATCCACTCAGCTCCCTCTGTTGGTTATAATTAGTAACATAGACATGTAATCGGCATTAATTATGACAATGAACTCCTATAAATAATTGGCATGAAATATCAATTAACTCCAAATTATTTATCAGTAATTACACATTTCACCTTTTAATAATGTATTATTTTATATATTAGATTGCTGGCATTCCTGGAGACACGAGATACATGTTGGTTTCCTAACATGGCAACACAGAACTGGAAAGGAGTGTACGACTACTTCCTAACATGGCAACACAGAACTGGAAATGAGTGTACGACTATTTGTTTAAAGAATCATATTGCAGTTAACGGACCTTAGCCTATTACCCGAGTTCACATCCCCGGACTTGATTTCTTAAGAAATTACTTCCGTTTCGGTAATCTTTTAACTTTGCGCTGCCTCCTTTAGACATGATAATTAATTACCAGCCTGTGCTAATGTTAGAAAGAGGCTTTATAGTTATAATCAGGTCTCCAGAATGTTAAAATATCCTCCATACAGCACTGGGTAACCAGGCAATGATCAGCCATGACATAAAGCCTCCTGCCAGAGGGATGTTGAAGACAACAAGGTTTTTCAAAACAAGAATGCTATGGAGCATTTTACTGATGAATAAAACATGTTTATCATTAACAAAATGTGACGTCTAAACAAATATTGCATGAATTTGTGATTTTTTACCATGGTTCACAAAATGCAAGGGTTTTACCAAGGAATACAATGGTGAAACAAGTTAAACCAATGAACACAATGAGATGGTTTAATAAATGGAAACAATCTGATGGTTAAACTGAAGACATGAAGGTTAGCAATGATATTGTTCAACTTCAACCACAGAACACACTGAAAAACAGCCATGGTTCAACCATTGAACACTGAATAATGGTAATGGTTCAACCATTGAACACTGAATAATGCCTAAATGGGCATGGTTCAACCATTGAACACTGAATAATGGCCATGGTTCAACCATTGAACACTGAATAATGGTCATGGTTCAACCAATGAACACTGAATAATAGCCATGGCATGGTTAAACCATTGAACACTGAATAACAGCCATGGTTCAACATTCAGACACAATAGGATGGTTAACATTTAACGAAATGGAATTTTCCACCCTAGGGCTTTACAGTTGATAAAAACCAAGGCTGTGTCATTTGAAAATTCCAAAGGTGGAATTTCCCAATCTCACACCCCTGGTAATAAAACAAGTGTTTTCCTCTCATTCCAACAGTCAGAATAAGCTCAGGAATCCTGAAAATCAAATGTGTTTGGACTAGCTACCATTTTGAAAATATCATTTTCCTTCAGAGCTTTTTAGAAATCTTATCTTGCTAATGTGTTTGGTTATTAGTTAAGGAATTGTGAAAGCTTTTTAATTTCATCATGTCGCCTTTTCAAGGAAGCTTAATAGAGTTTTCCGTCACATGATTTTCAGCCATTATGACATCACATCCCATGTAAAATTGAGTTTTCTTACATAGCTTTCTTACACAAGCAACTTTCTATACAACATGGTGAGATATGAGAGAAACAATGTTATGATTTAACTTTTGAATGAAATCTAATTAGTCAATATGTTGAGCAAACTTATGTAATGGTTTGTCTGCTGAACACAAGGTGATGTTAAAGCTAGCAAGTAACACAATCTGAGCAGGATCTTATCAAAAGTACAGTATAGTTGCTTTTATTCTGGGGGGATTTCAGTTTGCTACATTTGCAGAAAAATAAAATTCTGAAAAATCAAATACCCGTGAAATATAATACCCAGTTAAGACTAGTTACCATATGAGAACAAATAATACCGACAGAGCGTGAAATTTTGTACCCATGAATAAGTCCCAATAAGAAAAATGCGAAATTTTCTTCCCCCTGAATTAAACTATACAGTAAATGATCCATTGACTTTTTCAAGACTGATTTTATTTGTAATTCTTTTTTTATAAAATTAGTATTTTCATACCAAAATGATTTTGTCATATTAATTTCAATTGCACAGAATTAGAAACAAATTAAAATTAAAACCCAGGGAGACTAGATTATGTAAATCTTGATGGTAACATTAGAACAAGACGGATTTCCAGTTCTAAATGTATTCTGTTCCATAAGGTTACCTACAAGTGAACAGATTATGGTACAACTAACAGGTGAACATTGAAAAATGGCGTTTCTTACCAGCATTCTCTGTAAAACCTCGACCGTTTTGTTAACCACACTGACATTGTTGATCTCGCGGATCTCGTC
Organism: Mimachlamys varia; assembly: GCA_947623455.1. Lineage (NCBI taxonomy): Eukaryota > Metazoa > Mollusca > Bivalvia > Pectinida > Pectinidae > Mimachlamys > Mimachlamys varia. The sequence continues at coordinate 43,772,142 of OX392541.1, forward strand.
CCCCACATGTAATGTACCTGGAAAATGGAAGTCACAGGTGAATATTGTATGTCATGTAGGTATACAGCTGTATATAGTTATCTACTTAGAAATATTGTATATGTCACAATATGCCATACCTGTACAAAGTTGCCTACCAGATAAATTGTATGCCATAAGCGCCATGTCTGTACGCAGTAGACGTAATATTACTTATCAACCCTCTGTTTAGTTGTAATATTACTTATCAACCCTCTGTTTAGCTGTAATATTACTTATCAGCCCTCTGTTTAGTTGTAATATTACTTATCAGCCCTCTGTTTAGTTGTAATATTACTTATCAGCCCTCTGTTTAGTTGTAATATTACTTATCAAACTCTCTGTTTAGTTGTAATATTACTTATCAGCCCCCTGTTTAGTTGTAATATTACTTATCAACCCTCTGTTTAGTTGTAATATTACTTATCAACCCTCTGTTTAGTTGTAATATTACTTATCAGCCCCCTGTTTAGTTGTAATATTACTTATCAGCCCCCTGTTTAGTTGTAATATTACTTATCAGCCCTCTTTTTAGTTGTAATATTACTTATCAGCCCCCTGTTTAGTTGTAATATTACTTATCAAACCCTCTGTTTAGAAGTAATATTACTTATCAGACCCCTGTTTAGTTGTAATATTACTTATCAGCCTTCTGTTTAGTTGTAATATTACTATCAGCCCTCTGTTTAGTTGGAATATCACTTATCAGCCCCCTGTTTAGTTGTAATATCACTTATCAGCCCCCTGTTTAGTTGTAATATTACTTATCAGCCCCCTGTTTAGTTGTAATATTACTTATCAGTCCTCTGTTTAGTTGTAATATTACTTATCAGCCCTCTGTTTAGTTGTAATATTACTTATCAGCCCTCTGTTTAGTTGGAATATTACTTATGAGCCCTCTGTTTAGTTGGAATATTACTTATGGTTTTGAAAATCAACACAAATATTGTTTAGCATTTATATGTGCATATGAAAAGTCCCCCAACGCCAATATACAGTGTACATCAAATAAGTCTTTTATTGTTAATGCTGTGTCTAGGACTAACATTGGTATGTTTCTGTTTACTGTAGGTTAAATATATTCTGTTTCTGTACAGTGTTTCTACACTGTACACTGTACCAAGGAGTAGGTGTGAGAGTTTGTACACTGTACCAGAGGAGTAAGTGTGAGAGTTTCTACACTGTACCAGAGGAGTAGGTGTGAGAGTTTCTACACTGTACCGGAGGAGTAGGTGTGAGAGTTTCTACACTGTACCGGAGGAGTAGGTGTGAGAGTTTCTACACTGTACCGGAGGAGTAGGTGTGAGAGTTTGTACACTGTACCGGAGGAGTAGGTGTGAGAGTTTGTACACTGTACCAGAGGAGTAGGTGTGAGAGTTTGTACACTGTACACTGTACCGGAGGAGTAGGTGTGAGAGTTTGTACACTGTACCGGAGGAGTAGGTGTGAGAGTTTCTACACTGTACACTGTACCGGAGGAGTAGGTGTGAGAGTTTCTACACTGTACACTGTACCAGAGGAGTAGGTGTGAGAGTTTGTACACTGTACCGGAGGAGTAGGTGTGAGAGTTTCTACACTGTACACTGTACCGGAGGAGTAGGTGTGAGAGTTTGTACACTGTACACTGTACCGGAGGAGTAGGTGTGAGAGTTTGTACACTGTACACTGTACCGGAGGAGTAGGTGTGAGAGTTTCTACACTGTACACTGTACCGGAGGAGTAGGTGTGAGAGTTTCTACACTGTACCGGAGGAGTAGGTGTGAGAGTTTCTACACTGTACCGGAGGAGTAGGTGTGAGAGTTTGTACACTGTACACTGTACCGGAGGAGTAGGTGTGAGAGTTTGTACACTGTACTGGAGGAGTAGGTGTGAGAGTTTCTACACTGTACCGGAGGAGTAGGTGTGAGAGTTTGTACACTGTACCGGAGGAGTAGGTGTGAGAGTTTGTACACTGTACTGGAGGAGTAGGTGTGAGAGTTTGTACACTGTACCGGAGGAGTAGGTGTGAGAGTTTGTACACTGTACACTGTACCAAGGAGTAGGTGTGAGAGTTTGTACACTGTACCGGAGGAGTAGGTGTGAGAGTTTGTACACTGTACCGGAGGAGTAGGTGTGAGAGTTTGTACACTGTACACTGTACCAAGGAGTAGGTGTGAGAGTTTCTACACTGTACCAGAGGAGTAGGTGTGAGAGTTTGTACACTGTACCGGAGGAGTAGGTGTGAGAGTTTGTACACTGTACCAGAGGAGTAGGTGTGAGAGTTTCTACACTGTACCAGAGGAGTAGGTGTGAGAGTTTGTACACTGTACCAGAGGAGTAGGTGTGAGAGTTTGTACACTGTACCAGAGGAGTAGGTGTGAGAGTTTGTACACTGTACCAAGGAGTAGGTGTGAGAGTTTCTACACTGTACACTGTACCAGAGGAGTAGGTGTGAGAGTTTGTACACTGTACCAGAGGAGTAGGTGTGAGAGTTTGTACACTGTACCAGAGGAGTAGGTGTGAGAGTTTCTACACTGTACCAGAGGAGTAGGTGTGAGAGTTTGTACACTGTACCAGAGGAGTAGGTGTGAGAGTTTGTACACTGTACCGGAGGAGTAGGTGTGAGAGTTTGTACACTGTACCAGAGGAGTAGGTGTGAGAGTTTGTACACTGTACCAGAGGAGTAGGTGTGAGAGTTTGTACACTGTACCGGAGGAGTAGGTGTGAGAGTTTCTACACTGTACACTGTACTGGAGGAGTAGGTGTGAGAGTTTCTACACTGTACACTGTACTGGAGGAGTAGGTGTGAGAGTTTCTACACTGTACCAGAGGAGTAGGTGTGAGAGTTTGTACACTGTACCAGAGGAGTAGGTGTGAGAGTTTGTACACTGTACCAGAGGAGTAGGTGTGAGAGTTTGTACACTGTACCAGAGGAGTAGGTGTGAGAGTTTGTACACTGTACCAGAGGAGTAGGTGTGAGAGTTTGTACACTGTACCAGAGGAGTAGGTGTGAGAGTTTGTACACTGTACCAGAGGAGTAGGTGTGAGAGTTTCTACACTGTACACTGTACTGGAGGAGTAGGTGTGAGAGTTTGTACACTGTACCAGAGGAGTAGGTGTGAGAGTTTCTACACTGTACACTGTACCAGAGGAGTAGGTGTGAGAGTTTCTACACTGTACACTGTACCAGAGGAGTAGGTGTGAGAGTTTCTACACTGTACACTGTACCAAGGAGTAGGTGTGAGAGTTTCTACACTGTACACTGTACCGGAGGAGTAGGTGTGAGAGTTTCTACACTGTACACTGTACCAGAGGAGTAGGTGTGAGAGTTTCTACACTGTACACTGTACCAGAGGAGTAGGTGTGAGAGTTTCTACACTGTACACTGTACCAAGGAGTAGGTGTGAGAGTTTCTACACTGTACACTGTACCAGAGGAGTAGGTGTGAGAGTTTCTACACTGTACACTGTACCAGAGGAGTAGGTGTGAGAGTTTCTACACTGTACACTGTACCAGAGGAGTAGGTGTGAGAGTTTCTACACTGTACACTGTACCAAGGAGTAGGTGTGAGAGTTTCTACACTGTACACTGTACCGGAGGAGTAGGTGTGAGAGTTTCTACACTGTACACTGTACCGGAGGAGTAGGTGTGAGAGTTTCTACACTGTACACTGTACCAAGGAGTAGGTGTGAGAGTTTCTACACTGTACCAGAGGAGTAGGTGTGAGAGTTTCTACACTGTACCAAGGAGTAGGTGTGAGAGTTTGTACACTGTACCGGAGGAGTAGGTGTGAGAGTTTCTACACTGTACCAGAGGAGAAGGTGTGAGAGTTTCTACACTGTACACTGTACCGGAGGAGTAGGTGTGAGAGTTTCTACACTGTACACTGTACCAGAGGAGTAGGTGTGAGAGTTTGTACATTGTACACTGTACCGGAGGAGTAGGTGTGAGAGTTTCTACACTGTACACTGTACCGGAGGAGTAGGTGTGAGAGTTTCTACACTGTACATTGTACCAGAGGAGTAGGTGTGAGAGTTTCTACACTGTACATTGTACCAGAGGAGTAGGTGTGAGAGTTTCTACACTGTACCAGAGGAGAAGGTGTGAGAGTTTCTACACTGTACACTGTACCAAGGAGTAGGTGTGAGAGTTTGTACACTGTACCAAGGAGTAGGTGTGAGAGTTTGTACACTGTACCAAGGAGTAGGTGTGAGAGTTTGTACACTGTACCAGAGGAGTAGGTGTGAGAGTTTCTACACTGTACACTGTACCGGAGGAGTAGGTGTGAGAGTTTGTACACTGTACCAAGGAGTAGGTGTGAGAGTTTCTACACTGTACACTGTACCAGAGGAGTAGGTGTGAGAGTTTCTACACTGTACACTGTACCAAGGAGTAGGTGTGAGAGTTTCTACACTGTACACTGTACCAAGGAGTAGGTGTGAGAGTTTCTACACTGTACCGGAGGAGTAGGTGTGAGAGTTTCTACACTGTACCAGAGGAGTAGGTGTGAGAGTTTCTACACTGTACACTGTACCGGAGGAGTAGGTGTGAGAGTTTCTACACTGTACACTGTACCGGAGGAGTAGGTGTGAGAGTTTCTACACTGTACCGGAGGAGTAGGTGTGAGAGTTTCTACACTGTACACTGTACCAAGGAGTAGAAATGAGAGTTTCTACACTGTACACTGTACCAAGGAGTAGGAGTGAGAGTTTCTACACTGTACCGGAGGAGTAGGTGTGAGAGTTTCTACACTGTACCCGAGGAGTAGGTGTGAGAGTTTCGGTGCTGGAGAACTGTTCAGTTTGAGTGTTTCTACACTGTACCGGAGGAGTAGGTGTGAGAGTTTTGGTGCTGGAGAACCGTTCAGTTTGAGTTAAGTTTGGAGACTAGTTTAGCTTTGCAGTCAATAAGTTGAGAGGAGAATGCCCAGAGGTACACTGTTATGTGGCTCAATGTTGTTCCAGACCACAAACCCTCCGATACAATCACAAGTCTGCTCCCCTACTGGGACATTTCCAACACTGGATCAATCGTCAGTCAACCTGTAACCTCACGATATCATCTTCTATGTCTACACTCACATTTACACTACTCCCGCTCCCTGTAACCTCACGATATCATCTTCTATGTCTACACTAACTTTAACACTACTCCTGCCCCCCTAACCTCACGGTATCATCTTCTATGTCTACACTCACATTTACACTACTCCCACTCCCTGTAACCTCACGATATCATCTTCTATGTTTACACTCACATCTACACTACCCCCACTCCCTGTAACCTCACGATATCATCTTCTATGTTTACACTCACATCTACACTACTCCCGCCCCCTGTAACCTGGCGATATCATCTTCTATGTCTACACTCACATTTACACTACTCCCACCCCCTGTAACCTCACGGTACCATCTTCTATGTCTACACTCACATTTACACTTCTCCCGCCCCCTGTAACCTGGCGATATCATCTTCTATGTCTACACTCACATCTACACTACCCCCACTCCCTGTAACCTCACGATATCATCTTCTATGTTTACACTCACATCTACACTACTCCCGCCCCCTGTAACCTGGCGATATCATCTTCTATGTCTACACTCACATTTACACTACTCCCACCCCCTGTAACCTCACGATATCATCTTCTATGTCTACACTAACGTTTACACTTCTCCCGCCCCCTGTAACCTGGTGATATCATCTTCTATGTCTACACTCACGTTTACACTACTCCCACCCCCTGTAACCTGGCGATATCATCTTCTATGTTTACACTCACATCTACACTACTCCCGCCCCCTGTAACCTCACAATATCATCTTCTATGTTTACACGCACATCTACACTACTCCCACCCCCTGTAACCTCACGATATCATCTTCACTGGCTTTATTTATGTCTACAGTATAGTTAACTTCATGTTACACCCAGTGACACTTACCCTGACCCAGGATTACACCTTACACCCAGTGACACTTACCCTGATCCAGGATTACACATTGCACCCAGTGACACTTACCCTGATCAAGGATTACATGTTATACCCAGTGACACTTACCCTGACCCAGGATTACATGTTACACCCAGTGACACTTACCCTGACCCCGGATTACATGTTACACGCAGTGACACTTACCCCGATCCAGGATTACATGTTACACCCAGTGACACTTACCCTGACCCCGGATTACATGTTACACCCAGTGACACTTACCCTGACCCAGGATTACATGTTACACCCAGTGACACTTACCCTGATCAAGGATTACATGTTATACCCAGTGACACTTACCCTGACCCAGGATTACATGTTACACCCAGTGACACTCACCCTGATCCAGGATTACATGTTACACCCAGTGACACTTACCCTGACCCAGGATTACACCTTACACCCAGTGACACTTACCCTGACCCAGGATTACATGTTACACCCAGTGACACTTACCCTGATCCAGGATTACATGTTACACCCAGTGACACTTACCCTGTCCCAGGATTACACCTTAAACCCAGTGACACTTACCCTGACCCTGGATTACAAGTTACACCCAGTGACACTTACCCTGATCAAGGATTACATGTTACACCCAGTGACACTTACCCTGACCCAGGATTACATGTTACACCCAGTGACACTTACCCTGACCCAGGATTACACCTTACACCCAGTGACACTTACCCTGACCCAATACCCTGATCCAGGATTACATGTTACACCCAGTGACACTTACCCTGACCCAGGATTACACCTTACACCCAGTGACACTTACCCTGACCCAATACCCTGATCCAGGATTACACGTTACACCCAGTGACACTTACCCTGACCCAGGATTACACCTTACACCCAGTGACACTTACCCTGACCCAGGATTATATGTTACACCCAGTGACACTTACCCTGACCCAGGATTACACCTTACACCCAGTGACACTTACCCTGATCCAGGATTACACCTTACACCCAGTGACACTTACCCTGATCAAGGATTACACCTTACACCCAGTGACACTTACCCTGCCGGTGGATCATTCCCCCGTGCATTATCCGGGCCACAAGACACCGCCCCTGGTCATTTAACTTGAGTGTGATCCCCTGTACAGAGAAAAATATATTATTGATCATAATTAAACATGTTAAATAAATCTATAATATTATATATGTACAGCCGCATACATTACAATCATAAGTATTCAATACAAATATTAACTATCCGCATACATTACAATCATAAGTATTCAATACAAATATTAACTATCCGCATACATTGCAATCATAAGTATTCAATACAAATATTAACTATCCGCATACATTACAATCATAAGTATTCAATACAAATATTAACTATCCGCATACATTACAATCATAAGTATTCAATACAAATATTAACTATCCGCATACATTACAATCATAAGTATTCAATACAAATATTAACTATCCGCATACATTACAATCATAAGTATTCAATACAAATATTTACTATCCGCATACATTACAATCATAAGTATTCAATACAAATATTTACTATCCGCATACATTACAATCATAAGTATTCAATACAAATATTAACTATCCGCATACATTACAATCATAAGTATTCAATACAAATATTAACTATCTAAACAAGATACAAAATCATCATGTACTTTTTATTAATAATGAAAAAATCTAGAAAACAAATTGTTTTATGGAAAGTTAATGATAAACATGGGTAAGGAGCGTAATATTTTATGGCAATCTATGGAGCATTTGACTACAAGGAGCCTGGCCGAGAGCAATTCATTCGTGGGATTCAGCAGAGTCTTAATAATTCGGCCATCTTCCTTTCCTACAATTCAGACTTGATTGTGAGACGGCTCAATTACTGGGAGAATTATGTAGAGAAGGACCAATCAGCCCAACAAATCAGGGACTGGACACGGACTGGACATGGATTGGATATCAGAATAACAAAGTTAATGGTGGCCGGATTATCATATGTTATCTTACAAAAGAAATGCCCTACACTTTATACGGAATAAGCTGTTACATTTCTCAGAAGATGTGTGTAGACTGAGTAGGTTTCATGTAGCTCGCATGTGTCATATATCAATGTAACAAAATACTTTAAAACTCAAGGTTTTCCTTTCTTTCTGGTGCCTAACCAGAGTTTTTTTTCCAACTGCAAACTCCAAATGCAGTAAATAATTCTCTCACTAGACAAAAACCTCACCTTAATTCTATTGTATTAGTGAGAAATCGCATAAAGTTAGAGCAAAATTTAATTTCTCGCCTTCGTCTGGTAATACATTCAAGGCTTTTCTGAGACAATATCTTCAGAATGTTGAATGAAAAAAAAATGTCCCCGACATGACTACGAGATCTACTACCCTAACCTTAACATTTATTGGATGTATTCCCCGGAGTGTGATGACGGAAATGTTAACATAGATCGGAGGTTACAGAACCAAGCTCCACAAACATAAAACAGTCTTTCTACCTCCGTAAAATCTTCCACTAATCACATCAGTGTAAAGTTGTAGCGAGTTTTTTGTAAGTCCATGTGTCATTTGATGTTTTGACTCAAGTCAGACTCAGTGAAACTACTAAATATTGTCTGTTTCAATTTCAAGGTATGCAATTCTTATCAAAAATGATTTATTATAGTAACAGACACGAAAAATCTAAATATAACTGTGACCTTGACCTGTATTTGACCCTGTAAGGTGGTAAGCCCAGGGACCCAGAGTGGTTAGGAAAATGATTTAATCAGTGGAGATCTAAATGTAATTAGATGGCATTATTTCGGAACAAAACCTCATAAAACAAATTTGATGTGTTCTCTCCTCCCAGCCTGGTTATCACTAGGGAAGAGATGTTTAACAGTGTGTCTGTTATAGTAGTCGGCAGGTCTACCAAACCAATATCACTCCAGAATTTACAAAGGAAACATTCTCCCTCTGGGACCTGATCAATAGTTCAAGGAATACATGGTGTTTGAATACCATATAGTGGGAAATTTTAGCGGTCATAACATTTGGCGATTTGGTCATGAAATCTAAAAGTTAAATTTTGGTTAGTTAAAATTTGGCAATATCCCTTAAATCTAGAGTTCTTATTTGGCATTGAGCTTATCTATTACCTACCGGCATCTATAGATAATTATGTTATGTCCATACATCCTATTCATGTTGATAAAATGTGTTGTGTATTATACCAACAATACCACCACTCGTTACTCTCAGGAGTTATCAGAGCAACAAGGGTTATCGAAGATAAATGACGGTCCGAATGGGAACTAATGCTGAAAGTCAAATTTTCGCATCTTTTTAATTGGCGGTGTTAAAATTTGATGGGTTACATTTTAGCTATCTATATACGGACCCGCCAAATCGCCCAATTAAAGCCCCGCTAAAGTTTCCCAATATACAGTATGTATGAACTAGGATGAGACAAAATAAACTGTTTGACGAATGAATGGTATTCGGGTAAACCGAGTTTGAGTAATTGGGGTTTTACTGTATTTGATGTAGAGGATGGCCTATTTGTAATCTATAGGAAATCATGGTATTCAGTAAAGTAAAACCCTTATTAACCAGTCAAAATATACCTCGTTTGAACACCACTTTTACATATCAGAAAGGACGCGTTAGGTGATTCACTGGTCTAAGTCTTGGACTAGGTGATTAACAAACAAATTTCAGTTTCAAACCCAATTCAAAACTGGTGAAGTCAGTTTCAATTTACTGGTAACTGATAAAGATATAGTAGTTCCAGTGAAGTAAATTCAATATCACCTGCTACCCTTTAACATTGTCAAACTAGCTGTAGACAAGTTGGTTTCTATCATATCTGTCCTTTGTTCCTATGTTCTGGACAGAACGGGACGGAACGGACATGGGTAATACTATTTGCTCCACTATTTCATGGCGGTGGCATAAAAAAACAAACAAACCCAGATATACACAAGTGCTTTTACTTGCTTATTAGGCAAGCTCTTCAGTAACTTCAGTAACTGTTAGTATTTATTACCAAATCAAATGTCCTAATTCAATACAAAGTTATGTTAAACGACCTACAATTGGTTTCATGGTATTTTTCTAGAACTGTACGAGGTGTATGTAAACAACCTACAATTGGTTTAATGGTATTTTTCTGGAACTGTACGAGGTGTATGTAAACAACCTACCATTGGTTCCTCAGTATTTTTCTGGAACTGTACGAGGCGTATGTAAACAACCTACCATTTGTTCCTCAGTATTTTTCTGGAACTGTAAGAGGCGTATGTAAACCACCTACCATTGGTTCCTCAGTATTTTTCTGGAACTGTACGAGGCGTACACGTGTCACGTTGGAAGGTTCCACGTCTGTATCGGGACTGTCGGGCTGGCTGTCCCCGTTAAGGTAAGGCTGCATTGGTGGGGGTGTGACTCGGACGGCATCTTCTCCATATACCTCGTGAGCCACCACGTCGTGGGCCTGGAGCAGGGCCTGAAACAACAATATCCAGTCAGTTTCTAGCTTATGTCAGGTCATAGAATAACAAAAGATACGAAAATAAAAACTTTTCCATACAAAATCGCAAATAATCCAAGATGTTTCTAATGCCAGATATTTACTCACAATCCCAAATATTACTCACAATCCTAGACATTTACTCACAATCCCAGACATTAACACACAATCCCAGACATTTACACACAATGCCAGACATTTAATCACAATCCAAAACATTTACTTTCAATCCCAGACATTTACTCACAATCCCAGACATTAACACACAATCCCAGACATTAACACACAATCCCAGACATTTAATCACAATCCAAAACATTTACTTTCAATCCCAGACATTTACTCACAATCCCAGACATTTAATCACAATCCAAAACATTTACACACAATCCCAGACATTTACTCACAATCCTAGACATTTACTCACAATCCAAGATATTTACTCACAATGCCAGATATTTACACACAATCCCAGACATTTACACACAATCCCAGACATTTACATATAATCCTAGACATTTACTCACAATGCCAGATATTTACACACAATCCCAGATATTTACACACAATCCCAGACATTTACACACAATCCCAGACATTTACATATAATCCTAGACATTTACACACAATGCCAGATATTTACTCCCAATCCAAAAGACTTACTCATTCTTTAAGACTCTTACAATCACCAACACCTATAAACCAAAATTTAACTTCCACTCAATTACAAAATCTTAAAAAAATCTTACAATCTTTATACTTGTAATTAAACATTTCAAATACTTATAATCTCCAATACGTACTCACAAACTCAAATACTCGTAACAAAGTTATGGCAGTCATCAGTATATATTTACATTTATTTTAATTTCAATTTCTATGAAATACAGAGACTTCCAAGTGTGGGTTTTATGGCTGTGTAAATGCCACAAGTTGTTACGACTTCCAAGTGTGGGTTATATATGGCTGTGTAAATGCCACAAGTTGTTACGACTTCCAAGTGTAGGTTATGTGGCTGTGTAAATGCCACAAGTTGTTACAACTTCCAAGTGTGGGTTATATGGCCTTGTAAATGCCACAAGTTGTTACAACTTTCAAGTGTGGGTTATATGGCTGTGTAAATGCCACAAGTTGTTACAACTTTCAAGTGTGGGTTACATGGCCTTGTAAATGCCACAAGTTGTTACAACTTTCAAGTGTGGGTTATATGGCTGTGTAAATGCCACAAGTTGTTACAACTTCCAAGTGTAGGTTATATGGCTGTGTAAATGCCACAAGTTGTTACAACTTTCAAGTGTGGGTTATATGGCTGTGTAAATGCCACAAGTTGTTACAACTTTCAAGTGTGGGTTATATGGCTGTGTAAATGCCACAAGTTGTTACAACTTTCAAGTGTGGGTTATATGGCTGTGTAAATGCCACAAGTTGTTACAACTTTCAAGTGTGGGTTACATGGCCTTGTAAATGCCACAAGTTGTTACAACTTTCAAGTGTGGGTTATATGGCTGTGTAAATGCCACAAGTTGTTACAACTTCCAAGTGTAGGTTATATGGCGGTGTAAATGCCACAAGTTGTTACAACTTCCAAGTGTGGGTTATATGGCTGTGTAAATGCCACAAGTTGTTACAACTTCCAAGTGTGGGTTATATGGCTGTGTAAATGCCACAAGTTGTTACAACTTTCAAGTGTGGGTTATATGGCTGTGTAAATGCCACAAGTTATTACGACTTCCAAGTGTGGGTTATATGGCTGTGTAAATGCTACAAGTTGTTACAGTGAACACAATAGAACAATTAGTAGCCAGCTTTTTTAACATCATCATTTTGGCAATGACTACATCAAACACACAGGCAGCCATGACAGCAGTAAATAAAGAGGTATCTCAAAGAATATATCTTTACTCATGCCATCAGGACATTGCAAACCTCTACCACTAATTAGCATGGTGCCAGCGGTAGGAATGGGAGATCGAGACATCACACACCTCTACCACTAATTAGCACGGTGCCATGAACGGTGGTGAGAATGGGAGCTATCTTATCAATAAATAAGTTGGGGACAAGTCATTACTGGCTGTATCTAAGGAGAAGGGAAACACATTAGGACAGCGAGTCTATATAAAGACTATATATGCTTTGATATAACTGACCTTAATGTATATACATGGTCAAGACGGGTCAAAGTGAAGGTTCATGTTAGACAAACTTCACAGGAGTGTGAAAGGAATCGGTTAAGATCTCCTACTTAGCCAAATAATCAAATGAGTCAAATATTCATTGAAAACTTAACAAGGTAAAAGAATTCAAAGTTAAGAATAAAACAGAGCAATAAATAAGCAGACAGAATTACTGAACTGCCTGGTATAAGGTATACTGTTATATTGTTGGAGTGTGGCATTGACTGACTCTGTATTACGTTACAGTCCCTAGCTGTCCAGTTTTGCACTAGGTTAAGTGGTGTACTAAGAAGCATCATACAGTGTTCTAGCTATCCAAGGTGGAACAACACTACTCTTTCCTGTTGAAAATGATGTCCAACAGCCTGTAGCAGCTCCCTGTGTTGACAGGTTTAGTCTTACAGGGTGAACAGGGTAAGTGTCACCGATTTAAATTATGTCAACTTCTAATTTCTTACTTGAGGTGAAATTTCCCTTCAGCCAAATGTTTAAGAATAACAGACAGGAATTCCCTTTCAACCCAATGTTTAAGAACAGCAGACAGGAATTCCCTTTCAACCCAATGTTTAAGAACAGCAGACAAGAGTTCCCTTTCAACCCAATGTTTAAGAATAGCAGACAAGAGTTCCCTTTAAACCCAATGTTTAAGAATAGCAGACAAGAGTTCCCTTTCAACCCAATGTTTAAGAATAACAGACAAGAATTCCCTTTCAACCCAATGTTTAAGAATAGCTGAAAGGGATTCCCCTTCACCTCAATGTTTAAGAATAGCAAACAGGGATTCCCCTTCAACCCAATGTTTAAGAATAGCTGACAGGGATTTCCCTTCAACTCAATGTTTAAGAATAGCTGACAGGGATTTCCCTTCAACCCAATGTTTAAGAATAGCTGACAGGGATTTCCCTTCAACCCAATGTTTAAGAATAGCCGACAGGGATTCCCCTTCAACCCAATGTTTAAATATAGCTGACAGGGATTTCCCTTCAACTCAATGTTTATGAATCAGACAGGATTTCCCTTTCAACCCAATGTTTAAGAATAGCAGACAGGAATTCTCTTCAACTCAATGTTTAAGAATAGCTGACAGGGATTCCCCTTCAACCCAATGTTTAAGAATAGCTGACAGGGATTTCCCTTCAACCCAATGTTTATATATAGCTAACAGGGATTTCCCTTCAACTCAATGTTTATGAATCAGACAGGAATTCCCTTTCAACCCAATGTTTAAGAATAGCAGACAGGAATTCTCTTCAACTCAATGTTTAAGAATAGCTGACAGGGATTCCCCTTCAACCCAATGTTTAAGAATAGCTGACAGGGATTTCCCTTCAACCCAATGTTTAAGAATAGCTGACAGGGATTTCCCTTCAACCCAATGTTTAAGAATAGCTGACAGGGATTTCCCTTCAACTCAATGTTTATGAATCAGACAGGAATTCCCTTTCAACCCAATGTTTAAGAATAGCAGACAGGAATTCTCTTCAACTCAATGTTTAAGAATAGCTGACAGGGATTTCCCTTCAACCCAATGTTTAAGAATAGCTGACAGGGATTTCCCTTCAACCCAATGTTTAAGAATAGCTGACAGGGATTTCCCTTCAACCCAATGTTTAAGAATAGCTGACAGGGATTTCCCTTCAACCCAATGTTTAAGAATAGCTGACAGGGATTTCCCTTCAACTCAATGTTTAAAAATAGCTGACAGGGATTCCCCTTCAACCCAATGTTTAAGAATAGCTGACAGGGATTTCCCTTCAACTCAATGTTTATGAATCAGACAGGGATTCCCCTTCAACCCAATGTTTAAGAATAGCAAACAGGGAAGGCTGGGTCACAGGTTCAATCCTTTACACATAAGTCTCTTCCCTCTGTTACAGGAGTATTTATCAGTCAGACACTGAAGGGCTATTTTGACAGATATGAAGCATTTATATTGCTATGGGATTAGAGTGTTACAGCGTGGAACTGGACTGGATCAATCATCATCGACCTCACAGCTCTCCTGGTACAGTGTCCGACCTTATAGCTCTCCTGGTAGAGTGTCAGACCTTACAGCTCTCCTGGTAGAGTGTCCGTCTAGAGTCTACAGTTTTGTCGTGTAGAGTCTAGAATTTTGTTGGCCCTAGTTCACACTTTCTCCTGTTACAAAACCGGTGAGGTGCTAATCATTACTTGAAGCACTGAGTGAGTGTTTGGGAAGAAAATACCCAAATTTGAGATGTAGATACAGTTTAGATAAATTTGTCTTCTGGAACAAAGACAAAGACTAGAAATGAAATATTTAAATAACCAGGATACATAACCATGGAACAGGACAGGACCCGACGGAACAGACATAGGTAACATTATATGCCCCACAATTTCATGGCGGGGAGGGGGGGATAAAAAAAAGGGGGAGGAAAGTAGCCAAACTGGAGCAGCATGGCCTGTTGGGGCCTGGTAGCTCAATTGAAACAATGTCAGTCTTTTAGGGTCATGGGTTTGAATCTTGGTCTGACAATTGCTCCGCCATTACTCCTACTACAAAAGTGTATTTTTCCAGTGCCAGCAGCTGACTGTTGACTGGTATATATAGGGTATATTGCTACAAAATAGGAGTATATTAGTCACGGAGCAGCATCTCATGGTTGGCTATAAAGCTGCCAGGCTTGACTGATTAATGCTCAGCCAACAGTGGTAGCCTCCATGTATTGTATCCTGGGGAAATCTTCAGGGCAGACATTACCCTTCAACTTTACAGCTGACCCCAACAGCACTGCAAACAATTGATTTAAAATACACCAATATATGGAACTTTTCTGAAATGCTAATACATTATTGAACATTCATTATCACAGAAGTTCCTGGTACTTCAGAATAATTATGATTTAAAAGGTATACCAGCATAGTTTTGTACTTTTGATATATTGTCATAATTACATCTAGGATCGTTTTTCACTTCAAATCCAAATGAGAATAGAAAAATTTCCATATATGTAAATTGTTGGTAAGTTGAAGTATGAGGGCTTATTGAATTTCTCTCATTTAAATAAACTAATTTACGATTCGGTTTCTACTTTTATCCAAAATGTTGTTTCAGAAATAGGCATGTTTGTTTTTTACCCAAATTTGAATTACAATGTGTCATGAATTTCTCTCAATATTCTACATCATGTACAAATGGGATATATAATTCATTACTTTCGTGTAATTTCCTGACAAAAAATTCATATTATGATTTATATAATTGACTTTCCTTCCTAAACTCATTATAAGTCTAGTAATCACTTTAGAGAATATTGAAGTCTGATGAAATAAAGCAATTGATCATAACGTCTAGAATGAACCCCCCTTACCCAATGGTAATCACGCCATTCTTATAATGCACGGTGCAGCACCACCCAAAAACTTCTCCTGACTACTGGAGTTACTCATCATCAGGGAAAAGCTTGTGTATCTCATTAATACACCTAGGATTCAGCTCAGAGATTCAACATAATCTTTCCCTAAATATAGAGACTTTTTCATTATCTTTTGTAAATGAGGTATACCCCTGTTTCTCGACAAAAACACCATTTCTGATTGGAAAGCCTGCCTGGTGCACACCAGACTGTCAAGTCAACTTAACCAGGAAATGCTTTGATTCTGAACACATGTGAAGTACTCAGGGATGATTAAGGAAGAACAGGTAAAACATGGGGATCCCTGATCAACTCCTGTACATGTGGTTAGATTTAATTCTACACAGGTTATACTAAACCATTACCCAGATATAATGTATCCTTGAAAAGGTGTGTATGTAATATATCATTACAGATATTTGTGTAACAGGACAAGGAAAAGTGATAAAGAAAGTGCCATTGCTGGGGCTAAAATCCATGACCCTATGGCTCTCCAGCCGATGCTCCACTGCTGAGCTAAAGGGGAACTCCCAACAGCTCACTCTTGTAAGGCAGCCAGGCTATTCAATACACAAAATGTCGTCTATTACACTAGCCCCCCCTCCCCCCCCCCCCTTTTTTCTAAATCTCCAACCCAGCTAGGTTCTTTGACTCCAAACCAAGGAATCTCCTGCCTTGAAACACTGGGAGGGTCAATGGCACCAATTTATAATAGGACAAGGAAAAGTGATAAAGATAGTGCCCGTCACTGGGGCTCGAACCCACAACCCTTGGCTCTCCAGGCCAATGCTCCACCGCTGAGCTTAAAAATAGGGATATTCCCTACAGCACACTCTTGTAAAACAACAAAATAAATGCACATCTTTTACACAGATGAAAAGCTTATTAATGCTTCAACAAGTTCACTCAAAATTTACACAGAATAGTTGGTAATTAAACCTACCAGGACACTACCTATGTACTCATCCCCAGTCATGTCCAGTCCCTATGAGCTCTGGTCACTCAATGTCCAGCAAATCCTGACAGATTGTGTCCTACTCTCACACAACAATGACTCTACTCCAAACAAAACACAGTCACAAAGCCCTATGTAACTGTGCTATCAGAACCTCCTCCCTCCCTCCTCGTCTCTCCCCTCCTTCCCACTCCAACATCTCCCCAACAGCCTTGAAACATCTGTTCCAAAGTGTTCCCCATCTGGGTAAGAGACCCTCTGCTATAAGTTATGAGAATGGTTATGAGTTGGGCAGGTCTATAGAACAGACATAAAACCTGGCCATCAGGTAAATGGCCGTGTAATAGGGGCATTTAGCTGTTACACATGTTGTGTCTGCACCTTTCTCCGACAGGGAACTGGCACCTACATAAAACATCTACAGCTACAAACACACCGTGACATAGCATGGAAACATAACTTACAGAGGTGTAAGTCGCCAAGTTTCTGTCTTCCACAAAACTTAACACGCTGAAGGTAGGCATGCCTTCAACAAGCATGGACTTTATAAATGCCAAAACATTAACAGGGAAATGGTATTTCTATTGTTTGTATGAAGCCTTGAAATACATGTCTTAAATAAAACTTTCTGCTTTTGAATGTAGGCAATGTAGAAATCCAAAAGTTACACAGAGACTAATGTTATATATTTGTTGTGTACATGAATTACTATGTATTTCTTGTGTGTGTAAATTGCTATACATTTCTTGTGTGTGTAAATTACTAAACATTTCTTATGTGTGTAAATTGCTAAACATTTCTTATGTGTAAGTCTAGTTTGAGTTTACAAGTTTCTTTTTTGGTTTAAGGTATTGGTGACTGTTGCAGTAATGACTTATAACTTGGTGTTCTGTAGCATTTTTGACCTTTATAAAGTCTCGATCCTTGCAGCATTTATAAAATTTGAACAGATAAACACACTAACAAATGGATGCATTTACAATGTACTAAACAGAAACTTTAATTGGTAAAACAACTACAGTATACAACTTTAATGATATGTAAGTTTTAACGTGACAGCTGTCAACACATTATAGCCTTTAAGGTATCATAAATATCCTTTAACTCAGACTTCATATCATTTTCATGAATGTAAGTTAAATATGTGATGCAGAAAACATCATTGTTTTGAAAATCAATAAAGGGACATAATCCTCTCTGAGATATGATTTACCTTAAAGTTATCTCCCTTTGCCTCTATGTGATATGATTTACCTTAAAGTTATCTCCCTTTGCCTCTATGAAATATGATTTACCTTGTAGTTATCTCTCTTTGCCTCTATGAAATATGATTTACCTTAAAGTTATCTCCCTTTGCCTCTATGAAATATGATTTACCTTGTAGTTATCTCTCTTTGCCTCTATGAAATATGATTTACCTTGTAGTTATCTCCCTTTGCCTCTATGAAATATGATTTACCTTAAAGTTATCACCCTTTGCCTCTATGAAATATGATTTACCTTAAAGTTATCTCCCTTTGCCTCTATGAAATATGATTTACCTTGTAGTTATCTCCCTTTGCCTCTATGAAATATGATTTACCTTAAAGTTATCTCCCTTTGCCTCTATGAAATATGATTTACCTTGTAGTTATCTCCCTTTGCCTCTATGAAATATGATTTACCTTAAACTTATCTCCCTTTGCCTCAATGAGATATGATTTACCTTTAAGTTATCTTCATTTGCCTCACCAAGAGAACTCTTTTAGATTTGCCCTTTATATCTTAAAAGATATATACACAAGTGTTTTAAAGTGCAACTGCCAAAAAATGATGACAAAACAGCCTGATTTTGTCCATATAAAGACTGGACTCTATCTCATCACCCAGCCTCTAACTCAATCATTCGACCCTGAAATCTCATAATGAGTTGTTCATGTTCAAACTTTTGCATTGGAAAAGTTCAAATGCATCTTAAGGGGTGAATGAGTTTTGATCAATATTCAGCAACTTGAAGCTCATACAGCGATTCCCTTCCAACTTTATAACCATTACCTGGTGAAAAAGCCACAATTGCTTCATTGAAAACCTTTACAGAGAGAAAGGCCAAACTCTGCAATATGCCATGTGTTGTATCCATTATTCATCATGAATTCATTATTTGATTGTTCTTTGAAGACAGCCATACAAATTAAATTATACATTATGATTCTGAGGCAGCTACCATTCATCATATCCCGAGACAAGTCAAACTCGCCCCCTGCTGTTCAGTTGGCAGCTTGAATATGAATCTTTGTGATATTTTCCAGAGAAATTCTAACTTGATATGCCATTCTTGAATCTGAAGTTATGAAAAAGGAGGTTTATTGCTTCTTCTTGGTCAAATAACTGTCCATCACTTATTAGAATGAATAATTCATTTACAATTAATGGCTTAAAGCTGTATGTAACTTTACAGTAAATCAATCTCCATTCCTGAAGAGTTCACACTAATTGAAGAAGACTCCTGTAAATATTTCTAATGAATGATAATTTGGGATTAGATTAATAGACTTTTGAGCATGAATATTTAATTTCTTAAGGGAAGTAACTCTATCCTATTCTACGTTCAGCAAAAGGGAAGTACCCAAAGTCGTCGTACATATTGAATATTCAGAGAAAGTGTTTTTCTCCTGCCAACACAACTCCAACAACCCAGATGGAGTATAAAATGATCTGGAGTAGGTGTTGCATTATCTGAGCCGTAGCATTATTCAAGTGAGGTGGTACAATAAAAAAAGATGTCATTGGAACCACAGTCCCACTACCAACAGAACACAATACATCTCCATCACACACACACATTAGGAGATATTAGCCAGGTGGTATAGGACTAAATTAGCCCCTGGTAAGGCAGCTTTTGCAAACACCTCAGAATCTTGTATGTTAGAACTATATGTATTGATTGAATTTAATGTATCAAATTGTATCTCTATGTACTGTTACGTGCTTTTTAGTAGCTAGATAGGATGCTATATCAAATGTTGTATATTTATTCATTTTTTTATTTATTTAAATATAACTCTTTCCTTTTCTAAGGTTCAGTAAAATAATTATATTAAGATATTTGACTGTTTTTTGCAAAAATGGAAAATTCCAGCGACTCAAGTTATATTTACCAGATAATTCTTACTTAGAATCTTTAGTTAATGGTAAATATTACATATTTTGGAGTGGATCGAAGTTTATTGTTTTAGGTTGATGGTGCTGTAACATATTCACCACCACAATCATACATCACTGAAGTGTCTTTAAATGTG
The DNA here is from genome assembly GCA_947623455.1 of Mimachlamys varia. Classification (NCBI taxonomy): domain Eukaryota; kingdom Metazoa; phylum Mollusca; class Bivalvia; order Pectinida; family Pectinidae; genus Mimachlamys; species Mimachlamys varia. The sequence goes on from OX392541.1 coordinate 43,792,436, forward strand.
ACGGTTTTGGATCAGAAGTCATATCCCCGTCTCAGAATCAGATTTCCTAACTTCCTGTGACGCCTTACAATGACGACAATAACCAAGGTTTTGTCCCTAAATTGGTGAGTCATTGAATATCTAAACACTGCCATACTCAAAACATTTCAGAATTTATTCCAATTTGCCTTCAACTTACTTTCTTCAAAATCAATTCCTAGTCATGTAGATGTTTGGATTTTGTAATGCAGATCCAGTTGGTACCTCTCCACATTACGCCGAAACTTACGGACAAATTGATGTTCGCCAGGGAATACCAGAGAGGCACTCCAACAATTGATTATTACCTCCCATTACTTGACTGTTGTCGTACATTGGAGTCGTAACCTGATAGACTAAGCCAGGTATTCAATGTATATATCTGATACTGTATTTGATGTAAGAAGGGTGCCAAGTACAGGAAAACGACAAGTTAGGCACTTTTTATTTTTTTGAATCATTAAGCCTCTTATTGCTCTATTTTCCATTAAGGGTTTCCCATCCTAATAGAATACTTTCAGTTTTACTGTACTTTCCCATACAAGCAAATGTTTAATAGATCTGGAACCTTAGGAAGTCAAAGAGTTGTCTTGTGCTCAGAGTTATCACTTATACCAAGTAGTAAGCGTGTAAAGGAGGCCTCAGAAACAGTGTTTTTGTTTGGGTCTTTCTACCGCCAAATTTTGGTGGTTTCTCCAGGAAACAAGTGCTGCAGACTTACATCACTGGTTAATGTAACAATGACCTTGACATTTATACATACTACTCACTGTAGTCGAACATCAATGGGATATATAATCCTGACCTTGCCCCTATACTGTTGTCTATTATCAATTGAGTATGTAACAATGACCTTGACACTTATACATACTACTCACTGTAGTCTAACATGAATGGGGTATATAATCCTGACCTTGACCCCTATACTGTTGTCTATTATCAATTGAGTATGTAACAATGACCTTGACACTTATACATACTACTCACTGTAGTCTAACATCAATGGGGTATATAATCCTGACCTTGACACCTATATACATACTACCCATTGTAGTCTTACATCAATTGGGTATGTAACAGTGACCTTGACCCCTATACTGTAGTCTAAAATCAATGGGGAATGTAACAGTTACCTTGACCTATATACATACTACTCACTGTAGTCTTAACATCAATGGGGGTATATAATCCTGACCTTGACCCCTATACTGTAGTCTAACATCAATGAGGAATGTAACAGTTACCTTGACCTATATACATATTACTCACTGTAGTCTTAACGTCAATGGGGGTATATAATCCTGACCTTGAACCCTATACTGTAGTCTAACATCAATAGTGTTAACATCAATAGTGTATATAATCCTGACCTTAACCCCTATACTGTAGTCTAACATCAATGGAGTATAATATAATGACCTTGACACCTTTATACATACTACTCATTGTAGTCTTACATCAATGAGGAATGTAACAGTGACCTTGACCCCATATACATATTACTCACTGTAGTCTTAACATCAATGAGGTGTATATAATCCTGACCTTGACCCCTACACTGTAGTCTAAAATCATTGGGGTATGTAACAGTGACCTTGACACCTTCATATATACTACTCATTGTAGTCTAACATCAATGAGTAATATGTAACATTGACCTTGACCCCTATACTATTGTCTAACATCAATAAGGAATGTATCATTGACCTTGACCCCTATACTGTTGTTTAACATCAATGAGTAATGTAACCTTGACCTTCACCCCTATACTGTAGTCTAACATTATTGGGGGTTGTTGGACCCTATTTGACACTTATGCTACAGTCCAATCTTCTGTTGTTGGCTGATGACTTGCCCTGTTCACTTCAGTGTTGTACTGTAATGCTAACACCTACCTATTCAGTAAAGGATACAAATCTATCGCTTGCACAGGAAGATAGGAGATTACCCTAAAGGCAACAATACTTAACTGTACAAACAACAAGCTGAGTGGTCAAACACACTTACATCCATAAATCAGGAGGTGAAACAAAATGAAATACATATATTTTTATAGGTCCTTTACATTTATAATTGATGAGGAAGTTACGTGTGGCTAGGTGATAAGGCCGACCTTGATCAGCCTCACACGCACAGCTCTTACATCACGCCTGTAATCATACAGTGTAAAATAGTTATTACCCTCAAAAGCAGTTGCCGTGGTGACGAAAGATATTGGATGTAGTCATCATAGAATAATCATCAATATGTGTGTTATTATCGTCCTAGCTGAGGAAACTGACATAATTGTTTCTCCTCAACCCAAATATGATGTAACTGCAGTAGTCTTCAATGATACAACAACCTATTCAGACTGTTGCCACAATTAGCCTTCTATATATTCATTGATTAATCTTTAGTTTATTTAATTCAATTCCACCTCATAAAATTTTATTATTTTTAATCCTGCATCCTCTCTATTAAATGAAACGGGGGCAGGATATAACTTTTTCCATTGTAAAAGCCTTACCCTTTGAAGCTTACATATTCATTCTTGTTGAGTACATACAGTCCGACTTCTTGGATTTGCAATGGGTGAATAATTTTATCCACATGACTAAACATTGTTTTCCTCAAAGGATCACACAAGTAGATTCACTATCAATGCTTTCCAGACGGACTCAATCAAATAATTTTAAATCATGTCTATGAGAGAAACATTAAGGTAAATAGCATGGACCTTAATTGACAGTAATAATCCCCAAGTGACCTTGACATTCAAACAATCTGTGATAGTAATAATCCCTCAGTGACCTTGACATTCAAACAATCCATGACAGTAATCATCTCCCAGTGACCTCAATTGACATTCACACAATCTATGAAAGTAATTATTTTCAAATGACCTTGACACTCAAACAATCTGTGACAGCAATAGTCCCCCATTGACCTTGACATTCAAACAATCTGTGACAGCAATAGTCCCCCATTGACTTTGACATTCAAACAATCTGTGACAGTAATAATCCCCCAGTGACCTTGACATTCAAACAATCAATAACAGTAATTGTTACTAGTTATCACTTGGTTTGATTTAAACTCAAATACTAATGATATCATAATTGACCTTGGCATTTTAAAATTTGACCTCTAAGGCAATATCATTAGCCTAATTACTGAATAAAGTCAAGTCTGAATTGATGATGTTTCCATGCATGGTAACTGGAAATGACAAAACAATACTACCCCTGGCTAAACTAAACATGTCATTCTCACTAAACAACATTTATAATTACAGGAGAGATTGTTTTCAGTGTCAGTTTGTAATTGTTGTTAAATTTGACATTTAGCTAATCATAATACTGTTCCAACAAAAACTGTTCAATCAAATTAAGTGATTCAGTTTTAGTAAGCCCTATTTTCTAACTGAATCATTAACTCTATATTTAAAATTAACTTGTTTCCTAAAGTGAACGTTTTAAATGTCACAGATAGTGTTTTTTGTACTGTTGATAAATGATTTAATAGCCAAGGCCATTGCTCTAATGACTCAGTATTTTCTGGATACAGGCTCACTACTCAAAACCTTGACAAGCTTAACAGCAAATATTAACAAACGAATAATCTGGTCTAGGACATGTTCAAAACTATTTATCTAAACAAATACAACTACATGTGTTGTGTATCTAAAACAAACTTGATAGGAAAACTACATGTGTTTTGTATCCAAAACAAGCTTTGATAGGAAAATTAAAGTGTCATCACTGTATATTGTAAGATAATTAGATAATATGAGTTTGAGAGTGCAGAACTCAATCCTGATAAGCTGACTAATCATGGAACACCTGAGTGAGACAGTCCATGTTAAAGCAATGTGTTTCCGTCTAAGGGTTTCTATATCATAAATGATAGTTGATTTGAGCTACAGATACACACACCACAGACAGTGGTCAGCTTCAGCTGGTATTGTCTGGATGTGTGAGGGTGAGGTACACCTACATAAAATTATGATGTATGTCAGGACAACCCAATACCAGCATCATTAGGACAGGGACATAACAATAACAACAATCATTGATGTTACGTAAATAGACCGTTTGTTTTATAAGTATAAAGCTTGAGTAACTCTCCTGAGGGAACAAGTTGTTGGTACATTTCTATTGTACGACATCACATCCTTATTCCAAACACAGGGAACAGACTTTTACAGTGATGCCAGAGGAGGGGGAGCTGCAGTACCTACCGTGTCCAGGATGTGGATTACCCCCGGAGATCGGAGGATTCCGGAGGCCGGCATAATTCCTGCGGGCGTTTCATACATTGTCACACGTGTGGGGAAGCCTGCACTACAAACCACGGAGCTCCTTCTTCAGCTTTCTGTACAGGAAGCCAGCCAAAGCTGGGGGGTTGTTCACTATGTAGTCCGTACCAATAGTCTATCTGTCACAGCGGGGCACTAAATGTGACCGCATTTTGGGGATAGTCCATTCCGTTCACGGTGTAAACTCTTCAGCTTAGGCTGTCTCAGACCTCATTTGAAGAGTATTCCATTCGCTACTACAGGGTAAAGTTGGCCTATGTTGGAAACAGTGGTTAAAATTGTGTGTGTTTCTCTACAGAATTGATTGAATAGTTAGCTACGGAGGCTGTAGGTCTTGTCTCACTCCCTGGGACTTTGTGTGCGGGAATGTGTCTGTTATTGAGCCTCTGACTCGATCCCCACTCCATGGGACTTTGTGTGTGGGAATGTGTCTGTTATGGAGCCTTGGATTGCTACAGCAACAGACTTAGTCACATGGTGTTTGTAAGGGATGTTCAAACTTACACTCCCTGTGATCTCTATAGAACAAGTGTGGTTCCCCTACTGTATCAGCTATACCACTATTAAAGCAACACATGAGGCTTCCCTGGTGTGGAAAGGATACCACTAATAGTGTAACACAAGCTATGTCCCCTTTGTATTGAATAATACTGTTAAAAATAACCCACATGTGGTTCCTCTTGGGTATCAGGTATACCATTAATAAGAATCCACATGTGGTTCCCCTCGTGTATCAGTTATATCATTGATAAGAACCCACACTTGGTTCCCTTTGTGTATCAGTTATATCATTAATAAGAACCCACATGTTGTTCCCCTTGTGTATCAGTTATACCATTGATAAGAACCCACATGTTGTTCCCCTTGTGTATCAGTTATACCATTAATAAGAACCACATGTGGTTCCTCTTGTGTATCAGTTATATCAATAATAAGAGCTCACACATGGTCCCCCTTTTGTATCAGTTAAACCATTAATAAAAACCCACATGTGGTTCCCCTTTTGTATCAGTTAAACCAATAATAAGAACCCACATGTGGTTCCCCTTTTGTATCAGCTATATCAATAATAAGAACCCACATGTGGTTCCCCTTTTGTATCAGCTATATAAATAATAAGAACCCACATGTGGTTCCTCTTGTGTATCAGTTATATCAATAATAAGGACCTACATGTGGTTCTTCTTGTTTATCCGGTATACCACTAATAAAAACCAACATGTGGTTCCCCTTTTGCAGCAGTTTTGCCAATGATTAGTACCCTGATATCATCAGTGTATTAACCTTTTTACGTCTGTATAATTAATTATTAGAGCTAACACTCCACACTGTTGAAATATTCATCCTGTAATGTAGACTCCAATGTTAGCATCCTAAAGATCAACTTCCACACCTACTCATCCAGTACCCTGGGGAAAGTGTGCTGTACAATCTATACCCCGTCAAATACAATTAACACACGCAGTCAAGTTTTTACTTTGAAATTAGAAATGAAATTGTAGTTTAATTATTTAAAGTGAACAAGATGGAGTACTAGAAAGTTTTATGTGTATAGTAACTTTATTTTGTTCTAAATTCACCACGCAGCAGATGGAAATGATGCCATTCTGAATTGGATTTCAGCCTCCTTACTGGTGTTGCAAGCAGCTGGACGATTATTTACCACTCTATTTAAAACCTTACAGTTTGGACACTGGAACACAAATAACCTGTACCTAATTAAACGTTTTAAACCCAATGAATCTGAAAATAAACTTTGTAGTACCTAAATACTTTTGATGGTGTTACATTTGTCATACATTAACTAGGTCTAATTACCATTCCCACATGAACAAACAACACTTAATGTTTCCTCTCCTAAAATTTTCACTTATCTTCTTTTGCCTTTAATTAGGAGGGATTAACTGGAGATAACAACCACTTCAATAGTTTATTGACTTAGATGTTTAAATACAAAGCCTCAGAGGACTGTCCATCCACCTGCACACAACAAGGAACTCCAGGGGCCATCTTGATTTAACCAACCTAGATACTTGAACAAACAGGCCCAGAGGGCATGCATTACCCTCCTGGTAATAGGATTGGCCATTTGGTATCGTAATTTTAAACAAGAAGCCCATGGGGCCTGTAACAATGACCTAGATTTGTAAACAAGATGTTCAGTGGGCTTCACCAACATATATTTACATTCTGATTGTTCCTTCTCTACATAAACATATCAACTGAAAACAACAAACACTATGCAATGAATACATCATGAATACAGTATGAATACATCCATTCACGTGAATTACTTATGACATAATATATTGATCTTGCTGCTGCGCTTCGGATAACATGAAGAACATCCCAGCGTCAAATGCTCAAATGATTACGGTTATTTATTGGCGCCAATTTGATTCAAATCAGGGCTGTTCCGTCAATGTCGTTTAAAGGACGACACAAAATCATATGCAGTTAGTTACAAAAAATATCAAGAAATATTAAATGAAATTTAAAAACTGTTCTATAGTTAAGATGTAAATATATGAATTGAACAGCGGTTTTTTAATTTTACATGCCGATATGTCTTGATCTGTCAAATCAAATATGGTCACTTACCAGCCATTTTTGTTTTTTCTGATCATTCTTAAAATCAAAAGGGAACAATAAAGCACCAACGGGAACCTGCATCATATGAAATTTGAGACAGATCCTTTAGCACTTAAATAGCAGTAACAGATTTTTATTGCCAAAATCACAGATGCATGGCCACCTGTATTAGCCATTCTGTTCTTCCAGTCAGGCCCAAAATCAAAAGGGAACAACGAAATATCAAACAAGAAATTTTAGATAGACCCATGATTCAGCACTTTTCAATAATTACCTGAGAACATACAAGGAACCAAGGACTCAAGGCAATTAATCTAAAACGCCCACTATCTGATGTGGTGGGCTAAACATAGGACATACTTTTCAGTAAAAAGGCATAACTCTAAGACTATTCAACAAAGTTTGATGACACAGTATATTTTTTGACCAAACACTAAAGCAAACTGAAAAGTATATGATATCTTAAACAGATATAGGACTTTCAATGTAATGCTAAATGTAGTGTATAAGCTACACTCCATATAAAACTAAATCTTGTTTATATCTGACCAATATAGGGAATAACAGAATGGGAAAGAAGCTGCTTACAAACCTGATAAGATAAACCTGACACTAAAGACATAAATTTAAAAGGGACAACATTTACTCCAAAGACAGTTAAAAGGGACATAACTCTAATACAATATTTACTCCAAAGACAGTTAAAAGGGACATAACTCTAATACAACATTTACTCCAAAGACAATGTTCTGTAAAAGATGTGCATTGATTAGGTTGTCTTATAAGCATGAGCTGTAGGGAATTTCCCTTTAGCTCAGTCGGTAGAGCATCGGGCTGGAGAGCCAAGGGTCACGGGTTCGAGCCCCAGCGACGACATTATTTTTATCGCTTTTCCTCATCCTATTACAGTACAATAGAGAAGCAGTATGTATAAGAGAAATGTCAGAGTCTCATTGTTATTAAAAGCTGATTCCAATATAAGTATATAAAAGGCATCAACTATACATATAGTTTAAAAGGTGATTCCAATATAAGTATATAAAAGGCATCAACTACATATAGTCAAGATTTGTTATACTTGAGGGTAACAAAGGTTCCCTTCAGTACTTCAATAAGATAGTCTAGACAGGTTTAATGTGAAAAGTGGCATAACTCTCTTAGAAATTAAGACGCAATTTAAAGGGTACAGGTACAGCATCACATAATCATTACAGCAAGACGGACAGAAAATGCCCTCAGCACTTTATGAGACATCTACAAGACATAAACATTCAGACTGATGTGGTGAATGGTCTGACAGCTAAAACAGTTGATTGTTTCGGAAGAGTCTTGTCAGTTTCATCTAAGACTAAGTTCCAGGGGAACAACAAAAAGGCTTTATTTCTAAGATATAATGTCCCTGTATATTGTTTTCTAAGTGAAACACTACTGTTATTTTGTAAGTGCACAGTGTCCTTATTAGGTAAAAAATGGTAACACTTTTTCACTCAGCCTTAAGATAAGCCCTATAATTAAAAATGCACAATTAGCAGAATCAATATCATTTAAGTCACTTGTGGTATTTGATGGAATTGCAAAGAAGGCAATTGAAACAGTTATAATGCAGTGTGCAATAATATTTGCCCATCACTTGACAGATCTCATATACTAGGGGTGAAATTCTTCTAATGAATTATTAATTTTTAATATATGAAAATAAACAAATGTTACAAGAAGAAACTACATTAATTTTGTATTGTATCGACTTGCATTTGGTGAAAGAATTTCAATGCCATAAAGTCAATAATTTTGTACTGACAAAATTTTTACAATAATACATGTGTGGTGTTGGTGATAGGTTATAAATTAACACATATTCAACAACCTTGGATTACTCAAATACCATGCATTCCTCGAATTATTGATCAGGTCCCCATGAGTTTGAGTGAGTGGGGTTTTACTGTATTTCCAACTAAAACTTCTGACATGTTATAATCTTAACACTCTGTGAAGTTTGATTGAAGTGCACTAAAGGCATGCAAGACACTTGTACAGTGCAATTGTTAAACTCTGTTTCAGCTTCTAATTACAACTGAGTGAGTAATAAAATAATGTTGTTATAAGTTTAAATTCCTTAAGTGTTTCTGTATGTGAAGGGAGATAACTGTCATTATGAGACATTTACCCTATTATCAAGGAAGACATCTTAAAGGCCCAATATATTATGTAACTTCAGGAAATTTTCCGCAATTATGAAAAATTCTGAAAAAAATCCAGTTGTTAACCATGCAAAAATAAGCCTAAAACAAAGTTAACCTGAGCGGTTACTAACAAGAAACTCTCCACAGAAAAATCCAAAGAATTGAAAATAATTCAGGTGGGGCCCACTTCAACAACAAGCCGAAGTTAGAAGACAGTTCAAAATGGACGTGTGTTTACAAATACTGAGTTTCAACTCCTGCTTACCAGTAACCGCGTAAGAATTCATCTTGTATATTGCCGATATAACTTAATCTTAACTAAATCTATAAATGTAAAAAGTTATAAGGCTTCATTTTCGCTTCAAGTTTTGCCGAAAGTTACATATATTGGGCCTTTAAACTATTAAATCATTCACCCCTAAAGACACATTTGAACTCTTCCGATTCAAAGGTTGGAATAATTCACTAGAACCTTCAGGTGTGAATGAGTTAAACCCACATATATTTCTGACTACTTATCAATCACATTTAGGTACTAGTGTAAATCATAACCAAATATAAACAGAATCTGATCATTAAGTCTATCAGCAGAATCTATTACCATGGTAACTAATCAGAACATGATATGCTAAAACAATAAATCTTTTTCATGAACTGTGAACTTAGCCTTAAATCTTTGTGTTTTACAATATTCCCAAATTTCATTAAAAGCAAATTATAGTAATTAAGCAAGTTATATCTTGCAGAAACAAAAGTTTGGATGAACAGGTGCCCCCCCCCCCCCCCCCCAACCATTGCCTTATAATGTTATTATTCTATTATCATTAAGGGTGAATTCATATTGTAAATGGATGGTCTTGTGACTGATGTACTGTACATGCATGTACCTAATATATAAACCATAGTTTGGTATATTAGCTTAACTTGGTCCTTTAAATATGACTTTTTTAGCTTGAGATATATTATACTTTTATGAATTTATCAATACAGTCAAGGACATTCAATATGAAGACTATTTAACACTTTGATAATAAAGAAGACTGTCCCATAACATTAAACTGGGGATCTGCCCCTAAGTTTTATGAAGAATTTCTCTACTAGCTTACCTCCCCTCCCCCTCCCCAGGTTTAAAACTTAAAAATCATGCAGACATCCAAGTGATCAAAATTGTTGAACTGTTTTCTTTACCTAAATGATTCAATATCGGTATACTATTCTAGAGACAAGGGCCAGTCTACCTTGACATATGTTCACCCCTCACTAAACCATACAGGCTAAACATGTATTGACTACCCCATAAATGTTCACCCCTCACTAAACCATACAGGCTATACATGTATAGACTACACCATAAATGTTCACCCCTCACTAAACCATACAGGCTATACATGTATAGACTACACCATAAATGTTCAGCCCTCACTAAACCATACAAGCTAAACATGTATAGACTACCCCATAAATGTTCACACATCACTAAACCATACAGGCTAAACATGTATAGACTACCCCATAAATGTTCACCCCTCACTAAACCATACAGGCTAAACATGTATAGACTACCCCATAAATGTTCACCTCTCACTAAACCATACAGGCTAAACATGTATAGACTTCCCCATAAATGTTCACACCTCACTAAACCATACAAGCTAAACATGTATAGACTACCCCATAAATGTTCACCCCTCACTAAACCATACAGGCTAAACATGTATAGACTACCCCATAAATGTTCACCTCTCACTAAACCATACAGGCTAAACATGTATAGACTACACCATAAATGTTCACCCCTCACTAAACCATACAGGCTAAACATGTATAGACTACCCCCTAAATGTTCACCCCTCACTAAACCATACAGGCTAAACATGTATAGACTACCCCATAAATGTTCACACCTCACTAAACCATACAGGCTAAACATGTATAGACTACCCCATAAATGTTCACCCCTCACTAAACCATACAGGCTAAACATGTATAGACTACCCCATAAATGTTCACCCCTCACTAAACCATACAGGCTAAACATGTATAGACTACCCCATAAATGTTCACCCCTCACTAAACCATACAAGCTAAACATGTATAGACTACCCCATAAATGTTCACCCCTCACTAAACCATACAGGCTAAACATGTATAGACTACCCCATAAATGTTCATCCCTCACTAAACCATACAGGCTAAACATGTATAGACTACCCCATAAATGTTCATCCCTCACTAAACCATACAGGCTAAACATGTATAGACTACCCCATAAATGTTCACCCCTCACTAAACCATACAGGCTAAACATGTATAGACTACCCCATAAATGTTCACCTCTCACTAAACCATACAGGCTAAACATGTATAGACTACCCTATAAATGTTCATCCCTCACTAAACCATACAGGCTAAACATGTATAGACTACCCCATAAATGTTCACCCCTCACTAAACCATACAGGCTAAACATGTATAGACTACCCCATAAATGTTCACCTCTCACTAAACCATACAGGCTAAACATGTATAGACTACCCCATAAATGTTCACACCTCACTAAACCATACAGGCTAAACATGTATAGACTTCTCCATAAATGTTCACCCCTCACTAAACCATACAAGCTAAACATGTATAGACTACCCCATAAATGTTCACCTCTCACTAAACCATACAGGCTAAACATGTATAGACTACCCCATAAATGTTCACCCCTCACTAAACCATACAAGCTAAACATGTATAGACTACCCCATAAATGTTCACCCCTCACTAAATACAGGCTAAACATGTATAGACTATCCCATAAATGTTCACCCCTCACTAAACCATACAGGCTAAACATGTATAGACTACCCCATAAATGTTCACCCCTCACTAAACCATACAAGCTAAACATGTATAGACTTCTCCATAAATGTTCACCCCTCACTAAACCATACAGGCTAAACATGTATAGACTACCCCATAAATGTTCACCCCTCAATAACCATACAGGCTAAACATGTATAGACTATCCCATAAATGTTCACCCCTCACTAAACCATACAGGCTAAACATGTATAGACTACCCCATAAATGTTCACCCCTCACTAAACCATACAAGCTAAACATGTATAGACTATCCCATAAATGTTCACCCCTCAATAACCAAACAGGCTAAACATGTATAGACTTCTCCATAAATGTTCACCCCTCACTAAACCATACAGGCTAAACATGTATAGACTACCCCCTAAATGTTCACACCTCACTAAACCATCCAAGCAAAACATGTATAGACTTCTCCATAAATGTTCACCCCTCACTAAACCATACAGGCTAAACATGTATAGACTACCCCATAAATGTTCACCCCTCACTAAACCATACAGGCTAAACATGTATAGACTACTCCATAAATGTTCACACCTCACTAAACCATACAGGCTAAACATGTATAGACTACCCCATAAATGTTCACCCCTCACTAAACCATACAGGCTAAACATGTATAGACTTCTCCATAAATGTTCACACCTCACTAAACCATACAGGCTAAACATGTATAGACTTCTCCATAAATGTTCACCCCTCACTAAATCATACAAGCTAAACATGTATAGACTACCCTATAAATGTTCACCCCTCACTAAATCATACAAGCTAAACATGTATAGACTAACCCATAAATGTTCACCCCTCACTAAACCATACAGGCTAAACATGTATAGACTACCCCATAAATGTTCACCCCTCACTAAACCATACAGGCTAAACATGTATAGACTACTCCATAAATGTTCACCCCTCACTAAACCATACAGGCTAAACATGTATAGACTACCCCATAAATGTTCACCCCTCACTAAACCATACAGGCTAAACATGTATAGACTACCCCATAAATGTTCACACCTCACTAAATCATACAAGCTAAACATGTATAGACTACCCTATAAATGTTCACACCTCACTAAACCATCCAAGCAAAACATGTATAGACTTCTCCATAAATGTTCACCTCTCACTAAACCATACAGGCTAAACATGTATAGACTACCCCATAAATGTTCACACCTCACTAAACCATACAGGCTAAACATGTATAGACTACCCCATAAATGTTCACCCCTCACTAAACCATACAGGCTAAACATGTATAGACTACTCCATAAATGTTCACACCTCACTAAACCATACAGGCTAAACATGTATAGACTACCCCATAAATGTTCACCCCTCACTAAACCATACAGGCTAAACATGTATAGACTACCCCATAAATGTTCACACCTCACTAAACCATACAGTCTTAACATGTATAGACTTCTCCATAAATGTTCACCCCTCACTAAATCATACAAGCTAAACATGTATAGACTACCCTATAAATGTTCACCCCTCACTAAACCATACAGGCTAAACATGTATAGACTACCCCATAAATGTTCACCCCTCACTAAACCATACAAGCTAAACATGTATAGACTACCCCATAAATGTTCACCTCTCACTAAACCATACAGGCTAAACATGTATAGACTACCCCATAAATGTTCACCCCTCACTAAATCATACAAGCTAAACATGTATAGACTACCCCATAAATGTTCACCCCTCACTAAATCATACAAGCTAAACATGTATAGACTTCTCCATAAATGTTCACACCTCACTAAACCATACAGGCTAAACATGTATAGACTTCTCCATAAATGTTCACCCCTCACTAAATCATACAAGCTAAACATGTATAGACTACCCTATAAATGTTCACCCCTCACTAAACCATACAGGCTAAACATGTATAGACTACCCCATAAATGTTCACCCCTCACTAAACCATACAAGCTAAACATGTATAGACTACCCCATAAATGTTCACCCCTCACTAAACCATACAAGCTAAACATGTATAGACTACCCCATAAATGTTCACCCCTCACTAAACCATACAAGCTAAACATGTATAGACTACCCCATAAATGTTCACCTCTCACTAAACCATACAGGCTAAACATGTATAGACTACCCCATAAATGTTCATCCCTCACTAAACCATACAGGCTAAACATGTATAGATTACCCTATAAATGTTCACCTCTCACTAAACCATACAGGCTAAACATGTATAGACTTCTCCATAAATGTTCATCCCTCACTAAACCATACAGGCTAAACATGTATAGACTACCCCCTAAATGTTCACCCCTCACTAAACCATACAAGCTAAACATGTATAGACTAACCCATAAATGTTCACCCCTCACTAAACCATACAGGCTAAACATGTATAGACTAACCCATAAATGTTCACCCCTCACTAAACCATACAGGCTAAACATGTATAGACTACCCCATAAATGTTCACCCCTCACTAAATCATACAAGCTAAACATGTATAGACTACCCCATAAATGTTCACCCCTCACTAAATCATACAAGCTAAACATGTATAGACTAACCCATAAATGTTCACCCCTCACTAAACCATACAGGCTAAACATGTATAGACTACCCCATAAATGTTCACCCCTCACTAAACCATACAGGCTAAACATGTATAGACTACCCCATAAATGTTCACCTCTCACTAAACCATACAGGCTAAACATGTATAGACTACCCTATAAATGTTCACCCCTCACTAAACCATACAGGCTAAACATGTATAGACTACCCCATAAATGTTCAAACCTCACTAAACCATACAAGCTAAACATGTATAGACTTCTCCATAAATGTTCACCCCTCACTAAACCATACAAGCTAAACATGTATAGACTTCTCCATAAATGTTCACCCCTCACTAAACCATACAAGCTAAACATGTATAGACTTCCCCATAAATGTTCACCCCTCACTAAACCATACAGGCTAAACATGTATAGACTTCTCCATAAATGTTCACCCCTCACTAAACCATACAGGCTAAACATGTATAGACTACCCCATAAATGTTCACACCTCACTAAACCATACAGCCTAAACATGTATAGACTACCCCATAAATGTTCACACCTCACTAAACCATACAGGCTAAACATGTATAGACTACCCCATAAATGTTCACCCCTCACTAAACCATACAGGCTAAACATGTATAGACTACCCTATAAATGTTCACCCCTCACTAAACCATACAGGCTAAACATGTATAGACTTCTCCATAAATGTTCACCCCTCACTAAACCATACAGGCTAAACATGTATAGACTACACCATAAATGTTCACCTCTCACTAAACCATACAGGCTAAACATGTATAGACTTCTCCATAAATGTTCACCCCTCACTAAACCATACAGGCTAAACATGTATAGACTACCCTATAAATGTTCACCCCTCACTAAACCATACAGGCTAAACATGTATAGACTACACCATAAATGTTCACCTCTCACTAAACCATACAGGCTAAACATGTATAGACTACCCCATAAATGTTCACCCCTCACTAAACCATACAGGCTAAACATGTATAGACTACCCTATAAATGTTCACCCCTCACTAAACCATACAGGCTAAACATGTATAGACTACACCATAAATGTTCACCTCTCACTAAACCATACAGGCTAAACATGTATAGACTTCTCCATAAATGTTCACCCCTCACTAAACCATACAGGCTAAACATGTATAGACTATCCCATAAATGTTCACCCCTCACTAAACCATACAGGCTAAACATGTATAGACTACCCCATAAATGTTCACCCCTCACTAAACCATACAGGCTAAACATGTATAGACTTCTCCATAAATGTTCACACCTCACTAAACCATACAGGCTAAACATGTATAGACTTCCCCATAAATGTTCACCCCTCACTAAACCATACAGGCTAAACATGTATAGACTACCCTATAAATGTTCACCCCTCACTAAACCATACAAGCTAAACATGTATAGACTACCCCATAAATGTTCACCCCTCACTAAACCATACAGGCTAAACATGTATAGACTACCCCATAAATGTTCACCCCTCACTAAACCATACAGGCTAAACATGTATAGACTACCCCATAAATGTTCACCTCTCACTAAACCATACAGGCTAAACATGTATTGACTACCCCGTAAATGCTGAAATTGAACATTTCCCTGTCTTATTACTGACCATGTAACTCCACATCTGATATTGATTCCAGCTATATAGCTATAAATACATGTTATACTGAAAGTCCACATGGAACCAAACCTACTGTTCCAGTGACTGATGACACTCTGAAGAGATGGACATCAGATCGGGGACGGTAATTCAACAGCTATCAGGCTCCAGTCTGTCTGTCTCTAACTTAATGAGGCAGAAATAATTCTGTCCAAGACAGACTAACACAGACCACCAACATTTCCCCCAGTAAGGCTAGGGAGGTGACAACGGGGTGGGCAATATAGGGAGGTGACAACGGGGTGGGCAATATAGTGATCAATAGTATTTCACTAGATAGAGGAGGGAGGGAGGCTACACAAATAAAGTAGCATGTAAAGTATAGTTTAACTTGAATGTCTTAACCGGCCTTGGTCTAATTTGAAACACTGTTTATTCTGGCCTTTCTGTTTGGTCTCAAAATTTGCCTCTTCACTTTCCTTCCTCTACAAACTGGATACCTGTGTAGACCAGTCAAAACTCTTGGTCCTGAAGACGTCTGGTCTAGACAGGGTATACAGTAAGGGTCGCCATACCTCTGTCTTAATATTTGAAAGGCGCCACTCAAAGGGGCCAACAGAACTCGGCTAATTGATCTTCTTGAAGCTGTTCGCATGATTTAATATCATTGGTGGCTCATATAGGACCTTAGCAACCAGAAAATATCTTTCTCAACTGCCTTGGGAGCATACAACCGGTGCTGCCATTTCCAGCTCACAGGATGCATTCTACAATTTCTAGTCCTTGCTGCCCAAACCTCATTTACAGCTGAGTAGACTGGAACAAGCGGAGTAAAGTATCTGTCACAAAGGTATAACATACCAGTAGTGCTATGCCTTGAGTTGAACAGCCAACCTTCGGTCGTGAGCCTTGCGTGCTGCTTGCACTAGAATACCAATTGCCTCCAACATATAGTACTACACTTCCCAAATTAGGATATAGACAGGCTGCTATGACAGGGGCAACAAGGCTATCTGTGTTTTGTTGTTGGAGATATCAGTATCATTGTCTGTGAATGGACAGATAGGCAGACAGCTGTTTGTTGTTGAGATAGTAGTTACTGTTGTCTGTGGACAGACAGACAGCCGTTTGTTGAGATAGTAGTTACTGTTGTCTGTAGACAGACAGACTACCGTTTGTTGTTGAGATAGTAGTTACCGTTGTCTGTGGACAGACAGACAGTGGGTTGTTGTTGGAGATATCAGTATCGTTGTCTGTGCATGGACAGACAGACAGACAGCCGTTTGTTGTGGGCAATATTAGTTACCGGTTTCTGTGGACAGACAGACAGCCGGTTGTTGTTGGAGATATCAGTATCGTTGTCTGTGCATGGACAGACAGACAAACAGGGGGTTATTACCGGAGATGTCAGTTATCAAAGTCTGTGGACAGACAGACAGACTAAGTGCGGGTTGGTGTTTGAGATATCAGTTATCATTCACATTAAGATGGCAGATCAGTGCTGAACAGTCTTTGAAACATATTTGGATTTATTTGATACCTTTATTTGGGTGACTTTAGAAGATTGTTTTAAAACGACTATGAAATGATAATTCTTCCAAATAGAACCACTTTAGCATTGGTAGATAAATGTGTATTGAGTGTCGTCCTGGGAATACTTCTGGTTAGGTTTCCTCTTCATCAAACTTCTCACTGAGGCCAGACACTTAAGGTATCAGGTGTATTGATCTATCAGGTTCTGTACAGAGGTCAGCACCAGTACAAACCAATGTGGTGACCAAAACATATATAACTTGAAACATGTAGAAATGTGTGGAAGGAACAGGATCAGATGGCCATCTGTCTCTGTAGACATAGAGAGACAATACATAGTGATGTATATATTCATGTATAATATAGCTGTACCTTTTTCTGCTTTGCCTTCTATATAAGGAACACAAAAAATGTTTTTAATATCTCATATTGATGTACCATATTTCTATGTAGAATAGCACTAAAGTACAGTATTATAACTGAGTAAGGTGTTATTACATTGGGTCTTTGGTAAACACTGTTATACAGTTATACTCCTGGGACAGACATTCTATATTTCCAAACAGCAGTTTTTGTACGTCAAAATAGTTTTACAAATGTTTCTTAGTTCATATTTAAACATTTATATATTTACACCTCTCCCTTCTTGTGCTTAGTAAACTGTGACTGCGAATATATTACCGTATACGCAGTGAAAAAAGGCTCGGCGGATTGATATTTGTTCAATTATGGCGTCGTTCACGCTTCAGAAAATAAGTATTCGCTGTCGGCCATTGTTTGTTTCCTACAAGATTTTGAAACATGGAACATATATGGAATCAATTTCTTGTGATTAAACAATAAATAGTTTCCAGCAAACTTTTGATTCAAAATGATGCGCATTCGAAATTATTTGACGGTAACGCAAACATGGCAAACGCGCACCATAGAATATGTTCGTTGCCAACTGCGGGCATACTACCGTATACGCAGTCAAAATGAGGTACAATCCTTATATACACTATCATTTTTGTGTAAACACAGTAGCCTCCCCTTGCACTTACATTGGCTATATAGCTGTAGTACATCTGGCCCCGAGATCAAGAAAAAACCTTTGACGTAAGTTTGTGCTTAGCAAATCATGCATGACGTTACCTTTTGTGATGTTTATAATGGTGATTGGCTAATTCAAAACTTAAGACAAATAGACTTACAATTTGTTCATGATCCTGGGGCCTGGACAAAAGTCCATATCACCTACATGATATAGCTTCAGTTGATGAAACAGTAAATTATTTTTTTGAATGGTTTACTCATGCTATATTATAAAAAGGGACAAAATTTAAATTGTCACAATTACATTTTTTGTCAGTGATATATTGGTTTAATTAACACATGACGAGTACAGCTCTCCTCAGATGGTTCTGATTATACCCAGTCAAAAGTTACAAAGGACACAAGCTTTAGCGAGAGTCTTTTGTAACTTTTGAAAATCATATATAACATCATCGTAGATTAAAATAACTTGCACATAAAGAAACATACCATAGTTAATCGCCACTGGGAATGTAAATACAATACATCTGGTACTACTGAAATTTACATGTACCTGTAACAATTAAAACTACAGAGGAAAAGTCCTCACAGAAAATAAAACCTTTGTTGGTTGTAGAATTTGTATTATAACAGTTCCTGAGGTTTATATAATATCAGAGACAGCTCCTGGGGTTTATATAATATCAGAGATAGTTTCTGAGGTTTATATAATATCAGAGACAGTTCCTTAGGTTTATATAATATCAGAGACAGCTCCTGAGGTTTATATAATATCAGAGACAGTTCCTGAGGTTTATATAGTATCAGAGACAGTTTCTGAGGTTTATATAATATCAGAGACAGCTCCTGAGGTTTATATAATATCAGAGACAGCTCCTGAGGTTTATATAATATCAGAGAAAGCACCTGAGGTTTATATAATATCAGAGACAGTTTCTTGGGTTAATGTTTAACACAGGTATACTCATGTTATTTACTTTCTACCGATACACACAGTTGTGAGTCTTCCTGTCTGTACTTACTCTTCTTTAAGATTTTGAAATAATACACTTTGCCAATGCCTTTTTTACCAATTAAGATTCGCAGTAACTTTGCTTTAAAAAAATGTCTTTCTGGTCGAAAATTACCTGGATTATCCAGGGTAGATATAATTTACCTCAGACATACATGTAGGTTGGGTTTATTATAGTATTAGAGCTTGGCTGTACTGCCGATATTGTTTTGTTTTATTTTTCCAGATATGAAAACATTTGGAGCAACACCACAGGAGTTATGCCCCTTCCTACACAAACGGCGCGCTACATTGAGTTCTGGAGAGAGTGTCAGTATTAGGCAACAAATGGAGTAATATATCTGTACTTCTATTGTGTACTACACAGAGTTGGAACATTCCATTGTCCAGCGAGTTCTGTAGGAATCACAGCTCAGGATGATGTGTTATTGATCTCCTAATATACCTTGAGGAAAGATAACACTAGCTAGGGAGGAAAGGGTACCACACCATCTGAATCCTCTGCTGGGAAATAAACCCAGAGTCTGGCAAAATAATCCAGCAATGGTAAACAGCGGCATTCACAGTCTTTGGTGTGCAGTATTGTGTTGATAGAGAGGGCGGGGATATTATCAGGAAGTATAACAATATCACAATGTAGTAAATATTGTATCATCTCTGTCAACGGAATTTAAATTAAGAAATCCTAAAGCATAAGTAATTCAACAAATGACCAAATGGGCCTGCATCGCTCATCTGGTATCAATCTCTTGTTTATAACCCTAAAATTGCCTAACATCTATTATTTTTACATCCAGAAGAACATGTTAAGATTTTAATATGTAATACCCCTGTGACCTTGAAATAAAGACAAGGTCATTTTATTTGTTTGGCTTCTTTCAATGAAACTACCAGCCAAATATCATGCTTCTAGGGCTTTTGGCATTTCAGATGTTGTTTAAATGTTTTAACAGATTTGACTTGAAGGGTTAGGTCAAAGTCATGACTTTTCACAAACTTTGTCATGTTTCAACCAAGGAATCTTTCAGCCATATCTCATTCTTCTAGGCATTTTGGTTAATCAAAAGAAGTTGTTTATATATTTTAACAGAATTGACCCCTATGACCTTGAATAAAGGTCAAGGTCATTTATTTTTGCAAACTTTGTGGGGCTTCATCCAAGGAACCTTTCAGCCATATATATCATGCTTCTTGGCCTTTTGCTAATCAGAAGAATCATTTAAAGGTTTTAACAGATTTGATCCCTGTAACCTTGAATGTGGGCCAACCTACATTGTATTTCTTAAGAGCAGATCATGATTGTAAGTGCATGAACTCTTGAACCATACCAAAATTCTTTATTTCAACAAACTATAATCAAGAATTTTTTTTTTGTTCAAGAGTTCATGCAAATACAAGAGAGACAACTCAAACTGGCAGTCTCACTGTAAATATTTTTACTGTGCGCTGCATCTGGTTTTATTATCAATACAAATGATAGACTATTGATGTCCATATTACTACAAAATCATCTGTTTAAAGGGAACAAAACACCGCCGGAAAACAAAAAGAAAAGCACTTAATTCTAGCATGACACGAATGTGTAGCAGGTAGATAGGGAGTCACCGACTTCAATATCTGTTGTAGTCATCACGGTAGCTAGTGTTACAGCCAGACCTCTACTGCTTTGATTACCGATGTGTACAGAATTCTTATTTCTGGTCCAACAATGATACGTTTATCCGCTGTTATCATCTTTTGTTGGTAAAGTACGACAGACGAAGGCTAACAATAGCAATATAGATTGGTATTGATGGCTGCCAATCACAGGCACAGACTGGGAAACAATACACAGTATATAATTACGTCATGGTCTGTCCCAACTTGATTGTGAAACAATACACAGTTATGTATCTATTACATCATGGTCTGTCCCATAACTAGTACATGTCAAGTCATCCTGATCATTTGTTTTCAGATATAACATTAAGGTTGACCGAATTTTTGTCAAAAATGATTTTTGGGCATGAAATGTAAATTGCTTCGGAATACAGTTCAAACAAATCATTATAAATGTTCTAGTTAGTAATGACATGATTTGTTAAAAACTATCAAGTACAAAACATTATTACGGGGGATACTTGTCTCATGTTTTGGATCTTTGAAAAATTTTGAGGAAATGGTATTACTATAGTCTTTGATCCAAACTTTCAAATACAATTAAGGTACCATTCTTGGGGTCATGTTACCTTATAAAGAAGACTTGACTTACCGTGATGTGTTACCTTATAAAGAAGACTTGACTTACCGTGATGTGTTACCTTATAAAGAAGACTTAATTGACTTACCGTGATGTGAGGCTTGGAGATGATCTGACTAAGCTCTTTACTAAGACTTGCATATTGTTCAGGACACTGTGCTAGCACTGCAGTTACCTGTAAACATACATCATACATCACTGACTAGTAATACATTGTCATGGCTACTGTATATGTAAGCTCTGATTGGCTGACTCAACTTTACCGTGGCTACTGTATATGTAAGCTTTGATTGGCTGACTTAACTTTACCATGACTACTGTATATGTAAGCTTTGATTGGCTGATTAAACTTCAACATGACTTCTATTATGCCGTATTTGATTGCCTGACTTAACCTCACAATGTCTACTGTTATGCCTTCTTTGATTGACTGATAAGACTTCACCATGACTACTGTAATACCTTCTTTGATTGGCTGACTTAACGTTACTATGGCTACTGTATATGTCAGCTTTGATTGGCTGATTAAACTTTAAAATGGCAACTATTATGCCATATTTGATTGGCTGATAAGACTTCACCATAATTATGCCTTCTTTGATTGGCTGACTTAACTTTACTATGACTACTATTATGCCTTATTTGATTGGCTAATAAGACTTTACTCAGACTACTGTTATACCTTCTTTGATTGGCTGACTTAACTTTACCATGATAACTGTTATGCCTTCTTTGATTGGCTGATAAGACTTCACCATGACTACTGTTATGCCTTCTTTGATTGGCTGGCTTAACTTTACCATGACTACTGTTATGCCTTCCTTGATTGGTTGTTAAGACTTCAACATGACTAATGCATAAGTTTTGATTGGCTGATAAGATTTATCGTGACTACATATAGATTCTGATTGGCTGATGACTACACTATATACAAGCCTTGATTGGCTGACAAGATATCCCCTTAATCAGATATTAATAATACTTGTGATCAGTTGATTGACCACTATTAGTTTTGCCACATAGTTAAGTTTCCAACCCTTTAGAACAACAATGTTAATCTCAGATTAATATAGCATTACAGTAAACATGTAGGAGATATTGTCTCTAAACATCTGGAAAGTTAGATTTTCAGATTGTACAATCCTGCCATAATGACATTCCCCTTAACTGGAAAATCTGCATTAATCAATGCTCATTATGACAATTAACATGTACTATTGTACTACAATCCATGATGTTTACAAACTATACTCATAACCACACGACTGATGGATGTTTGTTAGAGACTTACCTCTTTGGTTTTGTGTACAGGGACTGAGGGCGGGGGACACAGGACTGATGGATGTTTGTTAGAGACTTACCTCTTTGGTTTTGTCTACAGCGTTTGAGGGCGGGGGACACAGGACTGATGGATGTTTGTTAGAGACTTACCTCTTTTGTTTTGTCTACAGAGTCTAGGGGGTGGGGGGGGGGGCAACAGGACTGATGGATGTTTGTTAGAGACTTACCTCTTTTGTTTTGTCTACAGCGTCTGAGGGCAGGGGACACAGGACTGATGGATGTTTGTTAGAAACTTACCTCTTTTGTTTTGTCTACAGCGTCTGAGGGCGGGGGGCGCACAGGACTGATTGTTTGTGTGTTTATCTTGTCATACAACTGTGGATAGAAGAAAGAATAATTAAATATTGTGTGAAAATCAAGCTTTTTTGGGAACTATACACTTATTAAGTTTATGCATGAACTGTTAAAGAACCAGGCATGTTTCTAAGTCAGACAGTTGATAGATAATACACTTTCTAAAAATAAAATGTAAAATCTTGTGTAGAATATTGAAGATCAGGCTGTATATTGTACTATTAAGTTTGGCTGATAAATGCTGACAACATTATCAGGCCAGGCTAAATGTTACTCAGTAGCTCACATGTTGATGAGAACCACCCAGAAGCTGGCATCCCTAAATTCTCTGTGATAAGCTGCTGCTGACAAATTTTTACTAAGAGTAACTGTTATCTTGGTTTTAATTCTAAACCAGAAATTTATCAACCGAAATATTTTCGATGCCTTTTTTCAACTTTTTACTTTATGTCAAAATTTCAGGTACAGACCACATGTGATGCATAAGATGGGCAGAAACATATTGACACCACACAAGGGCAGATAACCCAAAACAAATTGGCACCACACAAGGGCAGGTAACCCAAAACATAATTGACACCACACAAGGGCAGATAACCCAAAACAAATTGGCACCACACAAGGGCAGGTAACCCAAAACATAATTGGCACCACACAAGGGCAGGTAACCCAAAACATATTGACACCACACAAGGGCAGGTAACCCAAAACATAATTGACACCACACAAGGGCAGGTAACCCAAAACAAATTGGCACCACACAAGGGCAGGTAACCCAAAACATAATTGGCACCACACAAGGGCAGGTAACCCAAAACAAATTGGCACCACACAAGGGCAGGTAACCCAAAACATATTGACACCACACAAGGGCAGGTAACCCAAAACATATTGGCACCGCACAAGGGCAGATAACCCAAAACAGATTGATACCACACAGGGGCAGATTACCCAAAACATATTGACACCACACAAGGGCAGATAACCCAAAACAGATTGACACCACACAAGGGCAGATATTCCAAAACATATTGATACCACACCAGGGCAGATAATCTGAGATATATTGACACCACACAACGGCAGATATCCCAAAACATATTGGCACCACACAAGGGCAGATAACCCAAAACATATTGACACCACACAAGGGCAGATAACCCAAAATATATTGACACTACACAAGGGCAGATATCCCAAAACATATTGACACCACCCAAGGGCAGATAACCCAAAATATATTGACATCACACAAGGACAGAAAACCTAAAACATATTGACACCAAACAAGGGCAAATATCCCAAAACATATTGGCACCACACAAGGGCAGATTACCCAAAACATATTGACACCACATAAGGGCAGGTAACCCAAAAACATATTGACACCACACAAGGGCAGATTACCCAAAACATATTGACACCACACAAGGGCAGATTACACAGAACAACATCAATGTTGACATATATATATATATATGTATAGAGTTTTTCGGCAAGATGACAGCATGGAACCACTGCTCGTTTACCATACCTGCCTTGTATTAAATTTTGATATATACATAATATGATGACAAAAATCATCAAGGAATAAAGGATTCTCAACACCCAAGGGATGCTTAATGTGTAAAGTTTACTTTCCACATGTTTTGGCTGTGGAAATCATCAGGATATATACTAGCCATGTATATGATATTATGTTTTGTAAGTATAGAGTTCTGAAGAATCTATTGTCAGATCGACTCTAGGATGAGAATCTGTTCTCGAATTTATATTAGGAATAGAATCTATTCTTGACCTAGGATGATCGAAAATCAATTATCAGATCCACCCTACAATAAGAAGACCCTTCTTGGATCTGCCTTAGGACAAAAATCTATTCCAAGATCTGCCTTAGGACAAAATCTGTTTCAACATCAGGAGTGCTGGATCACCAATTATTGGTAATGTTGAAATACAGAACCATTCCATATATGCTGACGGACAAATCTTATAAAACAAGAATTTATTTAGATCTGGAAGAAAACAGAATCACCATTTGTAGCGGCAGACTGTTTTAGCCCGGGGTGGAGCTTATTTAAATCAGACCGTCCCTAACTTAATTATAAACATGCTATTCCTGGAAACAACTGATCATTTTGCTTTGTTTAAGATAAGCTGCAAAAACAAGTCAATCACACACCATAGCCTGCCATCAGAGCCACAAAACCATCAGAATTCAAATTTTGACCCACAAAAGTGGAGCAGTCCGATATCATCCCTTATAACTGGGATGTCTCTGTAGTGGCCAACCTTATCCAGCTGATCAATACCATTACAGTAACTTTATATTATTTATGTTTAATTTCCTACCTGTCTTCACTGTACTGACTTTGTGATATAGAAACAAAGATTTTATTGTTAAACCCTGCTAAAACCACAACCATTTGTCAAGTAAATATTTAACACAATGTGGAGGACTTTGGTGCATGGGGTTTGTTCTAAAGGCAAGGGTGTCCAAAGACTAGGCTTGTTTTAACAAAAATGGGAATTTGCTCAACAAAGGATCAATGTTTTCAAAAGCTTGCAAAAAAGTTCTCAATTCCTGTTTTTGGTACAATAAACTTGGTTTTTATTATTCATACTAAACTGATATGTGTTTCAGTGGAAAACATGACTACAAATAGACACAGCTAGGGGATGTATACAGGTGAACTGATAAACAAAGGCATTAAAATACAATTTCCTGGTTCCTATTTGGTTTAGAAATGTCATGTGCTGGAATGCCCAGGCAAATCAACTAATAAACATTACTTGTTGCTGATTAATATCAATTAGTCATTGACCCCTTTCTGATCTCAAGATTCATCTTATCTGGAACAGCCAATTAAATTTGAGGCCGGAACATCTTATGAAACAAAAGACAGATGATCCTCTGGTTAGAACGACTAAAGAAACAATTAATTAAGACATGGTATTTTCAAAACACACCCATCTCACATAATAACTCTCTGCCTTTCTGTCTCTTCTCTTTGTGTTTGTTTGTACTTTTGTATGATATAATGTTGCAGATTCTTGTTCCACATATGTTAGCAAATATTCTTCGCATACAGAGTTTTAAAAGTAAAAGACATCTAAGAATATATCCAATAATGATTGTACATAATCTACCGATATTTAGTAAGCCCTAACTTATTTACTACAAGCCAAAACGGTACAAATGTGGCACATTTACTTTGGTCATAAAACCGTTGAAATGGCTTGAATAAACGCTCGCTACTAAGGTGACACAACTCTAACCTAGAGATGAGCGATGGTTCGCCAAGCCAAGTACACGACTGATCCCAATGTCCCCCGGGGACAGGAAATAGACGCCATCTCTGTGATGGCAATCTCACACCAATCATTTCAGATTGTGTCGATAGCAGGACAGAAAATTCTCAATTCTGAAACTGACAGCGCTGAATTGTACTCTGACCTGTATGAGAATTTGTCTAAAATTGCACCTTCCTAAGAGCGTTGTTTCTACGACGACGACACGGAACAGACATGTAATCTTCGGGGGTATCAGAATATCATTACACCCTGAAACAGCTCTGTAAGATCGGGATAAGGAGCTATTATATATACATCAATTTTATTCATCATGAAATCCAATTAAGTCCTCCAACACATTCCAGAAGTGTTGTGATATATATCAGGAGAAGCTACGATATATACATCTATTATTGGTGCCAAGAAAGAATATACCTTCAACACTACCTCTGATAATGGCAGATAGCATTGTGTTATCTTACTCGTGCCATCATTTCAAAAAACAGCATCAGTCTCAATGCTCGAGACTGTTAAAGATGGGAATGGTTTTTTTTATGTGGTCAAAAATTTTTAACAAGTCTTATATGAGCTTACAATTATATTGAGTGTGTTTTTGTTCATGCAGAGATCTTCTGATTTCAGTTTGTTAGCGTTTGTCTCTATGGTAACCACTTTGATCATATACGTATATATTGGAACTTTCCACTATGAAATCTTCTATTCTGATTAAATAAATTTATAGGTATAAAGAAACATTAAATTCAAAATATGGTTGGAATTAGACAGAGTTTGAGTACAAAATGAAAAGTAATATTTCACACTTTGAACTTTGGAGTTACTTAAATATCAATATTTTTTAAAAATATTTTTGTTTACTTACATTACATGGAGTTGTACAGACAAAATATCTTTGTAATAAACAACAGTTTTAGTAGAGTATTTAGATAAATCATTGTAAAGTTGTTTCTTCACACTTTAGTTTCACCTGAGCTATAGAACTACGTAGGCTGGTGCATCAATTAGGTAAGCCAATGTTGATATCAATTAGGTTTTATTTCTGATCAAATGTAATGTTCTTGATTCTTGGTCGTGCTTATGTGAAGAAACAGATTATAAGGAAAACAGGACAATTTAAATTCCTAAATGGCAATAGCAACTTATAACTCTCCCTGACTATCAGGTACAGTCAATACGTATAGATAGGTAGAGTAATATTTGACCATACGAAAAATCCATTCAAAACAGGCAGAAAAACTGATTCCAGTATACCTCCTAAATTTGTGGGGGTAGGGGGGGGGAGTATAATAAGAGTAAAATATCCCCTTACACCCCCCCTTCTAGTAGAGCTCCCTCCCCCCAACCTCTAACGCTCTAAGCTAATCTACTCCCTAATTTTGTGGTAGGGTACTAATATATATAGATAAAGTCTTCAGTTATACCATATAAGTATTTTTAACATATAAAGTCTATGGAATATCTGTCTTCAGAATGCATTGTAATGATCTTTAAACCTGTCCCTTAAGAAATATTAACATTAACAGATCTAGAATTTTCAGGTCTGAATTAAAACAAATCGATGAACACTTGGGAGATTTTCAGTTTCTACAGAAAATTGTGTAGAATTTACTGGCATTACAAATTAACCGAAGACAATTTCTACAGAAAATTGTGTAGAATTTACTGGCATTACAAATTAACCAAAGACAGTTTCTACAGAAAATAGTGTAAAATTTACTGGCATTACAAATTATCCAACGACAGTATGTCTCCATGAAGCTCTGAAGGTCTATGACAGTTATGACTATTGGTGCTTTACACAGGCTGTTTCTGTAATCTCTATGGGCCTACACAATGTCTTGGCTGTCCTCAAATAATGCAGAACTACCTTACAATGCAAAGCAATTGTGATTTAAATTCCTGATTAAAGTTCAGACCACCCCTTAAAATTCAAAAGTGAACTTTGTAATTATCAACTAGAAATATAAGCCTGACAGGCAAACTAAAACTCCCTGCAATCACATAAGATAAAGTCAGGAAAGATGTCTAACTCCTGCAAACGTTGTTGAAGTAAAAATTTATTATTTCACAATTACATATTAAGCTACTGATTTTGTGAACCAAACCTCAAGGTTAATGTCATGACTATACCAAACCTCAAGGTCAAAGTCATGTATTGTGTACCAAAACTCAAGGTTAATGTCATGTGTACCAAACCTCAAGGTCAAAGTCGCGTGTACATAACTTTAAAGTCTAAGTTATGTGTACAATACATTTATATCACCAGTCCATACATGTTTATCATCAGTCGATATATCTATATCAACTGTCCATATATCTATATCACCTGTCTATATATCTATATCACCTGCCTATATATCTATATCACCTGTCTATATATCTATATCACCAGTCTATATATCTATATCACCTGTCTATATATCTATATCACCTGTCTATATATCTATATCACCTGCCTATATATCTATATCACCAGTCTATATATCTATATCACCAGTCTATATATCTATATCACCTGTCTATATATCTATATCACCTGTCCATATATCTATATCACCTGTCTATATATCTATATCACGTGTCTATATATCTATATCACCTGTCTATATATCTATATCACCTGTCTATATATCTATATCACCTGTCAATATATACTGAAACGAAAAAGAAACGCAACATGGAAAATTGTGATTAATTTTGTATTAAATATACATATCTGTATAAAAATCGCCGATATAAACATGCAACCTGCCTAACACCCATACCAATCTTCAAAATCACCCAAGTGTGACTAGAGACCTATGCACTTCCGGCGCGGTAAAAACATCAAAAACCGTGCCTGTACAAACATATGCGTTCTTTTTTCATTCAAACCAGTATTAATTCATCACTAACATTGAGCCACATCATCGCCAATACTTTTGCAAACAATAATTCATTTTACAATTATGCCACGGTTATCAAAGGTTGATAGAGGACGTGCTATAGCGATGCTTCTGGCAGGGAACACGCAACTTCACGTCGCTCGACAATTCAGAGTTCACAAATCGACTATTAGTCGATTAGTTTCACGTCTTAACGCAACAGGAAGAGTCGATGACCAGCCGAGATCAGGACGTCCACGCGTAACGTCGCGACGTCAAGACCGGGTTCTTAGGTTGGCACACCTGCGTAACAGGAGATTAACGGCCGCTGAAACGGCAAGGAATACGATTGGTAATCATAACCGTCGAATTCATCCCCAAACAGTGATCAACAGACTGCGTGAGGCTAATTTGCGTGCAAGGCGACAGTACGTTGGTTTACCACTAACACCGCAACGTCGAGCACGTCGTATGCAATGGGCAACGGCACATATGCCCAGACGTTTTCCTATGAGACGTTGGAGGTCTATGCTCTTCACCGATGAATCTCGATTCACGTTATTTCGAGCAGATGGCCGTCAACGTGTGTACCGGCGTCGAGGCGAACGTTTTGCTGACGCCTGTGTTTTGGAACACGACCGATTTGGGGGTGGATCAGTTATGGTTTGGGCGGGAATCTCCCATGGTTTGAAGACGCCTTTGGTGATAGTCAATGGGAATTTAACGGCCGTACGCTATCGGGATGAGATCCTTAGGCCCCATGTTGTGCCGTTTGTTAGGCAGCATCATCTAACCTTTCAGCAAGATAACGCGAGACCACACGTTGCAAGAGTCTGTAGAGACTTTCTTTCGACACAGAACATTGCTCCTATAGATTGGCCTCCATATAGCCCCGACCTGTCCCCAATCGAGCATTTGTGGGATGAATTAGACAGAAGAATTCGAAATCGCCGTAACCCCCCAAATACCCTCCCTCAGTTAGCAAATGCACTCGTCCAAGAATGGAATAACATTCCAATACGGAAAGTCAATGCCCTGATGAACTCAATGCAACAAAGAATTAGAGATGTGATAACTGTTCGAGGAGGACACACACGATATTAGGGCACGGTTTCAAAACTGCTGCCATTTCAACTTGGATTCACGTAGGGTACTACCAATCATGACCTTCTAGCAAAGTGACCTGTTCTTAAAAATCTCTAAATATTGAATAAGGATGTTACATCAATATTCAATATTAACTATTACATATGAAATTTAAACATAATGCTCACAATTATTATTTTATTAAACCTACAATTTAAAGTTGCGTTTCTTTTTCGTTTCAGTATATATAAACACTTGATATAGGAAATAAATGTCCATTTATATATAGTTTTACTGAACACTTGTATTATATTTCATTTATTACTGTTGACAATTGTATATTCTGAACTCATAACTAGTCACTGTAGCAAGAGTATCATAAAACTTCCTTGACCATAAGAACAGCTTCTCAATTCTCAAAAAAAAATATGTTATTTAGAGCATCAATGATTCCAAAATGAAGTAAACTCCTTATTTCAAATTTTTTTTAAATCATTGTTTTTGAGACAATTTGATGAAATAAAAGTATCAAGAATATTCTAAGAGATATGGAGACGCCGACACTGACCTTAAGATGGATATGTATCGAGAGTCTTACCATGGTATGGGTTTTGCTGATGCCATTGACACGTTTTGGGGGGGAATTGACATGCTGGGTCCCATTGACAGAAGTCCGTTCCTCATGGATCTTAAGTATCCAGAGAAGGGCACAGAGTCTTATCATGGCGCGTTCATGTCGCGACTGGAAGTAGCATTCCACGGGATTGTTACTGGTGTGCAGACTCATTCTCGCGGCTGGCACTGAAGGGGTTCGGCTATATCCTGGAGAACAGCAGGGTACATGTTGGAAGATTACGGCCCATTTTGAACATATGAAGTCCCACAAAAGCATGGCAGAACAGGGTGAATGTACCTGATAGTTCGGTCAGGGCCAGAGACAATCTGCTACATCAAATCATTCTGACTCCAGGCACACAGCCAAAAGCAATGAATACAACCGCTAACACTACCGCTCCGCACATGTACGGCTATTTATTTGATCACAATTTCACAAAACCGATCTGACATATTCTATTGATATGCTTATAGCTAGTACACATGTGCTAACTTTGGTCTTTTCTCAGCGGCAAAAATCAACAAAATCCATTCTGTAGGAAACGCAACACAATCAACTAGTGTTGACGTCCATTGTATTTAACAAGCGGTGATCTATAACGTCCTATTGTAGCATTACATTTAAAGGAACAAGCAATCTTATAGTAGCTTACTGTAGCAGCAATACGTCACAACAGATACTCAACTGTGACAGCTAGTATGATGTCACAATACACAATACAAAATCCTCCTGTGAAGGAATGGTATAATGATGTCATAAACACTGACCTCACTTTGTTCCCTGCGAGGGTTCTATTAAGGTTATGTTCCAATTAATACTGATTACAGTCATCTGTGAGGACCACTGTCTGATAATGTCCCAATATTAACTTTTCTCACTCCCCTATACAGACTTCTATAGCCCCAGCATCAGACAGGAATTGCTACCTGTGTTATGCTGTCCTAAAGTGTCTCAACTTTCTTTGAGGGCTATTGTGATAATGTCACAGGAAGTCATGCTTCCATACTGCAAGGGCTTTAGAAGGAATATGTCACACATTTTCCTTTGACCCCACTCTCCTGTAATTTGATGTCCCTAAGAAGTGACCCACTCTCCTGTAATTTGATGTCACAAAGAACTGACCCACTCTCCTGTAATTTGATGTCACAAAGAACTGACCCACTCTCCTGTACCCACTCTCCTGTAATTTGATGTCCCTAAGAAGTGACCCACTCTCCTGTAATTTGATGTCACAAAGAACTGACCCACTCTCCTGTAATTTGATGTCACAAAGAACTGACCCACTCTCCTGTACCCACTCTCCTGTAATTTGATGTCACAAAGAACTGACCCACTCTCCTGTAATTTGATGTCACAAAGAACTGACCCACTCTCCTGTACCCACTCTCCTGTAATTTGATGTCCCTAAGAAGTGACCCACTCTCCTGTAATTTGATGTCACAAAGAACTGACCCACTCTCCTGTAATTTGATGTCCCTAAGAAGTGACCCACTCTCCTGTAATTTGATGTCACAAAGAACTGACCCACTCTCCTGTAATTTGATGTCACAAAGAACTGACCCACAGTCCTGTAATTTGATGTCAGAAAAGAAGTGACCCACTTTCCTGTAATTTGATGTCACAAAGAACTGACCCACTCTCCTGTAATTTGATGTCACAAAGAAGTAACCCACTCTCCTGTAATTTGATGTCACAAAGAAGTGACCCACTCTCCTGTAATTTGATGTCACAAAGAAGTGACCCACTCTCCTGTAATTTGATGTCACAAAGAACTGACCCACTCTCCTGTAATTTGATGTCACAAAGAAGTGACCCACTCTCCTGTAATTTGATGTCACAAAGAACTGACCCACTCTCCTGTAATTTGATGTCACAAAGAAGTGACCCACTCTCCTGTAATTTGATGTCACAAAGAACTGACCCACTCTCCTGTAATTTGATGTCACAAAGAACTGACCCACTCTCCTGTAATTTGATGTCACAAAGAACTGAACCACTCTCCTGTAATTTGATGTCACAAAGAACTGACCCACTCTCCTGTAATTTGATGTCACAAAGAACTGACCCACTCTCCTGTAATTTGATGTCACTAAGAAGTGACCCACTCTCCTGTAATTTGATGTCACAAAGAACTGACCCACTCTCCTGTAATTTTATGTCACATGTAAGTGACCCACTCTCCTGTAATTTGATGTCACATATAAGTGACCCACTCTCCTGTAATTTGATGTCACAGAGAAGTGACCCACTCTCCTGTAATTTGATGTCCAAAAGAAGTGACCCACTCTCCTGTAATTTGATGTCAAAAAGAAGTGACCCACTCTCCTGTAATTTGATGTCCAAAAGAAGTGACCCACTCTCCTGTAATTTGATGTCCCAAAGAAGTGACCCACTCTCCTGTAATTTGATGTCAAAAAGAAGTGACCCACTCTCCTGTAATTTGATGTCCCAAAGAAGTGACCCACTCTCCTGTAATTTGACTCTCCTGTTACATCTAGATAATGATGTCACAAGAGATACAAAACAATACAATCTTTCATGTCAGTACAGAAGAGTTTTGTCACATCATATCTGTATACTTATTCTCCTGTCGATGTTTAGTCAAGTCATGACAAACAATCCTGTAAAATGTGATGCCGGGGGGTTGTTTGGAGATGACAGATCTGTACTCCATTCCCGCAGATAGTGTTTGTTTAAACCAATGAATCTGTTATTACTGATGCAGTGTCACAGTGAATCTGTTCAGCACTTGGCCCTGTGTGGTAGCTTGTGAGGCGGCGGCAAAGTTTTTTAGTAGTTCTCTGGAACGGTTTGAGAGGCAATGTCACGACAAAATTGCACTGCGATTGTCCTTAGCGGCCCGTTAGAACAGGGACATGGCGACACACGTGTACCCATCTCCCCTGGTATGGCAGTTATAAACCTGTCGCCTACATCACACGCCTCGCCACGTAACACCAAACCTCAAACACATTAATGATATCACTAATTGGATATCTCAAAATCAATGACCATAATTACAGTCGGAGAGTTCCGATCCATTGGGGCAGACAGCTCACTTTATGTTTTATGCTGTGTTTTTTATCCCCCTTGCTACAGTCGCTGGCAAAAGTTACATGGCACAACAATCTCCAGCGTAATGAGCTAACGTCTGAATTCTCTGCTGTCAGGGTCCGTTTGTTTTTTATTGACGTTTACTGGAGACACATACGGTGTCAGCGTGGGGAACAGCAGTTTGGTGTTGATGGACATCGCACCATACGGAAAAATTATTATGGTTTGGTGTCACAAGTCAACACGTACAATAAATGGACATCACGCCATACGGAGCCATCATTACTGCATGGTGTCAAATGTCATCCATGTAATATACAAACATCGCACCACATGGAACCATAATTACGTATGTTGTATCGCACCACATGGAACCATAATTAAGTATGTTGTATCGCACCACATGGAACCACAATTACATGTTGTATCGCACCACATGGAACCATAATTACGTATGTTGTATCGCACAACATGGAACCATAATTACGTATGTTGTATCGCACCACATGGAACCATAATTACATATGTTGTATCGCACCATATGGAACCATAATTACTGTATGTTGTATCGCACCACATGGAACCATAATTACTGTATGTTGTAACAAGTCAATTTATATAATTAAAGGAACTCACACTATATACAGAACCATTTTAACCTCTTGATGTCAAAAGTCAACATGGACATACAAACAAGACCAATGACTTTGAAGATACACCAAAATCTAAGCTTATTCACCCCTGAGGACCCATTTGAACAGCTCCTAATTCAAAGGTTGGAATAGTTCATTATGACATTTCAGGGATGAAAGAGTCATTTATCTCTGTAAACTGTGGCGATATAATTGTGGATGCTCGAGTCATGTTCTGATAAGTCAGTCCACTTATAGAGTAGACTACAACCATCAGTGTGTGTCTTAGGTAACCATGTTAAATCAGAGACGGAGCTCTCCGTCATAAAAACCGACACAAAGTCCGCATCCATAAAAACGTAGAGGAAAAGATGATGGGGAGAGCAGACCAGATAAAAACAATAGCATTACGGCAAGTCCTTATTGGCCATCGATTTTCCTGTCAGGATAATTTCATATGTTGCCAGAATGAGATTAATTGGCTTTATCCACCAAGGTTAGCCTCGTCCAGGATCACGTGGAGAAGTAAAGATGTTGACGCCAGTATGTTCCCGAATCAAATATCATTTGCCTTAGCTTCAACTTAATAGGCCATTGATTGACACCACCTTGGAACTGAACAGGCAGGAATTGTGAATTTCTGTTACCGGGAAAATTGAGTCAAGTATCATCAAGCAGACTTTTACCCTATAGTGTTGTTAATTAAGATACAAATACAATTTTCCTGATAATTTATAATGAACACATCCAACAATTACCCTCTTATCGCTCCAAGACTCTTCACAATAACGTATCTATTTCTGTATAACAGAAGCCACTTACAGTTATTGCTAAACAGTAACACATTAAAAGGTTCAATGAAGCTACATTTGTGTATCATACATCACAATAATTACAGGTCTCAGATCTTCATTCAAACTATAAATATAGATTAAGAAAGAAACAATTATACTCCTGTTTGTTTAAAAGCGAGCCACCTTAATATACAATTCTACCTAAGGGAATCCAACCCAGAAAATGAGCCCCCTCATACACTTCTATATTAGACATCCAACCCAGAAAACGAGCCCCTTTACACACTTCTACCTTAGACATCAAACCCAGAAAACGAGCCCCCTTATACACTTCTACCTTAGACATCCAACCCAGAAAACGAGCCCCCTTATACACTTACGAGCCCCCTTATACACTTCTACCTTAGACATCCAACCCAGAAAACGAGCCCCCTTATACACTTCTACCTAAGACATCCAACCCAGAAAACAACCCCCATTAATATACACTTCTACCTTAGACATCAAACCCAGAAAACGAGCCCCCTTATACACTTCTACCTAAGACATCCAACCCAGAAAACGAGCCCCCTTATACCCTTCTACCTAAGACATCCAACCCAGAAAACGAGCCCCCTTATACACTTCTATATTAGACATCCAACCCAGAAAACGAGCCCCCTTATACACTTCTACCTTAGACATCCAACCCAGAAAACGAGCCCCTTTATACACTTCTACCTTAGACATCAAACCCAGAAAACGAGCCCCCTTATACACTTCTACCTTAGACATCCAACCCAGAAAACGAGCCCCCTTATACACTTACGAGCCCCCTTATACACTTCTACCTTAGACATCCAACCCAGAAAACGGGCCCCCTTATACACTTCTACCTAAGACATCCAAACCAGAAAACAACCCCAATTAATATACACTTCTACCTTAGACATCAAACCCAGAAAACGAGCCCCCTTATACACTTCTACCTAAGACATCCAACCCAGAAAATGAGCCCCCTTATACCCTTCTACCTTAGACATCCAACCCAGAAAACAAGCCCCCTTATGCACTTCTACCTAAGACATCCAACCCAGAAAACGAGCCTCCTTATACACTTACAAGCCCCCTTATACACTTCTACCTAAGGGAATCCAACCCAGAAAACGAGCCCCTTTATACACTTCTACCTAAGACATCCAACCCAGAAATCAAGCCCCCTTATACACTTCTACCTAAGACATCCAACCCAGAAAACGAGCACCCTTATACACTTATCCAGAAAACAATCAGTTGGTACTACCTTATGTTACTAGTTCTGTATAAAAGACATTACATGTCCCCAACCACAGGTCTATAGTAGAGAAGTTGATGGTGGTCTCCAAGCAAACAGATCAGTTAAATGTCACATCCAATACCTCCAAACAAGACATGATAAATGGTCCATAGAGAGATGTAAGCTAAGGCAAAAAACATGTGTTCATCTGTAGACAACAAAAATCTTCTGGAGTTTTCAAAACCATGACAACAACTAACCTTGTGGACTGTTACTGTACCTAGACAACATGTAACCTTGTGGACTGTTACCAAGGCAACATGTAACCTTGTGGACTGTTACATAGACAGCATGTAACCTAGCTTGTGGACTGTTACTGTACCCAGACAACATGTAACCTTGTGGACTGTTACCTAGACAACATGTAACCTTGTGGACTGTTACCTAGACCACATGTAACCTTGTGGACTGTTACCAAGGCAACATGTAACCTTGTGGACTGTTACCTAGACCACATGTAACCTTGTGGACTGTTACCAAGGCAACATGTAACCTTGTGGACTGTTACCTAGACAACATGTAACCTTGTGGACTGTTACTGTACCTAGACAACATGTAACCTTGTGGACTGTTACCTAGACAACATGTAACCTTGTGGACTGTTACCAACATGTGACCTTGTGGACTGTTACCTAGACAACATGTAATCTTGTGGACTGTTACCTAGACAACATGTAACCTTGTGGACTGTGACCTAGACAACATGTAATCTTGTGGACTGTTACCTAGACAACATGTAACCTTGTGGACTGTTACCAACATGTGACCTTGTGGACTGTTACCTAGACAACATGTAATCTTGTGGACTGTTACCTAGACAACATGTAACCTTGTGGACTGTTAGTCTGTAACCTAGACAACATGTAACCTTGTGGACTGTTACCAAGGCAACATGTAACCTTGTGGACTGTTACCTAGACCACATGTAACCTTGTGGACTGTTACTGTACCTAGACAACATGTAACCTTGTGGACTGTTACCTAGACAACATGTAACCTTGTGGACTGTTACCGACATGTGACCTTGTGGACTGTTACCTAGACAACATGTAACCTTGTGGACTGTTACCTAGACAACATGTAACTTTGTGGACTGTTACCTAGACAACATGTAACCTTGTGGACTTTCAACTAGACAACATGTAACTTTGTGGACTGTTACCTAGACAACATGTAACCTTGTGGACTTTCACCTAGACAACATGTAATCTTGTGGACTGTTACCTAGACAACATGTAACCTTGTGGACTGTTACTGTACCTAAGACAACATGTAACCTTGTATACTGTTGGTCTGTAACCTAGACAACATGTAACCTTGTATACTGTTGGTCTGTAACCTATGCAACATGTTACATTTTGTATTATAAGTCTGTTATCTTACACAACATGTGGATTGTTGGTCTATGATATAAAATAGAGAAGTTTGTAGATGGTAGTATCCCTATTAACAAAACATTTATTTGATGGTTTCAAACAACACAGATCCTTTCATACTCTTATTTGAATTTAAATGTGTTCTGATTCTAAGCACATTTGTACAATAATGCTTGCAGAGAAAAAGTCCCTAGATCTTCATAAGTGATATATCACTCTTTAGAAAATATCATCCACCTTTATTTAGAACAGCTCATAAAAATCAACCCTTCTTATGGAGTGGTTAATCAATTTCAAAACCGAACAAAATTTACAACTTTTCCATTTTTCTTTTCCATTTTTAACAGCTAGCCCATCACAATGCTTGCCTTCAGGAACAATTGATTGTTTACTGATATTTTCAAGGACCTTATCTCGCTTCCCTCAGGAATAATCCATTGTTTCCAAATAATTTTTTGCAGCACCTCCCCTCTCACTTAACTTAGCTTCCCTCAGGACTCAGGAACAGTCCATTGTATACTGATCATTAAATTCGGCATCCCCTCATCTCGCTTCTTTCAGGATAGTCCATTGTTTACTGATCAGTAATTCCAGTACCCCCTAATTTCACACCCCTAAGGAGTCAATTATTTACTGATCAGTAATTCAAGCATCCGCTCATCTCACTTCCCAGAGGAACAGTCCATTGTTTACTTATCAGTAATTCCAGTACCCCCTCATCTCGCTTCCCCCAGGAACAGTCCATTGTTTACTGATCAGTTATTCCATCACCCCTCTTCTTGCTTCCCTAAGGAATTGTCCAATGTTTCCTGATCAGTAATTTCAACACCCCCTCATCCCGCTTCTATCAGGACTAGTCCATTGTTTACTGATCAGTAATACCAGTATCCCCTTATCCCCCACCCCTCCGGAACAATCCATTATTTACTGATCAGTTATTTTGTTACAGCTTATTTGGGGGCCTTCAGGAATGCTCTACAGTTAACTGTTTTGCCTCTGAAATGAACCTTACACTCTCACAAATGATCAGTATTTCCCCCTCTATCCGGAATTGTCATCATTCCCATTGACCGATGGTCTAAAAGCTGTCCCTAGTACCATTATTTTCATGATAAATGATCCCTCGTCACTACAGCAAGCATCAAGCTCTTGACTGCTAAAAATCAATGGCCGTGTCTAGGTAGAGGTGATTGTGACGATAGTTAGTTTAGGTCGAAGATTGATGATGACCGAGCCAACGGTTGGAGCTATTCATCTGGTCAGTCATCACACAAGTGGTCAATTGTTGACAGGCTCTTTTATAAACTCTCCCCTTCACCATGGCCATTATGGTAAAAAATACTCTGGTGAGGGTCCTCAGCCTTGTTAGCTAAAGCAGGCCTTCACTCAAATTGATCTTTCCGCATTGTGTTGTTGGGGTTTTTTCTTTTCTTCATTGTATATATTTTTCCAACCCAGAAACTTTTTGTTTGATCTTTTTGCTATGTTTCAGTCTCAAATTTTTGAAATATTCAAATGAAAATATACTCAAGGTCTTCGATAAGATGATAAGGTATAGACAACAAGAACCTGTTGTTATTAAGAATACTTGTATGTGTTATACAAACTATTAATTGTTGCCGTCTTGAACTGCTTTTCTACATCATATGTCACAAAATCTATAGACAACAGAGTTTTACAATAGTGTATATTATCCAAGGGTTTTGATGATGACAAAAGACATTAACAGCTTCTAACGTCAAAAGTACAGAAGATATTGAAGTTAGAATTGGACCCAGACTTGAATTTTGTATTAAGACACTGAAACAACACAAATAATAAGGTGACCTTGACATTATTGTGGTCTAAATATAGACATTACTTAACCTTTACAGTAGCATGAACTGGACATTTATGTGACCGTGAAAATGATCTGACTTCCACCTTATTTTCACCATGACATTAATCTGACCTTGACCTTACAATAATCTGACCTTGACCTTATTTAACCCTGACCATAATTTGACCTTAATACTATCTTACAGAATCTGCTATTTTGTTATTTACTGGTATTGACATACAGTAAAAACCCCCTAACTTGAACATGAGGGGACCTAATCAATAGTACGAGGAATACATGGTATTCTAGTAATCCGAGGTTGGTTAAATATGTTCGAACTTGGTCGGGACCAAACAAACTGTTCAGTGAATAAGGGGTATTTGAGTAAACGGGTTTTAGTATGTAGGTTTTTACTTTATATAAATATTTACGTTAGCTCCACATCCTTCCATCATAATATATTGTAAAGACAAGATGATATTATGGGTCTATAACAACCTTAGTGTTTAAAACATCATCAATCTCTATTGTGACATCATCATTTTCATCGTGGTTGATTCAATGTTCAACATGTGCAAAATAACAAAATAAAGTATAACTATTCCATAACAATGTAAACATGAATAATGAACTAAAATGTTAATGTAGTTTTGGTCCTATAACACATATTTCTATTGCTGGCAAACTTACATAAAGCCCTACCAGGCAAACAAAACATTCATTGCGTAAATGGCTGTATGTTGAAACCTAATAAAGGAGGCCCGTCATTAAAACAGGATTCACCTGCTGTAACCAGATCGGCGAAAGACGTTTGGAACGGCTTCCTTACTAAACAGATTTTGTATTGCTGATATTGATAGATAGGTACATTTTTATTGTGCGATCAATAGGAAGAAGAGCCTTTAGGGAATGTATAGGCTGGGCACTGGTGGCCTTGTGCTGCCTTTGTTAGGATAGAGAAAACCTTTACATGTTCATGCAAAATCAATTTGACTTTGGTTAAATAAATTTTAGGACAAAACAAAATTTTTATTTCAAAAGAATAAAGTTTTCTTAGTATAAAGTCTAATCCTAGGCAAAAAAACTACAGAAAGTGAAGTACTGAAAGAGAACTAGAACACTGACAGGTCAGGAAGGGCCCCGTATTGCGGCTGTAGATATCCCCCACATGCCCACACGCCAACCTACTCCCTCCCGCAAAAAAATGATATCCGATACAGTATGACTTGAATTCTACCCTAATATGACCTTGACCTTTGACCCAGTGACCTTAGCATTCAACCTTGTGTTTTATATTTGTTTATTGAACATGTTGACCAAGTTTCATGCAAATCTGGTATTCACCCGTATCGGATATCGCCGATACAGTATGACTTGAATTCTACCCTCATATGACCTTGACCTTTGACCCAGTGACCTTAGCATTCAACCTTGTGTTTTATATTTGTTTATTGAACATGTTGACCAAGTTTCATGCAAATCTGGCAATGAATACCAAAGTTATTATGTAAAAACAAAATTTGTGGACAGACGGACGGACAGACAGACGGACGGACAGACGGACGGACAGACGGACTGACGGACGGACGGACGGACAGACAGACAGAGTGATTACTATAGGGCACCCGTATCTCCGATACGGGGCCCTAATTACCTAATAGAAGTGGTTACGCCACATAAAACCACTGCTTAGCCTTGTAACCAGCATGTTAAGATACAGTTGAATGTCGTCACTATTTCTTTTGATAGTTAAGTTAGTTTAAACTATTTTATTGTCATGAAAACGACAAGGGGATTTGGAAAAAGTTATGTCAACTTATGAAACGCCCTCTCCCAAAAGTAAGTATAGTTAAGTACATTGAATGATCACCTCACCCACAACAAATAAAACAGAAAAAAAATAAGGATGTTCAGTATAATCACAATGATATTAAAACACAAATCACTAGATACTGAAATAAACACTAAAACATCCATTTCAATGCAATCACCAAAGTCATACTTTAACTTTCAATACATAATACACACCAAGTATATAGACACATATACACATACAGTCAAACTTCGAAGTTTCGAACTTTGCGGGACCATCGGGAAAACTTGGAAACATCGGTACTTCGACTCATGAATATTGAACATCAAACATGTACATGTATATGTATATATATGTACTGTACATAAGAAGAACCAATGTGGGCTAGTGTAATGTAACACAGGCTTAGATATTGTAGATTAACACATTTATAAAGAATAGTATACTAAAATACACACTGTCATTTTTGTAACGTGATCATCCTTTAAGATTTTTTTGTGTGTCAACTTAATTTTCCTAGCAGGAAATTCGATCATAGAAGTTCGATTTTATGAATAGTAAATAAGTAGTGTTATATAATGAAAAAAACTTTGCCAAAAGTTTGACACATCAAGTAATTTGAATAATCGAAGTTCATTTAATCAACGTTTG
Source organism: Mimachlamys varia (assembly GCA_947623455.1). NCBI lineage: Eukaryota > Metazoa > Mollusca > Bivalvia > Pectinida > Pectinidae > Mimachlamys > Mimachlamys varia. The sequence goes on from OX392541.1 coordinate 43,835,413, forward strand.
ACAGTAGTATAGGAATTACCAAATCTAGCTATTTAACTTCAAGGGAACACAAAAAAGTAATACCTCGATCAATCTCTTCCTGAATTAAAACTACACAGAAATGATCAGTCTCAATTGCTTTACACAAAACAAAAAAAATGCAACTGAACTAAGAGCATAATGCTAGCACTAAATTTTCATGCAAAAACTACTTTCAAAACTCCATTTATAAATATATTTCTCCATGAACTGAGGCACTTAATCTGACACAAGTTTCTTATTTTCATTTTAGATGTCAATTTTATTTTACATCACAAGTTCTCAGACATTATCATTACAAAATCATGTGACCTAGTTCTTTTCAATTGTTGCATTTCTATAAAAGTTCATTTTTTTTCCATTAATGATAAATACTTTAATATATGCTATTATTCAACTTACGAAAAAAATACCACAGATATGCCATATATAATTGTTTCATGCATTTTTTAAAACACTGATTTTTACAGATCATTCAATTAAACTCACACATTCAATTTTGCAAGGTAATGAAAACTAAAAACCTCCACTAAATCTTGGAAAAAATTAAAATCAGTTAACGTTGTTATGAATTTTTTCTTAATAAATCCCTTTGTCACAAGACATTCACAATTTTCCTTCTCACTTATAAATTAAACTCTGAATTGCCTTCACAATCTGAGGCTGACTCCAGTCAACAGCTCAGCATTCAGTCATTACACAAAAACGTCCCTGACACTTTCCTGATGGAAATGTATATAAAGGGGAATAACCCTGTCATCCTTAACACATACTGGGGATAAAAAATATTAGATTCTCAGTATTAGAAGTTCTAGAAGAATATTTGCAATATATTTAACATTACAACCGTTTCTATAGATAGAGAAGCAAGATATATTGATATCTAAAGAGAGCTACCCATACCAAAAAAAGGTACAAAAAGTCATAACTTTTTTGTACCTTTTTAGTGCTTTTTTTGTACTTTTTAAAAAAGTTACAAAAAAGTTATGACTTTTTTGTACCTTATTCAAAACTTGTAATTTACTAGTATAACTTTTTTGTACCTTTTCTGGACTTTGAAATTATCAAGTATACCTTTTTTGTACCTTTCTGGACTTTGAAATTATTAGGTATACCTTTTTTGTACCTTTTCTGGACTTTGAAATTATTAGGTATACCTTTTTTGTACCTTTTCTGGACTTTAAAATTATCAGGTATACCTTTTTTGTACCTTTTCTGGACTTTGAAATTATTAGGTATACCTTTTTTGTACCTTTTCTGGACTTAGAGTATTTTCTGGACTTTGATATTATTAGGTATACCTTTTTTATACCTTTTCTGGACTTTGAAAATATTAGGTATACCTTTTTTGTACCTTTTCTGGACTTAGAATTTTTTCTGGACTTTGATATTATTAGGGATACCTTTTTTATACCTTTTCTGGACTTTGAAATTATCAGGTATACCTTTTTTGTACCTTTTCTGGACTTATAAAAATATTGAACATCTCTTAAAAGACTGGTCTTCAAAAATACTGACTTTGATTATTTTATGTTTAATGTTTTTGTACCATTATTTTTATTATCAATGTCAGAAAAAAAATTATACAATAACATTTAAATAGAAATTTAACCATCAATTTACTAAATTTATCAGTTTCCAAAATGAGTGTCCTGTGGAGTTTCATCAATAAAATTAATAACTCGAATCCATGGCCACTTTGGTCTTTGGTAAAAGGGAGGTAACTCTTACATAGTCTACAAATACCTTCCCTTCCACCATTGATATGCAATAACCTTAGCATCTTTTCAAACTCTGTTACCCAAAGTAGCACTTTCTAAATTTGACCCCTACCAAAACCAGGGGTAGATTTTTCAGATGTTTTCTCAAAACAATTAAGAGAAAGTGTTCACAGTATGCTGCTGATGAAATATCATCACTGTATGTCTTCTGGTAATGAAGAAATAGCCATTTAAACGTTTGAAGTTTAATGACCCCTGTGACCCTGAAAGTAGGTCAAGGTCATTCATATTTTTAAACCTGATGATTCATGACCTTAACATTTGATGTGTGAAATATCTAGGCTCTAGGCTTTACAGATCTGGAGCAGAAGTTTGTCAAAGTTTGCCACCCAAAACAGCACTTTTCAACTTTGACCCCTACAGAAAACTGGAAGTTGACATTTTAGAGAAAAATGTTCCCTGACAAATGTTATTTATTTATTATTCCACATAATTAACATATCCAAAAATTAATTCTTAACATTCAGCTGTTAATGAGATATGGCATTTAGGTTTAAAACCAGAAAAGGTGTCATGGTGGCCATTTTGTTTTTTTTGATGAATTTAGGACCGTATCATCAGCTGACGGGGGCAACGTCAAGATAATATTTTGATATCAAGTTAACAAAATGGAAGCTTTAAGAACAAGTATTATGAAAGCTTTAAGAACAAGTATTATGAAACAAGAACAAGTATTATGAAACATTATCAAAATGCAAAATGTCAGCCCATAGCATATATTGGGGAATTTCCAAAATGGCCTTCTTCCTTAACTAGAAATGCTACTGAAAAAACAGAAGGTATCAATATCGTCGGAATGACATGCTGCTTTAATCTGTAAAAGGGTTTTTTCAACAATGGCAAAAAATGAAAAATTCTAAAAATAGATTAACTTTGACCTCTGGTGAGCTTTTTTACTGGACATATTTTGTAATAACTTGTAAAAGTTTTCCCCTGATGTATTTTACAGAAATATGCCTTTTGAAAAAGCTACAAGTTTAACAGTTTTTTAGTTATAACCACTTACACATTTTGAGGTATGACATCATGGCGGCCATATTGAATTTCAGACCAACACAAAATTAACAACTTTTATATAATTAGTCAGGAATGTTTAAGGATTTCTTCAGGTAAATTTGAGCTAAATGGTGGAATTTGAGGAGAAATTTGAAATGCGAGACTTTTTTTTTAACGGGAAGATCTATAGAATATATAGGGACATTTTCAAAATGGCGTTCAACCTTAAATGTAGTGCTTAAAAAAATGAAGACATCTCTTTTATGGGGATGATATTGTCCATTGTCCTAAAGAATAATTTTTAAGGAGAAAAAAAAAAGAAAACTAAATCCCCCCCCCCCCATTTTTTTTAATTTTTGACCCAACAGCAAGCTTTATTACTTGAAATAATTTGTATTCACATGACATGAATAGGAAGAAATTAGATATTATCTTATAGTTTATCTACAAAAAATATTTTTACACGTACTCTGTACAATCAATATTTTTTGAGATATGGCTGTTTTGAGGTTTTTTGCAAATTATTTACTTCTATTAGAATATGAGAAATGGAAAAGATGTTGCATATTTTGCATGAATAGTACTCAATAATCTGTATAAGGTCAATTTACTGGTATAAACTACTCCCACAGTCTTCAAATAAACAGAACCAAAATTAACAGTGATTACAATTACCTGTATATTACAAGGTACCAGCCTTACCTGTATAAACTACTCCCACAGTCCCGTGATTAACAGAACCTGGGCCAGTTAACAATTAATAATTGGATAATTACCTGTACCTAACAGGTAGACTCAAGTTTACCTGTATGAACTACCTCCAAAACAGAACCCATGGCCAGTTCACAATGATAATTGGATTATAACAGGTAATTAGCAGGTAGATCCTAACCTGTAGATATAACACAGGTGTACTGGACACTGTATGGACAAACCCCATTCAGCAATAAATTGATAATTACTCCAATTGAATTTATCTTGTAGTTGTTCTACATGGACATGGAGAAAAGCTGACCAGGTGTATGCATTTTGAATAAACAAATAAAAAAATTCTAGCTGTTTTTAACAACTATTGTGGAACTTTTCTTTGGAAAAGACTGATATTGGCTTGTAAATGCTGCAATTAAGGCTGTATAATTAATGTGATTGTGTATATATGTGTGGCATTGACAATAAATTATTTGAAATTAAATTAAATTTAATTTAAAAAAAAAAAATAAAAATCACCAGTATATCCATAAAGGCCTAAGTATAGATTTCAATATTTTTTTCTCTATTGAAAAAAAAAATCATATATCAATTTAATTGATATATGATTATTAATGATAGAATTCTAGGCCTGCATAATAATATTATTTAATTTTCATTACAAGTATATTTACACATCGAGCTGAAGACATATTTTTGAGAAATGTAAAATCAGATCTTTTGTAAAAACGCAAACAATTTAGTCTATGCATACGTAATGAAAAAAACGGTAACTGATTTTAGGACGAAACAAAATACATGTACACTGCAACCTGTGCTACCCAAGCACTAGCTAGGCCTAAAAGTTTATTGAAAATTTTCGTCCCGTAAAATCGTGAATTACGCCGAGTGGCTTCGTGGTGTATGACTTCGTTGTAAGTGATGAATTATCGTCAGCGACTAGCCAACAATAAGATAGCAATATATAATATATGTTGGTGTTCTTCTGATTTGATGTGATAACAAATCATTTTGATTTTGAAGTCGATGTGTGGTGGGAATACACTGGGATGTTTTCACCGAGTCCGCAATCGAACCCGGAAGTGTATTGAAGATTAGAGAAAAACATGTCGAGTCGCTACGTACGACACGATGTGCCTTTCTTGTTATATTTCTTTTCTGAAAATAATCACAATAATGATGTCATTCACTGATTCGATTCAATTAAAGACAAATGAAAACTAAATAACTAAGGGAGTTTTCGCTCGTCACCCTCCGTAAACCATATTTTTTCCCATGATGCAATAACCCCAAAATTTACTGACCAATCAAAACGTAGCGGGAAATTTATTCCTTATTTGATTCAACTTTGACCCACGACCTACGATTGCAAATGTAAACAAACGGGAGTCGGTCTCAAACCGATTCAATATTACCGGAAAACAGTTGTATTATCATGTTACGCTGGAAATTAACGGTCCCCAGCAACTTAGAACAACACACGTAGATGGTGAAGGCAACACAGAATGTTTTCTACACAAACGGCGACGAATAGATTCTTCCAGAACTTGCGGCATACCTCGGCGTGGCGGCCATTACCAACGTAAGTTCATCGATATATAAGTTGTGAAAGTTTCGTCAATATTTAAATTGTTTTGCTGGATACTTCAAGAACCCAATTCATCATGTTCATTAGTGAATATTCTTCATCTTTTCCAGCTCAACGATCACAATTAACAGCGCTAGCTGCATAAACACATGGCCACGACTTCCTCACAACGACTTGACTTGATTTTTTTTTAATTGTAATGTAAGTTTTTCAATGTATTTTACTACATAAATACTGATAAATTGTCTAACGGTAACTATTATGCATTCGTTTGAAGATTCGCTGTGATATAATAACAATTAAAGGTTTTAAATGCTTGCATTGTTTATTCAAATCTGCTTTACGTTTTTTAAATTGTCAAAACTTTTTAAGAAATATAGTCAAACTAAATAATTAATTGTTTGGGGCTTAATACACAGTTGCTGAGATTAGGCAGTTTTGAAATTGATTTTAACTATATACGAACACTTATTAATTACATAATTATACCATATACATGAACCATGCGTATATATGTGCATCTATCACAAAGTCAATGTGTTAAATAATGTTTTTCTTTTGAAATTCTTCAAATTTAAAAATTAATTATTTTTTTTTAGGGTTTATTTTTTTTCTAAAATGTTTCCATCTTAACATTAATTCTCTATATTTCAGCAATTTTGTTTTCTTTTATACACCTTTCAAACACTCAACATTTTTTAACATTTCAGGTTCAATATATACATTGCAAATATTCTCAAATTTTCTTCTCATTTTGTTCCAATATTATTAATTAGGAACTTAAATATAAAAAGCCTAAATAGAAACACGAATTTAGATCGAAATCCATGATTAAAGTTAATAGATATGTTTTTATGTTCAAGTTGGCTGACGCCAAGACCAGAGGATCCTCGGGCCAATATCATCTGACACATACCATCCAGAACAGACACTTACAGATCTGGACAGTACTCCTTCCTACCCAGAACCATCATCACATGGAATGGAATAGCAACAGAGACTTGATCCAAACCAACAATCGAGAGTGTCCAGTCCACATTTCAACCTAGCATATTTGACTTTCTTCAACTTCAATACATTTTCAGTGTGCGAAAGTAATTCTTAATGTTTCATAGACAATATGTTTATCGATATTCAAATTGCATAGACCAAACAAAATTTCTGTAGACTGAATTGTTTCATCAGTGTCAACAGACCTCTTAAACAGAGTGATCATGATCTCTCCTCCTTCGACATTCATAATCATGAGCAATTAAATTCCTAAAGACATAAGGTCTACCATACTAGCATTTTGCATAGACCGACAGGTTTTCCTGTAGCCTCGGTCTACCAGTCTTTCGTTACTTTCGCACACTGCATTTTGTAGATACATCACCTGTTGTTTTTACCTATTATCCTTTTAACTTTAAATACAGAACTTTTTAGCTTGTGGTTCACCATGCGTTTCATAATGAACACTCTCCAAAATCCAATGAAAATTAGAACTTTTTAAAACCCATGGGTGCAGGGCCAGGGTCCAAGGAATTGGGATTTCCTTAAGCAGTGTAGTGCCATATTTTTCTAGAAAGAAGATTAGTGTGTAGTGAGTATAATGGTGTTAGAAGATTGTAATGTTTATTGATGTATAATTTATGATGTATGTGAAGTGATTTTATATTTACAAATGTATGTGTTTTTATATGATTTAAGATTGTACTTATAATATTAATGTATATTTACTACCTACCTGGATCTACCTGGCATCAGTCTGGTGTAGATGTTTCCATCTCTGGACCACATTTAGGGCCTCATATTGGAGATACTGGTACCCTATAGTATCGTATTCACTGTAACTAGCGCCCCTCCCCCATTCTACCAAGGTATACAAATTATACAAGTGCCCTTTTAATCGCAATGCAACTAAAAGATTCCATCTAACGGTGCGGTAAAACCTTGCTGTGTGCATGTTTACAAGACAAAACCCCACAAATATTGGTTATTTGTGTACAAATTATCCAAAATTGATGATAATAATGTCTCACATCATGAGTACTATCCATTCTGGTCATAATACATTGTACTTATTTACCTTATTAAAAAGACATTTTATGCCCCCGCCATGTCCGTCCTGTCGCGTCCCATCCCATGGTAATGTAACCAGCTAATTTAAATAACTACTTATGCATTCTCATCAGACTTTGCATACATAATAAGTATGATGTCTTGTTGTGCACCTTGCTCTTTTTTTTTCTCGGATCAAGCGTCCAAGAGGGCCGCCACCGCTTCTGATTGGCTAAAATATATCCTGTAATAACTTTTCTTCTATACTAAACCAATCATGATGAAACTTGGTGGGATGGATGATAACATGAAGGCGCTCATTATAAACAAAAAGCTGTGGCATTACGATTCAAGATGGCTGCCAACTAGAGGCTTCTGATTTATCGAAATTTAAATATTGTCCGATTTGATTGAAATTTAGTATGTATATGTAATCTGACGATACGAAGGCAATGACAGTATTCTTTTTATGAAAAACAAAGTGGGAGACATTTTATGGTCTCTGATTGGTCAAAATCCAAATATCCAAGTTTCATGAAATTTTGCAGAACTTATTTCATATGGATTTCATATTTATGTCTCATAGATATTTCTAGTTCTTGTAGGTCCTACTTTTGTTATCCTATTAAGCGCTCCCTTTGGGACATTTTTTAGGTGCCTAGTGGGCACTAATTAAGACAAATACAGTAATCACTCTATTCACCTGTCCGATAATAGCTCATAGCTGATACCTTATTTATTGACCAATTTACTTGAAACTTGATCAAGATGTTAAGTTGACATAAATACTTTCTGAGGTCAAAGGTCAAGGTCATATGGTTCAAAGGTCAAGGTCAAATTTTGTACTTTGTCACTGATGAATTTTTTTGTTGTGACATACAGTAATGAAGCAAAGTTTGTTGAAATTAAACAATGAGTCAGCTGACAATAAGTCAAAGTCACAGAGTTAAAGATAAAATCACCGGGCCAAGGTCAAATTTTGTACCTTTTCACTGATGAACATTTTAATATGACATTATGAAGCAAAGTTGATCAGAATTAAACAAGGATTCAATAGGCCAAAACTCATGGTTACCAGGTAAAAGGTCAACTCATGGGCAAATTTTGTAACTTTCCACTGATGAACTTTTTATTTTGACATTATGAAGCAAAGTTGGTTTTAATTAAATAAAGACTCAACAAACAAAAACCATCTTTTACTGATGAACAGGTCCGTATGACATCATGAAGCATGATTGGTCAGAAACTAACAAGGAGTTAATTGACTAAAGATCAATCTTGTTTGGTTTGACCATTGGGTCTAAAGCTCAAGATTTGATGATCACAGGAAAGAAATAGCACATGACAGGGCCCTTGCTGACCTGTCATTGTTATAGTTTGATGTATGTGTAGTGAGTATGATATAGTGTTAGAAGATTATTATTATATTTGTCAAATTTGTGTGTATTTGTATGATGTAAGATAGGTTTTTTATTATCAAATTTATGTATATCATATGATGTATGTGTTGTGGGAATCTTAAGAAGATAATATTTATTACAATTTCATTTTAATGACAGTTCCTCAATAATGACATATTTGAAATAGTAGCTATACAAAAATAATTGCATACAGGTAGCTTAAAGGAATATTTCTACATATAATTTCTGCAAAAATTTTGATATAGTACTACAGTGGACTCCACATAATATCACACCTGTTAATATCACATTCCTCTTTAAATCATGTTTTCCCAAGCACCAATTTTCTCTCTATATAATCTATGTAATTGTATCTGGTTAATATCATGTATTTTGAGGTGAATTCCTCTTAATATCATCTTTTTTTAACCAATAACATAAAATATTCTGAAAATGATGTCATTTCTTTTGATTTCAGATACAACTTGTACAAAATGTTGCATAGAAAATACAAAATAACCCCAAAAATGATTTTTGTTTGAAATAATGTTATCTATATATTGAAACATCTTCATATGTACATTGAATATCTTACTTTTAGGTATGGAGGTTGGAAATGCACTAGATTTAGACAGAAAAAAACATGTTTCTCTTAATGTCACATTCCTGTTTATATCATGTTTTTGTCTGAAAAATGCAACTTGATATAAAGAGAAGTGCACTGTAATAGGATAATATCAATGTTAAAGTAACCACAATGGATTATTTTTGAAATTTGATGTTCTGAAAAAAAAAGATTTTTTTCTTCTAAATTTATACCTTTTTTGTAACTTTTTTGTAACTTTTTAATACCTTTTTTGTACCTTTTTTGTAACTTTTTAATACCTTTTTTGTAACTTTGTTGTACCTTTTTTATACCTTTTAAAAAGCTATACCTTTTTTGTACCTTTTTTGTAACTTTTTTGTACCTTTTTTGTAACTTTTTTGTACCTTTTTTGTAACTTTTAATACCATTTTTATACCTTTTTTGTACCTTTTTAATACCTTTGAAAAGGTATACCTTTTTAAAAGGTATAAAAAAGGTACAAAAAAGTTATACCTTTTTAAAAGGTATAACTTTTCTGTACCTTTTTTATACAAAAAAGTTATACCTTTTTAAAAGGTATACCTTTTCAAAGGCATGAAAAAGGTACAAAAAATTAATACCTTTTTAAAAGGTATAAAAAAGGTACAAAAAAGGTATACCTTTTTAAAAGGTATAAAAAAGGTACAGAAAAGTTATACCTTTTAAAAAGGTATAACTTTTTTGTACCTTTTTCGTACCTTTGAAAAGGTATACCTTTTAAAAAGGTATAACTTTTTTGTACCTTTTTCATACCTTTGAAAAGGTATACCTTTTAAAAAGGTATAACTTTTTTGTACCTTTTTTATAACTTTTTTGTACCTTTTTAATACCTTTGAAAAAGTATACCTTTTTTGTACCTTTTTCTTTGACAATAAAGTGATTATTTAACTGAACAAATGTGTTGAGTATAACTTTTTTGTACCTTTTTTGTAACTTTTTAGTGCTAGATTGAAACCTCTTTTCTGATAGGGTTCCAATCTAGCATAAAAAAGTTATGACTTTTTTGTACCTATAAAAATGTAACTTTTTTGTACCTTTTTTTGGTATGGGTATTGAAATACTTACTAATATTTACAAAACCTTTTCTGTTTTTTGAGTGAAATTTACATTCAATGTAGATATTACACTTATTTTCAGAGGATACTTTCAAAATTAGTATGTTTTTTGAGTGAAATTTACATTCAATGTAGATATTACAGACACTTTTTTCAGGGGATGCTTTCAAAATTAATCACATACTGTCTCAATAGACAGATTTACATAAACTTTATATAACCTTTCAAGAAAAGATTTATGAAGATTATTACATACATACTGTCTAAAGACTAAAACTAATGTAGGTAATATTATAACAATGTCGCACGAGACAGATATATTTATATAAACATTATTGATACATGTAGTTTCTAGAAAGAGTTGCTGAAACTTTACTGAAACAGCATTTTAAGATTGAATTGTATATACATTTTACAGACATTCTGTTTGACAGTTTGTTAAAGATTTATATAAATTTTTCATCAATGTCTCCTAAAAGATTTTATCCTTTAATTACATAAAGTTTCTAATGGGAATTAAACTTTAATTAAATACATTTTCTAGTGGGAATTTAACTTTAATTACATACAGTTTCTAGTGGGATTCTTGAACTTCGATTACATACAGTTTCTAGTGGGAATTAAACTTTGATTACATAAAGTTTCTAATGGGAATTAAACTTTAATTAAATACATTTTCTAGTGGGAATTTAACTTTAATTAAACTTCCAATACATACAGTTTCAAGTGGGAATTACACTTTGATTACATAGTTTCTAGTGGGAATTAAACTTTAATTACATATGGTTTCTAGTGGGAATTAAACTTTAATTACATACAGTTTCTAGTGGGAATTAAACTTTGATTACAAACAGTTTCTAGTGGGAATTAAACTTTAATTACATACAGTTTCTAGTGGGAATTAAACTTCGATTGCATACAGTTTCTAGTGGGAACTAAACTTTGATTACATACAGTTTCTAATGGGAATTAAACTTTGATTACATACAGTTTCTAATGGGAATTAAACTTTGATTACATACAGTTTCTAGTGGGAATTTACTTCGATTACATACAGTTTCTAGTGGGAATTTAACTTCCATTACATACAGTTTCTAGTGGGAATTAAACTTTAATTACGTACAGTTTCTAGTGGGAATTTAACTTTGATTACATACAGTTTCTAGTGGGAATTACACTTTGATTACATACAGTTTCTAGTGGGAATTAAACTTTAATTACATACAGTTTCTAGTGGGAATTGAAATTTGATTACATATAGTTTCTAGTGGGAATTAAACTTTGATTACATACAGTTTCTAGTGGGAACTAAACTTTAATTACATACAGTTTCTAGTGGGAATTAAACTTTGATTACATATAGTTTCCAGTGGGAATAAAAATCCGATTACATACAGTTTCTAGTGGGAATTAAACTTTAATTACATACAGTTTCTAATGGGAATTACACTTTAATTACATACAGTTTCAAGTGGGAATTAAACTTTGATTACATACAGTTTCTAGTGGGAATTAAACTTTAATTACATACAGTTTCTAGTGGGAATTAAACTTAAATTACATATAGTTTCTAGTGGGAATTAAATTTCGATTACATGCAGTTTCTAGTGGAATTAAAATTTAATTACATACAGTTTCTAGTGGGAATTAAACTTTAACTACATATAGTTTCTAGAGAGAATTTGACATAAACTTCAGAAATGTCTCAAGAGGGATTTTTTACAATTTCTTAAATGATAGAGAGATTCCTATTACATTGACAAACTGTCTTTAGACTGAAATTTATGTAGACATTTATATTCACTCACTGTCGATAGCTTGTTTTTGGAATGGTCTTTTCAAGATGGCTGACCGGTAGGTACGAAAAAGTAAGGTCCTTACTTCAAGCGACCAGAAAAGTTATTTATAAACACATTAGGACCATGACAAGTGCCCTGCTGAACTCAGAAAGATGTCAACTTCAAATTACATCATTGGTCGTTTGTCGAATTGTTAAAATCGTTATTTCCAGAGAGACATCAGCTTCACATTATACAGCCTTTCACATAAACTTTACTTACAAACTGTTTTTAGACAGGGATTTATATATAAACTTAACAGGGAAACAACAAGCTCATCAATTGTATAAAAAATATTTTAGCTGATAAATCTCGTAAAATGTTAAGATTCTGAAAACACTGCTATAACAGCACCAACCGGCCCACAAGAAGTGGTGAGAACATTGTTTTTCTGACAGCTTTGAAACTTTAGCAGGAAGCATAGGGGCAGGGTCAGAATAATGAGGGAGAACTCAATTTATATTTCATGATCTAAGATTCAGGGTCGAGGTCACAGAGAATGCAGACTCCATATCTTCCTGTATTGGATTCTGTAGAACTCTCAAACAGACACAATTTAAGGTAAGACATACATTACACTGACACAGAACGTCCATAAATCAACTTTAAAAACTAGAATTTCACAACATGTCGCGGTGTGGCGCATTCAGTAATGTACAGATTCTCCTGTACAGAATATTACTGATACTTCATTTATAAGTTGACCTTTAAAGGGTAGAATAGTTTGATTTTTCGATTGGTTATCTATGTTCAATCACTATGAATATACTGACAATTACAGCTAATTAATGAATAGTATGATCAGATGAAAATGTCATCTAAACACATATAAACATGCAAACTGAAGTGTGAATGAATTTTTCTAATTTCTTGAACTCAATTATGTATTGAGTTCAAACTTCAAGTGTCTAGGTGAATGGCGTAACCTCCTTACTATCCAAGAAATCATCTAGACAAGTGTTACATACAAAAAGATGGAAAAATGCTCCACAGCTAATTGATATCCCCTCAAGATAATTTTCTTGGGAATTAAAACTTTTATGAACATGGAAATGTGGACCATATTCAGTATCTGAAGCATAAACTGAAACAAACAAACTAAGCTGTCTCAATTTCATGACCTACATCTGCTGTATATTTAAGACAAAAAGTCATTTTCCTTATCAGCTGAAATTTAATACCCCAAGGGAGCAATAGTTGGGACTAGGGATTTTGAAATTGACAATTCAGATAAAAAAGTACTTTTCCACAAAAGTAGGTTACATATTGACACCTATCACATTCCAGGAGATCTGGATCTAGATATTTACTTCAGCTAATTCCCCCCTTTGAGCACCATCCTTAAGGTCCCCTGGGTTTTGGAACCTCAAGTTTACTGTTTTGTTTGCCTTTATGATTCACTGGAAAAATTGATGGTGTTTTCAGAGAAGAGGCTGAAAATGTGAATTGTTAATGGAGAACACACAACGTTATGGACAAAGATGGATTGGGAAAGGTCAGCGAGCGTTGGTCAGGTGACCTAAATATTCACCTACCAAGCCATCTACCCATAAAATAGAGGAAGAGACTGTCTGGGCAGATAAACTATGTTTTAAGCATGAGGCCCCAGACAAAATGGGTCTACTTGCCTCCGTAGACCTCGATGTGTCTACGTTCTACCGATTGACCGACACACTAGGAGACTTTTAGCAGTCATAGTTCTCTGAACACGATTTTCTCATTTCATTATCTCATGTCGGTCAAGCGCTCTAAAGAACTGATGTTATTTGTTTTAAAATGCTCAACAACAATAAATATAATCTATCTTACATATCTTGCATATTTTGAAACTATTTAATGCTTACCTCTTTTTATCCATTTCTAGGACTTGTTAGACATATGTAACAGAAATTGAACTTTGACAACATATATATATGTCTCTGTGTGACCCAGTGGTTAACAAACTAAATACATCTCCTTGTATGTCACTAGACAGTTCATTTAATTAATGGAGCCTAAATTTTTTTTTCAAACTTACAAAATTATCCATCCTTGATTGTCAAATGAACAACCTGATAGTTCTAGGATATACCTGAAACAAGTCACCTAGACCTGAGGTCTTGATACTGCTGCCTTAATATATTTCTGACCTCAATGTGTGACTAAAATTTAATCAGTTTACTACAAACATGCATATTTTAAAATGCTTTCTCTTCCAAAAAAAATGGTCGTAATATTCATGGTTCTTTAAAATAAACTCATTTTTCTACATTTCAGACACCCGATTATAACATGGCTTTATGTAGAACCGGAACAAAGACAGACAGAACGGGACATCATCATCTACAACATCCCAACATCTTCTACAACACGATGGTCATGTGATCTTACCCAGCATTCCCAAGCATGTAGTTCATAGTGGTAGTTGCGGCGGGGGTTCGCTGGAACAGCCCAGCCTTGTCTCACAAAGTTCCTTGCTGGGGAGGCATCAGCAACCAACTTGAAGCGGAGACGCTTTGCTGAGTTGGGGGTGGACGATTTAGAATGTTTGGGAGATTTCAGCAGCATCTTATTTGCTGTCACTGACCGCAACTCAGCAGTCATCTGACTGCCAACGTTAGTGGTCATTGTTGTATTGTACAAACATAAGGCTTCTTTCAGCTTCAATTTAGACCTTGTATATAAATTAAACAAATCGGTTTTAGAAGTCTGCTGTATTGTACATGCAGTCAGTTATTATCCTTCCCCCAGAAATGTTCTCAAATGTTCATTTCTGGTGCTAATTACACATAAAATCTTATAAATGACCTAAGCGGCCAACCAATCCTTCACAGAAATGTTTTTCAAGGTCATTCTCAAGGACGTATGGTTTGTAAGGTCATTCTCAAGGATGTATTTCAAGTCAAACTTAATGATGGCAAGAGGTCACCAAGTATTTCACGGAAATGTTGAACACATAAGTACACATCACATTGATGACAACCGATGACCAAGGTTCATTTGGTGCACCACAGAAATGTTTTGTTACTTTCTTTACACTTTAGAAGGACCAACAATGGAGGACATATTGTTGCTAAATAAGGCTTCAAGATGACCCGCAGTGACTATTAATGTGCCATAGAAATCTTCTGTTCGATACTTCATCCGAAAATATCACAAGTTGTTGTTAAAAGATGTTGTTAGGTACTTCATCCAGCCAAATCACACGTTGTTGCTAAAACTGATCACCAGAGGTCACTTAATGCACCATAGAAATAATCTGTTTAGAGTTTGCTGATAAATAACCAGTGGTAACTAATCCTCACACAGAAATGTTCCTCGAGGATCTTCAGGAGTACGTATCACACACTGACGCAAACATAAATGACCAGAGGTCATTCAAGGTCCCACAAAAATCTTCTGTTAGGTTCTTCATAGGGACAATTAGGCTCTAAAACAATCACAGGATAATCACTGCGCCACAGAAATGTTCCGTTCTATATGAGGATGCGTTACATAATAATTCTTATACTTGACCAGCGGTCAGTGGTTGTCCAGTTGAAATGTTCTGTAATTGACAAGTGCTCATTGAATGATCAGTTGAAATGTTCTGTAATTGACCAACAGTCATAAGATACGTTCAGCTGTTTTTTTATGAGGATTGACACTATATACCAGGTAGTGAAAACATTTAGACACTTTTACAAGATAACCAGGATCATTGTATTGTATTGAACCAGACTGTTCAAAGAAGACAATTTCCTCCTAGATCCTCCGGAATATCTATAGCTTTTTAAATCTGCACGACCAAACTAACACAGACTAATCTAATCCCAAAAGAAATCAGCAGGGTTTGATTTTTGCTGCAAACCACAATGTGAGTCAATAGTACCACTAACTTCTGTCAAAAGTGCAACAATTACATTTTGCGGTAAATCACATTTCAAAGCTGTTTCCCAGAACACATGTACAGCCTCAACATTCCAAAACATAATCCACAGTGTTCCATAGGGAGAAGACATTGTAAGAGATGGTTGAAAATTGTCACATAGATGACCTGAGGTCAATTTCAGCTTCCACAAGGTTCTTCTCTTTGTCCTGTAAGTTAAGTGTAGTGAAACTATTTGACACAACTGTTTACAGCCGACCTTGAAGGGTTGATTTTGATGTTGCAGATGACCATAGGTCAACTTCGATATCACAGATGACCTTGAAAGATCGACTCTATTGTCACAGATGACCTTGAAAGTTTGACTCTGATATCACAGATGACCTTGAAGGGTTGACTTGGATGTCACAGATGACCTTGAAAGATTGATTCTGATGTCACAAATGACCTTGAAGGGTTGATTCTGATGTCACAGATGACCTTGAAAGGTTGACTGATGTCATAGATGACCTTGAAGGGTCAACTTTACTGTCCCTCAAGATCTACCTTAGTACTGTAAGGCTTATGTTCCAAAAATAATTCTCAGGACCAGGTAACATCAAATGTTCCAAAAAATCTCGAGAAATCCTAACAAACAATTTCCCTGATCAAAACGCTCACATATGACACCTCAGTAGTCGTCACGATAACTCAATATTGCACTGGGTGATACTGAAACTGACCCAGGGTCAATATGTATTATTAGCACTAATGGGACAGAGGGTCAAAGCTCACTGTAGCCAATAACCCTGATCCCGTCCGTACTCTCCTGGATTGTCCACACAGCCATGTGTTCACAGATACTCCATTCACTGAGATAAAAAACTTAATCAGTTTCTCCAGGTTTATATATCCCTCCAATATTACGAGCGCCTGTTCAGTGTCAATATATAATAGACTGATTGAGGTCTGTTGCTGCACTCAAAGCCTGTCAATAATTCTCCTTGTATAGATGATTCTATTGGCGGGCCCCACTTTTTCTTTTCAAGACGGCGCTGTGTTTCTATTAACGTCCCATAGAGGGCACTGCTAGTGGAGAGGTCAGCAGCGTGACCCCAGGTTTGGCGGAGGTACCGTGAGACTCGGCACTAGTACAAGTGAGTCCACCACTTTTGAAAGCCAGAAGAATGCACATTACTACAGATCAATATTAGAGAGCAGCCAGGGCACAAAGTATTTTGAAGTGGGAATCTGCCACGAACATCTATCAATATTGGTCTTCATGTAACCCTCCCACAAAGCTCCGGGGCCCCTAGTGGAGGGTTGGTCACCCAGGGGACAATCAACACCCGGGGACGATGCCCAGGGGAGCCGTCCAGTCCACTTAAGTCTCAGACCCGCAATGTTGTATGTACTTTACCAGGTTTTCACCAATTCAGAAGTATCGTTCATGGTGTACTCTAAATAAGTTCTGTTTTACGCTAGATTAATTTTTGCAATATCATTGAAGAAATTCATTCATGAATTGAAAACTTTGAACATTAAATTTTTTATTACTGAAATAATGTCCTTTCAATTGCAAATTAAAGCATTATAAATTAAGCGCTTAATTATAGGCTTTGTTTTCTAAGTAAAAGTACTTGTAAATGTGTATTAATCTAGAGTAAGAAATTAGTTCTTAGTGTTAAGTATTAAGAAATTATCACAAAAAACCTTTAGTACATCTTTTCATAATTTGTGTACAAAATTATTAAGCCAGTTTATTACAATACCTTAAAGATTCAGGAGGTGAAACTGATCAGAAAAGGATTTTTGATCAGGAGGGAATATTTGATCCTGAGGTGATATTTGATCTCCAAAGATTACTGTGCAGAGCCCTGAGTTTGTACAATCATATATCACAGCTGTCCTCAAGCCAGACTTTCTAACAAAACAACTGTTCATCAGACATAAAAATATATTCAAACAACGTAGAGTTGAGATTATGTGATGTCACTTGAGTCCGGAGTAAATCAATGGACTAGCTTGCTTCTGTCTTAGATAACAATGGACCAGTGAGGCAACCATAATCTTAAAAACGTTGGATACCAAACTGACGAAAATTCCTTGTTAACTGAAATGAATTGTGCCATTAGTGAAGTTCTACTGAGTTAATCTTAAGGAATGACATTATAAGTACATGTTTTATTTGTGTGACTAATCTACCACTATTTTAA
The DNA here is from genome assembly GCA_947623455.1 of Mimachlamys varia. Taxonomy (NCBI): domain Eukaryota; kingdom Metazoa; phylum Mollusca; class Bivalvia; order Pectinida; family Pectinidae; genus Mimachlamys; species Mimachlamys varia. The sequence goes on from OX392541.1 coordinate 43,853,504, forward strand.
ATGTAGCTGTTACATAATAATACTTTATTTTCAGAGGGTACAACTCATTAGCAAATGAAGGGTAATCTCCCATGAGATACAAATTGTATACGAACATGGATATAATGTACACTATAGTATAGCAATAAGCATACAAAAAGTCAATAATCAACCTGTATTCAGTTATATTCATAAAAGTACATGATGAATATGAAGGTTATGGTTAGACAGATTCTTGTTTAAAACATTGGTGACATTTTTCTTTGATGTTTTTCAATAAAACCTATTAAACATTGACAATTGATACTTGATACATGATGGTTCCTTCCACAAAGATGCCATAACAGCTAGTGTCTTTGAACTGGAGGTGTTTGTACCATTAAAATAGTAAACATCAACAGATAGACAATTTTTGTATCTAGAAAAATGTAACATTAGATACACAGTCGAAACAAAAGAAATCAAATGAATCAAAAGGAATAAGGGTTATGCATCACATTAAATTGTGCAAAAATTTGGCATCCTCAATGAACATAGAAGTTCCCACACAAAAACCGTTTGAAACGTAACAGCAAGTCTGTATTTGCCAAATTTATAACCTTACATTAGAAACATAATCCAAGGTTTCAATGAATCAATATATCCGATTTGCATGAAATCTATAAAAACTTGGACACCTACCAGGAATAGAGTGATCCATCACCATTACTTTTAAATCCCCTACTGTGGAGTGGAGTTTCTAGACTACTGAAGTAATTTTCAGTAGGCAAATTTAAAACTTTTAAGCTGTTTTCACTTTCTTTGTTTTTTGTTTCATTTTACTATTTATTTTTCAAGAAACGTTTAATTTTAAAAGTTTACTTTTCTAAAAACCTTAACAAGAAGCATCACACTATGCCTTTTATACATTTAAGATTAGGAGCAATGTTACACAGATAACACTTGTAAAGTAGCATTATCAGGTGACATATATATCATAAAGACACTATTTTTCTGATAACATTTACAAAGGGCAGCAGTCTGCTGATAATCTTTATACAGGACAAATTGTCATGTTCATAAACATTTAGGAAAGCAATCAATCCAGTAGAGCATACAAACATCTTATTGATAATGACCAATTACAAGCATCCTATTGACATAGCCAAATCAATCTTGGTGTTCGTGCCTGCTGGCCTTTTCTGCTGTTGTTTCCAATTTGGTAGCTTCAGATCACTACATCACAATTATAAACACTTGTATCTGTACCTGCTGATAGAACAACCCTGAATCTCTGTCTTCTGTACACATATAGGTCATCTAACAGTAGATAATGTCTCACCAGACAGGTCTCTCTTTGGCCAGGGGAACATAGAGCTTCTCTCAAAACGAGCCTCTCTTTGGCCAGGGGAACATAGAGCTTGTCTCAAAACGAGCCTCTCTTTGGCCAGGCGAACATACAGCTTGTCTCAAAACGAACCTCTCTTTCACCAGGGGAACAAAGAGCTCATCTCAAAATGAGCCTCTCTTTGGCCAGGGGAACATAGAGCTTGTTTCAAAACAAGCCTTTCTTTGGCCAGATGAGCATAGAGCTTGTCTCAAAACAAGCCTTTCTTTGGCCAGGGGAACATAGAGCTTGTCCCAAAACAAGCCTTTCTTTGGTGGCCAGGGAAACATAGAGCTTGTTTCAAAACAAGCCTTTCTTTGGCGGCCAGGGGAACATAGAGCTTGTTTCATAAAAAGCCTTTCTTTGGCCAGAGGAGCATAGAGCTTGTCTCAAAACAAGCCTTTCTTTGGCCAGGGGAACATAGAGCTTGTCCCAAAACAAGTCTTTCTTTGGCGGCCAGGGAAACATAGAGCTTGTACAAAAACAAGCCTTTCTTTGGCCAGGGGAACATAGAGCTCATCTCAAAATGAGCGTCTCTTTGGCCAGGGGAACATAGAGCTTATCTCAAAACGAGTCTCTCTTGGCCAGGGGAACATAAAGCTAATCTCAAAATGAGCCTCTCTTTGGCCAGGGGAACATAGAGCTTGTCTCAACGAGCCTCTCATGGCCAGGGGAACATAGAGCTCATCTCACAATGAGCCTCTCTTTGGCCAGGGGAACATAGAGCTTGTCTCAAAATGAGCCTCTCTTTGGCCAGGTGAACATAGAGCTTGTCTCAACGAGCCTCTCATGGCCAGGGGAACATAGAGCTCATCTCACAATGAGCCTCTCTTTGGCCAGGGGAACATAGAGCTTGTCTCAAAATGAGCCTCTCTTTGGCCAGGGGAACATAGAGCTTGTCTCAACGAGACTCTCATGGCCAAGGGAACATAGAGCTTGTCATGAAATGAGCCTCTCTTTGGCCAGGGGGACATAGAGTTTGTCTCAAAACGAGCCTCTCTATTGCAAGGGGAACATAGAGATTTGTATGTTGATAAAGCAACAGAAATGTTATCTGCTTTGTGTTGTAAGATTCCCGATATATTGGACTTGTTTCAGTTGTAACACATGAAGATGTAGCATCCTGTTTGTCAGCTCCATTAATTTGTTTAATGTATTCTGTAAAACTTCTACACCAACTCTATAAAGATGATAATAGACATTTCAGAAATTGATTTAACAATACAATTTCCAATTCATCAACACTTGTGAATTCCCAGTTTAACCACATATTGTTCGTTGAGTAAGAACCTGGGTCAGAACACTTAACAAATTGAATATACTGAAAAGGAAACTTAAATCGAGATAAAGTTGTGATAGGGAGTGCCAAGATCAGTCGGACTCTTAGTAGGTTTACTGATGCTGAGGTGGCCATTAAAAATTAGTTTATGAAGGTAAAGGAGCGGTGGTATGTTTTTACCTAAGCCATGTTTTGAGCGACCCCTGACCTTATCATACAACAGAGTAGGGGTTGTAACAGTAATGAGGTGTGAAACAGGACCAGTCATGTCTGTCATGTAAATGACACTAGTACCCTGGGACTGGAGTCTTAATTAACATTTCCACTTATTTATTGGAACATGTTTTATTCATTCTTGACAACAAAATCTTTCTAATTTCAAACATCATCTGTTTGACTAGGGCATATTCTACAACTGTCAATGGTTTATCGTTTGGTCGTTTTGGTTACAGAAGGTACTAGAAGGACTTTCCTTGTGATTGACTCCCAGGGGGAGCTGCCTGTCAACAAGTGTCCTAGTTATAATGGCGCCATGGAAGAACTCAAGTACTTACTCTATATAATAATCCCCCTTGTAATCGTCCTCTTGAAGGTAGAACAAAAAGTTTGTTCCAGGGGGAATCATAATGATTACAGATTTACCTTGTACTCAGTGTCCAGTCCCTGAGCTTTGTCGTGAACAGGATCAAACTAAGTACAATTATAATATTGGTTGTCAGGATCATATGAACACATGTAAATTTCTGTTAAATCTTGAGGAATTATCAGTATCCCGCGGAATATAAAGAATAATAGCTTAGGGAGGGGTTTAGACACAAATTCAATGATTGCACAGAATCCGTAATCCATAAGATATATGTGATATTTTACTCCAGGAAATAGCTTGCCAACAGTGGAGCACATGAAATTAATGAAAACCCATAACCCACATTGAATATTCAGTCATTTTGTCATTCTATCCACTGATTAACTCTAGTGAAAGAAGACAATTTAGGTGGTTGTTTGGACTTTGGTGCAAACATAACACGTAGTAGTAAACAGCCCAAAGGGCCATGCACTCATCTAAATAAGGGCAAACAAAAGACCCTGTGTTGTGATCACTGGACATCATATGACCCAGTGTTGTGATCACTGGACATCATATGACCCTGTGTTGTGATCACTGGACATCATATGACCCTGTGTTGTGATCACTGGACATCATATGACCCTGTGTTGTGATCACTGGACATCATATGACCCTGTGTTGTGATCACTGGACATCATATGACCCTGTGTTGTGATCACTGGACATCATATGACCCTGTGTTGTGATCACTGGACATCATATGACCCAGTGTTATGATCACTGGACATCATATGACCCAGTGTTGTAATCGAGGGACATCATATGACCCTGTGTTGTTATCAAGGGACATCATATGACCCAGTGTTGTGATCACTGGACATCATATGGCCCAGTGTTGTGATCACTGGACATCATATGACCCAGTGTTGTAATCGAGGGACATCACATGACCCAGTGTTGTGATCAAGGGACATCATATGACCCTGTGTTGTTATCAAGGGACATCATATGACCCTGTGTTGTGATCACTGGACATCATATGACCCTGTGTTGTGATCACTGGACATCATATGACCCAGTGTTGTGATCGAGGGACATCATATGACCCTGTGTTGTGATCACTGGACATCATATGACCCAGTGTTGTAATCGAGGGACATCATATGACCCAGTGTTGTGATCACTGGACATCATATGACCCAGTGTTGTGATCACTGGACATCATCTGACCCAGTCTTGTGTCGCTGGACATCATATGACCCAGTGTTGTGATCAAGGGACATCATATGACCCAGTGTTGTGAATGCTGGACATCAAATGATCCAGTGTTGTGATCGAGGGACATCATATGACCCAGTGTTGTGATCAAGGGACATCATATGACACAGTGTTGTGATCACTGGACATCATATGACCCAGTGTTGTAATCGAGGGACATCACATGACCCAGTGTTGTGATCAAGGGACATCATATGACCCAGTGTTGTAATCGAGGGATATCATATGACCCAGTGTTGTGATCAAGGGACATCATATGATCCAGTGTTGTGATCAAGGGACATCATCTGACCCTGTGTTGTGATCACTGGACATCATATGACCCAGTGTTGTGATCACTGGACATCATATGACCCAGTGTTGTAATCGAGGGATATCATATGACACAGTGTTGTGAGCGAGGGACATCATATGACCCAGTGTTGTGATCACTGGACATCATATGACCCAGTGTTGTGATCAAGGGACATCATATGAACCTGTGTTGTGATCACTGGACATCATATGACCCTGTGTTGTGATCACTGGACATCATATGACCCTGTGTTGTGATCACTGGACATCATATGACCCAGTGTTGTGATCGAGGGACATCATATGACCCAGTGTTGTGAATGCTGGACATCATATGACCCTGTGTTGAGTTCACTGGACATCATATGACCCAGTGTTGTGATCAAGGGACATCACATGACCCAGTGTTGTGATCGTGGGACATCACATGACCCTGTGTTGTGATCACTGGACATCATATGACCCTGTGTTGTGATCACTGGACATCATATGACCCAGTGTTGTGATCACTGGACATCATATGACCCAGTGTTGTGATCACTGGACATCATATGACCCAGTGTTGTGATCACTGGACATCATATGACCCAGTGTTGTGATCACTGGACATCATATGACCCAGTGTTGTGATCACTGGACATCATATGACCCAGTGTTGTGATCACTGGACATCATATGACCCAGTGTTGTGATCACTGGACATCATATGACACAGTGTTGTGATCGAGGGACATCACATGACCCTGTGTTGTGATCACTGGACATCATATGACCCAGTGTTGTGATCAAGGGACATCATATGACACAGTGTTGTGATCGAGGGACATCATATGACCCTGTGTTGTGATCACTGGACATCATATGACCCAGTGTTGTGATCAAGGGACATCATATGACCCAGTGTTGTGATCGAGGGACATCATATGATCCAGTACTGTCTGTTGCTGATCACCTAGCCCTACTAATCAGTGAGTTGTCGGGGAGCCTTCCCACTTCTACAATCACGGCAGATGTCTGATTACCCTTCAGTGAGAATGAGTCCTTATCTAAGTCTATAAAGGAATGAAAAGTAGACAAATCGGGCCAATCTAACAAGAGGTAATGATTGCACATAATTAAAGCTGGATCAATGACATGATCAGTCGGAGAATCGGTAAATCCATGGCGCACAGCATCAACGTTTCCTTGGCAACCAATGGCAAGGTAAATTTATCCTGTAAAACTTCTGTAGATTAAAACATTTGAGATCTACGTGACGGATCAAGTGAATGTGGAAACATTAATGACTTTCCATATTTATCTTTTATGATATGTTCACATGTCTGACCTGGGTACATCACAGATCCACATCGAGCTTATACATGTATAATGATGAAAATACATGTAAAACAATAATCTGAAAACCAGTGTATCAAACGTTATTGAAATAGTTTCAGCTTTGACAACTTTGACCAGCATTAGACCTGTATTAAATGGGAACACTGGTCTACTGATAGCTAATGATTTCTTCAAGACTTTCATACAATTCAAATACCTTGATTATTGAAGAATAATGTTTAACATCTATTGTTTCAAACTTTGACCTGAATTTGCAATCTTGTCCTTCAAGTGAGAGTTAGAAAATATCACATTGTCCTTTCTATAGCAATGGCATACACGTCTACAGAGATTTATTACAATAACTCCTTACTTACTTGAGACAAGCAGAAGTACTTTACTTCAGATCTCAAATGATGACCTTGACCTTAAGGTTAATTAACTCCAATGATGTAAACATAAATCTTGTTTCACGGACCACAATTTACATGTCCCCGATTCCCAATATTTGTTAATTATTTACATTTTTATCTCAAATTGTTATGAAAAATTATTGTTAAGACTGAACTAGCTAAAGTGGTTTTAACTAAAATGATTTCGTTGATGGAAGAACTTGAGCTCTGCTGACTATTGAATGTGTCATAAGCACAACACACAGGGTCATTAGATGGACATATGATAAGCAATGCCACTTTGGTGGTGAACCAGCAGTGTATAGCCGTATATATGTGGGGGTATGTTACTATGAACCAGCAGTGTATAGCCATATATGTGGGGGTATGTTACTATGAACCAGCAGTGTATAGCCGTATATGTGGGGGTATGTTACTATGAACCAGCAGTGTATAGCCGTATATATGTGGGGGTATGTTACTATGAACCAACAGTGTATAACTGTATATGTGGGGGTATGTTACTATGAACCAGCAGTGTATAACAGTATACGTGGGGGTATGTTACTATGAACCAGCAGTGTATAACAGTATACATGGGGGTATGTTACACAAGAACCAGCAGTGTATAACAGTATACGTGGGGGTATGTTACTATGAACCAGCAGTGTATAACTGTATATGTGGGGGTATGTTACTATGAATCAGCAGTGTATAGCCGTATATATGTGGGGGTATGTTACTATGAACCAGCAGTGTATAACTGTATATGTGGGGGTATGTTACTATGAACCAGCAGTGTATAACAGTATAGGTGGGGGTACGTTACTATGAACCAGCAGTGTATAACAGTATAGGTGGGGGTATGTTACTATAAACCAGCAGTGTATAACTGTATATGTGGGGGTATGTTACTATGAACCAGCAGTGTATAACAGTATACGTGGGGGTATGTTACTATGAACCAGCAGTGTAAAACAGTATATGTGGGGGTATGTTACTATGAACCAGCAGTGTATAACAGTATAGGTGGGGGTATGTTACTATGAACCAGCAGTGTATAACAGTATACGTGGGGGTATGTTACTATGAACCAGCAGTGTAAAACAGTATATGTGGGGGTATGTTACTATAAACCAGCAGTGTATAACAGTATATGTGGGGGTATGTTACTATGAACCAGCAGTGTATAACAGTATACGTGGGGGTATGTTACTATGAACCAGCAGTGTATAACAGTATAGGTGGGGGTATGTTACTATGAACCAGCAGTGTATAACAGTATAGGTGGGGGTATGTTACTATGAACCAGCAGTGTATAACAGTATAGGTGGGGGTATGTTACTATGAACCAGCAGTGTATAACAGTATATGTGGGGGTATGTTACTATGAACCAGCAGTGTATAACAGTATAGGTGGGGGTATGTTACTATGAACCAGCAGTGTATAACAGTATAGGTGGGGGTATGTTACTATGAACCAGCAGTGTATAACAGTATACATGGGGGTATGTTACTATAAACCAGCAGTGTATAACAGTATAGGTGGGGGTATGTTACTATGAACCAGCAGTGTATAACAGTATACGTGGGGGTATGTTACTATGAACCAGCAGTGTATAACAGTATAGGTGGGGGTATGTTACTATGAACCAGCAGTGTATAACAGTATACGTGGGGGTATGTTACTATGAACCAGCAGTGTATAACAGTATAGGTGGGGGTATGTTACTATGAACCAGCAGTGTATAACAGTATAGGTGGGGGTATGTTACTATAAACCAGCAGTGTATAACAGTATAGGTGGGGGTATGTTACTATGATTTACAGAGAGAAGACAATCGGGCGAGGGCTGAGGAGGTATTGAACCGAGGCAGTCTCAGAAAACTAATAAGCCACAAATAACTGTTTTACAGGGAAACATCAATAGCAGTATTCCTTTAACTAGTTTTATTTTTTAACTTTCAACAAGACAGCAACATAAGCTGGAACATTGCCAGCCTCAGTAGCCGGCTCACAGGTGTGCCTCTGTCCCAGATCTAGCCTCATCCCTGAATAACCCCCATAGCCCGTGCCTCTGTCACTGATCCAGCCTCGGTCCTGATCCTGCCCCCATAGCCTGTGCCTCTGTCACTGATTCACCACACAGCAGATTTAGGTCAGAAAAGCCTGGCATTTTCATTAAAACCTTTAATTAACTTTCCATTAGAAAATTATTGATGAAACATCAAGTAATGTACATGTATTTTCAGATGTGGACAGAGTTGTTTTTGTTCCTTATTGATCTACAGCAGACTTCACATCCATTAGGACGACAAGAGGTCCACGGGGCCTGTACTTCTATCTTGTTTACCGTCCTGTGAGACATGGGGGACATATTTGATTAACCCTAACTCTCACTTTATTGGAGTTTCTTTCAACTCTTTATGGCTCCGTAATGATTTTTACTTAATGACATGAAGAAAACATTCCCAAAGTCTACCTTCAATTATTACCTTCAATCAGCTTTACCCCTACATGTGCTGGTTATCTTATTAATCTCAAGAATCATAGAATTTTGTGTTTAAAGTAATGCAAAGCAGGTTTTGACAACAAACTTTTCTTTTGTAAGTGTCTATCCCAAACATTCCTCCCCCACCCCACCTTCTCCCTCCCCACCACCAGCTTTCTCCCTGCCATCCACTCCCCTTCACTCCTTCTCTTTCCCCATCCCAATCTATTTCCCCTCCCCAACCCTCATCCTATACCCCCTCTTCGCCTTCTTTCTCCTTTCCCACTTCGATCTACATCCTCACCATACTCTTTCTTTCCACCCCCCCCCCCCCCCCATCCCCTCGCCACTGCTTCTCCTCCAATCCTTTCCCTTCCAACCACCACCCTCTCCCCACTACCTAGCCTCCACCTTTCCATTCCTTCTCCTTCCTTGCCAACGCCTCTCCCTTCCCACCAATCCCTCTCCATCCTCCATGCTATAACAAAGGTTGAACTTCAAGGTCATTAACTGGTAATGAAGACAAAAGCCATTAGAAGTTGGAATTTAGTCCACATCAACAGGTGGCTGTGCCGCAGCACTTCCAGAGAATGTACATTGGTTAACCTAGGACGTCTTTGAAAATCAATGAAAATTAATACAAATTGCTTTGATCAACTGGTAAGTTACACATTGGGCAAGTCTTTGTTTATCGAGCAGTTCTGAAACTGTGAAGACCGATTTTCAGAACGCTCTATCGTTTGTAATAATCCATCTCAGGTGAGGCTTAATTAAAACTCTGAGACTTTTCAATGTTTTAAACTGCTTAAATCAATGGGAATTGATGGAAACTGTTGAGTTATCCTCTTGGTTTCTTAAGAATGTTCGTAAAGCATGCAATATTTATTGACCACATTTCAAGTTCCATCTCAAAAAGCAAAACGTCTTTGATTGGTTTGATCAAACTTTTATGTATACCACAGACCACAAGGTAAAGCATGTGGAAGTTTTTGGTATATCACAAGGAAATTTTATAGTAAAGTGAAAGTTCAGAAATAATTAAGGCTATCCCTTCCTGTGCCTTGTTGATTGAGCAAAGGACTGATATATGGTCCTTCACCTTCTTTATACTAAATATATTCACACACAATTCATACAATCATTGTAGTATGTTTTTGGCTCCATGAGATATGGAGCTTAATTAGCATGTGTTAACTAGTCCAGTCCTAAGGCACCTGGGTAACACCTCCAAATGTGTATAAAATGCAATATACATGTGCTGAGGATGCCTTGTCTTGTTCATTCTTACCCACCTGTACATGTACTGACTCTATACCTGTAAGGTAACATTCTTACCCACCTGTACATGTACTGACTCTATACCTGTAAGGTTAAGCATGTATCCCTAAGTGTAACAGCTTGCTGTTACATTACTGTGGTATAATCAAATCTCAATAGCATCATGATCAGTTTATTGTCGTTCCTTTATTTCTAATGATATTTTCTCTGCTGGGTCAAAATGAACAGACAAAAAACTTCCAATCTGCAATACTGTACTTCATCTTAATGAAAAAACAAAAGGAATAAAAATGGTTACCATGGAAACTATGTGAAACGCTAGAGATTATCTATGAAGATAAGATTTTATGGGTAATATTTCATTTGCTCCTTTGAGGCTAGCATGTAAAGAAATCAAATTCAAATCTGTATAGCTTCCCTCAGGGCCAGAATTAATAGGATCAAGGCTAACTTTTCTTCAAATGAAATCAAAGCTCAATATATTCTTTGTAAACATATTGGTTTGACAAAATCATTTTGTAGGGAATTCAAACAAATTTCCTAACTTATAGCTATAACATAACCGCAGACAGACCACAGTCATAAAGCCTGTCCCGTGGTAATCTCGTTTTCTTTCTTCTTTTTTTTTGTTTCGGGTGCTAGAAATATTGATTGAAACATAAAGTAATATCTGGAGGCCCGCATGGTCCAACAGGAAAGCATAAAAGAAGAAGTTGATTTCTAAATGTGCTGTGTGTGATAAAACATGGCAATGTTTGTACAATCAAATCAGAGTCTGCCCAGATACATTACATGCCTCCCCCTCTTTATGACTGACTGAACAGTCCCAGTTAGGTCTGTAACTGGCTATAAACTTCGTCCTCCTGGGATACCGTTCTTCTGATACAGAGCTTTGCTGTTATACAGAGGTAGTGAGCCATACCTAGACTTAAGCTACCATGCAGCCCCTGTGTACCGTACCAAGAAACCTACACTGGTTACCAGCCCCTGTGTACCATACCTAGAAACCTACACTGACTACCAGCCCCTGTGTACCATACCTAGAAACCTACACTGACTACCAGCCCCTGTATACCATACCTAGAAACCTACACTGGTTACCAGCCCCTGTGTACCATACCTAGAAACCTACACTGACTACCAGCCCCTGTGTACCATACCTAGAAACCTACACTGACTACCAGCCCCTGTATACCATACCTAGAAACCTACACTGCCTACCAGCCCCTGTGTACCATACCTAGAAACCTACACTGGCTATGAGCCCCTGTGTACCATACCTAGAAACATAAACTGGCTACCAGCCCCTGTGTACCATACCTAGAAACCTACACTGACTACCAGTCCCTGTGTACCATACCTAGAAACCAACACTGGCTACCAGCCCCTGTGTACCATACATAGAAACCTAGACTGGCTACCAGCCCCTGTGTACCATACATAGAAACCTACACTGACTACCAGCCCCTGTGTACCATACAAAGAAACCTACACTGACTACCAGCCCCTGTGTACCATACAAAGAAACCTACACTGGCTACCAGCCCCTGTGTACCATACCTAGAAACCTACACTGACTACCAGCCCCTGTGTACTATACCTAGAAACCTACACTGACTACCAGCCCCTGTGTACTATACCTAGAAACCAACACTGGCTACCAGCCCCTGTGTACCATACATAGAAACCTACACTGACTCCCAGCCCCTGTCTACTATACCTAGAAACCTACACTGACTAACAGCCCCAGTGTATCATACCTAGAAACCTACACTGACTCCCAGCCCTGTGTACCATACCTAGAAACCTAGACTGTCTACCAGTCCCTGTGTACCCTAACTAAAAACCTAGACTGACTACTGAGCCTAACTAGACTTGCTTACCATGCAGTCCCTAAACTTTTCTGAAAAAACCTTTACTGAATTTTACTACTAGTTTATCTCCCCCATACTTGCCAACCCTCCCTATTTAGGAGGGAGACTACCGATTTTGGACCCTAAAATGTTGCATTTTCAACTTGGAATCTGCTTAACTGTTCCTATTTTTAAAGATGTGATGATTTCATCTGAAAGAAGAGCTCAAAAGAAGCCATTTCAAAGTGTTATTTTTCCTCTGAATGTACATGTATACATATTATTTATGTTTTCAATTCTGAGCACGTGTAATCTCCCCCATTGAAATTTCAAAAAGTTGACAGTATGCTCCCCCTGGCTAAAATTATTAGGTTAATTTTTTTCTGAATGATTCAATATCTGTATACTATTCTAGAGAAGATGTAATTTGCTACAGTCCGATACCAATACGAGACCTCTGATTCTTACAAAGAAACACAATATACAATTGTTAGGAAGATGTACTAGCTATCTCCTGTCTTGTCCCTAGTATATGATGTTTTACTGTAGTACTGAATCTCTGTACACAAGTCAATATAGACCCACAGGTCCCTACTAATAAAACAAATTGATCATAATTGCAGTGTCATTTAAAATAAAGATAACTGATTTGTCTGCATGAGTGAACATTATTTCCAGTAATGTAACTTGTCAGAGACCCACGTTATTCTGAGTTTGATATGCAATCAAGCTTGACATTTGAAACAAGACAATCGAACAATACACAAACTGATGAGAATACCATTAACGTCAATTAGTTGAGTTCCCGGCCACATATCATTCCTGTAGGCCTGCCTCATCAGAGGCATCGTCCGTCCTCAGGGGATGTACCTCAGAGAGGAAGCTACATTAACCAGATCTATACAACATGACATCGTTGCTTCAGCAATTCGTAAAGCTACACCGAACTCCTCAGACAATTCATAGTACAAATTGGTATTCAATATTGTACAGACTATACTTTATGTACTGTAATAGTCAATACTTTTGCGCATCGAAATTTTCGCTTAGCCATGGCAACCTCCAAACTGTTCGCAATGTGACAATTTTCACGCTTTGGTCATGCTGTTTTGTACAGTGTACCTATATTACAGTTTGAGTGGTGTTAAATATGTTCGCGTGTGGATATATTCGCGGCATATGCTTTATGATAATTTATGCAGCATTAAGCTAAGCTGACTGGAGCACAAAGCAGAATCATACTCACTTGGTTTATAAATTATCATATATTGTTTAGACAGTTGTTTACTTATCATAAAAAGTTTTCGATCATATATGCTGACCCCAATATGACAGAAATTGCCCCTTTAGGAATACTAATTCTTAAAGTGCATGAAATATTTTTGTAAATTCTGTCACAATTTCCTTTACAGTAATATGACAGGTTTGTTTTGGTCACATCTTTTCTGGGAGTCATCCAATGGTTTACAGAGAATGTAACAGATAAAGTTACACAAGAAAGCCACATACAAGCAGTCAGTGGTATCTAGTACAGATTCTACTTAAGCCTGATAGAGTTATCTCCCTTATAACCCTGTCCACCAATCAATAATTCAGAATGTCTGCTGCCCTACAGCACTGGAGGGAGGTCACATGACTGGCAGCCTGACAAAGTTGCACCAGACACAATACCGATGTTCCAACCCATTTTGGAACTTTGATCATATTATTGAAAATACAATTTGGAATTCATCATTATTAACAAAGATAGCTATCATTGTCAGCTTTGGAGGAAAAATCATCAATTTCAGCAGATAAAAAAAATTAAAGAATGGAAGCAATTACCCTTCCCTGTACTCTTACAGTGTAAAAAGTGTGAGATGACAAAAGTTACATGCAGAGTTTCAAGACAATATACCTGTTTGTAGATTGAAAGTATAATTATCAAAGCACTTTATACCACTGCTGCAAATGTACATGTATTAAAATGGGGAAAACAGAACAGAAGAAAATTCATTTCAAAGATTGCTCTATGCTAGAGAGGTGTTAGTCGAAATGTGTATTCATAATACCAGATGTTATTTTGAGTTAGAATCAAATAAAAAAAATAACCCCCAAAACAAACTTCAGACTTCAAACTTCATATAGTATCCCAAAATCCTACCAATAGACATTCACCTCTGGGTTGCGAGTTCGTAACCCATGTGGGGCAGTTGCCAGGTACTGACCGTACATCAGTGGTTTTCCTCTGGTTACTCCATGCCAACTTTCCTCTACCTTCAAAAACCTGGCACGTCCTTAAATGACCCTGGCTGTTGATAGGACGTGAAACAAAATAAACCAAACCAAACTGCATATCTATCTAACAGTTTGTCTACAATGATTCACTTTAATGTTCCCTATAGAATTAGATTTTACTATTTTCTTCCCAAGAACAAAACGAAGAATTGGCCAAAAAGGAAGACAATCTATTCATATTCGGAGTCAGAGTTACCTCCCTTGCTGTACCAAAATCAATTCATCAAATATTATTTGATGTCACAAAGATTTAAAACATCTCTCATAATTTGATACTTTTGACATTGATTACCAGATAAATGTCTACAATTTCAATGATCGGTACGCATGTACAGAGACATTGGTTCTGTAGACTTGACTGCTGGAAATAATATTGACATTTAAACCTATAATACTGTCTACATAATCTAAAACTAATTGGTCCTAAAGATTCCATTTTCCCCATATTACCCGCAGTTCTTAGCTTGTAAAATAAGTTGAATCATCTAGTCTTGGCATTCCTTTTTTGTGACCTTGACCTTTAGGCAATAGTTCTGGAAAATAAAGCAGCATCTAGTGATGATTCACAGGTATTCGGTTTGAAAGATTTTTAATAATTCAGTTTTCAGCCCAAAAACTACATACCTTTAACTCCATCTTGTTGTGACTGTGGCCTATACAAGTTTTAGAAACAGCAGGTATTGTAAATGGACAGAATATGCTGAGATACTGTCTCCAACATTGTAAAATCATATATTTTGCAGTTCAACTGTGGTCTCCTGCCCAAAGCTATTCAACTGTAGCTTCCTAAAGCAGTTAAACCTTAGCCTCCTACCCAAAACAGTTCAACTTTAGCCTCCTACCCAAAACAGTTCAACCTTAGCCTCCTACCCAAAGCAGTTAAACCTTAGCCTCCTACCCAAAACAGTTCAACTTTAGCCTCCTAACCAAAGCAGTTCAACCTTAGCCTCCTACGCAAAGCAGTTCAACCTTAGCCTCCTACCCAAAACAGTTCAACCTTAGCCTCCTACCCAATGCAGTTAAACCTTAGCCTCCTACCCAAAGCAGTTCAACCTTAGCCTCCTACCAAAAATAGTTCAACCTTAAGACTCCTTTAGCCTCCTACCCAAAACAGTTCAACCTTAGCCTCCTACCCAAAGCAGTTAAACCTTAGCCTCCTACCCAAAACAGTTCAACTTTAGCCTCCTAACCAAAGCAGTTCAACCTTAGCCTCCTACGCAAAGCAGTTCAACCTTAGCCTCCTACCCAAAACAGTTCAACCTTAGCCTCCTACCCAATGCAGTTAAACCTTAGCCTCCTACCCAAAGCAGTTAAACCTTAGCCTCCTACCCAAAACAGTTCAACTTTAGCCTCCTAACCAAAGCAGTTCAACCTTAGCCTCCTACGCAAAGCAGTTCAACCTTAGCCTCCTACCCAAAACAGTTCAACCTTAGCCTCCTACCCAATGCAGTTAAACCTTAGCCTCCTACCCAAAGCAGTTCAACCTTAGCCTCCTACCAAAAATAGTTCAACCTTAAGACTCCTACCCAAAGCAGTTCAACCTTAGCCTCCTACCAAAAGCAGTTCAACCTTAGCCTCCTACCCAAAGCAATTTAACCTTAGCCTCCTACCAAAATCAGTTCAACCTTAGCCTCCTACCCAAAGCAGTTCAACCTTAGCCTCTTACCCAAAGCAGTTCAACCTTAGCCTCCTACCAAACAGTTCAACCTTAACCTCCTACCCAAAACAGTTCAACCTTAGCCTCCTACCCAAAGCAGTTCAACCTTAGCCTCTTACCAAAAACAGTTCAACCTTAGCCTCCTACCAAAGCAGTTCAAACCTTAGCCTCCTACCAAAAGCAGTTCAACCTTAGCCTCCTACCCAAAAGCAGTTCAATCTTAGCCTCCTACACAAAACAGTTCAACTTTAGCCTCCAGCCTAAAGACAGGGAGGATTTTAATCTTAGATAATGTCCAAATTTTTATTGGAACAAGATGTCTTTTCTCTCACAATATACCTTCTCATTTGTTAGGAAGATGACCCTTGAAAAAAAGCAGATTACACAAGCTAACAATAATTCTTCAAAGAAGATGTCACTGTTAAATACGATGGCATAAGGGTAGTATAATCGATTTTGTCACCAATTCAAACAACCTTAATGATAGCATGGAGCATTTGGTTCACAATTACATGTTGTTTTTATGGTAAGAAGTGTGGGAGCAAAATAATCAATTACTCTTAGGTTATGCAGACATAGAAATGTCAACCCATCCAATCAAATTTTGAAGCTGAGCTCTTAGCAAAGCTTCATGCTGAACTTCCAAACCTTATCCTCGGGCTGTGCTTTCTGTGGTTACATCTCATGGTACTGATGCAGTTTAAAGTCTCTCCCACCCTAGGTTGAGACAGAGAGATGCCCTGGGCACAATAATTCTCAGGTCAACATCTCAGGAACATCTTCAATTATTGGCCGGTAACATCAATCTTGTATTATATATATGACGGGTTCAACAGGGCAAGACAAGACAGATAATTTATCCCCTAGCATAACATGATGGGAGAATCGGGGGAAAGATTCCAAACAGGATCACCAAAGCATGACAACGTGAGTGTTTGGAAATGTCATCACCTTCCCCTGGGGTTGGGATTCTCCCATCTCTACCCTGGGGGAAGAAGAATCTTCCCCTAGCTTGAGATTCTCCCATATCTACAGAGGGGATAGAAGACCTTTCCCTGTGGTTCAGATTACCCCATCTCTATCCAGGGGATAGAAGACCTTTCCCTGGGTTTAAGATTCCCCCATCTCTATCCAGGGGAAAGAAGACCTTTCCCTGTGGTTCAGATTACCCCATCTCTATCCAGGGGATAGAAGACCTTTCCCTGGGGTTGAGATTCCCCCATCTCTATCCAGGGGATAGAAGACCTTTCCCTGGGGTTGAGATTCCCCCATCTCTATCCAGGGGATAGAAGACCTTTCCCTGGGGTTGAGATTCCCCCATCTCTACCCAGGGGATAGAAGACCTTTCCCTGGGGTTCAGATTCCCCCATCCAAATCCCTGGGGATAGAAGGCTGTTTCCCTGGGTTTAAGATTCCCCCATCTCTACCCCAGGGAAAGAAGACCATTCCCCTGGTGTTAAGATTCCCCCATCTCTATCCAGGGGATAGAAGATCTTTCCCTGGGGTTGAGATTCCCCCATCTCTATCCAGGGGATAGAATACCTTTCCCCTGGGGTTGAGATTCCCCTATCACTACCCCAGGGGATAGAAGACCTTTCCCTGGGGTTGAGATTCCCCCATCTCTACCCACGAGATTAAAGACATTTGCCTGGGGTTGAGATTCCCCCATCTCTACCCCAGAGATAGAAGACCTTTCCCTGGGGTTCAGATTCCCTCATCTCTACCTAGGGGATAGAAGACATTTCCCTGCGGTTCAGATTCCCCCATCTCCACCCAGGGGATAGAAGACCTTTCCCTGGGGTTGAGATTCCCACATCTCAACCCCGGAGATAGAAGACCTTTCCCTGGGGTTCAGGTTCTCCCAAATCTACCCAGGGGATAGAAGACCTTTCCCTGGGGTTGAGATTCCCCCATCCAAATCCCAGGGGATAGAAGGCCGTTTCCCTGGGGTTGAGATTCCCCCATCTCTACCCACGGGATTAAAGACATTTGCCTGGGGTTGAGATTCCTCCATCTCTACCCCAGAGATAGAAGACCTTTCCCTGGGGTTCAAATTCCCTCATCTCTACCTAGAGGATAGAAGACATTCCCCTGCGGTTCAGATTCCCCCATCTCCACCCAGGGGATAGAAGAACTTTCCCTGGGGTTGAGATTCCCACATCTCTACCCCGGAAATAGAAGACCTTTCCCTGGGGTTCAGATTCTCCCATATCTACCCAGGGGATAGAAGACCTTTCCCTGGGGTTGAGATTCCCCCATCCAAATCCCAGGGGATAGAAGGCCGTTCCCCCCATCTCTACCCACGGGATTAAAGACATTTGCCTGGGGTTGAGATTCCCACATCTCTACCCCGGAGATAGAAGACCTTTCCCTGGGGTTTAGATTCTCCCATATCTACCCAGGGGATAGAAGACCTTTCCCTGGGGTTGAGATTCCCCCATCCAAATCCCAGGGGATAGAAGGCCGTTCCCCCCATCTCTACCCACGGGATTAAAGACATTTGCCTGGGGTTGAGATTCCCACATCTCTACCCCGGAGATAGAAGACCTTTCCCTGGGGTTTATATTCTCCCATATCTACCCAGGGGATAGAAGACATTTCCCTGGGGTTTAGATTCCCCTATCTCTACCTCAGGGAATGGTCAAGCCCCAGAGTATCCCTCAGGTATGAGGCCTAAGGTTATTGATAGGGAATCATTTTTTTAAGTAACTTGTCAATCCACAATATCAAACAAATCATTTATAAGGAAACTCTGTATATATACAGCTGTTACACTTTCTATGTGTAAACATTATCAAAGATTACCTGGTAAGCAAAAAGAAACCCTGGCATACTGTACATTAATTCCAGAACTGCTTGTAATCATAAAACTCTGAAATTTAATTTGTTTTTTGGTTTGAAATAATCTAATCCACTAAAATTTTGTTTAACTCAACTCTAAGAATATGTTTGGCAGACCAACAGATTCGTCTACAACGAAGTTGTTGTTAGCCATGTTTTAAACATGGCTGCAGTTTCTCAAATAATCTCAGATAATATGTTTGCCTGAATACGGAAAATCTTGCCTCAACTGCAGAAAAAAACCTGATCTAACGTTAAGATTGAGAAACTGATGTACGATGTCAATGATGAACTATTTACCTGTTGACGCTGTCCCACGAACCAAAGGAGGGCGTAAATTTGTTGATACCAACATTGGGTTAACTGAACATCCATTGGGCCCTCCCAGCATCTCTTGCGTCCCTCAGATCGTAAAGTCCGTCACTTTACTCCGAAACAACACCTACATTGTACCTTGTACCGAACTACTGAATTTACACCAAACGTCACATCAGTGCTTCCCCTAAATCTAAATTAATTTCCTCATTTACACCGAACAAACTCGGAACCTGCAGCAGGCACATAAGATGGGAAACAAGCAGCAGTACCGTATATTTATTTACTTAGTGTCATGTAAAGCATACATATCCATTAAGATCATTAACAGGTTATCAGGCAGGTTTACCTCCCAAACGTTTATACCATAATGTGAAGCTACATGCTCCTAAGTGTAAACTAGTGTCACAGGAGCAGGAGGGGAATTTGTTGCTAATTGTTACATCTTTTGTTGATCTTTTGCTTCAAATTGTCCGTCTCATCACTCACTGTAAGCTGTCAATTTCAATTTAAAACTGCACTCCCTGTAAACTGTTACAACCAATTTAAAGCTAACACTCTAGTGCACAGACTTAATTGAATTGCAAACACCTTCCCTGCTGTCAATCCTAAATTTCTATCACTTGAGTAGATATTGCCTTCAAAAGTTCTTAATTGATGGAAATGCCAATCGCCAATATATTTAAAAACAAAAATCTGATTTTCAGTGGAAATTGCAATCAAAGTAATTCTCCGACAGGGAATTGCATTAAACTGGGAAAAGTTCTTCATGAAAAACATCAACAATACAAACATATTGTCTTTTCTATCAACTGAAAATGTTATTTCTGATACACACAGAAAGTAATATATAAACTTTATATACATATTTTACATTAAATGCAAAACAGGCAGGGGGTTCACATAGATATAACCAACAACCCAACAAAGCTGTCAAAGGAGTTATTTAACCTTCAACATTGGCCGATGACCACCAAAATCACATCAGGTGTAAAACTTGATGGTGTGATGTGAATATGAACCAAATATATCCGGGGCTTCATTAGATATCTTGTAAACAAGCTTTTTATCCCCAAAGGGGTCTATGGTGATTGTATATGTTATATATACAGAACAGGTGTTGTCAGTGTCATATTTACAGAACAGGTGTTGTCAGTGTTATATATACAGAACAGGTGTTGTCAGTGTTATATATATAGAACAGGTGTTGTCAGTGTTATATATACATAACATGTGTTGTCAGTGTTATATATATAGGACAGGTGTTGTCGGTGTTATATATATACA
Organism: Mimachlamys varia; assembly: GCA_947623455.1. NCBI lineage: Eukaryota > Metazoa > Mollusca > Bivalvia > Pectinida > Pectinidae > Mimachlamys > Mimachlamys varia. Next base: position 43,873,976 of record OX392541.1, read on the forward strand.
GAACAGGTGTTGTCTGTGTTATATATATAGAACAGGTGTTGACGGTGTTATATATATATAGAACAGGTGTTGTCAGTGTTATATATACAGAACAGGTGTTGTCAGTGTTATATATACATAACATGTGTTGTCTGTGTTATATATACAAAACATGTGTTGTGTCTGTGTTATATATACAGAACAGGTGTTGTCAGTGTTATATATACAGAACAGGTGTTGTCAGTGTTATATATACATAACAGGTGTTGTCTGTGTTATATATACAAAACATGTGTTGTGTCTGTGTTATATATACAGAACAGGTGTTGTCAGTGTTTTATATACAGAACAGGTGTTGTCAGTGTTATATATATACAGAACAGGTATTGTCAGTGTTATATATACAGAACAGGTGTTGTCTGTGTTTTATATACAGAACAGGTGTTGTCAGTGTTATATATACAGAACAGGTGTTGTCTGTGTTATATATACAGAACAGGTGTTGTCAGTGTTATATATACAGAACAGGTGTTGTCAGTGTTATATATACAGAACAGGTGTTGTCAGTGTTATATATAAAGAACAGGTATTGTCTGTGTTACATACAGAATAGGCGTTGTCTTTGTTATATATATACAGAACAGGTGTTGGCAGTGTTATATATACATAACAGGTGTTGTCAGTATTAAACATACAGAACAGGTGTTTTCAGTGTTATATATAAAGAACATGTGTTGTCAGTGTTATATATACAGAACAGGTGTTGTCAGTGTTATATATATAGAACAGGTGTTGTCAGTGTTATATATACATAACATGTGTTGTCAGTGTTATATATATAGGACAGGTGTTGTCGGTGTTATATATATACAGAACAGGTGTTGTCTGTGTTATATATACAGAACAGGTGTTGTCTGTGTTATATATATATATACAGAACAGGTGTTGTCTGTGTTATATATATATAGAACAGGTGTTGTCAGTGTTATATATACAGAACAGGTGTTGTCAGTGTTATATATATAGAACAGGTGTTGTCGGTGTTATATATATATAGAACAGGTGTTGTCAGTGTTATATATACAGAACAGGTGTTGTCAGTGTTATATATACATAACAGGTGTTGTCTGTGTTATATATACAAAACATGTGTTGTGTCTGTGTTATATATACAGAACAGGTGTTGTCAGTGTTTTATATACAGAACAGGTGTTGTCAGTGTTATATATATACAGAACAGGTATTGTCAGTGTTATATATACAGAACAGGTGTTGTCTGTGTTTTATATACAGAACAGGTGTTGTCAGTGTTATATATACAGAACAGGTGTTGTCTGTGTTATATATACAGAACAGGTGTTGTCAGTGTTATATATACAGAACAGGTGTTGTCAGTGTTATATATACAGAACAGGTGTTGTCAGTGTTATATATAAAGAACAGGTATTGTCTGTGTTACATACAGAATAGGCGTTGTCTTTGTTATATATATACAGAACAGGTGTTGGCAGTGTTATATATACATAACAGGTGTTGTCAGTATTAAACATACAGAACAGGTGTTTTCAGTGTTATATATAAAGAACAGGTGTTGTCAGTGTTATACATACAGAACAGGTGTTGTCAGTGTTATATATATAGAACAGGTGTTGTCAGTGTTATATATACATAACATGTGTTGTCATTGTTATATATATAGAACAGGTATTGTCTGTGTTATATATACAGAACAGGTGGTGTCAGTGTTATATATACAGAACAGGTGTTGTCAGTGTTATATATACATAACATGTGTTGTCAGTGTTATATATATAGAACAGGTATTGTCTGTGTTATATATACAGAACAGGTGGTGTCAGTGCTTTATATACAGAACAGGTGTTATTTGTGTTATATATACATAACAGGTGTTGTCAGTGTTATATACATACAGAACAGGTGTTGTCAATGTTATACATACAGAACAGGCGTTGTCAGTGTTTTATACATAACAGGTGTTGTCAGTGTTATATACATACAGAACAGGTGTTGTCAGTGTTATATATACAAACGTATCTTAGTTACAGACAAATCATCATAGGTCTAATTACATAAACAAGAGCCGCTTACCTTTTTGTACTTTGGTTTACGTCTACGATGACGGGATAGGGAAGGCAGTTTAACACAGAGCACAAGTTTCTGATACACTTTCCTGCACTTTCTAAGCATCGTTGATTTACAAAATGTTTTCTCCTCAGGCAGTATTTAACACATTATAACAGGTGTTGTCATAGGTTTGTGTCACATGGGACGTGTACACATTAACACATCATAACAGGTGTTGTCATAGGTTTGTGTCACATGGGACGTGTACACATTAACACATCATAACAGGTGTTGTCATAGGTTTGTGTCACATGGGACGTGTACACATTAACACATCATAACAGGTAATGTCATGGGTTTGTTTCACATGGGACTTGTAGACTAACAGAAACCTATATTCCACCTGTTAAATCACCAATATTATATCACCTATTAAAATTCCTAATGTAATTTCAAATATCACATCACCAATTAAATCACCTGTGTAGTTTCACCAATTAAATCACCTGTGTGGTTTCACCAATTAAATCACCTGTGTATTGTCATAGATTAAATCACCTGTGTATTTTCACACATTAAATCACCTGTGCAGTTTCACAAATCAAATCACCTGTGTAGTTTCACCAATTAAATCACCTGTGTGGTTTCACAAATCAAATCACCTGTGTTATTTCACACATTAAATCACCTGTGTGGTTTCACAAATCAAATCACCTGTGTTATTTCACACATTAAATCACCTGTGTTATTTCACACATTAAATCACCTGTGTGGTTTCACCAATTAAATCACCTGTGTAGATTCACCAATTAATCACCTGTGTATTGTCATAGATTAAATCACCTTTGCAGTTTCACAAATCAAATCACCTGTGTTATTTCACACATTAAATCACCTGTGTTATTTCACATGTTAAATCACCTGTGTAGTTACACCTATAAAATCACAAGTGTATTGTCACCTATAAAAACACTAGTGTTTTTTCACAAGTTAAAACAGCTCTGTGATTTCACCTGTTAAAAATAATTATCACTGGTTAAATCAGTGTATGATCACACGTTATATCACCAGTTTTTGGTCACACGTTATATCACCACTGTATGATCACACGTTATATCACCAGTGTATGGTCACACGTTATATCACCAGTGTATGGTCACACGCTATATCACCAGTGTATGGTCACACGCTATATCACCAGTGTTTGGTCACACGTTATATCACCAGTGTATGATCACACGTTATATCACCAGTGTTTGGTCACACGTTATATCACCAGTGTATGGTCACACGTTATATCACCAGTGTCGCGTCAGATGTAAATCAGCAGCAAACTGCAGTCAGATAAAATCTCCGACCCACAGTGTCACCGATTGCTGTCAATAATTCATTAAGATTGGTTCCTATTACAGCTGCGAAACATATCCAAGTTGGCACAAATCTAACATGTACATCGTGCCTATCTCGGCTCGAAGATCTAATTATGGTTTGATTGTGGTTCTGCTAACAATATTGTCAGATATTCTTTGTCAGTTTCCCCTTACACAACAAAAAAGAATCCGTCTTTTAATTCCGCTCCTTGGAATGTTTACACAGGGCCTTCCTCCACATGATATAAACACAATTACGTTACCACGGCAACCGATAGGTCAATATCTTCCGGTGTTTACCTCATCTCTGAAAGCAACATGGAAAATTGTATTTCTTGATATCGGTACAAAAAAGAGCCATTTCAGCAGAGTTCCCCTATACAAGTGACTGAGGCCCGTAAATATAGAACAGACATTTTAAGAGAGAATATGATGATGTGATTAATACCTGAGGGAATTGTCTATCACACGGATACACCGACTTGTGTGAGAGAGATCAACACTGTGTCACTTCTACCACTTCTACACAACGTTTCTTGTTAATTCCTGTTAATTCTATCACAGCCGGAACATTGCACGGCTCTCCACCATTAAGTGAAGTGTCAATCTCGACACTGTCTCCAGTCAATATCCACCAGTCATACCAACATCCAATCTTCTTCTCCACAGCTTAATGGCCCTTTATCACAGGTACAACTTTTTAAAACAGCCGACTTCTCCACAACTTAATGGCCCAATATCATAGGTACAACTTTTTAAAACAGCCGACTTCTCCACAACTTAAGGCTTAATATCACAGGTACAACTTTAAAACAGCCGACTTCTCCACACCTTAATAGCCCTTTATCACAGGTACAACTTTAAAACAGCTGGAAAAAGTTTATCTGACCATTTCTTTATAAGGGAGTAAAAGTTACCAGTCCCAGAATTCGCTACTACCAGACCAGTGGTCAGTTTGACTGACCGCGGTACAGAATGGTTAAACAGGTGCTCCTGACCAACACTACCAGGTAGGAGGAGATCCCTCTAGGGCCGCTACCTGAGTTCCTGGCTAGTACACGTATAACTAGCCCACACAGACTCGGAAGTCCTTGTGGATCGAGTGTCTGAAATCAGACAGAGATACACCAGCAGCCTCTGCTTCTTAACCACACAAAAACATTCTAATGATATTGTCTGTCAATTAGAAACATAACATTACTGTTATTAGGCAAAGGTTTTGTCTGTGCTTTTATAAAGTCGTAGTTAGAATAAATGGTTATTAGATTCCTGTGGATAATTGTGTCTGAACTCTCCTTACTGTACAGAGTCTGGTGAATGTTTGTAACTAACATCGTCTGTTTGATGTATAATTGATGGGTAATTTTGTAAATGGTTGATTTGTAATTGAAAGCTCTCTCAAAGGCCAATAGTGTTAAATATTACATGTTACAGGCGACACAGTGTATCTTCTCACTTAATTACACCGGAACTGTCTCAAACGTCACACCTGTCTATACTAACATGTACTACAGGTAGTCATACTTAATTACACCTGACCTGTCCTGTCACACCTGTCTATACTAACATGTTCTACAGGTAATCACATTTAATTACACCTGACCTGTCCTGTCACACCTGTCTATACTAACATGTACTACAGGTAGTCATACTTAATTACACCTGACCTGTCCTGTCACACCTGTCTATACTAACTTGTACAACATGTAGTCATACTTAATTACACCTGACCTGTCCTGTCACACCTGTATGTACTAACATGTACTACAGGTAGTCATACTTAATTACACCTGTCCTGTCACACCTGTCTATACTAACATGTACTTCAGGTAGTCATACTTAATTACCCCTGACCTGTCCTGTCACACCTGTCTATACTAACATGTACAACAGGTAGTCACACTTAATTACACCTGACCTGTCCTGTCACACCTGTCTATACTAACATGTACTACAGGTAGTCACACTTAATTACACCTGACCTGTCCTGTCACACCTGTCCTGTCACACCTGTCTATACTAACATGTACAACAGGTAGTCACACTTAATTACACCTGACCTGTCCTGTCACACCTGTCTATACTAACATGTACTACAGGTAGGCATACTTAATTACACCTGTCCTGTCACACCTGTCTATACTAACATGTTCTACAGGTAGTCATACTTAATTACACCTGACCTGTCCTGTCACACCTGTCTATACTAACATGTTCTACAGGTAATCACACTTAATTACACCTCACCTGTCCTGTCACACCTGTCTATACTAACATGTACAACAGGTAGTCATACTTAATCACACCTGATCTGTCCTGTCACACCTGTCTATACTAACATGTACTACAGGTAGTCACACTTAGTTACACCTGACCTGTCCTGTCACACCTGTCTATACTAACATGTACTACAGGTGGTCACACTTAATTACACCCGACATGTCCTGTCACACCTGTCTATACTAACATGTACTACAGGTGGTCACACTTAATTACATCTCACCTGTCCTGTCACACCTGTCTATACTAACATGTACTACAGGTGGTCACACTTAATTACATCTCACCTGTCCTGTCACACCTGTCTATACTAACATGTACAACAGGTAGTCATACTTAATTACACCCGACCTGTCCTGTCACACCTGTCTATACTAACATGTACTACAGGTAGTCATACTTAATTACACCTGACCTGTCCTGTCACACCTGTCTATACTAACATGTACTACAGGTAGTCACACTTAATCACACCTGACCTGTCCTGTCACACCTGTCTATACTAACATGTACTACAGGTAGTCATACTTAATTACACCCGACATGTCCTGTCACACCTGTCTATACTAACATGTACTACAGGTAGTCACACTTAATTACACTGGACCTGTCCTGTCACACCTGTCTATACTAACATGTACTACAGGTGGTCATACTTAATTACACCTGACCTGTCCTGTCACACCTGTCTATACCAACATGTACTACAGGTAGTCACACTTAATTACTTGACCTGTCCTGTCACACCTGTCTATACTAACTTGTACAACAGGTAGTCATACTTAATTACACCTGACCTGTCCTGTCACACCTGTCTATACTAACTTGTACAACAGGTAGTCATACTTAATTACACCTGACCTGTCCTGTCACACCTGTCTATACTAACTTGTACAACAGGTAGTCATACTTAATTACACCTGACCTGTCCTGTCACACCTGTCTATACTAACATGTACTACAGGTAGTCATACTTAATTACACCCGACATGTCCTGTCACATCTGTCTATACTAACATGTACTACAGGTAGTCACACTTAATTACACTGGACCTGTCCTGTCACACCTGTCTATACTAACATGTACTACAGGTGGTCATACTTAATTACACCTGACCTGTCCTGTCACACCTGTCTATACCAACATGTACTACAGGTAGTCACACTTAATTACACCTGACCTGTCCTGTCACACCTGTCTATACTAACATGTACTACAGGTGGTCATACTTAATTACACCTGACCTGTCCTGTCACACCTGTCTATACCAACATGTACTACAGGTAGTCACACTTAATTACACCTGACCTGTCCTGTCACACCTGTCTATACTAACTTGTACAACAGGTAGTCATACTTAATTACACCTGACCTGTCCTGTCACACCTGTCTATACTAACATGTACTACAGGTAGTCACACTTAATTACACCTGACCTGTCCTGTCATACCTGTCTATACTAACATGTACAACAGGTAGTCATACTTAATTACACCTGACCTGTCCTGTCACACCTGTCTATACTAACATGTACAACAGGTAGTCACACTTAATTACACCTGACCTGTCCTGTCACACCTGTCTATACTAACATGTACAACAGGTAGTCACACTTAATTACACCTGACCTGTCCAGTCACACCTGTCTATACTAACATGTACAACAGGTAGTCACACTTAATTACACCCGACCTGTCCTGTCACACCTGTCTATACTAACATGTACTACAGGTATTCATACTTAATTACACCTGACCTGTCCTGTCACACCTGTTTTGTCATGTCTAGGTTTACATGATACAAAACCAATTCTCAATCACTGTATCACAGCACTTCCTTGATTAGTTTCCATAGCAACAATCTCCATGGCGCTTGTTTTCCAATGATTTCCAAATGTTTTTTCCCTCAATGATAATAAATACAGGGACTTCAAGTCAAAATAGGGTTTCAATTGAAATTGATTTGCCAAAATAATGTGTATCAATCGTAATCAAATTCAACTCTTCAGATATTTAGATTAACTGCTAACAGGACCATTATCAATCTCCAGAAAGTCAGGAGAGTTCCTGCTACAGAAGCCAGGCACATGTACCTGACGGACCTAACAGTGACCTCTCGTGGCAAACAGTCAAGTTGTTTTCTAATGTCTGTCCCTATCAACCGTATTCACACGGTTTTATTCGTTTATGTGTCAACAATCAAACCCTGGGGTCCGTAACTCAATGTAACATACAATCTGACACTAAATCTTAAAGATTGACAAAGACTTGCGTTTCCTTACTAGTTTACCGTGGAATCATAGTCTTCGATTTTTCTGTCTATGACACGGAGATGTACTTGTCATAACAGGACCCTTCGAGTGGAGCCGACAAGCATTACACTAATTGATATCACAATCAAAGGAATCAATGGAACCCGATACTGGGCTTGATAGCTTTTTATCCCACATCTTATAAACATCCTTTATCTGTAAAATAATAAAAGTAGGATATGGTTGTCCTTAAAGAACCATTCCATGGAAAGAAATCTATTATATTATTGTACACCATGTAACTATATCTATCTTTCATATTATAAAGATAGAGGAGCGAATTGCACTGAATGTTTGACAGCACCAGTTTGTCTACACTATTGGAATTACTTCTTTGCCCTTTATAAAAATGTAAGTAATTTGAGTCCTTTTTGCTTCGTATACGTTTGTAAATATCCAACATCATTAGGAACAACCGTTGATATTTCTTCTTTGACCAATATCTGTCATATTATATTCACCTATCATCTGACAGTAAAACCTCCTTATACTGCCAGTATATCATGCCTGATGTTGGCATCATCTAGATGTTTGGCAGTAAGTTTACTGAGAAATGAAGAGAATGGCATTATATGGAGGCATTAAGTGAGAAATAATCATCACATCTAACCCAATGGGAAGTATTAAAACCTCCTTATACTGCCAGTATAGCATGCATGATGTTGACATCATCTAGATGTTTGGCAGTAAGTTTACTGAGAAATGAAGTGAATGGCATTATATGGAGGCATTGAGTGGGAAATAATCATCACATCTAACCCAATAGGCAGTAAACAACGAACTGGCTACAATCCAGAAACAGTTATTACTCACTTAGGTTCCATCTGCTTTAAATAACTAAATACACTAGAGAAGGTTCAGATCAGAGCCGTTGTCAGCAGAGGTCCAGTCAAATTGGAATGAATCCCCTTTTGAGAAGAGGTTCTGTATAATTGATAGTGACTTTTGTCTAGCTCGATTTAGTAACAATATGATTGCACTCCAAATAAAGACACAAAAAAGTTTTCGACTTTTTCTACATAATGGTCGAAATTGTGCCCCAAAGGCACATAACGGACGGATGGACAATGCCATAACATAATACATCCATTCATTTTTTACTGGTGTATTATGGATCACAATGCAGCATTGAGACAAAGAACCAAAAATTGGAATACAATCCACAATCTTTGATATAAAGAAAGTTGATAACATAGATAAAGAAAACTTCTACATATTTCCATGTTTTTTTAATCTTCTCGAAGAAGAATCAGAGATTTATATTGTTCGCCGGGGACAAATCTTTCTACAAATATAGAATCTGAGATCATCATACAAAATGTAGACGTTTCTATGGGACATTTCCTGCTACAAAAGAGTTCCAAGTGCTATTTACGATAATTGCATTCTATGACTGTTTTATACGACCGGACAGCTTACTGTAACCATGACAACAACAGTTTTGTTTCCATGACAGGAAAGTCGTACGATTTAAAGATGTTGAAGGAAACAGTAATGGTGACACGTCCCATCAAACATTGATAGCACCTTTATAAACTCGCTATATTTGGACTGTAAATGTACAGGAGTTGTCTACGCGGGGCATTGCAGGCAGACCTATAGGGTATTCTTAGCTCAATCTTTGTTCCTCTATGAAGTAGTTTAGATATTCTAGGCAGACCAACTCATAATCACAGCACAAAATAACTGTTCTGGGTGTGAAACCTGCTAAAAGTTTCAAGACTTTTACGTCCATGTTCTTGGCAATCTATGTCTTTTTTGTAGAAGTTGAAGTAAGAGAGATCGAAACCATGTAACACTGGATATCTAGGAGTCACTTACTAAACAGTCCAGCCATGATAGGTCAAGACTATAGTGAAAGACTTGTGGGTCTAAAACTGCATGCTAATCAAACTGACTCGGTAAATAACAAATGCTGAAATAATATCAGTATTTTACATCGACTACAAACGTTTGAAACCACAAACTCATTGCTGACGAATGGTTTTTAAATGAATTTCTAGCCTGTCATTACATGCGACTTTCGTTATTGTTCCGAGTCATGTGACCTGTCTCTGTACCTTATTCCTACAACATAAAAGACATGAACTGCCTTAGTGCGAAATTTCAGATTATTTAAATTGTTGATCGAAGCAGCAAATTTGAAGCGAGCATTTTCTGTCCTGAGGCAACCGTGTTGATGGTTTTAACTCTCCAGTTACAGCGACATTCTGTCAAAACACATTCAGCAAAGTGTAATTGCTAAGAAATTGAATGTCGCAACACAAAGTGACGCTGTCACAGCATATATATCTAGCTGAGATAATACAATACAGAGGGGACTAGGGTAGCGTAGCACCAGATTTCCATGTCTGACAATATTACTTGCTTGTACAGCTAAGCCCATAGGGACATCCCCAATGTTGTCAACAAACTATATGACACTTCTGTTTTACACTCTGACTGATAAGAACATGCTTTGTAACTTTGTAAAATAGGATTTTCAGCCATGTTTTCCTTGTTCATGATCTTTTTTCATAACTTAATTTCATCTTAACATTCAAATGGAAATTTATGCATACAAAAATTTAAGTCCAGCCATCAAGATACTAAAATCAAACTCCTAGTAGAAAATCTAATGTAAATGTGTCTCTATATCCATGTGTCTCAGTTGTTATTCAATACTTCTATCTGTCTCAGTTATAATTCAATACGTCTACTATCTGTCTCAGTTGTAATTCAATACTTCTACTATCCCTCTCAGTTTTAATTCAATACTTCTTAACTATCTGTCTCAGTTTTAATTAAATAATTCTACTTATCTGTCTCAGTTTTAATTCAATACTTCTACTATCTGTCTCAGTTATAATTCAATAATTCTACTTATCTGCCTCAGTTTTAATTCAATACTTCTACTCATCTGTCTCAGTTGTAATTCAATACTTCTACTATCTGTCTCAGTTGTAATTCAATACTTCTACTATCTGTCTCAGTTGTAATTCAATACTTCTACTATCTGTCTCAGTTATAATTCAATAATTCTACTTATCTGCCTCAGTTTTAATTCAATAATTCTACTTATCTGTCTCAGTTGTAATTCAATACTTCTACTATCTGTCTCAGTTGTAATTCAATACTTCTACTATCTGTCTCAGTTTTAATTCAATATTTCTACAAATCCGTCTCAGTTTTAATTCAATATTTCTTAACTATCTGTCTCAGTTTTAATTAGATAATTCTACTTATCTGTCTCAGTTTTATTCAATACTTCTACTATCTGTCTCAGTCATAATTCAATAATTCTACTTATCTGTCTCAGTTTTAATTAAATAATTCTACTTATCTGTCTCAGTTTTAATTCAATACTTCTACTAATCTGTCTCAGTTTTAATTCAATACTTCTACTAATCTGTCTCAGTTTTAATTCAATGCTTCTACTATCTGTCTGAGTTGTAATCCAATACTTCTACTATCTGTCTGAGTTGTAATTCAATACTTCTAATAATCTGTCTCAGTTGTAATTCAATACTCTACTATCTATCTTAGTTGAAATTCATTACTTCTACTATCTGTCTCAGTTTTAATTCAATACTTCTAATAATCTGTCTCAGTTGTAATTCAATACTCTACTATCTACATGTATCTCAGTTGTAATTCAATATTTCTAATAATCTGTCTCAGTTTTAATTCAATACTCTATTATCTATCTCAGTTATAATTCAGTACTTCTACTATCTGTCTCAGTTGTAATTCAATACTTCTAATAATCTGTCTCAGTTGTAATTCAATACTCTATTATCTATCTCAGTTGTAATTCAGTACTTCTACTATCTGTCTCAGTTGTAATTCAATACTCTATTATCTATCTCAGTTGTAATTCAATACTTCTACTAAGCTGTGTCAGTTTTAATTTAATAATTCTACTAATCCGTCTCAGTTTTAATTCAATACTTCTACTAATCTGTCTCAGTTTTAATTCAATACTTCTACTATCTGTCTCAATTTTAATTCAATAATTCTACTAATCCGTCTCAGTTGTAATTCAATACTTCTACTAATCTGTCTCAGTTTTAATTCAATATTTCTACTATAATCTGTCTCATTTTAATTCAATACTTCTACTATCTGTCTGATTTGTAATTCAAAAATTCTATTTATCTGTCTCAGTTTTAATTCAATAATTCTACTAATCTGTCTTGGTTGTAATTCAATATCTATATCAATCTGTCTCAGTTTTAATTCAATTATTCTACTAAGCTGTCTCAGTTGTAATTCAATACCTCTACTAACCTGTCTCAGTTTTAATTCAATACTTCTACTATCTGTCTCAGTTGTAATTCAATATCTATAACAATGTGTCTCGCTAGTAATTTGATACCTACAGCAATCTGTCTCGGTTGTAACTCAATATTTATACCAATGTAATTTGGTAGCTATGGGTTTCGTGTTTTAACACCAGACTCACAAGAATTCCTAATGTCACATCACTCGGTCAACTTAAAAGTTCAGTAAACAAATTGTCTGTGTGTCCAAATTCAGAGTATTGTTTGAAAATGAGGAATGAAATGAGAAAAGCAACCATCCGAGTCACGAGATCTGATCTCAGTGGTCTGCTACGATTCCCAGAGAATCTATTCTACCGAACTCTTAAAAGGCTTTCACAAAAAAAACTACCGGCGCTGTGAAACAAATTGAGTTGTGCCTCCACAGCAAGTTTACTTTTCAGTATCATGGGAATGTCAATAATTAACCACACTTCTCCCAGTCGATCTCCTCCACACTGTTTAAATTGAGAAACTTTACAATCGATAGACAAATCGTTTGATTGGCTGATTTCAGACCCCAGTAAAGCACAGGACAACAGACTGAAATAAATTGCTACCTAAAATTCTCAAATGTGTGACGATCCCATTACTAGACCCCAGCTGATTCCAGGGAAGTTAGTATATTATTTAAACTTCTTCCTGAGTAAATATAGAGATCTGTAGCTACTAATCTGCTTTGTTTCCAAGCAACTAATTCCCTCGATTCTGAACAATTATACCCCGAGATCCACGCTAATGACTACTTAAACATCACCATAGCAATCATATCCCTTACGTTTTATGACAACAAATTCCTAAGGTATTAAGACAGACAAAATGCATATTCTTTAAGCACCAAAAATTATTATTACTTTTTTTTTTTAAATTAAAGAAAGAATATAGAAAACTCTGATGGTAAATTACTTCAGGCAATATTGAGAAGATTCCCACCTTGCCAAAAACATAATGGTTATAAAGACAACACCCAAGTTCAGTGTATGTGGCACTCAACGGCCAATTTAGAGGTAATATATATTTACATATAAAACTTCACAACTGTAGGTGACAGAATATAAGGGATATAACTTGGACAAAGCAGGGGACCAGGCAAGGTGAACAATTGTCCATTGCTATATATAACTCCACCTTTGCATCATGGGTTCCAGGCCTATGTTGAGCCCTCGCAAGGTACCAGCCTTAAGTTGGTTTTTGTCCAGGAACTCTTAGCTGGGTTTAAATGACCTTAGCTGAAAATCAAACATAAAGCACACACCATTTGAGACTAAAGCTTCATCCCAAAAACTACTGCCATCGTCATCGGTGATGGTAGATGACAGAGGCTTTGAGGTAGGCCCTGGACAAAGTGATGCAGAGTAGAAAAGACAAAACACAAAATTTAAATGTTCTCCAATAGTACCAGGGCGAGATTTATTGTGAGTAAAAATGGAAAGACATCAAAAATACTGTGATTCTCAAAACTGATGTGAAACAGGCGCCGGTCTGTTTCACCATGCTGAAGGTCACTACGCGGTCAGTCACTATTTGGCGCTTTATCCAACAGCTGACACTTTCCCTGTTAAAGTTGAATGTTTTTACTAGTTCCAGGGATAAGATACTAAGTGGCCCTGGCTCTGACGTCAGACAGATGATGCAGGCCAGCCAAGGTTAGGCAGCCGTGATTATTACTCGAGCACCCTTCCAATAAACATTGTATTTAAGGCACTTACACAGAATTGTCTATGTCTACATACGTTTTGATATCCACCATGATTACCGGGACCAATAGGCTGAGATAAAGTCAGCCAGAGTATATACACCAGACAAGGAATCCCATCAAAACATTAGTAAGACCCTGATTGATACTTAACGCAGCCTTCGCGTCATTCAACTGTGTCTGAAAGCTTTGGGATTGTAAGGTGAATGACTTTGACTCTTTCGTCAATGTCACCAGTTACCTGATGTGTTCAAGTCTAAACACTACAATATTATCACCTTGATTCAGAAAACTTGAGTTCTTCAATCAGACATATTGTTGTTGTTATATTCCAGTCAAAATTATATGACTTTACCTTAAAACCTTGTCAAATTTTCACTTTGAATACTTTGCTTACATTATGATTTTGCTAATTTAATTTGCAACTTGTTGAGTTTTTTGGGGGAGTATAAGTATCTCAATTCTGCCTTAAAATATCAGAATTTGGCTATGTGATAAAATTTCATTGTGCAACAATACGTAGGACGCCTAGACCTTTGGCAAAAAGCAATATACCAAAATAACAAATAAATCGACACCTATTTTTCATAGAAATTTACCGTGACCGTTCCTATGACACACATATATTACAGATCATGGATAACCCTTTGGTAGATATGGGTCAATCTCTGGAAAGCGTAAGGCTTCAGCATGATGTGTAGCAGATCTAGACAAGGTCAATCATCAGCAACCAGAGAGGTCAAATGCTTTAGCGTCCGTGTAGAGTTTGGAAGTCCTGGGTTTGAACCCCGGTCTGACCGTGCAATTTTCCTCTCCTGTTACAGATGTTTAATATCATTATACTCTTCTTTAAACTGAGATGCTGATCATATTTCAATTAAGGTGCCATGTGATTGAAAGAACAGTGTTTTAACAAGAACATCAGGAAGCACTTTTTTAATATTTTGTTTCCAACTGTTCCAATATAACAATTTGTGTCCCCAATCACACAGCTTGTAACCTGCTCACAGGAAATCAGGTTCCTTCATTGTGAGACACCACTAACTACAGTGAACACTGCCCTGTAATGAATTAACACGGAGACAGTAATCTTTACACAGGAACAGAACTGTTCGACATGAAATCACTGATGCATACATATACTAATATTCCTAATATATAAATGCTTAGTTCTTGATGCAATACAGCATATTATGGGAGTTTCTTTTCTCAAAATACCGGGTAATAGTAGAATTGTTTGAAATGGTTCCAGAACAAATCAAACTATGCTCTTATTATTGTTGTAATGATCATATCTTTCCATTTTTTGTTTTTAAATGACCAGAGCAACAGGACATTGATCTGTTAGAAAACGTTCAACGGCGAGCTACGAAATTACTACCAGGAATGAAGGATCTTTCGTACGAAGAACGATTGCGTCGCCTTAAACTCCCGTCGTTACTACATAGATGAAATAGGGGCGACATGATTGAAGTTTTTAAAGTCTTGAGAGGAGGCTATGATGCAACAGCATCACACCGACTTCTGCCAATAAAGAAAGAGAGAAGGACCCGGGGACATTCACTCAGCCTAGATAAATCAAGAAGCAGGTTAGACCTGAGAAAATATTTGTTTACGCAAAGAATTGTGGACAGTTGGAACTCTTTTCCAGAAAATGTAGTTAACGCACCAAATCTAGTCAGTTTTGAAAACCGTTTGGACAAATTTTGGAGTAACGTCACATAAACATAAACAATGTTATATTTTTTGTTTAAAAGATTTATGGACGATGATCTGAATAGAGAGGCAATGTATTGCCTGCGTTCAGAATAAACTAAGTTAAACTAAGTTAAAGAATCATGAATTCCTTGAGGAGCCTGTTGTCCAACAGGTAACTAATTTGGTACTTTACTGAAATTCTGTAGATATTTTGGAAAGCCTGTTATAGAGTCTCAAGCATATTTATGATAAGAATGCATAAAGGCACTATTCTCCCTGCTGCCATACATATGCTTTTAACAAATATCTCAACCTAAGCCACGCTTCTTCCTCACAACCTCCATTTACAACCTTAAAGGACTCACACAACTAAATCATCCAATCAAAATGTGCTTCATACGTTTGTAGTTCCTATGTAAAATGTGTTTCATCTAATTACTGGGCCATTATGGAAGTTTAATGAGGAACCGATGTCAGATTTCTGCATGAATGACACGTACAAATACTTAACTTTTGGAAAATATATACTTTTGGAAAATGTATACTTTTAATATGTTTCCATATCTATGTGCGGATTTATACAGGATCAATAAGGATTTGGATGTTTCGTTTAGGATCACCGGTTTTGCCTGTAAACTTCCGGTTGTCAACTTCTGGACACTGTGACAGACTAATATGCCATGAAACTTCTCCGAAAACTCACTTTGTTGCCTTTGTAAGGTAAGTATCTATGACTCTAGCTAGTTGTCACTAGTGTTGAACTTCATATATTAAAGTTATAAGGTAAAATACTTGGTAATAACATATAGTAAATGATTTAGTTGTGCGTGTCCTAAAGCCAAGGGTTAAAAGATTGGATTAGACTGAGATTTACTGGAATACTGGAACAAAAATCATAAATTTGATATACAAGTGTCCAAATGATATCAACGTTATATATGATAGCTATTCCCTTCAATGTCATACCAATATTTAATCACCATGTCTGAGAGCGTGACTTGATGGAACCTTCCCACATCGATGTGCGACATTAAACAATGTCTGATGGCTGGTTTCCATGTGGATACAAAGTCTGGGAACTGCTAATAAATTGAATCTTTATTCAAAACAAAAACAAACAATCCTCTTAGTAAACATATTATTTCAGTTGTGTTTCCAAAATTTCAGAAAAAAATGAGACTTACACAAACTCTGGAAAGTAATATTCAATTAAATTTGTCGCAAATGGAGATCTAGGTGAAACTAATGTAGATTACCTGAGGTGTTTTGATTGAAATTTATGTGTACAATAGAAAGCATTCGTTGACACACGGAAATATTGGCTTTAGAGCGAACATTTCAGCCATATTACAATTAAGTTATCTTGAATGTCTCATCCAATCTGATCAGGCCCTCAACAAACAGATTGTGTCAGAAATTGTAAGAAATTAAGCGGTAACCATGACTACCATTTCGACATGATCAGCAATATCTTTCAGCATGTCGTGTTACAGCTCTAAGAATCACAGCGGCGGGCTTCACTCGTCGGCTTTCCTCTGATGACCGGTGACAAAGACCAAGACAGACATACAAATTGATTCCGCTCCCACGGCGCGCGACATATGTCAAATGGACTCCCCGAGCCTTTAGTTGTCCGCTAGATATTTCTACAATCGCCACTAATGCGCCGGTCTCAGATTGGCTACATTATGAAAAGCCGATGTAGATAGAACATGAGCATTGTCCAGTCTATTTCCTGCTTTTTATCACCAATGCAGCCTAGATTATATTTCCGTTGTCTGAGGACGGATTTATCGGGAGTCTACTACAGTTATAATGTATTGTGCATCAACTTACTGCACATCAGACGTATACTTCCTGTATATTTCAACATCAGAACAGCTGGCTTTGCGCCAAATGTGACATTAGCCTCCATGAAAAATTGTCGATTGTTCTCTTTGACAATTTCATGTTTATGTCATTTTTCCAAAAAGATTTATGATTTGTCATTTGGTCAACTGAAATATATAAATATCATAACAGTATGATGTTTTCATACCAAAAGGTATACGTTTTTTGCCTTTGGAAAAAATAATGTGGTTTTTGGGGTTTTTTTTTCAAAACATATTCATGCACTTTTGTAAGAGATTTCTCTTCTTAAAAGAAGTTCATTAGACTCCTAGTTGAATGTTATAATGTTGACAGAAGTGCATAAAGTCACCATTTTGTCAAAGTTATGAGATTGATGATTTTGAAAGCATCCAGGATTTCCTAACCGTAAAAACAAAAAAAAGAAAGATGTATGGCTTTAGTTGAAAAGTGTAATGTTTATTGGTTTTTATCATACAATCTAGAATAGTGAACATTTCACAAAATCTGATATCTTAATAGAGCATTCAAAGTGTTTAGACTGTCATTTCATAATAATGTGATATTTTGATCTAATCAAACTGGAGATTGTCATCTGGTTGGTTAAATCATTTGTATTTTAAGTCCTTTCAACAGTTGATTGTCATTCAAGGATAAGCAAGGTGTTTGTGGTGGAGGAAAGCCAGACTTTCCACCTAAAAATACCACCAACTTAAGGCCAGTACCTGGAAACTGCCCAGCCAGGCCTCAAACCCACAATCCAGAGGTGGAGGGATAGTGGTAGTAGTAGAATGTCAGACCCCTTAACCACTTGGCAACCATGGCCCCAAATAAAACACTTTGATAAGACGATGATCTCACATTTTATTGGATGACAATCACACTTTGATTAAATTGTCATCCAATTAAATTGTGAGATTGTAATCCAATCAAAATGTGAGATTGTCATCCAATCAAAATGTGAGATTGTAATCCAATCAAAATGTAAGATAATAATCCAATCAAGTTGTGAGATTATCATCCAATCAAAATGTGAGATTATCATCCAATCAGAATTTTTGATTGTCATCCAATCAAAAAGGGAGATGATCACCAAATCAAAATTTAAAATTGTCATCTGAAGGTTTTCTTAGTTTGTCAAATCTTGTGAGCTTAATAATCTCTTTGTTATTTCCTTTTTACATGTAGGAAAGTTAAACATTCCAAAACCTAATGAAGCAGTAGAGATCCACCATTAAACAGATATTGCTGGAGAGGGGAGTAAGAAATTATATACCTGTTCCTGCAATATATGGAGTGCCATCTATCATCATGTCTGGGTGGTCGTTAGCTTTGTGTATTTCCTGAACCATCACCAACATACATTGAAATTTACAGTGACAAATTCTGTCACAAGCAAAATAGCAAACAAGACAATCATCTTTCATTTTCTCCGCTGATAAATGTCTGACTGGAAAACTCAATTCTTAGAGAAATGCTTTTTGACATGGAACACAATACTTGGCTGCCAATAATCTAGTATGATGCTAGGTTAGGAAATTATCTTGTGACACATCATTGAGACTCCTCCCTGAGATATCCCAGACATGGGCAACTATCAACTCAGAAAACAAAACGTTATGTGTAAGCCACCTTAACCACAAAATGTCAAATGGAGACCTTACCTAAGCCTACATATTTGAGAAAAGATGATCAGCTTAATTAGTATTTAACAGCATTTTTCACCTTTAATAATTCTGTCACTATACAAGGTGTACTCCCACAATAGATATTAGATATCTGGAAAGTTGTAACTGATTTAATAGTTTGGTTTTAAAGTTACAGGAGAATTGAAATTTGCACTAATCATTGATTAAACTAAATCACCTTTTGAACAACTCGGCCCTGGTGTTACAATACCAAAACACTGTATATGGTAAACTTTTAAGATGTATAAAAACCGCTGTATTACAGAATTGAGAAAGAACTTTTTCACTTGTAGAGTGGTTAATATATGGAATAGTCTTCCAACACATATTGTTAACGCTCAATCAATTATTCAATTTGAAAAACTAGTGGATGATCACTTCACGGATGTAGTATATGATTATTGATACTTTGTTGTATAATATACTTTTACATATTATTTTTGTGAAATATGTACTGATATGGACATAAAGGCTTTTAGCCTGCGTCCATTAAATTTCTATGAAATTCTATTAAATTCTAATAAATTAAATTTACTTGTTTACTGAAAATCACACTAACTAAGGTGAAAGGATACATGATATTCAGAATAAAATACCCAATTGGCTATCTGTACCAAGTATTTTAAGTCAATAATCGGTTATACTCAAGTACTTAAAGTCAATAAGTGCTTATCATTAATATGTTAGGGGGAAAGTGAGAGCTGAAGAGCGCTGTTATCTTTGTAGTACAATGATAATTACATTCCCACAGCAGTGAGTGATTCCCCAGGAGTATCCTCCCCAATATCACATGTTAGTGGAGTGGAACCTAATTATATTGGCAGTAAATAATTAATCAAACACTCTCGTCGGTTATTGACAACATATTCCTGGTGTTTTAAAGGCAGAACTCTTCATTACTGTTCAACTGAAATATCTTCTGCGGATTCTGACAGCTTCAAAATTTATTACTTGGATAAAGTATAACAGTTTCTAATAAACCATGAGGACACAGGGGTTTGAGAAGACTTAGTAACAAAGGAGCCTTCAGACAGTTTCTAAGAAACCATGGGTAACACAGGGACTTGAGAAGTCTTATACTTGGTAACACAGGAGCCTACTGACAGCTTCTAAGAAACCATGGGTAACAAAGGGGCTTGAAAAGTCTTATACTTAGTAACACAAGAGCCTTAAGACAGTTTCTAAGAAATAATGGGTAACACAGGGAATTGAGAGGTTTCATACCCAATATACCACAGGATCCAGAATTGTGTCCCTGGTAGGGATTATTTTCTGGGGGGTGAAATGGAAATACTCCTGACCAGGGAACAATTCTGGATATATCCCTCCACAGAGGGACATAATGGTCCATGGGTTGTCTTATCACAACATGAAATTTGACATTGAGAATGTCATGATCTTAACTTGTAGTAATGATGTCCTATGTTACCCCAAAAATACACCACTCTCATTAGAGGTTACATAAAACATATACACCTCAGCTACCACTCTCATTACAGGTTACATAAAACATACACAACCTGGTCAGGGTGAGTTGGCAGGTCTGTTATATTTCCCTATCTCCAATACAGACCCTTCATCTAATAGCTGCCAAATAATCATAACATGCATTTCCTCCCTACAGAGATAAACAGACAATATCTCGGCCTTGTGTAAGGGTTATCTCCCTTGTTTAAGAGTTATATAAGAGTGCTCCCCCTTGTCTGTTGATAGCATTCCTTCGTTATCAAGTTGGGGTTTCCAAGCTTGCTCCATCCCCAAAATTTCCCAGTAGATCAGACATTCAATGGATATGGACCGTTTCTTTGTTTCCGCTAAAATGAAATTGCAGGTCTGTTGAAATTTGAGGCAGTTTGAATATAAAGTTCATAGAGCTTACAACACAGCTGTGGACTATGTCTGCCAGGGACCCGCCGTTAAATAAAATGAGCCATTTATTCTACAAATGTTCAATTGCGACCGATTCGCAGGAGAATTTCCTGGGTGAGTTAACCAATAACAGTAAAGTTCTAGGCACTAAAAACACAATTCCTATCGAAGACTTCCTACGTAATCAATATGGATCCGCCACTCGGCAATAATGACTTTGATACAAAGGACACTTATAAAATGGCGTATTAACAGCCTCTCTCTACACATCAGGGATATCTGTCTACATTACTTCAATAAGGACGTGGCATATTGTGATAAGCTAGGTTCCCCATTTTTTGTTCCAATTCATTTACAATTTTCATATCACAAATAAAACTGGTAGTCTTATCTTTCCCGGGGCTTATTAATTTCCAAGCAACCTTGTTTATCACACAACATTTTTCATAAAGGTATTGACTTTTCAGGGAATTCCTTTCCCAATTTTACATTTAAAAATTTGTCTTCTGAAAAGTTTTAATTAAAGATATGTAGTAATCATCACTCAGTCTGCCTTCAGCCATGCTGGTATAAAACACGTACGATGTTGGTAGATTGAGCTGTGATATAGAGGTGTAGATATAATCAGACTCCACACTCTATTTACCTGCATCACTCATTAATTGCTATCACAGTTTTGGTAGCTAATTAAATTAAACCTGTGCTGGGTTATTAAAATGTTTATCACATTACCAACAACACATCAAGTCACCTTCATGAAGACTACAGACACTTTGCTATCATAGTGTGTACAGGGATGGCTGAGTTACTTCCCTTACACTTAGGATCATCTTATAACAGCAGTACATGGATTCACCTACGTATAGACTGCAGGGCAAATGGTGTTACAGAGAGGGCAGAGTTACATCCCTTACACTTAGGATCATCTTATAACAGCAGGGGTATACAGTTACTTCCCTTACACTTAGGATCATCTTATAACAGCGGGGGGGGGGGGCAGAGTTACTTCCCTTACACTTAGGGTCATCTTATAACAGCAGGGGTATACAGTTACTTCCCTTACACTTAGGATCATCTTATAACAGCAGGGGTATAGAGTTACTTCCCTTACACTTATGATCATCTTGCAACAGCAGGAGGGGGCAGAGTTACATCCTGTACACTTAAGATCATCCTAGGATCAGCAGTATAGACTGCAAGGCAAATGATGTTACGGGGGAAGGGTGAGGGGGGTTGGCAGAGTAACTTCCCTTACACTTAACACCATAAAACAACAGTACATGGAGTCACAAGTTGCCTCCTCTAAGGGTATTTTATTTGACTCGACCTAGAGCATGTGACCAAATTTCAGCAACTGAATGACAATTATATCCCACAGCTGTTAAACAAAGGGGCTGAAGAATTTCCTTATTATCCATGACCTCCACATGACCTCAACATGAAATCACTGAGTCCTCAATATCATCATACTGTTCTTGTCTTCAAAACATTTTTATCAGCTCATTTTTAAAATTATTATTCTACATGATTATCCAAACATGTATAAAAGGTGAAGGTAACTTTGATGTGGCATGCATATTGACACTGAGTGACTTACATTGCCACCAGGGTCATAAAACAGTAGAAAACAACTGTGCCATTCATAATCTAACTTTTTCATTTTACATGGATGTTTCTTACAAAACGGTTCTTTAGACAAACAGTTCATCACAAATGATATAAACAAGAAATACTGTAAAACACATTATAAACTATAATTCTACTAAACACTATAGAGTTTGAGTAGTGTTTGATATGTTTGTCTGTGGATATAGACGGGGAAATTTAGTTCCAGCTAGATAAGCAAACAAATTCCACTTTTACAGTAGTGAGGGCTTCATTGTACAGATAAGAAAATCTCAAATACAAAGCTTCATATATGTAAAAAGCTCGGTTTTTGTAGTGCTTCAAACCACATACAATTTTTTTGTCACAAATATTAGCCCTGAACAAGGGACATCACCCACATAGACGTGGCCAAAATGCAAACTTTACTGTTCAAAACAAATTCTGTTTTCAATTTCTCTGCGGAGCTACAAAATAAATGCATTTCATCTCACTGTATGGTTGCTTTTATTTGGTATTCACAAAAAATATGTGGAAATAGGTGCTAAAAAAAGAAAATAAATAGCTCAAACAATGAAAAATATAAGTGTGATAGTACTCACATTTAGTAGAGCATGTAGCTTGGTATCCTGGAACACTTTCTCTATAAGGTCAGTTTCCGTGTCGCTACAATCTGTTAGGCACTGGATCTCTTCTAGGGAATCTAGAACCTGGGACACAGCTCCTTGTACAAAACAGAGGGTTAAACCTTAGTCCTGTCTGGTACAGGTGGGTGGTTAAATATATTGTAAAGGTCAGGGGTTAAATATAATACTAGTCAGGGGTCAAATATAGTACAGGTCAGGGGTCAAATACAGTAAAGGTCAGGGAATACATGTAGTACAGGTCAAGAGTCAAATACAGTACAGGTCAGGGGTCAAAAACAGTACAGGTCAGGGGTCAAATATGGTACAGGTCAGTAGTCAAATATAGTACAGGTCAGGGGTCAAATATAGTACATTTATACTATTGACCTTGTTAGACACAAGATTACATTTATATGGGTGTTCATAACACTTGTAAGCACATTAACATACTAAGTATTTGATTGCATACACAAAGGGCACATCAGAAGTAAGATTACTCTTCAGAGCTTAAGAGGAATCCAGAAACAGTCTAACTGGTTGAGTCTGTCATCAAACATGAAACCTACCTGTTGAAGTAATTTCCTCATTAAGGTCAGGTGGATCGTTATAAAAAGACAACCATTTAGAACTTGACACAGCTGCCATAATAGCTCCCTGAAAATCACAAAAACTTGTTAATTTCAATACAAAGTCAGGTATCACACACGATACCAATATCGTAATGCTTCAAATTGACCTAATTCTTGATAACAGAACATAAAAACACGGTCTTTTACAAGAGGTGATGTTTGTAAACAGTTATGTGAAGTTTTGTATTAATCAGGTAAGAAATGAAGTCTGTAGAGCAGTGACGCCAGTTGGGACATGTATAAACGTACAGGCAGAAAAAGACCTTTTGCAGACTTTATTAACATGATATGCACGATAGAACTACAGAAAAGTTGAACTCCAAAATCAATACCATTGAACAATATTTAAAATAACCATTTATACAGTTGAACACCATGATTTAAAAAACACTATCATCTACAGAGATACATAAACAGCATATATTTTGTCAATTGTACTAAAATTGCACAACAAATGGCTTTTTTTCTGAAAAAAATTTGATTTGTGATCATTAGATTAACATTTTTAGTAAGGAGATGATTGTTAACGGTTTTCACATATTTGACCCTTGTGACCTTGAAATCTCAACATCCTGGACCTTTTGGTATATAGAGAAGAAGATCGTTAAGAGAAAAGTTTACTGATGGCACACAGCAGACGACGGAAGAATCTTTGGGTCAGATGACCTAAAAGTTATGATTTTTTATCATTAGATCAAAGTATTGATTTGCTGAGATTTTAAGTACAACTTACTTTTAATTTCCGTCGCGCATTAAATTTTCGTAATTCATCTACAGTATCGTGGAGATGTGATTTTGGCACTTGTCCTCTCGCCTGTAAAACAGAGGTCATAGTTCAGTAAGAGTGCGGAACATTTATGTGAGAAAGCATATCAATCTGGTTTAAGATTCCGTACAACAAGCAGTAGGACAAAAGCAAGTATCTAAACATTTAAAGATCTGAAAATTAACAGGAGGTCTAAGTAGCACCTATTATTCTGTTTTCAAATTAAAAGCTGCTGAGCACCATACAGGTTTATCACAGGAGTACAAGTTGTAAGAAAAACTATATATAAATATATTTGGATGGTCATGACACTAAAATAATGAGTTTCAATATTACGCCATAAGCTTCTGGTCAGGTGAGCTGAAAATTGTATTAATGAAGGTAATCCCCAACATTTCCATCTCCAACCCTCCTGATTAAGGCGGAGGCTCCTGATTGTAGATCCTATCTCACAATGGGATTCCTAAGAATCAGGAAAACTCCTGGTTTTGGGAAAACTCTCATACTATGATTAAATACTCCCAATTATAACCAATCAGAATTGACCTACCAGCTTTCCTTTTTTGTAAGGAGATTTTTCACCATAAATACTAACTTATTCCTATCTTCTAAGATCTAATTTCTTCATATGCAACAACAACTGTAAACACATCAATCAAAACTGTTAGTATTTCTTGTTGAACTTATAAAATGTATATCCATTTTATTTCTGATTTTACCTTTGAATCAACAGATTCTCCATATTGTGCATGTAAAAAATATGAGGGGAACTAGCACAAATGGATTAAGACACTTTAACCTACCCTGATCCATGGATGATTTAAAGCATCTTCTACTGTAATTCTTTTCTCTGGATCCGACTCCAACAATTTGTGAACTAAATCTTTTGCATAATTAGATAATTGTAACCATTGTTTTCTCATCTGAAATGCAAGAACACCATTTCATTAGAGTTATCTCCCTTCATAGGTGTTTTCTTGTCTGAAATAAAAATCCAAGGACAACCTTAAAAATTTCAATATGCCCCCATCATCTACAGTGATCAGTGTACAGTTACTGTTCATGGGTCCTTTTCATTTGTATTTGCAAAACAATGGGTCCCACAATGTTAAATTTAACCATTTCAGAGAATTCTATAGGTCCTATCAAAATTCTACTTTGTACAGGATAGGGATGTGCCATAGCTTTATCACTGCATCCATATTTTGAATCATCACCATTAATTGAACTGAATACACCAACTTATTAATATTTCAAGTCATTGCAATCAATAAACATTGTCTTTTTGATGTACATTATAAACATATTACGTATTTAATGGAATCCTTTCAATTTATATCAAACTGTTTCCTGATTAAAGACCAATTTCAGCAATTAGAAAAAGAAGCATGAATAAAAATTCATCTTAAATTCATAACAATCTGTTTCCATGAAATGACATGAGAAATGAATTACCTCTTGTAGATAATAATTGGAATTAAATTTTCATCGCAATGCTAAACTAAATAGTCACTACATAAAGTAAAACATTATTTCCAAATTGATCTTAGGTTGATGTAATATAACTTACATGAATATTAAGGTGTTTAATGTGACCACTTAAAGCTAAGGGCATGCTTGTCAGTTCGTTTACAAATGTAATAATTGTCAGAAAATAACTTTCCAAGTGCGAGATTGACGTAATAAGAAAATTTAAAGAAATTTCATGCAATAGTATCACTTGATTTGATATCCCATTCTTGTATATGAATCTATACACACTTAGGTAAACTATGTGACACATTTCATTTTTGCATATGAACCTATGGATGAATGGTAACATAAAGGGACATAATTCATCCTCTTATATCAAAACAACTTTACATTTAATACAACTAATTGTGTCTCTAATTTCTATGGCAACTAGTCAGACCTTGTGACTACCCATCCTGTTTCTATGGAAACTTGTCAGGCCATGTGACTACCTATCCTGTTTCTATGGAAACTTGTCAGGCCTTGTGACTACCCATTCTGTTACTATGGAAACTTGTCAGACCTTGTGACTACCCATCCTGTATCTATGGAAACTTGTCAGGCCTTGTGACTACTTGATGGTTAGGATGTGACAGTCCCACCTACAGTGGTCTAACAAGCTAGGATATCTGGTCCTAGTATTGATGGTGAGGATGTGATACCCTGGAGACCTAAGTCCCACCTACAGTGGTCTAACAAGCTAGGATATATGGTCCTAGTATTGATGGTGAGGATGTGATACCCTGGAGACCTAAGTCCCTAATACAGTGGTCTAACAGGTTAGGGTCTCTGGTCCTAGTATTAATAGTGAGGATGTGGTATCCTGGAGACCTAAGTCCCACCTACAGTGGTCTAACAGGTTAGGGTCTCTGGTCCTAGTATTGATGGTGAGAATGTGATACCCTGGAGACCTAAGTCCCACCTACAGTGGTCTAACAGGTTAGGGTCTCTGGTCCTAGTATTGATGGTGAGGATGTGATATCCTGGAGACCTAAGTCCCACCTACAGTGGTCTAACAGGTTAGGGTCTCTGGTCCTAGTATTGATGATGAGGATGTGATATCCTGGAGACAGAAGTCCCACCTACAGTGGTCTAACAAGCTAGGATATCTGGTCCTAGTATTGATGCTGAGGATGTGATATCCTGGAGACTTAAATCCCACCTACAGTGGCCTAACAGGTTAGGGTCTCTGGTCCTAGTATTGATGGTGAGGATGTGATATCCTGGAAACCTAAGTCCCACCTACAGTGGTCTAACAGGTTAGGGTCTCTGGTCCTAGTATTGATGGTGAGGATGTGGTATCCAGGAGACAGAAGTCCCACCTACAGTGGTCTAACAGGTTAGGGTCTCTGGTCCTAGTATTGATGGTGAGGATGTGGTATCCTGGAGACCTAAGTCCCACCTACAGTGGTCTAACAGGTTTGGGTCTCTGGTCCTAGTATTGATGGTGAGGATGTGATACCCTGGAGACCTAAGTCCCTAATACAGTGGTCTAACAGGTTAGGGTCTCTGGTCCTAGTATTGATGATGAGGATATGGTATCCTGGAGACCTAAGTCCCACCTACAGTGGTCTAACAGGTTAGGAATTCTGGTCCTAGTATTGATGGTGAGGATGTGGTATCTAGGAGACAGAAGTCCAACCTACAGTGGTCTAACAGGTTAGGGTCTCTGGTCATAGTATTGATGGTGAGGATGTGGTATCCAGGAGACAGAAGTCCCACCTACAGTGGTCTAACAGGTTAGGGTCTCTGGTCCTAGTATTGATGGTGAGGATGTGATACCCTGGAGACCTAAGTCCCTAATACAGTGGTCTAACAGGTTAGGGTCTCTGGTCCTAGTATTGTTGGTGAGGATGTGGTATCCTTGAGACCTAAGTCCCTAATACAGTGGTCTAAAAGGTTAGGGTCTCTGGTCCTAGTATTGATGCTGAGGATGTGATAACCTGGAGATCTAAGTCCCACCTACAGTGGTCTAACAGGTAAGGGTCTCTGGTCCTAGTATTGACAGTGAGGATGTGGTATGCTTGAGACCTAAGTCCCTAATACAGTGGTCTAACAGGTTAGGGTCTCTGGTCCTAGTATTGATGGTGAGGATGTGGTATCCTGGAGACCTAAGTCCCACCTACAGTGGTCTAACAGGTTAGAGTATCTGGTCCTAGTATTGATGGTGAGGATGTGATACCCTGGAGACCTAAGTCCCACCTACAGTGGTCTAACAGGTTAGGATTTCTGGTCCTAGTATTGATGGTGAGGATGTGGTATCCTGGAGACGTAAGTCCCACCTATAGTGGTCTAACAGGTTAGGATATCTGGTCCTAGTATTGATGGTGAGGATGTGATACCCTGGAGATCTAAGTCACACCTACAGTGGTCTAACAGGTTAGGGTCTCTGGTCCTAGTATTGATGGTGAGGATGTGATACCCTGGAGATCTAAGTCACACCTACAGTGGTCTAACAGGTTAGGATCTCTGGTCCTAGTATTGATGGTGAGGATGTGATACCCTGGAGATCTAAGTCACACCTACAGTGGTCTAACAGGTTAGGGTCTCTGGTCCTAGTATTGATGGTGAGGATGTGATACCCTGGAGATCTAAGTCACACCTACAGTGGTCTAACAGGTTAGGATCTCTGGTCCTAGTATTGATGGTGAGGATGTGATATCCTGGAAACCTAAGTCCCATCTACAGTGGTCTAACAGGTTAGGGTATCTGGTCCTAGTATTGATGGTGAGGATGTGGTATCCAGGAGACAGAAGTCCCACCTACAGTGGTCTAACAGGTTAGGGTCTCTGGTCCTAGTATTGATGGTGAGGATGTGATATCCTGGAAACCTAAGTCCCATCTACAGTGGTCTAACAGGTTAGGGTATCTGGTCCTAGTATTGATGGTGAGGATGTGGTATCCAGGAGACAGAAGTCCCACCTACAGTGGTCTAACAGGTTAGGGTCTCTGGTCCTTGTATTGACAGTGAGGATGTGGTATGCTTGAGACCTAAGTCCCTAATACAGTGGTCTAACAGGTTAGGGTCTCTGGTCCTAGTATTGATGGTGAGGATGTGGTATCCTGGAGACCTAAGTCCCACCTACAGTGGTCTAACAGGTTAGAGTATCTGGTCCTAGTATTGATGGTGAGGATGTGATACCCTGGAGACCTAAGTCCCTAATACAGTGGTCTAAAAGGTTAGGGTCTCTGGTCCTAGTATTGATGCTGAGGATGTGATAACCTGGAGATCTAAGTCCCACCTACAGTGGTCTAACAAGCTAGGATATATGGTCCTAGTATTGATGGTGAGGATGTGATACCCTGGAGACCTAAGTCCCACCTACAGTGGTCTAACAGGTTAGGGTCTCTGGTCCTTGTATTGACAGTGAGGATGTGGTATGCTTGAGACCTAAGTCCCTAATACAGTGGTCTAACAGGTTAGGGTCTCTGGTCCTAGTATTGATGGTGAGGATGTGGTATCCTGGAGACCTAAGTCCCACCTACAGTGGTCTAACAGGTTAGAGTATCTGGTCCTAGTATTGATGTTGAGGATGTGATATCCTGTAGACCTAAGTCCCACCTACAGTGGTCTAACAGGTTAGGGTCTCTGGTCCTAGTATTGTTGGTGAGGATGTGGTATCCTTGAGACCTAAGTCCCTAATACAGTGGTCTAAAAGGTTAGGGTCTCTGGTCCTAGTATTGATGCTGAGGATGTGATAACCTGGAGATCTAAGTCCCACCTACAGTGGTCTAACAGGTAAGGGTCTCTGGTCCTAGTATTGACAGTGAGGATGTGGTATGCTTGAGACCTAAGTCCCTAATACAGTGGTCTAACAGGTTAGGGTCTCTGGTCCTAGTATTGATGGTGAGGATGTGGTATCCTGGAGACCTAAGTCCCACCTACAGTGGTCTAACAGGTTAGAGTATCTGGTCCTAGTATTGATGGTGAGGATGTGATACCCTGGAGACCTAAGTCCCACCTACAGTGGTCTAACAGGTTAGGATTTCTGGTCCTAGTATTGATGGTGAGGATGTGGTATCCTGGAGACGTAAGTCCCACCTATAGTGGTCTAACAGGTTAGGATATCTGGTCCTAGTATTGATGGTGAGGATGTGATACCCTGGAGATCTAAGTCACACCTACAGTGGTCTAACAGGTTAGGGTCTCTGGTCCTAGTATTGATGGTGAGGATGTGATACCCTGGAGATCTAAGTCACACCTACAGTGGTCTAACAGGTTAGGATCTCTGGTCCTAGTATTGATGGTGAGGATGTGATACCCTGGAGATCTAAGTCACACCTACAGTGGTCTAACAGGTTAGGGTCTCTGGTCCTAGTATTGATGGTGAGGATGTGATACCCTGGAGATCTAAGTCACACCTACAGTGGTCTAACAGGTTAGGATCTCTGGTCCTAGTATTGATGGTGAGGATGTGATATCCTGGAAACCTAAGTCCCATCTACAGTGGTCTAACAGGTTAGGGTATCTGGTCCTAGTATTGATGGTGAGGATGTGGTATCCAGGAGACAGAAGTCCCACCTACAGTGGTCTAACAGGTTAGGGTCTCTGGTCCTAGTATTGATGGTGAGGATGTGATATCCTGGAAACCTAAGTCCCATCTACAGTGGTCTAACAGGTTAGGGTATCTGGTCCTAGTATTGATGGTGAGGATGTGGTATCCAGGAGACAGAAGTCCCACCTACAGTGGTCTAACAGGTTAGGGTCTCTGGTCCTTGTATTGATGGTGAGGATGTGATACCCTGGAGACCTAAGTCCCACCTACAGTGGTCTAACAGGTTAGGGTCTCTGGTCCTAGTATTGATGATGAGAATGTGATATCCTGGAGACAGAAGTCCCACCTACAGTGGTCTAACAAGCTAGGATATCTGGTCCTAGTATTGATGGTGAGGATGTGATATCCTGGAGACCTAAGTCCCTAATACAGTGGTCTAACAGGTTAGGGTCTCTGGTCCTAGTATTGATGCTGAGGATGTGATACCCTGGAGACCTAAGTCCCACCTACAGTGGTCTAACAGGTTAGGGTCTCTGGTCCTAGTATTGATGCTGAGGATGTGATATCCTGGAGACGTAAGTCCCACCTACAGTGGTCTAACAGGTTAGGATCTCTGGTCCTAGTATTGATGGTGAGGATGTGATACCCTGGAGACCTAAGTCCCTAATACAGTGGTCTAACAGGTTAGGGTCTCTGGTCCTAGTATTGATGATGAGGATATGGTATCCTGGAGACCTAAGTCCCACCTACAGTGGTCTAACAGGTTAGGAATTCTGGTCCTAGTATTGATGGTGAGGATGTGGTATCCAGGAGACAGAAGTCCCACCTACAGTGGTCTAACAGGTAAGGGTCTCTGGTCCTAGTATTGATGGTGAGGATGTGGTATCCAGGAGACAGAAGTCCCACCTACAGTGGTCTAACAGGTTAGGGTCTCTGGTCCTAGTATTGATGGTGAGGATGTGGTATCCTGGAGACCTAAGTCCCTAATACAGTGGTCTAACAGGTTAGGGTCTCTGGTCCTAGTATTGATGGTGAGGATGTGGTATCCTGGAGACCTAAGTCCCACCTACAGTGGTCTAACAGGTTAGGGTCTCTGGTCCTAGTATTGATGGTGAGGATGTGATACCCTGGAGACCTAAGTCCCTAATACAGTGGTCTAACAGGTTAGGGTCTCTGGTCCTAGTATTGATGATGAGGATATGGTATCCTGGAGACCTAAGTCCCTAATACAGTGGTCTAACAGGTTAGGATTTCTGGTCCTAGTATTGATGGTGAGGATGTGATAACCTGGAGATCTAAGTCCCACCTACAGTGGCCTAACAGGTTAGGGTCTCTGGTCCTAGTATTGATGGTGAGGATGTGGTATCCTGGAGACCTTAGTCCCACCTACAGTGGTCTAACAGGTTAGGATTTCTGGTCCTAGTATTGATGGTGAGGATGTGATAACCTGGAGACCGAAGTCCCACCTACAGTGGTCTAACAGGTTTGGGTCTCTGGTCCTAGTATTGATGGTGAGGATGTAGTATCCTGGAGACGTAAGTCCCACCTACAGTGGTCTAACAGGTTAGGATCTCTCATCCTAGTATTGATGGTGAGGATGTGATACCCTTGAGACCTAAGTCCCACCTACAGTGGTCTAACAGGTTAGGGTCTCTGGTCCTAGTACTAAACATGCATCATCACCCCATGCATGAGAAGTAAGACTAGGTAACTATGGTAACTACGACAAGGCCCCTTACATCCATGTTGTCTTGAAGAGAAGTGGGCTTTGACCTTACATGATAGCTGCCCTGTGCAATCTTCTCGAACACATGTTCCTTGGTGCCCACAAAGGGGGGATAACCACCTAGTAGTATAAACATCATCACTCCACAACCCCAAGCGTCCACCGGCTTGCCGTACGCCTGCCGTCTCACAACCTCGGGTGCCATGTACTGTGGCGTCCCAATACGACCTAGAGAAAAAGAAAGGTTCAAGAAATTATTTTAACATTTATTACTTTATTGTGTACATGCAAGTTAAAATAACACTGACTACATATTTGCAGGTCAGCTAAGTTTAAATAACAAAATAGTTGTTTCAGATGAAAACGTGAACTTAAGTCGCTGCGAAAAAATTAGTTGGTTTACAGTAGGCACATGTTATAAGAAGGATGTAGTTGATATACCTGGCTGTAGGAGTTGTTTCCCTTGTGTTATCTCTTACTTACATGTAAATTAGAATAACAGTGACGGTATGGATTTAATGTGTATCAAACAAGTATACTTCATAAATATATGGTCTTGTAGAATTTTATACAGTCTTGTATTGGAGTGGCTATGATATAGGAATCTGTAGGATACATTTACTCAACAGTACACAATGGCTATTATATATACAAAGTGAAAGTAGATCTTTAGGAGTTCCCACAGTTCCCTAATCATAAGGTCACACACTCTCCAAATAAAGCGCCGGCTACATCTGATATGTCAGTGTTACCAGTTTACACACAATTGCTAAGAAGATTCAATCAAAATGGTTTTTCCTTCATGTTTACTTAAAGACTGGCCAGTACCACATGAACTTGGATACAAATTAAAACTGAACAGAGTGTGCAGGTGATTTAATAGCTATACCAAAACTAAGACATGATTCAAAGGGAGGTAAGTATTTTTTTATTTTACTCTTTACGAATAACATTTTGTACACATTCATATCATAAACAAGAACAATTTTAGGAAATAAAATTTTAATCGTGATTTATCCACGAACAACTTTAATCAAACTGAAGTGCATAAGATCTAGGTAAACAAAATACTTAAAAATTACCTCAAAATATACAATAGGTCTAACAGAAATAGTAATTCTAGGCATATGACAATTACAATGAACCTTACCGTGTTCAAAATATCTCTTATAAAGTAGAGACTTTCACTGACTGACATTTATGTTTATAACTAAGTGTCATGTCTCGGATTATTGAAACGGTAAACTTTACTTAAATGATCGTACAACATGAATGTTACATCTGATATTTTACATGTGATAGATGAAGAAGCCAGACAATGTTGAGAGAATATTCACTAAAAGTTAGTATATAAGCAATATTATATCCTATTCAAGCCCCAAACCAAAGTGTGAGTGAGCAGTTAGTCTAACTGTTAGCGATGGATTTAAGTAAGTGTAAGATGGAGGAAAAGAGATCTTTGTCTCAGGTGTAATGTAACCACCACCACCTTAACCACCACCACAACAAACACAGTCAGAAAGGTGTCTACATGGCAACATTATATGGTACCCACAGTCACTTAGCAATGTACAATAAAGCTTAATGGTCACTTAGCATTGTATAATGTAGCTATGGTCACTTAGCAATGTACAATGTAGCTATGGTGACTTATCAACACAATGGTAAAAACTAAGCCATCATGGTAAGCATGGTAACCTGCAAATATATATGGTAGTCACGGCAACCTGAAAATATTTATGGTAGTCATGGTGACAGTTATATATATATGGTAAGCATGTTAACCTGAAAATTTCTCTGGGAGTCACAGGGAATGAAAATATCTATGGTAGTCACAGCGAATTGAAAATATCTATGGTAGTCATGGTGATCTATGAATATATATATGGTAAGCATGGTAGCATGACAACACTACTGGCACTACAACAAATCATGATTTCCATGGCAACCAACACATTAAAGATGATAGAGTGACTAGTCTTACCAACTACATCATTTCTCAAGTCAACCACAGGGTCCAAGCCAAAGCAGATGTCTTCTTCTGGAAACCAGGGTAAACAACAACATAAAAACACAAACAACAAAAAGACAGCAAGCTTTGGGATCCCAATCTACCATCCTACCTTGGTCACACAATGTTGTTTATAAATCAAAGACCACAGAATGTTACTGTTACTTAAACCACCTAAAGAGAGTGATCATTGTAGGCTCTAAGTTATGAACAAATCTTGCTGGGACAAAGTTTCAATATAGCAATGCTTAATTCCAGCTAGAATTTTATACATAAAAGACAAGGGGCATAACTCTTGGAAGTCTAAAGTAACAAATATGATTTGAATTACAGTAACCCTGTCATTCTATTGTGGCTACACCAGCCTGCAATCATGTAACTTTTGTAGACACCCCCTCCCCCCTTTTTTTCTAAAACAATTTGAACATCAAAATGTGACCCAAGTAGAATAGAAAGCAAGATCCAAAATTAGCAAAAGGAAAGATAAAACAAATAGATATATGTACAACATTCTCATTCAGGCCACACCAATGGGAAATTGGTTGTTCATACCCTAACATTTACTTTTATTTACACACATGATAATTACTATTCGTTTTACACAGCAATTCTTGTCCAGTCCAAATAATCTATGAAAATTGCAACTTGATTAAATTATATCATCATCAATTTACTTTAAACCTTTTTCTCCATATATTGTTTTTTAATCATAACATTTTTCAGAAAGGTCAATTGTGGGGCCACAATTATATCAAATTCAACTTAACGTTAACATTAATTGATGTCAACAGAGAAATTAACTTGATATTAACAATGTCAACAATTGTATTTACCTTAATGTTTTCTAATGTAAACAGTTTAATTATCTTAATATTAATTTGTAATATCAAATTTTATATCATAATAATATCCTATAACGTCAGCAATTTTATTTATCTTTATGAAAGTTGACATTTTTTAAAATATTATTACCTAATGTGAAATATTTTCTTTATCTTATTACACTTTCCTATGTTAGCATTTTTGTTATTTAAATAGTTATCTAATGTCAACAGTTACATTAATATTAATATTCTTTCTGATATCAACAGTTAAATTTATCTAATGTCAACAGTTAAATTTATCTAAATATTATCGAATTCAACAGTTAAATTTATCTAAACATTATTTTGAGTCAACAGTTAAATGTATCTAATTATTATATAATGTCAACAGTTAAATTTATCTAAATATTATCCAATGTCAATGGTTAAATTTATCCTAATTTATAATACCGATGTCTACATTATTTTTCATTAATATGAAAAGTTAACTTTTTTTAAATCTTACTATTACCTTATTTCAACAATTTTCTTTATCTTAATAAATTTTATTGATCTTTACTTTCTTATGTCTTATTAGTTTATGTCAACATTTTAAATAATTTTTATACTTTTCAATGTTGAAATTTTTTTTTCTACTTTTGCTTGACTGTGGTTCAAATATAAAATATTTCTTCATGCCAACATTTTACAAAGATAACCAAATTAATTTTAACAAGGGAAAATACTAGATTCATTTTAATTATCATCAATAGGTCAAAGTCTGAAGAGATGAACTCATACCAAGGAGACATTTTGGAATGGTGTAAAAACGTAACATGCTGAATAATAACAAAATAATGCCATACCAAGTATTGTGATATACCAACCTTAAAATTCTACACAACAAATATCATATGCTGACACTGATCTCAAAAAGGATTTTTTTTTTTTTTGTTTCCTGTGCGAAACCATAAAATACCATGATAATTGTTTTCCATTTGGTTAAAATGTTTCAATAAATATGAGCTTGATAAGTTTTTTTTTATAAATATGACTAAGAGTTGACTTGTAGATTCCATCAGAGGTACATATACCATGTTCGCCTTAATTAGTGCCCAGGGCACCTAACAAACTACTTCCAAAGGGGACACTTAACAGGATAACTAAACCAAGATCTAGATGAAAAATATCATTTTTATAAAGTCAATAAGGCCGATGTATTGTTACCACAATAGGTAGTACTCATGATGTGTGATATTATTGTCATCAATTTCGGACAATTTGTACAGATATAATCAAAATTTGTGAGTGTTTTTCCTTGTAAACATGCACACATTGTGGTTTACTGTACCGTTATAATCAAATAGAATAATTTAGCAATTAAATGTAGAAGGGGCGTTTTTATAATTTCAATACGTTACGAAAAGGGCGCTTAAAGGTAAAGGGCACTAATTATAGCAAATATGGTATCACCTAGATTAATGAAATGTTTTCTTCTCTTCTGAAATAATGGAGCAGATCACAATACTTGGTATGTTTTTTTTCAAATAGGAAAAATATTCTACACAATATATTTTTACAGACTTCATAATTAGATATAATAATGGGATGTCACATCAACATATGAGGTTTGTGACATCACATAAATGTGCGGGACAGAACATGAAGGATGCAACAGTCATAACAAAACTGGCATGCTGTGATGCTACTGTTTACCAGGAAAATCATTAATCAGTCAAACATTCGCCATTTGTTGATAATATTTCCTCACCTAATCAAACGTTTGGTATTCCCTGCTAAAATTCATCAATCAATCAAACATTCACCGTCTGTAAAATTTATCACAGTCAAAAGTTTGCAATTCCTTGGAATAATTCATCACAGTCAAACTCTCATTTTCTTCTTTCATTCGTCATGCAACAGTAATTTTCCTTTAAAATTTCTCAGTCAAAAGTTTGCCATTCCTCGGTAAAATATTCATCACCCAGTTGAAACTGTTTGCTGTTCTCTGATAAAATTCATCACCCAGTCAAACACTTGTCATTCCCTTATAAAACTCCATCAACCAATCAAATGTCTTGCCATTCTCCAGTAAAATTCATCACCCAGTCAAATGGTCCCCATCCACCAGTCAAATTCATCACCCAGTCAAATGGTCCCCATCCACCGGTCAAATTCATCACCCAGTCAAATGGTCCCCATCCACCAGTCAAATTCATCACCCAGTCAAACGGTCCCCATCCACCAGTCAAATTCATCACCCAGTCAAACGGTCCCCATCCACCAGTCAAATTCATCACCCAGTCAAACGGTCCCCATCCACCAGTAAAATTCATCACCCAGTCAAATGGTCCCCATCCACCAGTCAAATTCATCAACCAATCAAATGGTCCCCATCCACCAGTCAAATTCATCACCCAGTCAAATGGTCCCCATCCACCAGTCAAATTCATCACCCAGTCAAACGGTCCCCATCCACCAGTAAAATTCATCACCCAGTCAAACGGTCCCCATCCACCAGTAAAATTCATCACCCAGTCAAATGGTCCCCATCCACCAGTCAAATTCATCACCCAGTCAAATGGTCCCCATCCACCAGTCAAATTCATCACCCAGTCAAACGTCAATCAAACATTCACCGTCTGTAAAATTTATCACAGTCAAAAGTTTGCAATTCCTTGGAATAATTCATCACAGTCAAACTCTCATTTTCTTCTTTCATTCGTCATGCAACAGTAATTTTCCTTTAAAATTTCTCAGTCAAAAGTTTGCCATTCCTCGGTAAAATATTCATCACCCAGTTGAAACTGTTTGCTGTTCTCTGATAAAATTCATCACCCAGTCAAACACTTGTCATTCCCTTATAAAACTCCATCAACCAATCAAATGTCTTGCCATTCGCCAGTAAAATTCATCACCCAGTCAAATGGTCCCCATCCACCAGTCAAATTCATCACCCAGTCAAATGGTCCCCATCCACCGGTCAAATTCATCACCCAGTCAAACGTTCCCCATCCACCAGTCAAATTCATCACCCAGTCAAATGGTCCCCATCCACCAGTCAAATTCATCACCCAGTCAAATTCATCACCCAGTCAAATGGTCCCCATCCACCAGTCAAATTCATCACCCAGTCAAATGGTCCCCATCCACCAGTCAAATTCATCACCCAGTCAAACGTTCCCCATCCACCAGTAAAATTCATCACCCAGTCAAATTGTCCCCATCCACCAGTCAAATTCATCACCCAGTCAAATGGTCCCCATCCACCAGTCAAATTCATCACCCAGTCAAACGGTCCCCATCCACCAGTCAAATTCATCACCCAGTCAAATGGTCCCCATCCACCAGTCAAATTCATCACCCAGTCAAATGGTCCCCATCCACCAGTCAAATTCTTCACCCAGTCAAACGTTCGCCATTTGTCAGTAACATATCAGTAGAATTCATCTAACAATCAAAGTTCGGCATAAGGTTGCATTCCCTATAATAATATGTTAGCCTTTAAAAAAAACCAACAGAGGATAAAAACAGGCGTCCATTTCACGTCCATGATTAGTTCCTGGTACACAATATTTACCATGCTAGGGAAGTTAGGGAACATGAGGCACACAGATGTTATAATAGGAAGTTCCTATTGACCAGATTACACTAGTCAGTTTATGACATAAGACCAGACACCTATATTTAGTGGTCTCATTCAATTTTCTGGCCAATTGTCACAAAACTACAAGGTCAGCCCAACATAAACATGTCTGTAGTATTCGCTCCTAAAAAAGATGTCTTTCACATATAACACAGTCGGACTTCCCCCTTGATAAGTACCGATAGGCTGTGGTTCAAATGCTACAGTGGCTTATGGTGTTGGTATTTCTCAAAACTACTACTACCGATAGATTTATATGAATTGTCAAAAGTGTAATTTGTATAATGTTTGCATAATATTTCAGATCTAGCCATTTGAATTAATTGTCTATCAGAATAAAAAAACTTTAATGAGTAAAACTTCTATTTCAAAGAGTAAAAATTTAAGAAAAAATATATTCTCGAAAATTCAAAAAAACAATACCTGGAAAATGACTTATTGTTATATGAAATACCTGGAAAATGAAATGTTCCTTTGAGAAAAAAAAAACTGGAAATACTTGGTACAAGAAACTGATTAAATCAAGAAATAAATGTGATTCCGACTGATATCACTCTTCCTGATTAATATGTTTAAGAGTTGATATTTTCAGTTCCAGATAATATGTATCCAGGTAAGTACCGTAATCATTGTTAAATTAATTGTATCAGAATCTCTGTTTATGATTATACGTGACACTTAGTGGAGATAACTCCTGTTTGTACCTCCTGAGATAAGACCCGACTCGGGGAGCTGTGTGGCCACCCCAAATCCACCCAATTTCACTGGGGCCGAGTTTTCCTTGCTGGCAAGAAGCACGCAGTGAGGCTTCAGGTCACGATGGATGATCCCGTTGGCATGGCAATATCGCATAGCTTCCAGAATCTGTTTCATATAGTGGCTGGAATATAAAGAACAAGTGTTACCAGCGCTGTCATAACTGTCTAAGGATTTCGTGAAACTGTTCATCAATAATGCACAGATGGTTAGACAATAATGTCTAAACGGTTACAAACTGGTGGAATGGACATATTACAGTGGTCATATTGAGGATCAGCTGTACATAGAAACACCTTAGGAAACTTATGCATCATATAAACAAGAATAACCAGTCTGTGTAACATACACCATGTGTAACAGGAGGGGGAAAATGCACAGCCTGACCGGGTTCAAACCTGGGACCTTCTGAACTCTAGATTGACTCTCAACCAATTGAGCAATCTGGTCGCCGACGATCGACCCGGTCTAGATCTGTTGCATTCCTTCCACCTTTAACAAAGTCTTCAACCCTGAAGATATCATGATTTACAACCCAGGTTCAGGTATCCCCTTGATAAGTATGCACCCAGTACTTGAAACAAGGTTTGGTCACAGGCAGCAAATGTAACAGCTAGGAGACGGAAAATGCACGGTAAGACCAGGGGTTCGAACCCAGGACCTTCCGAACTCTTATACAGACAGATGCTAAAGCAATTGATTTATCTGGTTGCTGACGATCGACCCGGTCTAGATCTGCTACACATGCAATGAAAGGTTTGGTCAAGGTACGGGACATCAAAGACGTACAAATTTCTGGTCAAGGTACGGGACATCAAAGACGTACAAATTTCTGGTCAAGGTACGGGACATCAAAGACGTAAACATTTCTGGTCAAGGTACGGGACATCAAAGACGTACAAATTTCTGGTCAAGGTACGGGACATCAAAGACGTACAAATTTCTGGTCAAGGTACGGGACATCAAAGACGTAAACATTTCTGGTCAAGGTACGGGACATCAAAGACGTACAAATTTCTGGTCAAGGTAAGGGACATCAAAAACGTACAAATTTCTGGTCAAGGTACGGGACATCAAAAACGTTAAAAATTTCTGGTCAAGGTACGGGACATCAAAAACGTTAAAAATTTCTGTCCCATTAACATTCCATACTTTCTGTACTATGACGAAATAAATCATGACCTTCAAACCATTTGACTATGACCTTCTACAAATCTGACTTTGAACTTTCAACCATTTAACCCTGAATTGCCAACCATTTCACCATAAACTTCCGACAATTTGACCATGAACTTCCAACCATTTAACCATGAACTTCTGACAATTTGACCATGATCTTCCGACAATTTGACCTGTCACCATACATCAATTTTGTCCTTTCTGAATTTGTCCTTTTTGAATTGCAATCAACCGTTTGTTTTGCAATACCAACAAGGTTACAATCTTTTGCTACAAAAATATTATTGTTGGAATCAATTTTACATAGGGTCTAGCACCAAGATGTTGCAAACCAAATGTATCTGCATCATAATAGATAAGAGCATCCGATTCTAGTCGAACACCATTTAAGTAAGAGAAAACGGATGTCTAAGTGTTTAGTTTGGGATTGTTTGGGATTTTTTAATCTCACCCATAGGAACTTTGAAAAGTAGGCAAGCATGGTGTTGTTACATTGGATTGTTAGTTTGGCTGTACGTTTTCAAAGAACCTTATAGTCTTAACTTTTTATTTAGAAATAGTGGTCATTTATTCTGTGGCTTATTATCCAACACCCTATAGGTACTAGATTCAGAATACTGCTAAACCTTTGTCTTAACTGTTTATTTAGAAATAGTTGTCATTTATTCTGTGGCTTATTATCCAACACTCTAGGTACTAGATTCTGAATACTGCTATTAAACCTTATAGTCTTAACTGTTTATTTAGAAACAGTTGTGATTTATTCTGTGGCATGATATCTGACCCCCCCCCCCCCCCCCCCAGGTACTTGAACAATCTGATACTGTTGTTGGTCAGGGTTAATCACATTATGGGTGGTACCTGATATTGGTGATTCTGTTCACAGCCCCCCGGCTGTCCTTTAACTAGCCTATACTCAAGTAATATTAACAATTACACCGTGTTCGATATCTCCACCACGCAATCAAAGACACAAATGGAAGCTTCAGAGAGTTTTCACAAATAAAACAGTATCACACAGTGATTCGTCTTCACTATGGACAAATGTTTCACGTGAAATTGTGCTTTCTACATGAATAATACATTTCCTCTTGTAAAAACAATTCATTGTCCCAGCAATAATGCCCAGTAACATAAAAGTAATTTGTCTGTCTGAAAAAACAAAATCAATGACATTTTTTATTTTCAAACTAGACACAGTTAAGAACAAGTACAATCGACAGGAAATCACGAAATGTTAGACATTTTCTTACTAAAGAGCATTTTCTATATGTTAAATTGCAAATATAACAATTCTATATACAATACATTTGTATAATCCAATTCACTTTCAACATAAACGTGAAAAATTACTCTCTGCTGAAATTAGGTTATTAATATCTGTCTGTCTGTAATTGGAATCTTTACAAGCCTGAGTTCTCAACACACTTTATACTCCAGTGTACAAAATAGAGCAGCAATACTTTATACTCCAGTGTACAAAATAAAACACCAATACTTTATACTCCAGTGTACAAAATATAGCAGCAATACTTTATACTCCAGTGTACAAAATAGAGCAGCAATACTTTATACTCCAGTGTACAAAATAAAACACCAATACTTTATACTCCAGTGTACAAAATAAAACAGCAATACTTTATACTCCAGTGTACAAATTAAAGCAGCAATACTTTATACTCCAGTGTACAAAATAGAGCAGCAATTCTTTATACTCCAGTGTACAAAATAAAACAGCAATACTTTATACTCCAGTGTACAAATTAAAGCAGCAATACTTTATACTCCAGTGTACAAATTAAAGCAGCAATACTTTATACTCTAGTGTACAAAATAAAACAATAATTCTTTATACTCCAGTGTACAAAATAAAGCAGCAATACTTTATACTCCAGAGTACAAAATAAAACAATAATTCTTTATACTCCAGTGTACAAATTAAAGCAGCAATACTTTATACTCCAGTGTACAAAATAAAACAGAAATACTTTATACTCCAGTGTACAAAATAAAACAGAAATACTTTATACTCCAGTGTACAAAATAAAACAGCAATACTTTATACTCCAGTGTACAAATTAAAACAGCAATACTTTATACTCCAGTGTACAAAATACGGCAGTAATACTTTATATTCCAGTGTACAAAATAAAACAATAATTCTTTATACTCCAGTGTACAAAATAAAACAGCAATACTTTATACTCCAGTGTACAAAATAAAACAGCAATACTTTATACTCCAGTGTACAAAATAAAACACCAATATTTCATAACTCCATGCAGTGTACACAACAGAGCAGCAATATGTTATAAGTAGTAATAACCATAAAAGTTTCACTACTCTCCTTGGATTGGCATTTTGGAGTTCGGTACAATAGGACCAGAATAATTTAGCCGAGTGGACTGATGTAGATATATTGTTCTGCACCAGTTTGTTTGAATACTAGATGTTAACGAAGGGAACCTTAATGAGAATTTAAGTAGTTCCTTTAAACGATAGCCAATCAGTCTAGAGAAAACATCTGTAACATCATTAAATACTCATGAGTAACAGTCAGTTTTGGACTTCACCTGAGTAAAGCTGTTATCCTCCTACACAGGAAAGGTGGTCAACCTCAATTTAAATGTCAGTCTGGATTACACGGGAGTGTCAATAACTTCTCACCACCATTAATCTGATACACTAGAACTGTAACCCTGTACCCAAAATGGTGGTACTAATCTGATACACTAGTCACTGTTACCCTGTACCCAAACTGGTGGTACTAATCTGATACACTGGTACTGTTACCCTGTACCCAAACTGGTTGTACTAACCTGATACACTAGAACTGTTACCCTGTACCCAAACTGGTGGTACTAATCTGATACACTAGTACTGTTACCCTGTACCCAAACTGGTGGTACTAATCTGATACACTAGTACTGATACCCTGTACCCAAACTGGTGGTACTAATCTCATACACTAGTACTGTTACCCTGTACCCAAACTGGTGGTACTAACCTGATACACTAGTACTGTTACCCTGTACCCAAACTGGTGGTACTAACCTGATACACTAGTACTGTTACCCTGTACCCAGACTGGTGGTACTAACCTGATACACTAGTACTGTTACCTTGTACCCAAACTGGTGGTACTAATCTCATACACTAGTACTGTTACCCTATACCCAAACTGGTGGTACTAACCTTATACACTAGTACTGTTACCCTGTACCCAAACTGGTGGTACTAATCTCATACACTAGTCACTGTTACCCTGTACCCAAACTGGTGGTACTAACCTGATACACTAGTACTGTTACCCTGTACCCAAACTGGTGGTACTAACCTGATACTCTAGTACTGTTACCCTGTACCCTAACTGGTGGTACCAACCTGATACACTAGTACTGTTACCCTGTACCCAAACTGGTGGTACTAATCTGATACACTAGTACTGTTACCCTGTACCCAAACTGGTGGTACTAATCTGATACACTAGTACTGTTACCCTGTACCCAAACTGGTGGTACTAATCTGATACAATAGTACTGTTACCCTATACCCAAACTGGTGGTACTAATCTGATACACTAGTCACTGTTACCCTGTACCCAAACTGGTGGTACTAATCTCATACACTATTCACTGTTACCCTGTACCCAAACTGGTGGTACTAACCTGATACACTAGTACTGTAACCCTG
This sequence comes from Mimachlamys varia, assembly GCA_947623455.1. Classification (NCBI taxonomy): domain Eukaryota; kingdom Metazoa; phylum Mollusca; class Bivalvia; order Pectinida; family Pectinidae; genus Mimachlamys; species Mimachlamys varia. Next base: position 43,918,550 of record OX392541.1, read on the forward strand.
TACCCAAACTGGTGGTACTTACCTGATACACTAGTACTGTAACCCTGTACCCAAACTGGTGGTACTAATCTCATACACTAGTACTGTTACCCTGTACCCAGACTGGTGGTACTAACCTGATACACTAGTACTGTTACCCTGTACCCAAACTGGTGGCACTAACCTGATACACTAGTACTGTTACCCTGTACCCAAACTAGTGGCACTAACCTGATACACTAGTACTGTTACCCTGTACCCAAACTGGTGGCACTAACCTGATACACTAGTACTGTAACCCTGTACCCAAACTGGTGGTACTTACCTGATACACTAGTACTGTAACCCCGTACCCAAACTGGTGGTACTAATCTCATACACTAGTACTGTTACCCTGTACCCAAACTGGTGGTACTAACCTGATACACTAGTACTGTTACCCTGTACCCAAACTGGTGGTACTAACCTGATACACTAGTACTGTTACCCTGTACCCAAACTGGTGGCACTAACCTGATACACTGGTACTGTTACCCTGTACCCAAACTGGTGGCACTAACCTGATACACTAGTACTGTTACCCTGTACCCAAACTGGTGGCACTAACCTGATACACTAGTACTGTTACCCTGTACCCAAACTGGTGGTACTTACCTGATACACTAGTACTGTAACCCTGTACCCAAACTGGAGGTACTAATCTCATACACTAGTACTGTTACCCTGTACCCAAACTGGTGGTACTAACCTGATACACTAGTACTGTTACCCTGTACCAAAACTGGTGGTACTAATCTGAGAGACCATTGCCTGTTAATTTATCAAACCTTGAGGGGATTTAACACAATTTTCTCACAAAAAACTTAATACATTTATACCTTTTGAAAGCTTTCAGCTTAACGCAATACTTTTTTTTATGCATTTTACTGTATTCGTTATCAGAAAACACCTAACAATACTAATTATTTGAATGGTATGAAAAGGGAAATAACTTTGCAGATAATAATTTATCGACATACCAAAGACATCCATAGCAACATCTAATGATGGTGTTAAGCCTACTATTATTTAATGAATTAGAAATTATTAAGAGACAACTTTTGTGGACGATAAAAGGGATCTCAGCTTGAGGTTGTTCTGGTATACACCCTATAACCCTGGGCCTATTGCCAGGTGTTATATCAGAGTTTTGTAAACCAGTGCAGCGGGGAGAAAGTCTCCAGTTTCAGACCATCACTATAAACTAACCATGCTCAGCAAATCAAGTCCTTGAGCAAGTCCAGCTTTCACCTTTCAACTTTGAACTCCAACCTTTGAACTTTCTTATTTTCAAACGAAGGCAAACTGAACAATCTTGTAATTTGTTGTGATAGCCAGCAGCATTGTGGGCTCTGACAGGCTGGTACCATATTTGTGTGTACGTCTCCAGTGATGGCCAGCAGCATTGTGGGCTCTGACAGGCCGGTACCATATTTGTGTGTACGTCTCCAGTGATGGCCAGCAGCATTGTGGGCTCTGACAGGCCGGTACCATATTTGTGTGTAAGTCTCCAGTGATGGCCAGCAGCATTGTGGGCTCTGACAGGCCGGTACCATATTTGTGTGTACGTCTCTCTCCAGTGATGGCCAGCAGCATTGTGGGCTCTGACAGGCTGGTACCATATTTGTGTGTACGTCTCCAGTGATGGCCAGCAGCATTGTGGGCTCTGACAGGCCGGTACCATATTTGTGTGTACGTCTCCAGTGATGGCCAGCAGCATTGTGGGCTCTGACAGGCCGGTACCATATTTGTGTGTACGTCTCCAGTGATGGCCAGCAGCATTGTGGGCTCTGACAGGCCGGTACCATATTTGTGTGTACGTCTCCAGTGATGGCCAGCAGCATTGTGGGCTCTGACAGGCCGGTACCATATTTGTGTGTACGTCTCCAGTGATGGCCAGCAGCATTGTGGGCTCTGACAGGCCGGTACCATATTTGTGTGTACGTCTCCAGTGATGGCCAGCAGCATTGTGGGCTCTGACAGGCCGGTACCATATTTGTGTGTACGTCTCCAGTGATGGCCAGCAGCATTGTGGGCTCTGACAGGCTGGTACCATATTTGTGTGTACGTCTCCAGGGAAATTCCCAGTCCACGTCTCCAGGGAAATTCCCAGTCCACGGCTTGTATCGTCTTTCCAAGAAGGGATAATCCCTGGCTGACATAGGTATCCTGTATTAGACAGGACTGAAATCTTCCTAGCATTGTTAGCTTGGTTGATATAGGTACTGTGTACAAGACAGTACAGAAATCTTCCTAGCATTGTTAGGTTGGTTGATATAGGTACTGTGTACAAGACAGTACAGAAATCTTCATAGCATTGTTAGCTTGGCTGTCATAGTACCCTGTATTAGACAGGACCGAAATTTTCATAGCATTGTTAGCTTGGCTGATATAGGTACTGTGTACAAGACAGAACAGAAATCTTCCTAGCATTGTTAGCTTGGCTGTCATAGGTACCCTGTATTAGACAGGACTGAAATCTTCCTAGCATTGTTAGCTTGGCTGTCATAGGTACTGTGTACAAGACAGGACCGAAATTTTCATAGCATTGTTAGCTTAGTTGATATAGGTACTGTGTACAAAACAGGAGAGAAATCTTCCTAGCATTGTTAGCTTGGCTGACATAGGTACTGTGTACAAAACAGGAGAGAAATTTTCATAGCATTGTTAGCTTAGTTGATATAGGTACTGTGTACAAAACAGGAGAGAAATCTTCCTAGCATTGTTAGCTTGGCTGACATAGGTACCGTGTACAAAACAGGATAGAAATCTTCCTAGCATTGTTAGCTTGGCTGACATAGGTACCGTGTACAAGGCAGGACCGAAATCTTCCTAGCTTGGTTAGCTTAGCATATTTATCAAATCACTCTGAAGAGTCATTGATGGAGAAGTGGAATTGAAAATGTGGAAAGTAAAACAATGCATTACTGAGCTTCACAACAGGGCAGCAATCAGCATGGATACGGCCTTTGAACCTCATTGTAAGTGTGTCCTAAGTTTGTCAATATCATCCATCGGAACAAATATGACATCATGCATGGTAAATTTAATCTGGTTGGTACCATTCTGAGGCCTATGTTGGCTTAACGCTTTCCTGGATTTATAGTTTCATAGAAGCACTTATTTCAAGGTGAATTATTTAAAGAACTATATTGCATCAAATATAGACATCTAAAGCATCAATTTACTTTCCTTTTTGCATGTACATTTGAGTAACTTTTATGTAATTTCATTGTTTCTTTATAAGGACAACCAATATCTCGGTTAACACTGGCTATTTCTGATCAAATGGCCGGCATTTAGCTAACATGTGTGTCGTTTACTGACCAGTATAAAGATGGCTATTTCTGGTATAATGACATTTAACTGACAGTATCAAGATGGTTATTTCTGGTATAATGACATTTAGCTAACATGTGTGTCGTTTACTGACCAGCATAAAGAGGACTATTTCTGGTATAATGACATTTTACTGACCAGTATAAAGATGGTTATTTCTGGTATAATGACATTTAGCTACCATGTGTGTCATTTACTGACCAGTATAAAGATGGCTATTTCTGGTATAATGACATTTAACTGACAGTATCAAGATGGTTACTTCTGGTATAATGACATTTAGCTAACATGTGTGTCGTTTACTGACCAGCATAAAGAGGACTATTTCTGGTATAATGACATTTTACTGACCAGTATAAAGATGGTTATTTCTGGTATAATGACATTAAGCTAACGTGTGTGTCGTTTACTGACCAGTATAGAGAGGACTATTTCTGGTATAATGACATTAAGCTGACATGTGTGTCATTTACTGACCAGTATAAAGAGGACTATTTCTGGTATAATGATGACCAGTATAAAGATGATGACGATATTTCTGGTATAATGACATTTTACTGACAGTATCGAGATGGTTACTTCTGGTATAATGACATTAAGCTGACATGTGTGTCGTTTACTGACCAGTATAAAGAGGACTATTTCAGGTATAATGACATTTTACTGACCAGTATAAAGAGGGCTATTTCTGATATAATGACATTTTACTAACCAGTATAAAGAGGACTATTTTTGGTATAATGACATTTTACTGACCAGTATAAAGAGGACTATTTCTGGTATAATGACATTTTACTGACCAGTATCAAGATGACTACATTTCTGGTATAATGATGACCAGTATAAAGAGGACTATTTTTGGTATAATGATGACCAGTATAAAGATGATGACGATATTTCTGGTATAATGACATTACCCTTCCATGTGTGTCGTTTTCTGACCAGGGTTCTATGTTGCCAGGAAACACAAGCATGTCAGTGACAAGGATATCAATATATCTCAGCAGACCTGATACAGATCAGCCCAGGTGACATCGGTCTATACAATCAACTCCCATTACGCCAACCTCCACAGAATTAAGTTTGAGAAATAGCCTAAGAAACCTAAATTGCTTTTGCCTTTGTAAAACACATGGCTTAAAACTAAAGGCTATGGCCTATATACAGTTCACTACGTATAACTATTTTGGAAAAGACATGTTTTTAACTGGTAGAGTTTCCCATCTAACACAACTTCATTTTACAGCATCATGTCACCTGTCAGCTGTACATGTGATTGTGAAATAATAGTTAAAAAGTTTATAAAATCAATTATGTTAGTTTCAGTCCCTGTGACCTGAATATTTAACGAAATAAGGTCAAAATCAGCTGATGCCTATTTCGACCATTCAGATGCCACCATTTGCCTCTACATGATTGTCATAGCCACAAAACCAATACATTGATGTTTGATGGGTCCTGATACCTGATATATATACAAATTTGGTCAAAATGGGACAGTTTCTAAATTTCAACCAATTTGAGGCCAGAATTTCATTGCCACAGTAATAGTTTTGGTTGTGCATGTTTGATTTTACACTCAGACAACAAAAAGTTGTTCATACCTTTGTGAAATCACAGTATATATAAACCTACCTTGCTACAGCTTCACTGTACACAAAGCCTAGTGATGCTCTCTTCACAATCTCAAAGCAGAGGTCAGCACCATCCATACTGAAAGACAAATAAAATATATAACAATCATAACAATATTGATATGTCATAGACATTACTACTATACTACTGACATTGGCATTAGATATTTGCTTTTTGCAACAATCACAAGGAAGGACTCTTCATCAAAATTTGCCCACTTTTTGTGCAGACTTTTTTTGTCTTTTGTTCAGATAAATCGCCAAATACACCCATCTCAGTTTCGCCAATGACAAATTTAAGATAACATAACCTTTAGTCTGTTGACTTCTTGTTCAATTATGATTAACTTTCTCCTTAATCTGTCTGACAGGTGTGATAACATACCTTTCAGGTATGATGACCTACCTGACAGGTGTGATGACCTACCTGACAGGTATGATGACCTTCAAGACAGGTGTAATGACCTACCTGCCAGGTATGATGACCCCTACCTGACAGGTATGATGACCTTCATGACAGCTGTGATGACCTACCTGACAGGTATGATGACCTTCATGACAGGTATGATGATCTACCTGACAGGTCTGATGATCTTCATGACAGGTATGATGACCTACCTGACAGGTATGATGACCTTCATGACAGGTATGATGACCTACCTGATAGGTATGATGACCTACCTGATAGGTATGATGACTTACCTGATAGGTATGATGACCTACCTGATAGGTATGATGACCTTCATGACAGGTATGATGACCTACCTGACAGGTATTATGACCTTCATTACAGGTATGATGACCTACCTGATAGGTATGATGACTTACCTAACAGGTATGATGACCTACTTGATAGGTATGATGACCTACATTACAGGTATCATGACCTACCTGATAGGTATGATGACCCACCTGATAGGTATGATGACCTACATGACAGGTATGATGACCTACATGACAGGTATGATGACCTACATGACAGGTATGATGACCTACATGACAGGTATGATGACCTACCTGACAGGTATGATGACCTACCTGATAGGTATAATGACTTACCTAACAGGTATGATGACCTACCTAACAGGTATGATGACCTTCATGACAGGTATGATGACCTACATGACAGGTATGATGACCTACCTGATAGGTATGATGACCTACATGACAGGTATGATGACTTACCTGATAGGTATGATGACCTACCTGACAGGTATGATGACCTACCTGATAGGTATGATGACTTACTTAACAGGTATGATGACCTACCTAACAGGTATGATGACCTTCATGACAGGTATGATGACCTACATGACAGGTATGATGACCTACCTGATAGGTATGATGACTTACCTAACAGGTATGATGACCTACCTGACAGGTATGATGACCTACCGGATAGGTATGATGACTTACCTAACAGGTATGATGACCTACCTAACAGGTATGATGACCTTCATGACAGGTATGATGACCTACATGACAGGTATGATGACCTACCTGATAGGTATGATGACCTACATGACAGGTATGATGACCTATCTGATAGGTATGATGACCTACCTGACAGGTATGATGACCTACCTGATAGGTATGATGACTAACCTAACAGGTATGATGACCTACCTAACAGGTATGATGACCTTCATGACAGGTATGATGACCTACATGACAGGTATGATGACCTACCTGATAGGTATGATGACTTACCTAACAGGTATGATGACCTACCTGACAGGTATGATGACCTACATGACAGGTATGATGACCTACCTGATAGGTATGATGACCTTCATGACAGGTATGATGACCTACATGACAGGTATGATGACCTACCTGATAGGTATGATGACTTACCTAACAGGTATGATGACTTACCTAACAGGTATGATGACCTACCTGACAGGTCTGATGACCTACCTAACAGGTATGATGACCTACATGACAGGTATGATGACCTACCTGATAGGTATGATGACCTACATTACAGGTATGATGACCTACCTGACAGGTCTGATGACCTACCTGGCAGGCGTGACCTACCTGACAGGTATGATGACCTACCTGGCAGGCGTGACCTACCTGGCAAGTGTGACCTTTCTGATAGGTATGATGACCTACCTGGCAGGTATCATGACCTACCTGACAGGTATGATGACCTACCTGGCAGGCATGACCTACCTGACAGGTATGATGACCTACCTGACAGGTATCATGAACTACCTGACAGGTGTGACCTACCTGATATCTAGGTGTGGGGAGAACCATACACACATCAGTTACAGTATGTTAAAGCCACAACAATAGAAGATACTTTTATTGTCAAGATCCACAATCCACCATCTATGTACGCGGAAACCCTTACAGAGAAATAATCCACAATCTATTTATTTGGAAACAGGAACGGAAGAATAATCCACAATCTATAAGGGGGAAACACTAACGGAGAAATAATCCACAATCTATGTATGTGGAAACACAAAAGGAGAAATAATCCACAATCTATGTATGTGGAAACACAAAAGGAGAAATAATCCACATTCTATGTATGGGGAAACACGAACGGAATAATAATCCATATTCTATGTACGCGGAAACAGAAACGAAGAAATAATCCACAATCTATGTATGGGGAAACACGAACGGAAGAGTAATCCACATTCTATGTATGGGGAAACACGAACGGAAGAATAATCCACATTCTATGTACGCGGAAACACTTAACGGAATAACAATCCACAATATATGTATACTGGGAAACACTAACGGAGAAATAATCCACAATATATGTATGTGGAAACACGAACGGAATAACAATCCACAATATATATATACTGGGAAACACTAATGGAGAAATAATCCACAATATATGTATGCAGAAACACTAACAAAGGAATATCAATCCACAATCTATGTATTCCACAACATGACTGGAGTAGTAAATTCACACCTATACAACACACAACAGTTGTACACAGTTGCCATCCATATTCATTATTTTTCAATATTCATACATAATTACTGCAGCGTAGTATCACCTATCTCCATCCATGACGAGTTGGTGGAATTCATAACCAGCAGTTCTGTGGTTATTATAAACCATAAAAACAATTGAGAGTCTTACTACCCTGTTCACTGATTAAAATCAAATCATTTCTTTTTATAAAATCATCTCCATTTTGTCTGGAGAGCGGGTCAAAATGTGCAGTGAATACATTAATTGTAAGGTGGGCACACCTTCTATTAGTACGACCTGTCCCTGCTAGGTGCACAGTAATCCCAGTCTCCAGTACTGAGCACATGTCCCCATCACTCTGACACTCCGCGGCACACTGTAGCCACCACCACGGCTGCCCTTATTGTGTTCACATGTTTGGCAGCATCAGCTCAGCATCAATTCATTCATTGGAGTCGCTTCTCCAATACACTAATGCTCAGTAAACTCCTTTAAGCCGTCTACTTCACAATGGCCTGGTGGTGTAAAGGTAGTGACATCGCTGTTCGTTAATGAATAGACAATTACATTGAGCCAATGAATACAGCAAAAAAAACAAGAGGTCCATACCACCCGTGTTCTTCTGCTGTTACGTTAATGGTTTTTCTTACCTTCGTCACCAAAGAGCATTTCAAATCAATGTTTCACCTTAACTCCGAATCCCTGGCATTGCCTGTTAGATATACATGAACTTTGCTAAAACTGACATATCACTCAGGGAACAATGTAGATCCGCTTAAACGTTTCTGACAAGATCCTTGTTTAGGACACAAGACCACGTCTTCTATAGGAGATACAAAGCACTGACTAATACAGTGATGGGAATAGAAATTTTTAAAGAATGCATTTCCTTGATAATTAAACTTTTAGTTGGGTAATTATTTTCTTACAGGTAGGTCAAATACTTTTAGATACAGTCTGTGACATGCTTAGAGACAAACTAAACAAAACAGCAAACCAGCATCACAACTGTCTGTTACCTCTTCTAAGACCCCACTTAATAGCTTATTTAAACTAGTTGAGGTACATTTAGTTCTAATAACTTCTGGCTATCTGGTTGTACCCCATAAAAACTGGGATAAAACCTATATGGTACACTTCGTCAATGTGTATTTAGACGACTTTTGATTGTGTCTGTATTGTCACATGTAACCAATATCTGAATATGTTTGTGGTCATTTGAACACCCCTACCCCCCCAAAAAGACATCTGTCTGGTTCGATTGATCCGTGTGTCCATTTTTAAGGAACGATCAAATCCATTTTGGAATTCCCAAAGCTACCTCCAGTAACATACAACATACAACCAAACTTAGTTATAAATTGTCTACATGGTCATAATTTGATCCGAAAATCAAACCCACGCCTTGATTATCTTGGTGGTAATTTGCCACCGACAGCAAATCCACCAGTAATATCTTCTGTAATGGACAATAAAAGTCTCAATTGTCTGCATGGTCATTTGTTGGAAACCAAGAGATCCAGCACTACAGTTATCTGGGGTCAATGGTAGCCGAACATCAACCCAGAACTCAACAGTATTCACGGTCACTAATGTCACCAAAAACAATACTTATTTGTTGTCTTCAGGGTCATTTGTAATGCAGAAAATCAAGAGAGCATCATTAAGCAGGAGGATAAGTGTTAATCTGGAAATCAATGGTACTGACTGGTCAATTACGAAGACGTCCCGATCGCCGTTCCGATCGCCGTGCCGATCCTCAGACGAGCTGTGATGATATCACACTGTAGGTGAACATTTGTGTATTGCTAGTCGTACATGGCTGTTAAAACATTCATCAAGCTTGGCATTTATCGACATTCCAAATGGTAAATGTTCTATCTGGAATATGTTGCAATCTATTATTAGAAAACTAAAAGACCAATTTCCAACTATAAATTCACAACATAAGAAACCTAGTCACATGAACAAATCATTAAAACATAAAAGCGACCTGTTACTTAACTAATCACACAATACCAGCATGACATATTTTCACAGCGTTTCCAGAACAAATTGCTCTGCTCTATAAACAAATGAAGGTTTTTGTTACTTGTGTAGGACACATCCTACATCTAACACCAATAGATGAAGTTCCCCTTAACAGACTGGTTACCATGGAAACATGACAGCTATTCTGTAATCCTGACCTTAAACTGAGTGGGACATATAGATATAAGTAAACGTAGAAGTTTGGGATGAACTAGCTGTCTGGATTGGGATGAACTAGCTGTCTGGAATATGAAGTGTTTCAGGATTAATGCTAAACAGAGGGATATAGCAAATCCTCAATGCTCTGCCTCCACACACTGAAGATTATGAACATAAACTCATTCTACTCTATACTGAGATTGTTTTGTACACAAACAGGAATTGAAAACTTAATTTGCGACCTTTCGAAAACGTCTGTTTCCTTTGTCAATAAGGGGCGGAATGGTGTCGCGCTACGTTTTTTACAGCCGACTTCTCTAACTTGCCCTATTTTTGGTAGTGAGCTGATTTCAGCGGTCAGAACACCGACACTCGACTATTGTACTCTTTGCTTGACAAAGGAAACAGACGTTTTCGAAAGCTCGCAAATTAAGTTTTCAATTCCTGTTTGTGTACAAAAACAATATCAGTATATATCATTCATACCAAACTGATGAATCTTATTCCTATCATTCTACTCTAATTTATACCCCAAAAAGATAAACATAAATGATTAAAAGTTTACCCCAAAAAGATAAATATAAGCTATCTATATCACAATAAAATAAAAAGATCAATAGATTAAAACCTATTTTTGATCACCAAGTTCTCTGTGACATTATCATAATAGCTCAGTTCTTGCACTTACAGGCAATTTGTTTAAAGTATTTCACCAAGGACTGAGATACTAACGGCCGAGATCATTTACAGGTACTTTATTAACACCTTTATGACACATGAGGAACCCTATTCAATAGCCATTAATATTAAAACATTTCCTTAAAAAGACAAATAAAGCCATTTCCGGTGTTTCCAAAATTACTTTGTTTCACATTTGTTATTAATATTTAAACAACCCTTCAGAAAAAGAATGATTTAATGACAATCAATTTCCAGTGTTTCCTAAATTGCTTTTATTTCTATTTTTTTTCATTAATATTTAAACAATTCATTTGGAAAAGGAAATGAATCAATATCCTCGTGCTAAATTTTGTTTCGTTTTCAAGATATCACAATATTGAACCACATCAAATTGATTGTACCATCACAACTAACAGAGTTTTGATACATAGAGGTTACACACAAGTGTTATTGGATATGGAATTTATTCCACTCTCGTTACTTATTTTTCAAAAGTTACAAAAGACACGAACTTTAGCAAGTGTCTTTTGTAACTTTTAAAAAAAAATTAACGAGAGTGAAATAAATTCCATATCCAATAACTACAAGTCGTGTTACTTGTTTCTGCCACAATACTATTAAGTTGCAGTGGCAGTGTAGTTTTCTGTGAACCGCGGATGATATTTGCGCGAAAACACATCATCGCATATATGTTCCCGCCAAATCGTGACGGCGTCAACAATCAGCAACTTGCATTGACCTACATGATTTCCGGTCAAAGTTCAACTTCTCAACCAATCAAAAGTCCGGAAGGTCATATTCTACTAGTGGTAATTTATAACATATATTTATCCAACAGTCAGCATGTTTATACAATAGTCTGAGAGTGGAATAACACAGGATATTGTGGTAGAAAATATGTTAGTGATAACATGAGGCCTATTGGGCTATCATGATCACTAGAATTAGTTCATACAATTCGCAAAACCAGTGAACAACATGAAAGAACTATTTCATAAAAGTCTGGACGGATCTACCATTCACCAAAACAAGAGATTTTATTTGAATGCTTGCATCTGTTAGTCACCCTAGGGATTCAGCCATCAATTAGTACAAATTGTAATCTTTCTCTTCACAGAAGCTTAAAATGTTACTGACATATCATAGATATTTTTCGGAGGTACTGCATGTTTTCTTATTGATGGCCCAGTCTCTCAGACGCTAGGAGAAAGGACCAGTCTCTCAGAACCTAGAAGAGAGGACCAGTCTCTCAGACCCTAGGAGAGAGGACCAGTCTCTCAGTCCCTGGGAGAGAGGACCAGTCTCTCAGACCCTAGGAGAGAGGACTAGTCTCTCAGACCCTAGGAGAGAGGACCAGTCTCTCAGACCCTAGGAGAGAGGACCAGTCTCTCAGACCCTAGGAGAGAGGACCAGTCTCTCCGACCCTAGGAGAGAGGACCAGTCTCTCAGACCCTAGGAGAGAGGACCAGTCTCTCAGACCCTAGGAGAGAGGACCAGTCTCTCAGACCCTAGGAGAGAGGACCAGTCTCTCCGACCCTAGGAGAGAGGACCAGTCTCTCAGACCCTAGGAGAGAGGACCAGTCTCTCCGACCCTAGGAGAGAGGACCAGTCTCTCCGACCCTAGCAGAGAGGACCAGTCTCTCAGACCCTAGGAGAGAGGACCAGTCTCTCAGACCCTAGGAGAGAGGACCAGTCTCTCCGACCCTAGGAGAGAGGACCAGTCTCTCCGACCCTAGGAGAGAGGACCAGTCTCTCAGACCCTAGGAGAGAGGACCAGTCTCTCAGACCCTAGGAGAGAGGACCAGTCTCTCAGACCCTAGGAGAGAGGACCAGTCTCTCAGACCCTAGGAGAGAGGAATATCAGCTTTCCACTAATTCACAGTTCTCATCTTCCTTATCTCAAGATCATTAATATAAACTTTATTTATTTTACAACAATTATGAAACAAGTAACTTATCCAACTCTTGTTGGTATGCGAGGGGTCTTCTGGTGACAGAATACCGGAGTAGCCAATACCCAGAGAAAACCCACATGGTCGGGCAGGTGATCCCCATACATGTACCTTTTCACAACCAGTCAGGGAATCGAACCCGGCCACCTTGGTGAAAGGCAAGTGCGCTATTCACTGCACCACCTGCCCAGATCATTTCATGGAAAGTAAGCAATAATCATCTATTATATTTCAGAGACAAGTTGATTAGAATGCTTTGCACTAAATGACCCCAATATAAAACAAACAAGAGGCCCCTGACAACCTAATGACTGCTACAGTCTCTCCTTTGAGGAGAGTAAAATCAGAGCTTCCGACTACCCTGTCACAATTTGATCCAAGGATATATTCCATGTATTTCATGTACTTCAAATAGCCCCACCACAAGTTAAGTCAATTTAATGGCTTCAAATTGGCCACCAATTTACTCTTTTGATATTAACAAAGTTATGACCAGAGGAAAAAATTTAATTAGTCAGACGTAAAAGTTTTTCTTTTCAGAAACGGACGACACAATTTTGGGTTACTGGAGTATGCAGTGGGGTGTAGGGGGATAAAATCATATGAGATTTTTAGATTTTATAAAATCTCTGTAACTGATTTAACCCTGTAGTTTGTTAGTGAACTAGTCCAACCATTGAATTAGAAGAGTTCAAATGTGTCTTCAAGGGTGGATGAGTTAAGAATCTATAACGTCAAATTTCAATGTACTTCAAAGTAATTGACCAGCTCAGAAAAGTTGGTTCAATATAATGACTGTGATCAAAGTAACATGCTGAAGCTAAAACAAAGACATATGCTAAAACTGGTCTGGCAAGGTAGTCAGGGCCAGAGAGGGTAGTCTTTTAAGATAACAATTCTACTTGAGTGCAAAACATTGATCAAACATGAACTACTATAAATTGGATCATCTCCAAAGTGAACACAAGGTTACAACAATTTTATTTCAAATCAATGCCTGTCCCAGTCAGTCAAGTTATACATACCTTTTGATACTTCAGAGCAATTTTCAGGGACAATATAGAAACACACTGCTTTTATAATTTTATCAGTGAATACAGACCATTACTATATCAAGGTTAAAACCATCAATACTACATGTCATCTATAAACAGAATTGATATGTTTCTACTATTTTTTTAATACTTAGGCCAATTTACTGTGACAATCAGATGCTACAGTGAAATATCCGGTGATTTATACAGTTTTCCTGTACCTGGCTTCAGTTAGATCATTAAATCATGTGACATTAATGTAGAATCAATATCTTTATTCTGACCAATTAGAAGCTGTTTTGACCGCTGAACAGCTTTTAAAATATCTCAACACCGCCTTGGTACTACAGTAAACTCCACTTAATGTCATGTCGGTTAATATCACTTTTTGGTTATTATCACGTTTTCTTCATGCACCGTTTTTCCTGCTATATAATCTATGTACTGCCATTCTTTTAATATCACTTGTTTCCAAGTTGATTTCGGTTAATATCACTTTTTTTGGCCACTGTCACATAAAAATTACAGGTAAATGTTAGAAATAATTTCATATAAATGCCCCGGGGACCTGAGTTTCACACCTGAAATCGCTATGTAAACAACGCCGTGGTCAGCTGCGTCTCTTTCACACCTACCTGATCACTGCCGTACTAGTCGAACAATAGATTGACTTGGCATACCGGAGCAAAGATTACACCTTTGGGTGAGGGAACCCATACTTTTGTAATCTTATATAACGCTATGTGTGATTTAATGAGTTCCTAACACGAGTTCCATTTTTCATTTCAGCTCGTCTTAGATCGAATTCACGTTGTCGTGAAGAAGGCTTACAAGTGGATGGTCTTCCTTAAACATGACGAAATATTTATTGAAGTTAAAATAAAAAGTGTCTTTTAAACAATAAGTGTCCAATTAATTAATTTAAGCTAATGTTCACGTAAAAAGCAGAGATATCCTCTTTGTTATGATTTTTAAATAGCCAAAGTACTACTCCGACATGCCGTGATTCTAGGCCGGCTGGTGAATAAATATAAGTGCCGAGACTAAATCTTATCGCGTGGTTGTTTTATTTGCATAGAGGTCATCCAATGAAACGTCACGTTTCAAAGGTAAAAGTTCATTTCGATTTCGCGGTAGCGCTATACAACCGACAAACTCTGTGAACACGATGTCGCACTTGCAGCGAATATCTAAAGAAATTAAACAAACAACAGATTTCACAAGCGAAAAACCAGTATACATATCAAGATAACGGTAAATATTTACGGAGCATCATGATTTCAAAACACGAATTTGATGCAGAATACCAGCCACTTGTATGCCTAACGTTACATCATTACAGTAGGCCTACTGCAGCTGCAGTAAACAATCGTAGTACGTTTCGTCCCTGGTTTCGTGTGAAGCTAGCCTACTGATAATATTACGTACGAACAATATATATGAAAATAAGTGCATTCCAGAATAAAACCAAAGATTATACTGTCACTGGAGTGAAAAAAACATTGTTAGTGATAAAATATCTTTATTCAACAATCTTCTCTGTTGAGTCACAGCACTACGACATTTAACCAAGTCCACTTCCGGTTTTGAGGGCTGAAAAATGTCAGAAAATACGTTTTCTTTTAATGTCATGTTCCGGTTAATATCATGTTTTCCCCAGACAAATGAGAAGTGATATTAAGCGGAATCTACTGTACTACTTCTTCCTGTCGAACCCAACTTTCCATTTCTCAGAAAACGTGGGCCAAATCACAAAAGAAGAAGAAAAGAAATTTAGGGATAAAAGATCAAGTGCCCAATCTTGTGAATAAATTAAAATGTGAAAGTTACGATGACCCACCACAAGAAATGCCACAGTTACAAGGAGGTTTTAACTTCATAACTTATTCTCTCCACTGATTCTCTACCAACTGTTGAGCTAATGATGATTGCCAACGGTCTAATAATCCAGTCCAGTAACACAACAATACCTATTTTGTAAGTTACATTATTTTTGGGAGATTCTATAGATGTTTCTTTTACACACATATCTGACAGGAAAGTTTTTGCATATGTTGTTTTCTTTCGTATTAATCTGAGTTAGGGGCAGCAATGGCCGAGTGGTTAAGGTGTTCCGACATTCTACCACTAGCCCTCCACCTCTGGGTTGCAAGTTTGAATCCCATGTGGGGCAGTTGCCAGGAACTGACTGTAGGTCGGTGATTTTTCTCCGGGTACTCTGGCTTAATTTCCTCCACCTCCGAAACCTGGCACATCCTTAAGGATGTACACTTCTGAGGTTTCAGTCATGTTCAAGTCTCGTTTCTGTCTTAGTTAAAGATTTTTTGTTATATTGAAGAAATTATTATCAATTATTTTAATAGCAAATATGCATCGGAAAAATGTGTCAAAAATATAAGTGTCTGTTGCTTGTAGAACTTTTTTTACTTGAATTTTAAAAAATTACCAATTTAACGGCCATTTTGAAAATGCATATTTCTGTCTATTTTATGCACTTCGCGAAAGGCCAAAATTTCACCTTTTTGATGCTATATCGCTCTCTTTAAAACATCAGTGTTCAGCCATTTTTAATTAAAGCAAGACCATTTTTGCTGTACAACTTTATTATGTTCAATTTTATAGAAATATTATGCTATAAAGTGGATAATTATACAATTTTAGTATTTTTTTCATATATTTAGTGTAACTGGAGCATTTTTACTTTTGAACTCAAAACTGTGAAAAATAACACAAATAATACAGGTACAAAAAATTAAGCACACTAACCCCCCATTTTTATGACGGTTTCAGAAAGAGAAACCCATTTTCTTTTCATACACTAAATATTAAAAAAAGTTTGATATCAGAACTTTTTTTATTAAGCAGTTAATCTGCAAAAAATGGAGAAACAATTATCATTTTCTCATTAAAAAATAAGGGGTAGGGGTAACTCAAACTGTTATCTTGAGTAAAAATATTAAGTTAGAGATATTTTACTTCCATAACTTAAAAGAAAACACTAATTTTGTCATTTCTGCAAACTTTCATACATTTCGGATCACAAATTTGGAAGATATTGTATGAAGATATCCCGCAATTGGTCAAAACTACAAAATTCACTTAAAATTGCTTATGATGTGAAATTGGTATTTTTGACCGATCATAGTACAAAAACGAGCACACTGACATATCATTATCTTTGCATTTTCTGTCATGCCTTGAACTCCCTTATCCAAAAATGTATATGAGAAAAAAAGTTTGATACAGGAAAATTTTGACTTCTCAGAGGTGTACATCCTTAAATGACTCTGGCTGTTATAGGACGTAAAACAAAACTAGAACTGTAAGCCGATGGCTGACTAATACCCCCCCGCTACCTCTTATTAGAGGTGTCTGACATGTTTTTGAAAAAACAATACTGCCAAGTTTCACTGAAATTGATCCAGTAGTTTAGGAGGAGTTGTCCGGACAACACATTATAATGGAAACCTGTGTATAGTGACCTGGTTACCATGGCAACCAAAATTTTGACAAACAAAACTCTGCATGCACATCTACACATGGTCCCCAACAATACTGCCAAGTTTCATTAAACTCGATCCAGTGGTTTATAGGAAGTTGTCCGGACAACACGTTATTACGGAAAACTGTGTATAGTGACCTGGTTACCATGGCAACCAAAATTTTGACAAACGAAACTCTGCATGCACATCTACACATGGTCCCCAACAATACTGCCAAGTTTTATTGAAATCGATCCAGTAGTTTAGGAGGAGTTGTCCGGACAACATTTTATTATGGAAACCTGTGTATAGTGACCTCGTTACCATGGCAACCAAAATTTTGACAAACGAAACCCTGCATGCACATCTACACATGGTCCCCAACAATACTGCCAAGTTTTATTGAAATTGATCCAGTAGTTTAGGAGGAGTTGTCCGGACAACATTTTATTATGGAAACCTGTGTATAGTGACCTGGTTACCATGGCAACCAAAATTTTGACAAACGAAACCCTGCATGCACATCTACACATGGTCCCCAACAATACTGCCAAGTTTTATTGAAATCGATCCAGTAGTTTAGGAGGAGTTGTCCGGACAACATTTTTCTACGGACAGACGGACAGACGGACAGACGGACAGACAGACGGACAGACAGACGGACAGACAGACAAGCTGATTCCAGTATACCCCCCCTAACTTCGTTGCGGGGGGGTATAATAAACCAAACCAACCAAACCAAACCTAATTTGAGTTATTCATGATATTTTGGCTACCAAAGCTACAAAATATTGCCCAAGTCTCCTTCTACATGTACAATATTACAGGTCCACACAAAACTTGTCAGATGCCAAGCCTGAAAATGTCTCATTACAGCGACAGAAAAAATGGTAAATGTCAAGACAACTTTAAACCGCATCAGACAGAAAACGAAACATTGTGGGGTTCAGTAATCAGCATTAGGTTGCCTCCAACATAACACTACGTACAAATGTCTTCCTTTCTCCTGGTATTTCCGGCTCTGTCAAAAACTGATTCTTAAATGCTGTGAGACTTCAATTCTGGCATAAAAGGCTCCAATGTAATTTGCACAGCATTACACATTTGTCATCAACATATAGCTGTAATGGAGGAGTCAGAGAAGCCGGGCCCGACCTTAGGACATGGTCTACGGAACGCAACACTCGAGACGTAATACGACAAAGATTTAAACAAGACATGTGTGTCTGATATGTCATCCTCTGTCTTCTCTGTTATGTACGTGTTATATACAGTGATATTAATGTTCACAGTTCAGGTAGCAGAGAGTTTCTTCAACAAAGGGTTATTATATTAAACTCAATCCTTTTCAAAAGGTGGGAAGTTACCATGTAAAGTGTCTTTGAACTGGCCAAATAGATTAGAAGCTGTCAGGACAAAAAAATTTCAAGAAAGAGCCAAAAGACCATAAAAACAAAAAAAAATACATGATCAACATGATGGGGCAGCTATCATATCTGAAAACTTCCACTGCAGTTGACCCAATAGTTTTTGAGGAGTTGTTTGAACAAGTATTGTTAAAGAACCATTTTGAAGTAACAAAGGATCATAAAGAGAATACCTGTATGCACAACATCTAGGAGTAGCTATCATCTGGAAAGTTTAATTGAAATTGGTCAATTACTTTAGAAGGCATTGTCCAGAACACATTTTTCTATGGATAGACAGACAGAAGCACATGGATTTGAGTAAACCACTACCAACCCCCTCCTTCCCCATATCATCCCTCCAATTTGTTGCAGGGGCTATAATAATCAAAGAATTTATTATTTACAAATAAAGTGCAAGAAATTATTGTGATAAACAAGAGATCTGGAGGGATCTTAACGCCCACCACTGACATACAATCTTCATTTGTTCTTAAAAAGTTGGATCTTTTCCCCTTTTTTTCTCTTCTCTCTTACATGTACTTAACCTTAGCTATATGCTTTTGTGATCAGTCCAAAAAAACAAAATAGCACAATTTTAAGAGCCAAGAGGATCTTACACATGAAATTTGAGAAAGATCCAAGAAAGAGCGATAACAAAACTTTCAATTTATGTCAAAATCTAAGATGGCTGCCTTGTAAGCCATATTGTTTTTCTGATCAGTCCCAAAATTAAAAGGGTACGACAAGGTAACAAGGGGAACCTGCATATGAAATTTGGAAAAGATCTATCCAGTACTTCTCAAAATATAACGGAAACAAATTTTCATTGTCAAAACCAAGATGGCCATTTCATTTTCCGATCAGTCCCAAAACCAATAATACAGCAGAATTAACTAAGGACCAAGGGGAACCTGTATATGCGATTTGGGAATGATTCATAAGTACTTCTCAAGATATAAAGTAATACAAATTGTTTAAAGACGGTTGATGAACCATGCACAGACGCAGGGCGATTTGAATAGCCCACAATCTGATGATGGTGGGATAAAAACTGTAGGTAAGATATATACATGTATACAAAATGTCATATCGATCATCACGTGTTGTTGTTTCCCCTCCATAAAATGATTTTTAAGTAGATAAAATTACTACCCCTGGTGACCCTTTGATCATAACATGAACTTGTTTATATCATTCTCTGGGTTAACATTTATAGGACATAAAGAATTCCGTATATAAATAAATACAAAACTATTAGTGACCTTGGCATATGGTCTACAATTACTTCAATTCCAACTAAAACACATGTCTTTTTCTTTTACGCCATGTTTAGTTGTTTGACAGTTGAATTATTTATACATAAAATGTTTTCAGTAACAATTATGGCCTTCTGATTTCAGTCAATCCAAGGATTTATTGACCCAAGAATAAATATCAACCTCAGACTCTAGAAGATAATTTTTATGCTGATAAAATCATGAACTGACCTCATTAAAAGGCCATAATTGTAAAGCATCAAAGTCAATATAAAATGTTGAGTTGTACAGTCAATTGACTTGTACAATAGAGTACGTTTTGATCTTTGTACCTTCCTTGTGGCCGTGATGTCGGGGAAGGTTCATTGAATCTCTAATACAATAAATGCTAGATATTACATAAAATCAATGCTCTCCTATTTACAATATCGAGATTATCCTTCCACATCAATGCTGAATGTTAAACTGTGGGTGTGACCACTCTTCTGCTCTAACGCCTGGGTAACAAGCCTGAAAATCTATTTACAGTCCAATTGATATAAATACCAACAGATTGGCAATGACAATTAAACTGATTTATAAATCAATCTGAGATATTGATGGTATTGTGCAAGGGTTTCAATGTGGGTGAAAACTTGAGTAGCCAGAGGAAACCCACTTGATCTTTAGAACAAACTCTGCAAAATTACCTTCAAGCTATCAACCCAGAACCTGACCGTCCATTTTCCTTTTCAGAACTTGTTACCTTGTGATATTCACTTGATTATCTATAATGCATAGCATTTATAGATCTCCAGCTTCACATTTCTAAAGAAGAAGATGCCTACTTGTTGCCCCTAGTGATATTCACTTGATTCTCTATAATGCAAAGTATTTATTATAGATCTCCAGCTTCATATTTCTAAAGAAGAAGTTGCCTACTTGTTGCCCCTAGTGATATTCACTTGACCCTCTATAATGCATCATAGCATTTACTATAGATCTCCAGCTTTACATTTCTAAAGAAGAAGATGACCAATTGTTACCTTGTGATATTCACTTGATTATCTATAATGCATAGCATTTATTATAGATCTCCAGCTTCACATTTCTAAAGAAGAAGATGCCTACTTGTTGCCCCTAGTGATACTCACTCTATAATGCATCATAGCATTTATTATAGATTTCCAGCTTCACATTTCTAAAGAAGAAGATGGCTGAAACCTGAGGCAATGTTGATTTTGCTCTACTTATACCCCTGGGTGTTGAAATGACTTGCCATGCATGTATTATTGAGCCAAACATGAAGAGATATCACACTTTTTTTTTATGATTAAAATCCTGGAGTTTTTAACCAAATTACATCTATTCATCCCCTTATAAAGTGGGTTGCTTCATAATTTGTATTCCCACATGATGCTTTGAGAGTTGACAAATTTGTGAAGCAGTTTTATAATAGATGAGGGAGTGTGAAGAGCTGTGGAGAGCGGTACATTAACCCTGATAACTCCACACTCACAGTACTATTCCAGTCTGTTTAAAAGTACTTATGTACTTGAATCAAGGCTCATGTGTCCAGGGTATATCAATCGTAGGCCACAGTTCTCTTGTCTCGATAGAACCTCCGATGGATGCCCGATACCAAGTTAAAAATTCATGTATTCTCATTAGTTAAATGCATCGATTCAAGCAAAACAATCATTAGCATAAAAACCTGAGCATTTTACGAAATATCAAATTCACCCGATACTGCAGTAGGCTGACAGGCAAACTGATGATTTCACACCATCGCTATCCGGTCTCACAATATCATGTGTGATATTTTAAATGACTTTTCACCTTTCTTTATACAAATTAATGTTTCAAGATCATGAAGTTGTGCATCATGTACTATTTATGATATTTTACTGAATCCATAGCTCTATGCAGTATCACGAAATTGCAGACATATATTGCTCTTCAAAACAGGCAAACTTAAAGTCTGAGAGACTTCCAGAAAGATTACAAGGGACGGCATCAGGACAAAGTATCCCATTGACAGAATGACACATGGACAGACAGCAGGACACAGAGACACATGGACAGACAGCAGGACAGAGATACAGGGTTAGGGTTAGGGTTAGGGTTAGACATCAGGACAGAAAGACATATGGACAGACATCAGAACAGTGACACATGGACAGACATGGACAGATAACAGGACAGATAGACACATGGATAGACAGCAGGACAGATAGACACATGGACAGACATCAGGGCAGACAGACACATGCAGACACATGGATAGACATCAGGACAGATAGACATATGGACAGACAGCAGGACAGATAGACACATGGACAGACATCAGGACAGTGACACATGCAGACATATGGACAGATAGCAGGACAGATAGACACATGGATAGACAGCAGGACAGATAGACACATGGACATACATCAGGGCAGATTGACACATGCAGACACATGGATATATATCAGGACAGATAGACATATGGACAGACAGCAGGACAGATAGACACATGGACCGACATCAGGACAGTGACACATGCAGACACATGGATAGACATCAGGACAGATAGACATATGGACGTATAGACATATGGACAGATAGCAGGACAGATAGACACATGGATAGACATCATGACAGAGAGACACATGCAGACACATGGATAGACATCAGGACAGATTGACATATGGATCGACAGACAGCAGGACAGTGACAAATGCAGACATATGGAAAGATAACAGGACAGATAGACACATGGATAGACATCAGGACATAGTGACAGCTGGACAAACATAAAAAATCTACAAATAAAGGATTAATGAGCGCACATAATCTGGTCAAACAAGGAAGACAGACAGCCATACAAAGAAACAGACAGACAGATTAATTGAGATATTTGGATGTTCATGTAGATATCCTGACAGAGACAAAATACTAGACAGACAGACACAGATAGCTGTGTGGGACGACACAGTGTTAAATTACAGCACCTCCATCAACACTGGCAGTACCATTACAGATCAGCAGGGAGTCCACAACACTTTATTACCCTCCAATAGATTGTAAAGTGCTTTTGATATGCTCTTATAAGGCTAATTGCACTGAAATAGCACAATAATTAATTAGATGATGTTAAATTTCCTGTCGACACAATAAATTCACGACCAGGTTTGTAAAGTGAACAAAGCGGAGCAGCACAAAATTTTAACAGTAACATTGATTTTATTACGACAGTCAACCTGCGGCTACCATGGCATCACGTAAAAGCTGTACAGACAAACCTGATGTCGGTAATAGTGGTATTGGTCAACCTGCGGCTACCATGGCATCACATAAAAGCTGTACAGACAAACCTGATGTCGGTAATAGTGGTATTGGTCAACCTGCGGCTACCATGGCATCACGTAAAAGCTGTACAGACAAACCTGATGTCGGTAATAGTGGTATTGGTCAACCTGCGGCTACCATGGCATCACGTAAAAGCTGTACAGACAAACCTGACGTCGGCCATAGTGGTATTGGTCAACCTGCGGCTACCATGGCATCACGCAAAAGCTGTACAGATAAAACCTGACGTCGGCAATAGTGGAAGTGGTCAACCTGCGGCTACCATGGCATCACGTAAAAGCTGTACAGACAAAACCTGACGTCGGCAATAGTGGTATTGGTCAACCTGCGGCTACCATGGCATCACGTAAAAGCTGTACAGACAAAACCTGGCATCGGTAATAGTGGTATCGGTCAACCTGCGGCTACCATGGCATCACGCAAAAGCTGTACAGACCAAACCTGGCGTGGTAATACTGGTATTGGTCAATGTGAGCCATACTTAATCAACAACAAAGAGAACCAGTTACTAAAAGCACCAAATCAAAAAAAATTTTTGTAATAAAACGTTAAATCCTTTCTTTTTATTCAAATCTACATATATTTTACCATTTTCAACTAAAGCATTCTATTCAAAGCATTGAATGACATTATCAAATGAAAAGAAGACAATTTACTAAGGATGAGGATGTTGGTATATATGTGTAATTATACACACGAACTGTCACATATAACAGTTCGGTGTTAATCAATTGTTTTCTGAGATTAGACTGTGTTGTGTATTGTACACGAGTTGGTACACAGATCGTTGCACAGCTAGTGGACATGCACTACGCACAATCTCATCACCAACACAGCCAGGTTTGGATTCTCAAATAGAAGGCACAATCTCATCACCAACACAGCCAGGTTTGGATTCTCAAATAGAAGGCACAATCTCATCACCAACACAGCCAGGTTTAGATTCTCAAATAGATGGCACAATCTCATCACCAACACAGCCAGGTTTAGATTCTCTAATAGAAGGCACAATCTCATCAACAACACAGCCAGGTTTGGATTCTCAAATAGAAGGCACAATCTCATCACCAACACAGCCAGGTTTAGATTCTCAAATAGAAGGCACAATCTCATCACCAACACAGCCAGGTTTGGATTCTCTAATAGATGGCACAATCTCATCACCAACACAGCCAGGTTTGGATTCTCAAATAGATGGCACAATCTCATCACCAACACAGCCAGGTTGGGATTCTCAAATAGATGGCACAATCTCATCACCAACACAGCCAGGTTTGGATTCTCAAATAGAAGGCACAATCTCATCACCAACACAGCCAGGTTGGGATTCTCAAATAGATGGCACAATCTCATCACCAACACAGCCAGGTTTGGATTCTCAAATACATGGCACAATCTCATCACCAACACAGCCAGGTTTAGATTCTCAAATAGATGGCACAATCTCATCACCAACACAGCCAGGTTTAGATTCTCTAATAGAAGGCACCATCTCATCAACAACACAGCCAGGTTTGGATTCTCAAATAGAAGGCACAATCTCATCACCAACACAGCCAGGTTTGGATTCTCAAATAGAAGGCACAATCTCATCACCAACGCAGCCAGGTTTGGATTCTCTAATAGATGGCACAATCTCATCACCAACACAGCCAGGTTGGGATTCTCAAATAGATGTCACAATCTCATCACCAACACAGCCAGGTTTGGATTCTCAAATAGATGGCACAATCTCATCACCAACACAGCCAGGTTGGGATTCTCAAATAGATGTCACAATCTCATCACCAACACAGCCAGGTTTGGATTCTCAAATAGATGTCACAATCTCATCACCAACACAGCCAGGTTTAGATTCTCAAATAGATGGCACAATCTCATCACCAACACAGCCAGGTTTAGATTCTCAAATAGATGGCACAATCTCATCACCAACACAGCCAGGTTTAGATTCTCAAATAGATGGCACAATCTCATCACCAACACAGCCAGGTTTAGATTCTCAAATAGAAGGCACAATCTCATCACCAACACAGCCAGGTTTAGATTCTCAAATAGAAGGCACAATCTCATCACCAACACAGCCAGGTTTGGATTCTCTAATAGATGGCACAATCTCATCACCAACACAGCCAGGTTTAGATTCTCAAATAGATGGCACAATCTCATCACCAACACAGCCAGGTTTAGATTCTCAAATACATGGCACAATCTCATCACCAACACAGCCAGGTTTAGATTCTCAAATAGAAGGCACAATCTCATCACCAACACAGCCAGGTTTAGATTCTAAAATAGATGGCACAATCTCATCACCAACACAGCCAGGTTTAGATTCTCAAATAGAAGGCACAATCTCATCACCAACACAGCCAGGTTTAGATTCTCAAATAGAAGGCACAATCTCATCACCAACACAGCCAGGTTTAGATTCTCAAATAGAAGGCACAATCTCATCACCAACACAGCCAGGTTTAGATTCTCAAATAGATGGCACAATCTCATCACCAACACAGCCAGGTTTAGATTCTCAAATAGAAGGCACAATCTCATCACCAACACAGCCAGGTTTAGATTCTCAAATAGAAGGCACAATCTCATCACCAACACAGCCAGGTTGGGATTCTCAAATAGAAGGCACTCGGTGACCTGCTCCGACAAAAACAGATTTGCTCCAGGTACTACAGAACCAAACCTGTCTTAATTGGCCGTATTTGAAACCACACAGATTGACTAAGTATGAACATTGAACAACACCACGAGTTATCTACATTGAACAAACCTCATCCCAGTCACTACCTCACCCCAGTCATCTACATTGAACAAACCTCATCCCAGTCACCTACATTGAACAATTTACCTCATCCCAGTCACTACATTGAAAACACCTCATCCCAGTCACTATATTGATCTTTACTATGTGATTGACATCAAGAAAATCTCACAGTCCGAAGAAAATTGACCAATCTATATTCTTAAAGCATTTTACAAATATGCAACTAACAGATAATCTAATAGTTTTCTGATTGAATACTATTTATATGTTTCACAAAGAGATCTCCCCCACCCCAAAGACAACTATTTTGTACTAAATATCAATTTTCAGTCATACTTGTGAAATATGGTATTCAATAGGAAAACATTGAATAACTACTTCATCACACTAACAGTTCATCCAAAAACGAGACTTTATTAAAATTCCTTAAAGATGACTTCAAATTTTCTGAATCATTTTTTGAAAAGTCGTTTTTTCCCTTAATTTGGATTTTGGACTTCCATTCAGGAGGATACATGTAGCATTTTTTTGAAACTCATGAAATCCACTTATTTTCATATTTACTTACATATAACAGAAGTGTTCATGATGTATTGTTAAGGTTGAGCTTTCTTATTTCCTTTCTTATAAACATCTGATATTTATTTAGTTTACTGCTTACCCTTAAACCTGTGTTCCCCTATTTTATTACTGCCAATTCCAGATCAACCGAAACACTTAAAGGCCACTCCTCGTTATCTGCTCGAGTTCCTTAGGTTTTAAAATTCTATTCTTAATATAATTATATTCCTGCTTCCAGCTTTTTATAGAGAATACTTTTAGCTTTCTTTTATTGAATGTGTTATTTATTGATTTTTTATTATTTTTGTGCGTTTAAGTATGTGTCTTTATTGCTACTGTCATTGTGCTCCTGTTCTGATGTTTTTATTGTGTTGATTTAGAAAGTGCTGCTTCCATAAGCTATATATGTAAATGCCACATACTTCTTTTATCTAATTATTATTTTTTGTAAGTAGCGATATATTAATATTGTGTTTATAATCCCTGCATGATTTTTAGCATGTTAATTTCATATATACTATGGGCGGATTGGTCGAGTGGTTAACACTCCGGCCTTCCATGCAGGCGGCCGGGTTCGATCCCCATAATCGTCATACGCATGGAACATTCAGAGAAACAACAACCCAGGTGGAGTATAAAATGGTCTGGGGTATGTGTTGCAGTATCTGTGCTGTAGCATTCAAGTGAAGTGGCATTCTAAAAGATGCCGTTGGAAACACGGTCCCACTACAAATAGAACACAATCCATCTCCAGCACACACACATACATACACACACATATGGAGATATTAGCCAGGTGGTATAGGACAAGTAGTTAGCGCCTGTAAGGCAGCTCCTGCGAAATCCTCAGAATTATATATGTTAAAATTGTATGTGTTAATTGTATTGATTGTATGATAATTGTATATCTATGTACTGTAAAGCGCTTTAGAGTGGCTTATGTTAGCTAGATAAGGCGCTATATCAAATGCTGTATATTTATTTATATTCATTTATTTATATTTACACATGTTTGTCGAAACACAAGCTCTGTAGAGCTTATGTTGTAAAAGTGGCCCATATTCGACATAAAATATAGATTATTGTATTGTATTCTTAAAAGCATTATTATTTATTACTTATCCTTCTATTTATTTAGATCAACTGCTTCCTCTTAGCTAGATTTTCTTCCTATTGTAGGTAAAAAGCGTTACTTGATAGCCTCTCCTATTTATCTACTGAGTTCCTTTACGTGCATGTTTTCATTTAAGACAAGAACAGGCTGTCATCTTGTTCGTCAGCGTGAATCAGTATCGGAGAAGCGCTCGACATCGTCTCCCCACGTTAAGCCTATCATTTGTACAGTGTGAAGCACACAACAAGACCTTTGTAGGTGAGAGCACATAACAGCCTAACACAGCATCTGAGGACGACCAAACCAGCGCTAAAAATACCTCGCCACTTGGGTTTGTGGGTGACAGACAGACAACTACACTCATAGCCAACTAAGGACTTCTACAGCTTCCGTCTACTCCAACTTGTCAGAGATTATTAAATCACAAACTGTTATTTCAAATAATGACCGAAAATCAATATGACACTGCTTATTTTAATAGGATGTTCAATTCAATTTGTGCTGATGAGACGACATCCCCCTGTCTTCAGCTTTCCTATACGCCATCAGGTTTTCTCTTACTTCGTCGCCATCAAATTGACAATTTCAAGATGATGGTTTTATTTTTCAACAAATAAAGGGAGTTTGTTTTTCCCTTCTCAATAAAAAATTAGAAACATTTTGTTATTTTTTTTCAAAACCTCTACATAATTACATCAAAACTTCTGCATATATGTGGTTTTAGCTTCTATTTTGTGAAGAAATTGTCTTTGATGTTATTAATATTTACCCTTCAAATCTATATTTCTATTTTTTATTCAAACAATTAAGGAACAGGGGAAAAAATCCACTATTAAAAGGGCAACAAAAAATAGTACAAAGCTTAAACTAACTTCTGGTCTTTATTTGTTCATCCATGTGATAAAGCTGACAAAGCTTGTAGTGAAATAGGATCGGATATTCTTTAATGGAAACACTGAATTATAATTTCAAATCACCTGAACATGTCATGCAACCTTTTAATAATTTGTTTGCCAAGAGATATTAATTTCAATTCCAAACTACGATGTTTCACATGTGCATTGAATGTTTTGAGAATTTTTGTTACCACCGGAAAGTGACTATAGTGTATCGTGTCTAAAACAAACATGGAGGAATCAATACTTACTTGTGCCATACCTACAATTTGAAATGACAGGCTCCATTTAAAACAGAAACGTATATTCTTGCGAGGCCTTACTTACCTATACAATTTTTATTTTTAACATTAAACTGAATGTTTCACTGATAAATCCAGGTCACATTGCTGTAATTAACCGGTCTCCGAACTCTTTCCACTCGTGGACAGAAGTAACAATGTACAATCGTACTGAAGATGAGGTCATGAGGTCTCCCGACCAAATTGTCTTGGAGATCAAACACTCTGGTAAATTTTAATCTGTCATAAAGCACAGACATGAAATCAATAGACTAGATTACTGATTATCAAGGGCCGTACAGACACGGGCAAACCTCCAAACCATTACAACATCCATAGAAGAATCTCATACAGACACGGGCAAACCTCCAAACCATTACAACACTCGTACAGACAAGGGCAAACCTCCAAACCATTACAACATCCATAGAGGAATCTCGTTCAGACACGGGCAAACCTCCAAACCATTACAACATCCATAGAGGAATCTCAGACACGGGCAAACCTCCAAACCATTACAACACTCGTACAGACACGGGCAAACCTCCAAACCATTACAACATCCACAGAGGAATCTCGTACAGACACGGGCAAACCTCCAAACCATTACAACATCCATAGAGGAATCTCGTACAGACACGGGCAAACCTCCAAAACATTACAACACTCGTACAGACACGGGCAAACCTCCAAACCATTACAACATCCATAGAGGAATCTCGTACAGACACGGGCAAACCTCCAAACCATTACAACATCAATAGAGGAATCTCAGACACGGGCAAACCTCCAAACCATTACAACATCCATAGAGGAATCTCAGACACGGGCAAACCTCCAAACCATTACAACACTCGTACAGACACGGGCAAACCTCCAAACCATTACAACATCCATAGAGGAATCTCGTACAGACACGGGCAAACCTCCAAACCATTACAACATCCATAGAGGAATCTCGTACAGACACGGGCAAACCTCCAAACCATTACAACACTCGTACAGACACGGGCAAACCTCCAAACCATTACAACATCCATAGAGGAATCTCGTACAGACACGGGCAAACCTCCAAACCATTACAACATCAATAGAGGAATCTCAGACACGGGCAAACCTCCAAACCATTACAACATCCATAGAGGAATCTCGTACAGACACGGGCAAACCTCCAAACCATTACAACACTCGTACAGACACGGGCAAACCTCCAAACCATTACAACATCAATAGAGGAATCTCAGACACAGGCAAACCTCCAAACCATTACAACATCCATAGAGGAATCTCGTACAGACACGGGCAAACCTCCAAACCATTACAACACTCGTACAGACACGGGCAAACCTCCAAACCATTACAACATCCATAGAGGAATCTCGTACAGACACGGGCAAACCTCCAAACCATTACAACATCCATAGAGGAATCTCGTACAGACACGGGCAAACCTCCAAACCATTACAACACTCGTACAGACACGGGCAAACCTCCAAACCATTACAACATCCATAGAGGAATCTCGTACAGACACGGGCAAACCTCCAAACCATTACAACATCAATAGAGGAATCTCAGACACGGGCAAACCTCCAAACCATTACAACATCCATAGAGGAATCTCGTACAGACACGGGCAAACCTCCAAACCATTACAACAACAAAAGAGGAATCTCAGACACGGGCAAACCTCCAAACCATTACAACATCCATAGAGGAATCTCGTACAGACACGGGCAAACCTCCAAACCATTACAACACTCGTACAGACAAGGGCAAACCTCCAAACCATTACAACATCCATAGAGGAATCTCAGACACGGGCAAACCTCCAAACCATTACAACACTCGTATAGAAAAGGGCAAACCTCCAAACCATTACAACACTCGTACAGACAAGGGCAAACCCCCAAACCATTACAACATCCATAGAGGAATCTCGTACAGACACGCTGGTGGAAGACCATTATGTGTCTCAGTAATTCGGGGATGGGAGGCTAACACAGGTGCTGGTGGAAGACCATTAGGTGTCGGGGATGGGAGGCTAACACGGGCGCTGGTGGAAGACCATTAGGTGTCGGGGATGGGAGGCTAACACGGGCGCTGGTGGAAGACCATTAGGTGTCTCAGTTACTCGGGAATGGGAGGCTAACATGGGCGCTAGTGGAAGACCATTAGGTGTCTCAGTAACTTGTAACCAGGGTGCTGATACATTATGGCAAACCTTCACATAACTTAAACTAGGAACCTCAGCTTGTCCAACTCTTTTGCCCATATCTACACCAATCATAGTATGAGTAGTTTGTTTTATAGTCTCAGCAAAACTTATTTTTATTTCTGAGTTTTAAAAAAAAAATTGTCAACACTTTGGTAATATTCAAATGCAATTTTAAATCCTACGTTCACATAAAAATGTAAAACTGAATACAACATTAAATTATTGACAGAAATGTACAACAAGTCTGAGCTGGTGGGGTTGTTTCAGGTGATGAATTAGTTACCCACTCGAGCTATCGGTACAGCTCCCTAGGGACCTACGATCTATTGCTTCTGACAGAATCATATGCATACCATTGTCATTAGGTATTCACAGACAGGACCAGGATTAAACCCTGGGATATATTGCAGCTGGAAAGTGTATCAGTCGATCTTGGAATACTTCCACATGTTAATATGTACATCATTTGTGTAGAAAGTAACAGGTTGATGTCACATATTTCCAAATTAATCTTTTGGATGCTTTAAATACATTATACTGTGTTTTAATTTACAGACATAGATAGTTTACCTGGTGTTTTAATTTACAGACATAGCTAGTTTACCTGGTGTTTTAATTTACAGGTCTAGATAGTTTACCTGGTGTTTTAATTTACAGGTCTAGATAGCTAGTTTACCTGGTGTTTTAATTTACAGACATAGCTAGTTTACCTGGTGTTTTAATTTACAGGTCTAGATAGTTTACCTGGTGTTTTAATTTACAGGTCTAGATAGCTAGTTTACCTGGTGTTTTAATTTACAGACATAGCTAGTTTACCTGGTGTTTTAATTTACAGACATAGCTAGTTTACCTGGTGTTTTAATTTACAGACCTAGATAGTTTACCTGGTGTTTTAATTTACAGACCTAGATAGTTTACCTGGTGTTTTAATTTACAAACCTAAATAGTTTACCTGGTGTTTCTAATTTACAGACCTAAATATTTTACCTGGTGTTTTAATTTACAGACCTAGATAGTTTACCTGGTGTTTCTAATTAACAGACATAGCTAGTTTACCTGGTGTTATAATTTACAGACCTAGATAGTTTACCTGGTGTTTTAATTTACAGACGTAGATAGTTTACCTGGTGTTTTAATTTACAGACCTAGATAGTTTACCTGGTGTTTCTAATTTACAGACCTGGATAGCTTACCTGGTGTTTTAATTTACAGACATAGCTAGTTTACCTGGTGTTTTAATTTACAGACCTAGATAGCTAGTTTACCTGGTGTTTTAATTTACAGACATAGCTAGTTTACCTGGTGTTTTAATTTACAGACCTAGATAGTTTACCTAGTGTTTTAATTTACAGACCTAAATAGTTTACCTGTTGTTTTAATTTACAGACCTAGATAGTTTACCTGGTGTTTTAATTTACAGACCTAGATAGTTTACCTGGTGTTTCTAATTAACAGACATAGCTAGTTTACCTGGTGTTTTAATTTACAGACCTAGATAGTTTACCTGGTGTTTCTAATTTACAGACCTGGATAGTTTACCTGGTGTTTTAATTTACAGTCATAGATAGTTAACCTGGTGTTTCTAATTTACAGACCTGGATAGTTTACCTGGTGTTTTAATTTACAGACATAGCTAGTTTACCTGGTGTTTTAATTTACAGACCTAGATAGTTTACCTGATGCTTCTAATTTACAGACCTTGATAGTTTACCTGGTGTTTTATTATTTACAGACCTAGATAGTTTACCTGGTTCTTTGATTAACAGACCTTAATTAAGGATAAGAACAAAACTAAAGGTCAAGTGGTCATCTCGTATATCAAAGGAATATCTGAAACCATCCAGAGGATATGTTGCAGCCATAGCATAGCAACAGCCATGAAGCCCCACAAAACACTTTGGAACATCCTTGTACATCCTAAGGATAAAACACTGAACAAAATGTTGCATAATGCGTGTACAAGATCGGATGCCAAAACTACAATGCATCATTATATTGGAGAGACGTTTTGGTGTCCGTCTTGGTGAACACAAGGAAGATACTGACACACAAGAAGGAACGAAATTTACCAGATCAGAAAAGAAGCAGGCGGAGTCCCAGATAAACAAATCGGCAATCACAGACCATACCATACAGAGCTATCATGGGATTGACTGGGAAACTCCGAAGTGTTAGACAGAGAGAGCAATTTGCTGAGGCGGCAGATAAAAGAAGCCATCTGGATACACTGCAGTGGGCCGGTTCTAAATCGGGATGAGGGGGCTCACAGACTTTCCCACATCTATGACCAAGTCATAAACAAAGCGTAGATGAAGCTAGTCATTTCGTTATAACTTCACTATTGAACATACAACTAAAAGCGTAGACGAAATGACCGATTTGTCATCTACCAACTTGTACAAATTTTACACCTTGTATGCATACGCTTTGTTGGTCATTAGTCTGATGGAAGTGACAGGGTACATATCATACTAGTCATCGAAACGTCACATAAAACACATTTTGATTGTGTAAAATAATCTTTACATAAATCATACTTTCCAACCTGAAGAAAATGTGAACAAATATCACAACTGAAACATCAAACCAGTAAAGAAGGGAAATGGATATTTGTAGAAACTTGAGACAATTAAGGAGTTTGATGGCAATAGGATATTTGAATGGGAACTTGGACAAAATTTTGCTATAGTCCAGAAACTCTCGGGGGATGGCAACCTTAGGAGGTATTACAAGAAGTATTAACGGTGGCAAGGAGCTCACAGCTGATCCAACGCTCTGTAAGATAACCCGCCAAATCCACACACACAGGCCAACATCCTACAGTGTTACATCCTTATTGATTCACAATTCATTTGCCAGTGTTTCCACCGTTCTGCCATTACAGTAGAAATTTCATTAGGTAAATGGACAGATCTACATTGCTTCATTAGCTCAAGGAAATTCCAACTCATCGCTTTCCCATCTAGACAATTTATGGAAACATGCCCATGTCAATATTACTGTCAAATGTTCATCGACTTTAATACCAACAATACATGTATATGTTAACATGATGTTATATTTTACTGTTTTAATTTATCGTAAAAGCACTGATGTATCATGGTCTATACAGGAATATATCTGTTTAAGTTATCAATACTTTTGGCATTTAGTCTCACAGCTGTACATCCCCTGTGTCCAGTGTCCAATATAGTAACACCATATAGGCAGTCGAGAGTGATTTCCCTTGCCATTACAGAACCATTTTATTGGAGCAGCTAAAAGCCACACAGCCTCTCTAGAACCTGCAGAACAATTGTTACCATGTACATTGATATGCAAAAAGTCTTCCCTTTTTCTTTTGAAACAGTGAACATCATATCTGTTGAAGATATTCCTTTATCAGATCATAATGCAACATACACAAATGTAACCGGTTTTTATTGTGAAATCAATTTTCTAGCCCAGGGAACAGTACTGAAGAAACCTACAGAAATGTCTGTTCGTGCAAGTATCACACAGAGATATATATCAACCTAACAAAGGTGACAGAAACAAATTAGAAATGAATTGATGGATCATACTATAAAACCAAACAATGTTGAAACATTTGTATGAAATCAATACTTTAACTCTCACAGTAAACCTGTATCTAACGTCTCAAACACCAATGACATCAAATCAAGAACAGTTTCCTTAGAAACGTTTCTTAATTTTAACCTGGGAAGAAACTGACAATATTGTTCATTTTCCAAATTCCTACTTCATTTGATCAATGACAGAGCATCCTTCAGAAATACAGAAAAAGAAGTACAGTAGATTCCGCTTAATATCACCCCTGTTAATATCATATTCCTCTTTATATCATGTTTTTCCCAAACACCATTTTCCCTTTATATAATCTATGTAATTTTATTTGGTTAATATCATGTATTTTGAGGCAAAGTCCTCTTAATATCATGTTTTTTTTTCAACCGATCACATAAAATATCATTTCCATTGATTCAACTACAACTTGTACAAAACATTGCATAGAAAATCAAAAATCAACCCAAAAGATCATTTTTAATTGAAATAATGCTATCTATAGATTGAACCATCCTCATCTATACATTGGTCAGCTTACTGTTAGTTTAGTTATGGAGATTGAAAATGCACTAGACTTAGTAGAAAAGCATGTTTTTCTTAATGTCATATACCTGCTAATATCATGTTTTGTCTGACAAATGCAACATGATATAAAGAGGAGTGCACTGTACCACTGTGAATGTTTCAGTAGAAAGCATCATAAGAATGACTTAATAGTCCTGAGATCATCAGAATCCTCCCTGTCTGAACTAGGGAACAGGAATTAGTCATGGATATACATCCACAATATAAACAGGATTGAACAGGAGATTAAGATTGAACAGGAGATTAAGATTGAACAGGAGATTAAGACTGAACAGGAGATAAAACTTAACAGGAGATTAAGACTGAACAGGAGATTAAGATTGAACAGGAGATTAAGTTTGAACAGGAGATAAAGACTGAACAGGAGATTAAGACTGAACAGGAGATTAAGATTGAACTGGAGATTAAGACTGAACAGGAGATTAGGACTGAACAGGAGATTAAGATTGAACTGGAGATTAAGACTGAACAGGAGATTAAGACTTAACAGGATAAAAAGACTGAACAGGAGATTAAGATTGAACAGGAGATGAAGATTGAACAGGAGATTAAGACTGAACAGGAGATTAAGACTAAACAGGAGATTAAGATTGAACAGGAGATTAAGACTGAACAGGAGATGAAGATTGAACAGGAGATTAAGACTGAATAGGAGATTAAGATTGAACAGGAGATTAAGACTGAATAGGAGATTAAGATTGAACTGGAGATTAAGACTGAACAGGAGATTAAGACCTAACAGGAGATTAAGATTGAACTGGAGATTAAGACTGAACTGGAGATTAAGACTGAACAGGAGATTAAGACTGAACAGGAGATTAAGACTGAACAGGAGATTAAGATTGAACTGGAGATTAAGACTGAACAAAAGATTAAGACTGAACAGGAGATTAAGATTGAACTGGAGCTTAAGATTGAACAGAAGATTAAGACTGAACAGGGGATTAAGACTGAACAGGAGATTAAGATTGAACTGGAGATATAGATTGAACAGAAGATTAAGACTGAACAGGGGATTAAGATTGAACAGGAGATTAAGATGGACCAGAAGATTAAGATTGAACTGGTGATTAAGACTGAAAAGGAGATTAAGACTGAACAGGGGATTAAGACTGAACAGGAAATTAAGATTGAACTGATGATTAAGACTGAACAAGAGATTAAGATTTAACAGGAGATTAAGATAAAACTGGTGATTAAGATTGAACTGGTGATTAAGACTGAACAGGAGATTAAGATTGAACAGGAGATTAAGATTGAACTGGTGATTAAGACTGAACAGGAGATTAAGATTGAACAAGAGATTAAGATTGAACAGAAGATTAAGACTGAACAGGAGATTAAGATTGAACAGGAGATTAAGACTGAACAGGGGATTAAGATGGAGCAGGAGATTAAGACTGAACAGGGGATTAAGACTGAACAGGAAATTAAGATTGAACTGGTGATTAAGACTGAACAAGAGATTAAGATTGAACAGGAGATTAAGATCAAACTGGTGATTAAGATTGAACTGGTGATTAAGACTGAACAGGAGATTAAGATTGAACAGGAGATTAAGATTGAACTGGTGATTAAGACTGAACAAGAGATTAAGATTGAAAAGGAGATTAAGATTGAACTGGTGATTAAGACTGAACAGGAGATTAAGACTGAACAGGGGATTAAGACTGAACAGGAGATTAAGATTGATCCTGTTCTGGTCAAGAATGAACTGAAAATTAAGACTGAACAGGAGATTAAGATTGAACATATTAAGGTTGAACAGAAGCTTAAGATTGGGGGATTAAGATCGGGACCATTCTGTCAGCCTCAATTGGACCTTCCCATTATACAACATCATCT
This sequence comes from Mimachlamys varia, assembly GCA_947623455.1. Taxonomy (NCBI): domain Eukaryota; kingdom Metazoa; phylum Mollusca; class Bivalvia; order Pectinida; family Pectinidae; genus Mimachlamys; species Mimachlamys varia. The sequence continues at coordinate 43,955,680 of OX392541.1, forward strand.
GTCACACAGGAAACGTTGCTATGGCAACAAACGTGTTTCTTGATATCTCATTTGATCTGAAATCGAAGACTTCCAACACTTTGGAGAGAAATGGTCGTCATGGAGATGTAATCAACCAATCAAAATTTATTGCAAAAAAGTAACACGTTTAATTAAAAGCCTTGAAGTTTTAAATTATAGTAAGCAAGGCTGTCAATCTCGCCCTCCTTTCCTGCTAAATCAATGGTAGCATTCCGTCAGCAAGCAACCAATACTTTACAGAACATGCTAATGAAGAAATTTTGTTTCCATACGCAATGTCGAAAGCTGTTACAGTGATGACAGGAAATTTTATTTATAGTAACAGTGACCTAGCTAAACCTTAACAATGTCTGTGTCGATTTCCAATCGTGTTCCAGGTGTGTTTAAAGTAACACACACATAAAGAGAACAAATGTGAGGGGTTACGGGACTTGATTGCACACTGCAATTGTCTTAGTGTAACTACTGTACACATCAAGTTTCATAATCAAAGCTTGCCTGTGGACCAAGCTATGCTCTGGACAACGATGGACAGAAAGATGGAAGGAATGTCAGACAGACAAAGCTACAACTATATACTGGTTTACTTTGGCGAAAGGTGAAATTTTTCGGGGAGAATTTACAAAACATTTTTATTGCTTTTGTATCAAAATTAAATCCTCTACTAGTATTGGCAGAGCACCATTAGCATACAGCACTATCTAAGAAAGCATTACAACTGATTTATAGTAGAAATTGAAGTGCAATCATTTTCTCTTTGGTATGATTAGGCCAAAACAGGCCAGGTACTACTGGCATGATTTTCACAAACAAATTATTACCTTTGGTATGATTAGGCCAAAACAGGTACTACTGGCACAATTTTCACAAACAAATTATTACCTTTGGTATGATTAGGCCAAAACAGGCCAGGTACTACTGGCACAATTTTAACAAACAAATTATTACCTTTGGTAATGATTAGGCCAAAACAGGCCAGGTACTACTGGCACAATTTTAACAAACAAATTATTACCTTTGGTATGATGCGGCCAAAACAGGCCAGGTACTACTGGCACGATTTTCACAAACAAATTATTACCTTTGGTATGATTAGGCCAAAACAGGCCAGGTACTACTGGCACGATTTTCACAAACAAATTATTACCTTTGGTATGATTAGGCCAAAACAGGCCAGGTACCACTGGCACGATTTTTACAAACAAATTATTACCTTTGGTATGATTAGGCCAAAACAGGTACTACTGGCACGATTTTCACAAACAAATTATTACCTTTGGTATGATTAGGCCAAAACAGGCCAGGTGCTACTGGCACGATTTTCACAAACAAATTATTACTTTTGGTATGATTAGGCCAAAACAGGCCAGGTACTACTGGCACGATTTTCACAAACAAATAATTACCTTTGGTATGATTAGGCCAAAACAGGTACTACTGGCACGATTTTTACAAACAAATTATTACCTTTGGTATCATTAGGCAAATACAGGCCAGGTACTACTGGCACGATTTTCACAAACAAATTATTACCTTTGGTATGATTAGGCCAAAACAGGTACTACTGGCACGATTTTCACAAACAAATTATTACCTTTGGTATGATTAGGCCAAAACAGGTACTACTGGCACGATTTTCACAAACAAATTATTACCTTTGGTATGATTAGGCCAAAACAGGCCAGGTACTACTGGCACAATTTTTACAAACAAATTATTACCTTTGGTATGATTAGGCCAAAACAGGTACTACTGGCACGATTTTCACAAACAAATTATTACCTTTGGTATGACTAGGCCAAAACAGGCCAGGTACTACTGGCACGATTTTTACAAACAAATTATTACCTTTGGTATGATTAGGCCAAAACAGGCCAGGTACTACTGGCACGATTTTTACAAACAAATTATTACCTTTGGTATGATTAGGCCAAAACAGGCCAGGTACTACTGGCACGATTTTTACAAACAAATTATTACCTTTGGTATGATTAGGCCAAAACAGGCCAGGTACTACTGGCACAATTTTCACAAACAAATTATTACCTTTGGTATGATAAGGCCAATACAGGCCAGGTACTACTGGCACGTTTTTCACAAACAAATTATTACCTTTGGTATGATTAGGCCAAAACAGACCAGGTACTACTGGCACGATTTTCACAAACAAATTATTACCTTTGGTATGATTAGGCCAAAAAAGACCAGGTACTACTGGCACGATTTTCACAAACAAATTATTACCTTTGGTATGATTAGGCCAAAACAGGCCAGGTGCTACTGGCACGATTTTCACAAATTATTACCTTTGGTATGATAAGGCCAAAACAGACCAGGTACTACTGGCATGATTTTCACAAACAAATTATTACCTTTGGTATGATTAGGCCAAAACAGGCCAGGTGCTACTGGCACGATTTTCACAAACAAATTATTACCTTTGGTATGATTAGGCCAAAACAGGCCAGGTACTACTGGCACGATTTTTACAAACAAATTATTACCTTTTGTATGATTAGGCCAAAACAGGCCAGGTACTACTGGCACGATTTTCACAAACAAATTATTACCTTTGGTATGATAAGGCCAATACAGGCCAGGTACTACTGGCACGATTTTCACAAACAAATTATTACCTTTGGTATGATTAGGCCAAAACAGACCAGGTACTACTGGCACGATTTTCACAAACAAATTATTACCTTTGGTATGATTAGGCCAAAAAAGACCAGGTACTACTGGCACGATTTTCACAAACAAATTATTACCTTTGGTATGATTAGGCCAAAACAGGCCAGGTACTACTGGCACGATTTTCACAAATTATTACCTTTGGTATGATTAGGCCAAAAAAGACCAGGTACTACTGGCACGATTTTCACAAACAAATTATTACCTTTGATATGATTAGGCCAAAACAGGCCAGGTACTACTGGCACGATTTTCACAAACAAATTATTACCTTTGGTATGATTAGACCAATACAAACCAGGTACTACTGGCACGATTTTTACAAACAAATTATTACCTTTGGTATGATTAGGCCAAAACAGGCCAGGTACTACTGGCACGATTTTCACAAACAAATTATTACCTTTGGTATGATTAGGCCAAAACAGGCCAGGTACTACTGGCACGATTTTCACAAATTATTACCTTTGGTATGATTAGGCCAAAAAAGACCAGGTACTACTGGCACGATTTTCACAAACAAATTATTACCTTTGGTATGATTAGGCCAAAACAGGCCAGGTGCTACTGGCACGATTTTCACAAACAAATTATTACCTTTGGTATGATTAGACCAATACAGACCAGGTACTACTGGCACGATTTTTACAAACAAATTATTACCTTTGGTATGATTAGGCCAAAACAGGCCAGGTACTACTGGCAGGATTTTCACAAACAAATTATTGGGTATTATTTAGGTGACAGGTAACATGGATAGGACATTTTTTTAAATTTGTAATAGTTGGAATAAGTGACTTGAAGGTGAGTATCAGCCAGAGCCTATATCACTGAGGAATACAGATATGTATTTGTGTTATTTGTAACAAGATATAGAACTTGCTGTTCCAGTAGACGTGTATCTAATATTCTGTACCAAACCTAATGGGACTGTAATAATAATAATAACTTCTCAATGAAACTACATGCCATTCTTTATGAATAATATATACCTGAAATGATAGATTGTGCCCTACGAACAGCATTGCTGACAGTTGGTCTCCACAACACAGATCCATCACTACTGACCAGACTGGCAGTAGGACTTGATATAAATTGTGGTAAAGCCTTAAAACTTTAGACAAAAATAGCAACTATAAGTGATTCCCAATTAACAGTGTTCCCTGAAATGTATGTTAGGTTTCTGGAGCACTCATTGCTGAGGTATACAATGTCGGACCCTCTGGTTCAGGGTTGTTCTGTAGACATGAAAATTGTAGTCTGATTCTCGTCCCAAAAGGCCTGTATCAACTCACACAAATTAATAGAATCTTCCCCTACCTTGAATGTGTGACAGAGAAATTTCCAACCCAAAGAGTGATATTCTTTGTTGTTTTAACCCGAGGCTCTGCTGAGGGTTAGACAATCAAGAATATCACCCCAAGGGTGTCACAATATCAAAGTAGGAGATGATTATTTTTTTCTACAAAAGTATCAATGCAACATCAATGCACGACATGCTTGAATTGTTGACTTGGCGTGATGGTATTGTTGTGACATCACTATATTGTTGGCGTACGTGACGTCTTTAATTGTTATTGTGACGTCATTATATTGTTGGCGTAAGTGACGTCATTATATTGTTGGCGTACGTGACGTCTTTACATTGTTATTGTGACGTCATTATATTGTTGGCGTAAGTGACGTCATTATATTGTAGGCGCAAGTGACGTCATTATATTGTTGGCGTACGTGACATCATTATATTGTTGTCATGACGTCATTACATTGCTGTACGCTCTTGTTATCTGTCTTTCCCTTGGGGATGATTGACCGTGAAATCTTGAACAGGTAAAAGAGGAGCAAAATCTGTGAATGATGGGAGAAATTGTGATTTGTATTTCACTAATAGACAAAGGGAAATAACTTACTATTTGAACACCATGTATAACACTCCCTCTGAGGTGTATGTCTCCAGGAAAGAGACAATTAAATAACAAAGGGAGATAACTTACTACTTGAACACCATGTATAACACTCCCTCTGATCTGTATGTCTCCAGGAGAGAGACAATTAAATAACAAAGGGAGATAATTCACTATTTGAACACCATGTATAACACTCCCTCTGAGCTGTATGTCTCCAGGAGAGAGACAATTAAATAACAAAGGGAGATAACTTACTATTCGAACACCATGTATAACACTCCCTCTGAGCTGTAAGTCTCCAGGAGATATACAATTAAATAACAAGGGGAGATAACTTACTACTTGAACACCATGTATAACACTCCCTCTGAGCTGTATGTCTCCAGGAGAGAGACAATTAAATAACAAAGGGAGATAATTTACTATTCGAACACCATGTATAACACTCCCTCTGAGCTGTATGTCTCAAGGAGAGAGACAATTAAATAACAAAAGGAGATAACTTACTATTCGAACACCATGTATAACACTCCCTCTGAGCTGTAAGTCTCCAGGAGAGACAATTAAATAACAAAGGGAGATAACTTACTATTCGAACACCATGTATAACACTCCCTCTGAGCTGTATGTCTCCAGGAGAGAGACAATTAAATAACAAAGGGAGATAACTTACTATTCGAACACCACGTATAACACTACCTCTGAGCTGTATGTCTCAAGGAGATAGACAATTAAATAACAAAGGGAGATAACTTACTATTTGAACACCATGTATAACACTCCCTCTGAGCTGTATGTCTCAAGGAGAGAGACAATTAAATAACAAAGGGAGATAACTTACTATTTGAACACCATGTCTCAAGGAGATAGACAATTAAATAACAAAGGGAGATAACTTACTATTCGAACACCATGTATAACATTCCCTCTGAGCTGTATGTTTCCAGGAGCTCCACTATGTGTTGTTGTTTGAGCATGTGACAAATACTCGCCTCCCTTTTCAGGTCTGAAAAATATCAAATCACTGCATTTACATTTTACTCTAAACTGCAATGTTTATAAAATCACTGTTAAATATATTGGATCAGGCAGATTTGATAATACAGGTTCTTGAAAATAGATTAGCTCATCTCTTCTAAAAATGATTTTCAAAAATTAGGTAAAAAACAAGTGAAGTGTTTCTGTTCAAGTGATTTTTTTTTTTACATGGAAAATGATACATAACGTGATCTATCTCTACCGAGAGAGCCCAAACACATTTTTTTGTCATTATTCAGCGATGGGATCCTTTAAAATGGTATAACTTCTTTGGTGTAAATATTAACATTTATCAATTCAACCTTCAGTAATGCCATATTAATGTTCCATCTAGGTATTTACATTCAAGCTGATCATCAGTGATATTGAGACAAAACATTAACATAGCAAGTCCCCTCTTTGCTTCTTTTTTTTTTTAAATAATAATAATCAGCTTAATCAGATATTTGTACATAAAGAGGCAAAAATGGAGGTTAAGATAAAATATTTGTACCAATCTAATAAGCAATGGGCATGAAAAACAGTTATCTGTTAGCAATGTGTGTCAGTCCAACTCCACAATCCAATCAGAGTTATCTCCCTTCTCTTACAATATCTTTCTCACTCATCAGTTAACCACTCAAATATGGAGCAATTTGAACCAATATCTGTGATTCATTCAAATATTTCATTCATTTACATCAAATAAATTCATCCCATAGTCTGTTTCCATTTAGCATTTCTATTGTCCCTAGGCCAGACAACATGCTTACCTTCAGTCCCTAGGCCAGACAACATGCTTACCTTCAGTCCCTAGGCCAGACAACATGCTTACCTTCAGTCCCTAGGCCAGACAACATGCTTACCTTCTGTCCCTAGGCCAGACAACATGCTTACCTTCTGTCCCTAGGCCAGACAACATGCTTACCTTCAGTCCCTAGGCCAGACAACATGCTTACCTTCAGTCCCTAGGCCAGACAACATGCTTACCTTCAGTCCCTAGGCCAGACAACATGCTTACCTTCAGTCTATAGTCAGACAGCAAGCTTACCTTCAGTCCCTAGGTCGGACAACATGCTTACCTTCAGTCCCTAGGCCAGACAACATGCTTACCTTCAGTCCCTAGGCCAGACAACATGCTTACCTTCAGTCTATAGTCAGACAGCAAGCTTACCTTCAGTCCCTAGGTCGGACAACATGCTTACCTTCAGTCCCAAGGTCGGACAACATGCTTACCTTCAGTCCCTAGGCCAGACAACATGCTTACCTTCAGTCCCTAGGCCAGACAACATGCTTACCTTCAGTCCCTAGGCCAGACAACATGCTTACCTTCAGTCCCTAGGCTAGACAACATGCTTACCTTCAGTCCCTAGGCCAGACAACATGCTTACCTTCAGTCCCTAGGCCAGACAGCATGCTTACCTTCAGTCCCTAGGCCAGACAACATGCTTACCTTCAGTCCCTAGGCTAGACAACATGCTTACCTTCAGTCCCTAGGTCTGACAACATGCTTACCTTCAGTCCCTAGGCCAGACAGCATGCTTACCTTCAGTCCCTAGGCCAGACAACATGCTTACCTTCAGTCCCTAGGCCAGACAACATGCTTACCTTCAGTCTATAGTCAGACAGCATGCTTACCTTCAGTCCCTAGGCCAGACAACATGCTTACCTTCAGTCTATAGTCAGACAACATGCTTACCTTCAGTCCCTAGGCCAGACAACATGCTTACCTTCAGTCCCTAGGCCAGACAACATGTTTACCTTCAGTCCCTAGGTCTGACAACATGCTTACCTTCAGTCCCTAGGCCAGACAACATGCTTACCTTCAGTCCCTAGGCCAGACAACATGCTTACCTTCAGTCCCTAGGCCAGACAACATGCTTACCTTCAGTCCCTAGGCCAGACAACATGCTTACCTTCAGTCCCTAGGCCAGACAACATGCTTACCTTCTGTCCCTAGGCCAGACAACATGCTTACCTTCAGTCCCTAGGCCAGACAACATGCTTACCTTCAGTCCCTAGGCCAGACAACATGCTTACCTTCAGTCCCTAGGCTAGACAACATGCTTACCTTCAGTCCCTAGGCCAGACAACATGCTTACCTTCAGTCTATAGTCAGACAGCAAGCTTACCTTCAGTCCCTAGGTCGGACAACATGCTTACCTTCAGTCCCGAGGTCGGACAACATGCTTACCTTCAGTCCCTAGGCCAGACAACATGCTTACCTTCAGTCCCTAGGCCAGACAACATGCTTACCTTCAGTCACTAGGCCAGACAACATGCTTACCTTCAGTCCCTAGGCTAGACAACATGCTTACCTTCAGTCCCTAGGCCAGACAACATGCTTACCTTCAGTCTATAGTCAGACAGCAAGCTTACCTTCAGTCCCTAGGTCGGACAACATGCTTACCTTCAGTCCCGAGGTCGGACAACATGCTTACCTTCAGTCCCTAGGCCAGACAACATGCTTACCTTCAGTCCCTAGGTCAGACAACATGCTTACCTTCATTCCCTAGGCCAGACAACATGCTTACCTTCAGTCCCTAGGCTTGACAACATGCTTACTTTCAGTCCCTAGGCCAGACAACATGTTTACCTTCAGTCCCTAGGTCAGACAACATGCTTACCTTCAGTCCCTAGGCCAGACAACATGCTTACCTTCAGTCCCTAGGCCAGACAACATGCTTACCTTCAGTCCCTAGGCCAGACAACATGCTTACCTTCAGTCTATAGTCAGACAACATGCTTACCTTCAGTCTATAGTCAGACAACATGCTTACCTTCAGTCCCTAGGCCAGACAACATGCTTACCTTCAGTCCCTAGGCCAGACAACATGCTTACCTTCAGTCTATAGTCAGACAGCATGCTTACCTTCAGTCCCTAGGCCAGACAACATGCTTACCTTCAGTCCCTAGGCCAGACAACATGCTTACCTTCAGTCTATAGTCAGACAACATGCTTACCTTCAGTCCCTAGGCCAGACAACATGCTTACCTTCAGTCTATAGTCAGACAGCAAGCTTACCTTCAGTCCCTAGGCCAGACAACATGCTTACCTTCAGTCCCTAGGTCTGACAGCATGCTTGCCTTCAGTCCCTAGGCCAGACAACATGCTTACCTTCAGTCCCTAGGTCAGACAACATGCTTACCTTCAGTCTATAGTCAGACAACATGCTTACCTTCAGTCTATAGTCAGACAACATGCTTACCTTCAGTCTATAGTCAGACAACATGCTTACCTTCAGTCTATAGTCAGACAACATGCTTACCTTCAGTCCCTAGGCCAGACAACATGCTTACCTTCAGTCCCTAGGTCAGACAGCATGCTTACCTTCAGTCCCTAGGCCAGACAACATGCTTACCTTCAGTCCCTAGGTCAGACAACATGCTTACCTTCAGTCCCTAGGTCAGACAACATGCTTACCTTTAGTCCCTAGGCCAGACAACATGCTTACCTTCAGTCCCTAGGTCAGACAACATGCTTACCTTCAGTCCCTAGGCCAGACAACATGCTTACCTTCAGTCCCTAGGCCAGACAACATGCTTACCTTCAGTCCCTAGGTCGGACAACATGCTTACCTTCAGTCCCTAGGCCAGACAACATGCTTACCTTCAGTCCCTAGGCCAGACAACATGCTTACCTTCAGTCTATAGTCAGACAACATGCTTACCTTCTGTCCCTAGGCCAGACAACATGCTTACCTTCAGTCACTAGGTCTGACAGCATGCTTACCTTCTGTCCCTAGGCCAGGACTGGATGTGAATTTAGCCACATCCACGATCTTGACTGCAAACTGTTGCCCTGTGTCTTTGTGTACACATCGCTTGACCACACTGTAGGGACCCCTGTAAATAATAACAACCTCATTACACGTCTTCCACGTCAACAATACCAATACAGGCACAAAATAGTGCAATCAAAATATTCAAATCTCAACACTTATGACAATGAAAGAGACAATAGATCACACTGCTTTAAAGTTACAAACACAGTATCTTAGTTTTCTACAAGGACGCTAATGTACAGTATTTGTATTGCATATAATTTTTGGGTAAATCTTAAGAATTTTTTTTTTATATATTTTTCACAAAATCATTGCCATAACTTCACTTATCTTTAAAAAAAACATAATTTCATAGTTTGTCCAAGACCAGTTTTCTCTTTTTCTTTACTCAAAATGATCCATTTTCCACAAGACATTAGGAGAGGGAGTACCTGAAAATCTGGTATCAGCACAAGACAAGTGTATATAGAGAGCTAACATAAAGCTGTTGTGAAATTTATTCAATTCTTTATACAATATACCACTTAACTTTATTCAAGTCTAAAACTGAAAACAAATCAATATCAAGTAGGTACCATTTTATGTAATTCTAACTTCTAACACCTTTATTGTGTTTGTCTCCAAGTCAATTAGCAGTTCTATGAAATCTATTGGTTAACTAAACATTTGTACTATGTGGACACAAGCTTTTATAGATTCTTCAGCCCTACAACATAAACTTTTCATTGATTCTGATGCTCCCGGAGTCAGAGTATAAAGAATGCTTGAATAGACAGTGCTACAAGTCCTACTTTTGATTGTTCTTGAATTCAACAATTATTTCTGTTCTTTTATGTCTCAACTATTACTGCTAGTAGATAAGTTAAACCATGTTTTCAATCATATGATACTCAGACTTAGGGATATATACTTCATAACTGTGACTTGTTCGAACCTTTTTTACAAAAGAGCTTGCGAGATCTACACTCAAAACCCTGTACTTTATCTTTTATATTACAGACTGACTCATTATGTAAAAAAGGAAAAGTAATTAATGCAACAAGACAGGTAACATGGAATGTACACATTACTCAGAAGTTTATACAAAATGTAAAATAAGGGTTATAAATAAGCATAACTCAGATTACATAATTATACATACAATGTTTATGATAGGTCGCAAACATCCTGATGTTTTAGAGTGTTGATTTAAGTCAAGATCTCTGTAATTTTTCTTAAGTTATTATTGAAGAGTATGCATTTTTCCCATTAAAGTATAAACATGTGCATGTCAAACATGAAATGGTCAAAATTAGTAAATTTTGAGATTTTAATAACAAAGTGCTTTAAATTTGCTATATACTTAACTTCTACAAAATCTCATGATTCAAGTGATGCCTTTAAAACTGCATCAATAAAGGTCAAGGGAAATTGTGTCAACAAAGGTAGCATATCTCCTTAACTGACGGAGATACTTTGCTAAATTGACATGTAGACACCCTCGTATCTATACCTGTGACTTACTGATTACAAAACATATCACCAAACAGGTGTACCAACCTTGGAAATAAAACAGCATTAAAGGATGTTATCATTATAAAATCTCCAACTTCACATAATGGGCTCCAGTATTATAGCATTATCAGCCTAAAAAATGCTTGATTTCCTTGATCCTGAATTTTTAATCACTTTAGCGACACAAAACATTTCAAGTGATAAAATCTCAGGTATAAACTCTTTATGAAATATCACGAATTGCTGCTCTTAATACTTCAGCACTGGAGATTTGTTGGGTAATTTTCTCCCCATTATTGTAAGGTAATCGTCTCCCCTTTCTTGTAGGGTAATTGTCTCCCCTTTATTATAAGGTAATTGTCTCCCTTTTTTGTAGGTAGTTGTCTCCCCTTTATTGTAAAGTAAATTGTCTCCCCTTAAACAATTTCACAATCAGACATAGTGAGATATCACCTTGGCACATTTCTTTGAATGATACCATTCATATTTGTTCACCTTTGACCTTGGGTCAAGGTCACAAGACCTAATGACAGTTTATTGCACATATTCTATGGATGATGCTGGTATAATGCTACATGTCATCGAGATTTGTGGTTCAAAAGTGACAGCCCAAATAAGAGAATTTTTTTGTGTTCAAACCAACTTTCTAAATCATGTTAAACAATGAAAACACCAAACAATATAAGTGACCTTTTTTTTTTACCTGAAGCCTTCATTGTTTCTTTCCAAATCATTGACAAGATAAAATCATTTCTTGAGCATGAGGACAGTTTGAAGTTAAGGGGCCCTGGTCCCAGTTTCTTTAATGTTCATTAACTTAAAATTCTGCATAGGAAAGCATTACAGAATTTAAGGAAAGTTCCCTAGCTAAAGATATTCTCCTGTTATGCTTTCTAATGGAGAATTTTAAGCTAAGGAATTTCATTAAGTTAAGGTACGTTGATGAATTTGAGGCCAAGCCCCAGTTTTATGAATGTTGACCTTAGTTTAAGAAAACTCCTTTACTTAAAAATCTACATAAGAAAGCATTACAGAACTTAAGAATGTATTAAAACCTAAATACCATGGTCCCATCCAGACACTTTTTCAGCACTTGCCAAATCAACTTAGTTTCTATCAGTATATTGCTAAGAAAATAAACACAAGTGTGTTCATGACATAACTAGTAAACAGACCTGCCTTTATGGCAGTATAAATACACTACCAACATCTGTTCATCAGTAATAATAAGACCTCACAACCATACCTACTTCAACAAATGACAGATTGGGAGGGATGAGTGATCTCCAGCTAATCTTGGTTCTAAACACTAATAGAACAGGGACAAGACACTATGACTGCATCAAACGAACTGACACCACATTGGTTTTAAATCAAATCATTTAAATGTGAAAATCAAAAGGTTCCATCCCATATTTCTGAAGGCAAAACGTTCTACATTGTAATAGTTTCCACCAAATATTAAAGTTTCTCGTTGCTTTTTATATCTGACTAAATGGACAACAAGACTTGTCTCAATATTTAGTCTATAAAAAAACAATGAAAATAACACCCTATTTAACGTTTTAGCTGTTTTACCCTTTAGAACCCTAAAATTTCCTAATGGACTCTTCCAATTTAACCTTTGAATTGGTAGAGTTCAAATGTGTTGTCAGGGGTGTATGAGTATATCTTATGTATAAAAACGTAACAGAAATTTCTTCAATATTATTAAATACTGTACATGTACAACAATTGTCAATATCTTCTTCAGCCCCCCCCCCCCCCCCCCCCCCCCCCTTCCTTCCTTCCATTATAGTTATTCACATTATTTAGGATTAGGTAGAAAAAGATATCCTTTTGAATTTCAATTTCAACAGTTACTTTAAGTCGGACACATAAACCACCATTCACTATCTAGCTTTACCCAACACTCCCCCAATATATAGAGCTATTGAACTCAATTATCGGAAATCTCTTAAAAATATTTAACACAACCTTGAGACTTCACCCTACAACAATACCAGGTAAATGTGTCACCTGCTTGTATTAAAAGGAAAGGTAAACTCGTAAAAAAACTTAAAATGGCCTTGTGTTCACTGAACAAGTGTAAGTTTTTTTAATTCCTATGTACCTGATCATACAGTCACACATGGATTCAGGCGTTCTCACGCGTCACGACTTCTCAAACAGTCTTAGCGTCACCACTACTCAAACAGATCTAAACACTCGTAGACTTTCCATACAGTTTACAGTTCTGTATATTATATTATTGCACTAGGTGGTAGCATACAAATTACAGTTAACAAATTCCCAGGCTGATTATAGTTATGTTGAATATTCATGATCATACATGAGCTATATATATTACAGACTTTACTGAATAAAAGTTGTTCAAATATTGAAAAGCAACACCAAATAAACAAAGTCAAGTAAACAAATATTTAAAATATTGACAAACCAACAGTACATTATAAACTAATATAAAATCAAAGTGTATGTTACACTAGAAATCAAACACCTGTGAAGGTGAGATAGTTTTCCACCAACAATTTAAATAATAAATCAAACAACCAACTTTAAATGCCGGGTTGTCTGTTGACACAGGTGTGGTGAAGTATACGCACCCAAGACACGCCTGAAGGTGTTCCGCACAGGTACACGGGGGAGGGGGGGTCCGAAACTCCTGTAGGATAGGGTCCATCACACAGAAATCTCGGCCACACATTAACACTTAAACGTCTATTACTGGCCAGTTCTCCGTCAGGTCAGGCCGCATGTGCATTGTGTAAGTACCATGGTGTGGTGTAACAGTCTCACTGAGGCTCTACAGGGGAGGGAATCAAGGGTGAGGAACAGCAAGGGAGGAGAAAAGGGGGGGTCTACAGGGGAGGGAATCAAGGGGGAGGAACAGCAAGGGAGGAGAAAAGGGGGGTCTACAGGGGAGGGAATCAAGGGGGAGGATCAGCAAGGGAGGAGGACAGGGGGGGGGGGGGCTCTACAGCGGAGGGAATCAAGGGTGAGGAACGGCAAGGGAGGAGGACAGGGGGTGGGGTCTACAACGGAGGGAATCAAGGGGAGGAACGGCAAGGGAGGGGACGGCTCTAAAGGGGAGGGAATAAAGGAGGGGAAAGGGACGGCAAGGAAGGAGGACATGGGTGAGGCTATACAGGGGAGGGAATCAAGGGTGAGGAACGGCAAGGGAGGAGGACAGGGGGTGGGGTCTACAACGGAGGGAATCAAGGGGAGGAACGGCAAGGGAGGGGACGGCTCTACAGGGGAGGGAATAAAGGGGGGGGAAAGGGACGGCAAGGAAGGAGGACATGGGTGAGGCTATACAGGGGAGGGAATCAAGGGGGGAGGAACAGCAAGGGAGGAGGACAGGGGGGGCTCTACAGCGGAGGGAATCAAGGGTGAGGAACGGCAAGGGAGGAGGACAGGGGGGGGGGGCTCTACAGCGGAGGGAATCAAGGTTGAGGATCAGCAAGGGAGGAGGACAGGGGGGGGGGGGGGGCTCTACTGTGGAGGGAATCAAGGGTGAGGAACGGCAAGGGAGGAGGACAAGGGGTGGGGCTCTACAGCGGAGGGAATCAAGGGGAGGAACGGCAAGGGAGAGGACGGCTCTACAGGGGAGGGAATAAAGGGGGGGAGGGACGGCAAGGGAGGAGGACAGGGGTGAGGCTATACAGGGGAGGGAATCAAGGGGGTAGGACTGAGGGACGGCAAAGGAGGAGGACTGAGGGATGGCAGGGTTGGTGGACAGGTGGGGGAGGCTCTACAAGGGAGGGAATCAAGGGGGGAGGAAAGAGGGACAGTAAGGGGGGAGGAAAGGGAGCTTGCTGTAGGTGGAAGAGAGAGGTTGAGTAGGTCGTAGTGAGACAAAGAGAAAGACAAATAAATAAAGTAATTAAAGGGACAGGAATATATGGCAGAAAGATTTTAAGTCAGAAAGTCAAACTTAAATCACATGTAAATAAGGTCATATAGATATATACATGTTTCCTTCAAGTGGTTTGGGAGATGGAACTGGGGATAGGGAAGTTTAAGGAATATAAGATATATAGTCAGAGTTGTCAATGAGATTTATCGAAATAACAGTTGCTATGGGGCTTTTTCAAAGTAACAGATTACACATTTTCTCAGGTAGGTCTAACATACCAGGTACCTTCCTTGGTTTTGGACACACAGCCCCCTACTCCCCTCCAGGAAATTGAGAGAATTCAGAGAGTACTTCTGGAGAAGATGATAAATACTAAACAATTGTAACCAGCTACACATGTTACCACTGACTGACCACAGGAAGGGTGTTATAGCGGGGCTGGTACTGCTGTATGTTTATTCACATGGTCTGTGCATTCTAACATAGGAACTTCGGTCAGAATCTAGATATTAATGTACTGGTCAGAATCTAGATAAATATGTACTGGTCAGAATCTAGTTACATATGTACTGGTCAGAATCTAGATACATATGTACTGGTCAGAATCTAGATACTTATGTACTGGTCAGAATCTAGATACATATGTACTGGTCAGAATCTAGATAAGTACTGGTCAGAATCTAGATAAGTACTGGTCAGAATCTAGATACTTTTGTACTGGTCAGTATCAAGACACATATGTACTACTCCATGTTCACTTAGATTTGAAACATCTGGTCTTCTTAATTTTTTGGGATTTTTTTCCAATAAAACATTATGCATAGCAAGACATTTGATATCTAATCTGGTCAATTGTATGGTCTGGGCTAAACTGGCTACCTGCCCCTAGGTTTGGACAAAGAAATTCCAGCTTATCTCCCTTTAGTTAATGACCTAGTATCAGACAAGACTTTATTTGAGCTAATAACCTGTCTAGGTCCTGGCCAGCTGTTATATAAAGAGTCAATGTCAACCAGGAGATGACATTTTTGGGGGTGGGGAGCGGGCAATGACATAATAATAATTAGTCAAAGTCATGAGATCTAATTTTACAAGCCATAATAATGTCTATATCATTCAAAGAGGTCCAAGGGAAGAATTACTGAACCCAGGAGGTATCCTGATCTGCCATTGATACACCCTCAAGTTCTGTAAGGTCATCTTCATGTGATAGATCCTGACTAACGGTCTAAAAGAAGTTTAGCCCTTATGTCCAGCTCAAAAGATTCACCAGCTATCTGTCCAGATGTGATAAACAAAGCAAACCAGGAGGCAGTAGCATTGTCTGTCTGATGTATTTTTGAGCAGACATTTTGTTAGTGGACTTGTTGAAGTAACTACCACGACCTTGGCAGCCATCACTCTAAACTATAACTTGGTAGCAATATGTTCTGTCACCAAGAAATTAAAGACTGTGTCTTACTCACATAAAATAAAATTCTGTATTGTCTTACTCACATAAAATAAATTTCTGTATCTCGGACCATAATTATGACTTGTCTCTGATCCAAAACTGTACTTAACATGGTTTTCACCTTACATTCTGGTGATGTCCTAATTAGTTAGCCATCAAAAATGTACACAAAGATTGGTTAGCTTGATACCAACTTAATAGTGTTTAATTAGTTAGCTATCAATAATGTACACAAAGATTGGTTAGCTTGACACCAACTTAATGGTGTTTAATAAGTTAGCCATCAATAATGTACACAAAGATTGGCTAGCTTGACACAAACTAAATGGTGTTTAATTAGTTAGCCATCAATAATGTACACAAAGATTGGTTAGCTTGACACCAACTTAATGGTGTTTAATAAGTTAGCCATCAATAATGTACACAAAGATTGGTTAGCTTGACACCAACTAAACAGTGTTTAATTAGTAAGCCATCAATAATGTACACAAAGATTGGTTAGCTTGACACCAACTTAACAGTGTTTAATTAGTAAGCCATCAAAAATGTACACAAAGATTGGCTAGCTTGACACCAACTTAATGGTATTTAATTAGTTAGCCATCAATAATGTACAAAAGATTGGTTAGCTTGACATCAACTTAACAGTGTTTAATTAGTAAGCCATCAATAATGTACACAGAGATTGGCTAGCTTGACACCAACTTAATGGTATTTAATTAGTTAGCCATCAATAATGTACAAAAGATTGGTTAGCTTGACACTAACTTAACAGTGTTTAATTAGTAAGCCATCAAAAATGTACACAAAGAATGGCTAGCTTGACACAAACTAAATGGTGTTTAATTAGTTAGCCATCAAAAATGTACACAAAGATTGGTTAGCTTGACACCAACTTAATGGTGTTTAATTAGTTAGCCATCAAAAATGTACACAAAGATTGGTAAGCTTGACACCAACTAAAAGGTGTTTAATTAGTTAGCCATCAAAAATGTACACAAAGATTGGTTAGCTGACACCAACTTAATGGTGTTTAATTAGTTAGCCATCAAAAATGTACACAAAGATTGGTTAGCTTGACACCAACTTAACAGTGTTTAAATTGTAAGCCATCAAAAATGTACACAAAGATTGGTTAGCTTGACACCAACTAAATGGTGTTTAATTAGTTAGCCATCAAAAATGTACACAAAGATTGGTTAGCTTGACACCAACTTAATGGTGTTTAATTAGTAAGCCATCAAAAATGTACACAAAGATTGGTTAGCTTGATACCAACTTAATAGTGTTTAATTAGTTAGCTATCAATAATGTACACAAAGATTGGTTAGCTTGACACCAACAAAATGGTGTTTAATTAGTAAGCCATCAATAATGTACGCAAAGATTGGTTAGCTTGACACCAACTTAATGGTGTTTAATTAGTAAGCCATCAAAAATATACGCAAAGATTGGTTAGCTTGACATCAACTTAATGGTGTTTAATTAGTAAGCCATCAAAAATGTACACAAAGATTGGTTAGCTTGACACCAACTTAATGGTGTTTAATTAGTTAGCCATCAAAAATGTACACAAAGATTGGTTAGCTTGACACCAACTTAATGGTGTTTAATTAGTTAGCCATCAAAAATGTACACAACGATTGGCTAGTTTGACACCAGTTTAATGGTGTTTAATTAGTTAGCCATCAATAATGTTCACAACGATTGGTTAGCTTGACACCAACTAAATGGTGTTTAATTAGTTAGCCATCAATAATGTACACAAAGATTAGTTAGCTTGACACCAACTAAATGGTGTTTAATTAGTTAGCCATCAATAATGTACACAAAGATTGGTTAGCTTGACACCAACTAAATGGTGTTTATTTAATTAGTTAGCCATCAATAATGTTCACAAAGATTGGCTAGCTTGACACCAACTTAATGGTGTTTAATTAGTTAGCCATCAATAATGTTCACAAAGATTGGTTAGCTTGACACCAACTTAATGGTGTTTAATATTGTACTATGTTCACAAGGTTGTTGCCTAAAAGTCACACAAACATCAATTAACTAATATAACACACACATACATGAGTATTGATTGGCCAAACAAAATCTGAGACAGAGCTAGGATTGGCTAACATTACCAGTTCATGTACAGCTACTATTGAACTGGCCAGATGATGACAGTCTGCCAAAGCCTGGTCAACTTTTATTGTCTGTAGGTCAAAAGTGTGTGATGATAACTGCATGAATTATCTTTTATCCTAGTATGAACGTACCATACAAGATTTATCCTGTGGGTTGTTTTCACTACATAACAATGATATTTCTGAGATATGGCAATGAAAATCAGTTACTTTGAACACCCATAACAGTGGATTTCCCTTAATATCACTCTTGTTATTGTCATATTCCTCTTAATATCATGTTTTCTCAAACACCATTTTTCCTCTATATATAATCTATGTAATTTGATTTGGTTAATATCAGTTATTTTGAAGGTTGTCACGTTCTACACCAAAGATTTTAATGAAATTGAGTTTTTCTTCTTTAATGGCATTTGACTATACCAACATTTAAAAGGACTATTTCCTTTAGCAGCTTCCTTACCAAGTGTCGCTAGATCAAAAACAATGGACATGCCTAGCTATAGTTACCATTTATTATCATCATTCCCTGATAGATATACGGATCTCTCCCGTCCGGAGCCTCACTACCGCTCGTTAAGGAGCATTTAGCCATTGATCCCCAGAGATCACTCAATTTGAACCATACATTGTTAGTTAAGTTATATACATCTGTAGTATGTCACTGTGGCACCCTATATATAGCATCATAATCATATTATGATAATGAGTGCTTGGTTGACCTCTTAGAAAACAATACTCGTCTCAAGGTCTCATTCACTTTCGAGCAAAATTCACTATTGACAAATTAGAAGAACAACTGATTCAAAGACCTTTATTGTATTTAACTCATCCACCCCTGAAGAGCATTTGAACTCTTCCAATACAAAGGTTGGAATAGTTCATTAGGACATTTCAGGGGTGAACGATATAAACAATACTCTTAAGACAGTGATATATGGAATTGACCTTTAGAAAAAAAATTGAAATCCTGACTAATGATGAATGTTCGACTGAAATTTAAAATCCCTATTTGACCATTGAGGAAACAACATTCTTAGCAGATAACAAATATTCTACTAACATTTGAGCAAAAAAATTGAAATCCTGACCAAGGATGAACGTTCAGTTGAAATTTAAGGAACATTTCAATCTCTATTTGAACATTGCGGAAACAACATTTTTCGCAGATAACAAATAGTCTACTCGAGTAACTGAATTTTTTTGCGAAAAATGAGAGGTTCATTGATCTTTGAGCAAACTCTTGACTGTGAACAAATGTTGGATCTGACCTTTGAGTAAACACTTTTCACTGAAAATGAGTGTTCAATTTGACCTTTGAGCAAACACTTTTCACTGAAATGAGTGTTCAATTTGACCTTTGAGCAAACAGAGCTATTTACTGAGAATGAGCATTGCAGTGAGAAGGTTCTATAATCGATAACAACTCTGTGTAGGACCATGTTCCATCAATCTCCTCGATAAACATACCACACGGGGGAGAACATGGCAGCGGACAGTTAATTATTCATAAATACTAAAATAGCACAGTAAAAGAAAATGAAATTATCTGTATCACATACATGATACATATTCACCCTACTGCTCTAAATAACTCACACTAAACTTTCTACAAATTACTTTTGGCATAGTACCTTACTTTATTTAGATGGCGATTAGTTCAATTTTTTGCATGTTCAGCATTCCTTTTTATAAAGGTTAAAGGTCAAAACAATTAAATATGATTACTGTACTTTAGAGTACAGAAAGATATCACTGTAGTGTACACTGTTGTATGATATATTCTGTATTTGACCGACTTGCAATTAAGTCGCAAGCTATGAGAACTTGAGAAGATTTCTAAAGCCTTCAGTTTTTATAGGAATTTCAATGCAAAATGGAGTCAAGTAGCTAGGACTATTATAAGTTCTAGTGTTGAGAAATTGGTTAAAAATTTCAATCCATTATCAGTTACGATCGGTTCATCTGATTTATTCAATAATCAATTAAGTAATCGGTTACATAAACATAACGAATTATGGATATTTTCAGGTATTTTGTTTTTAATGACATTGGCTGCATCAGGTGTTTAAAGGGACTACGCAGGGACCAGCAAGGACCCAAAACAGGCACATCAAGTGTGCACAGGGATCACGACAGGGGCATCAAGGACCCAAAATAGGCACATCAGCTGTGCCAAGGGACCAGGAATGGGCCAGCAAGGACCCAAAATAGGCACATCAGGTGTGCCAAGGGACCATGAAGGGGCCAGCAAGGACCCAAAAATGGAATATTTTTTATTATGAATCTCAGGTTTTTTAAGTTTGAACAAGCTGTCCACTTAACCCGTGACTACAGACCAGGCTTACTGAGAATCTTCAGTTCAGGAATTTCTTCAAATTTCTGGTTAAATAACAAATTGAACATTTTCAGATAAAAATACAACAGCTGTAAATATTACCCCTATGTTTGTATTTTGACGTTTACAGAACTGCCACAACACACATGTACTTTTACACCTATTTCAGATCTGCAGGGACAATTCCTGTAGGAGTTATATTTTATTTTCTTTGCTGTCAAAACTGATTACATAATCTTCCTTTCTAATAACAGTTCCCGGACAACCATCCACACACTAACAACAAAACATACTTTCAGAACTCAAAGATCTGTTATTTTACTGTGACCGCGCGCGGGGATCAGATTTGTGTAATAATTAGTCAAAGTCATGAGATCTAATTTTACAAGCCATAATGTCTATATCATTCAATAAAAACTTTGATTTCATCGACCCAACTTTCAATAAATTTATGTTTTCATTTTAACACTTTGGTGAATTGATTTAAAGATCATCAAATATATCGCGAATCAAGTTTATATATTTTCCAGATCTCTGTATTTTATTTTAATTTAAAAATAAATTAATAAACTTTAACAAGAGGCCCAATGGGCCTGCATCACTCACCTGGTATCAGTCTCTGACTTGTAACCCTAAAGTCACCTAAAATCTTTTACTGTAAGACATTTAGAACAACATGTTAAAAATTAAACATATTTTACCCCTGTGACCTTGTAAGACAATGTCATTTACATTTGCAAATTTTGTTTGGCTACATCCAAGGAAGCTACCAGCCAAATATCATGTCTCCAGGCCTTTTGGTTAATCAGAAGAATTCGCTCAAAGGTTTTAATAGATTTGACCCCTGTGACCTTGAATATGGGTAAAGGTAATTTTTTTGCAACCTTTTTCAAGCTTCATCCAAGGAAGCTTTCGGCCAAATATCATGCTTAAAGGTCTTTTGGTATTTCAGAAGATGTCGATTGAAGGTTTTAACAGATTTTACCCTTGTGACCTTGAATATAGGTCAATGTCATTTCTTTTTTAAACTTTGTCGGGCTTCATCCAGGGAATCTTTCAGCCAAATATCCTGTTTCTAGGGCTTTGGTATATCAGAAGAAGTCATTTAAAGGTTTTAGATTGGACCCCTACGACCTTGAATATGGGTCAAGGTCATTTTCATTTGCAAATTTTGCTCGGCTTCTTCCAAGGAAGCTACCAGCCAAATATCATGTCTCTAGGCCTTTTGGTTAACCAGAAAGAAGTTGGTATTTCAGAAGAAGTCGTTTAAATGTTATAAGAAATTTGACCCCTGTGACCTTGAATATGGGTCAAGGTCGTTTCTTTTCGCAAAATTTGTTCTACTTCATGCAAGAAAGCTACCAGTCAAATATGAGGTTCTATGCCTGATGATATTTCAGAAAAAGCTGTTTGAAGGTTTTGACATTTTTGACCCATGACCTTGAAAGTAGGTCAACGTGATTTTTTTTTCTCAAACTTTGTTCAGCTCCTTCCAAGAAAGCTATCAGCCAAATTTCATAACACTAGGCCTTTCAGTATTTCAGAAAAAGTCGTTTAAAGGAAAAGTTGACGGATGCAGGACGGATGGACGCTGCACCATCACATAAGCTCACTTGGCCCTTTGGATGATTTTTAGAGTTATTACAGGATTCAGATATCGTGTGTACTGTTATCAGAAACAAGGTGTTTGTTTTAGAGAGAAAGAAGATTACTGATGATCTGTATAACTTATACAGTTTACTGCCATCTGTCACCAACTGTCCATTCTACATGTACACACAAATAAACAAAAGCATTACCAAAACCAAATAAACATTACCCAGTCAGACCTGTACAGGTACAACTCAAAACATTAACGGAGTTACGGAAACAATGTACTACAGGGCATGAGGAGATACAGAAACAATGTACTACAGGGCATGAGGAGTTACAGAAACAATGTACTACAGGGCATAAGGAGTAACAGACACAATGTACTACAGGGCATGAGGAGCTACAGAAACAATGTACTACAGGGCATGAGGAGTTACAGAAACAATGTACTACAGGGCATGAGGAGTTACAGAAACAATGTACTACAGGGCATGAGGAGTTACAGAAACAATGTACTACAGGGCATGAGGAGTTACAGAAACAATGTACTACAGGGCATGAGGAGTTACAGAAACAATGTACTACAGGGCATGAGGAGTTACAGAAACAATGTACTACAGGGCATGAGGAGTTACAGAAACAATGTACTACAGGGCATGAGGAGTTACAGAAACAATGTACTACAGGGCATGAGGAGTTACGGAAACAATGTACTACAGGGCATGAGGAGTTACGGAAACAATGTACTACAGGGCATGAGGAGTTACGGAAACAATGTACTACAGGGCATGAGGAGTTACGGAAACAATGTACTACAGGGCATGAGGAGTTACGGAAACAATGTACTACAGGGCATGAGGAGTTACGGAAACAATGTACTACAGGGCATGAGGAGTTACGGAAACAATGTACTACAGGGCATGAGGAGTTACGGAAACAATGTACTACAGGGCATGAGGAGTTACGGAAACAATGTACTACAGGGCATGAGGAGTTACGGAAACAATGTACTACAGGGCATGAGGAGTTACGGAAACAATGTACTACAGGGCATGAGGAGTTACGGAAACAATGTACTACAGGGCATGAGGAGTTACGGAAACAATGTACTACAGGGCATGAGGAGTTACGGAAACAATGTACTACAGGGCATGAGGAGTTACGGAAACAATGTACTACAGGGCATGAGGAGTTACGGAAACAATGTACTACAGGGCATGAGGAGTTACAGAAACAATGTACTACAGGGCATGAGGAGTTACAGAAACAATGTACTACAGGGCATGAGGAGTTACAGAAACAATGTACTACAGGGCATGAGGAGTTACAGAAACAATGTACTACAGGGCATGAGGAGCTACAGAAACAA
This sequence comes from Mimachlamys varia, assembly GCA_947623455.1. Classification (NCBI taxonomy): domain Eukaryota; kingdom Metazoa; phylum Mollusca; class Bivalvia; order Pectinida; family Pectinidae; genus Mimachlamys; species Mimachlamys varia. The sequence goes on from OX392541.1 coordinate 43,979,342, forward strand.
TGTACTACAGGGCATGAGGAGTTACAGAAACAATGTACTACAGGGCATGAGGAGCTACAGAAACAATGTACTACAGGGCATGAGGAGCTACGGAAACAATGTACTACAGGGCATGAGGAGTTACAGAAACAATGTACTACAGGGCATGAGGAGTTACGGAAACAATGTACTACAGGGCATGAGGAGTTACGGAAACAATGTACTACAGGGCATGAGGAGTTACAGAAACAATGTACTACAGGGCATGAGGAGTTACAGAAACAATGTACTACAGGGCATGAGGAGTTACAGAAACAATGTACTACAGGGCATGAGGAGTTACAGAAACAATGTACTACAGGGCATGAGGAGTTACAGAAACAATGTACTACAGGGCATGAGGAGTTACAGAAACAATGTACTACAGGGCATGAGGAGTTACAGAAACAATGTACTACAGGGCATGAGGAGCTACAGAAACAATGTACTACAGGGCATGAGGAGTTACAGAAACAATGTACTACAGGGCATGAGGAGCTACAGAAACAATGTACTACAGGGCATGAGGGTTCAGCAGAATTTCATGGAAACTTATTCTGGAACCATATTTGAAAATATCTATGTAATAAAGGTCATTATATTTCCACCTGCATTAAACTTCTATCCTCTAAATTAAACTTCCTCCCTCTACATTAAATTTCCACCCTCTACATTAAACTTCCACCCTCTACATTAATTTCCACCCTCTACATCAAACTTCCATCCTCCATATTAAAATTCCACCCTCTACATTAAACTTCCACCCTCTACATTAAATTTCCACCTTCTACATTAAACTTCCACCCTCTACATTAAATTTCCACCCTCTACATCAAACTTTCATCCTCTACATTAAAATTCCATCCTCCACATCAAACTTCCACCCTCTACATTAAACTTTCACCCTCTACATTAAATTTCCACCCTCTACATTAAACTTCCACCCGCTACATTAAACTTCCAACCTCTACATTAAACTTCCACCCTCTACATTAAACTTCCATCTTCTTCATTAAACTTCCACTCTCTACATTAAACTTCCACCCTCTACATTAAACTTCCACCCTCTACATCAAACTTAAACTTCCACCCTCTACATTAAACTTCCACCCGCTACATTAAACTTCCATCTTCTTCATTAAACTTCCACCCTCTTCATCAAACTTCCACTCTCTACATTAAACTTCCACCCTCTACATCAAACTTCCACCCTCTACATTAAACTTCCACACTCTTTATTAAACCTTTGTCCTCTTTATTAAACTTTCACCTTTTTATAAAATTTCCACCCTCTACATTAAAGTTCCACACTCTTTATTAAACCTTTGTCCTCTTTATTAAACTTTCACCTTTTTATTAAACTTTCACCCTCTACATTAAAATTTAATCCTCTTTATTTAGCATTTGCTCTCCCTATAAATGTAACTTCTGGCCTCCCTATAAATGTAACTTCTGGCCTCCCTATAAATGTAACTTCTGGCCTCCCTATCAATTTAACTTCTGGCCTCCCTATAAATTTAACTTCTGGCCTCCCTATCAATTTGACTTCTGGCCTCCCAATAAATTTAACTTCTGGCCTCCCTATAAATTTAACTTCTGGCCTCCCTATTAATTTAACTTCTGGCCTCCCTATTAATTTAACTTCTGGCCTCCCTATAAATTTAACTTCTGGCCTCCCTATAAATTGAACTTCTGGCCTCCCAAGAAATTAAACTTCTGGCCTCCCTATAAATTGAACTTCCACCAACATTTTACACCCTGTACTAACACCATTCTGGTAAGACAAGCTAATCTAAGATGAAGCCTGAAGACATTATCAGAGATTCTCGGTTCTGGCTGTACCAGGCAGTGGAGATTAACACAGGAGTTTGACTGTCTGTTTTGATTGTGTTTGTTTAGGTTTGCTGACAGTGTTATGAAGTAAGTCGACAATAATATTAAACAGGGCTCCCTTCACTTTTGTTAAAAAACTTGTACTAAATGAGAACCCTGTGACCCTGCTATAGGAAACGGAACATCCCTGATAGCAGGCTGACAAACTCACTCTACCAAGGACCTTCAGGATAAAAACTATCAGCATAGAAAAAAATAGGAAAGAAAAAATAAACTGAAACAATGTGAGAAAGCAAATAAAATACTGAATAACAACCAAACCAATATTTAAGATTATGCAAAGGCATTATGGTTACATAAAATAACTTTGATTTGTGTTTTGTTTGTGTTTTACATCCTAATAACCCTATGAACAGCTATGATCATTCAATTAACTTAAGGATATGTGCCAGCGGAAAGCCACAGTTCCCAAAGGAAAAGAACCATCGACCAAAGGCCAGTACGTGGGAACTACCCCATGTAGCTGGTCTCGAACTCGTGACCCACTGGAGTCAAGGACAGGATAAACAGTAGAAAACAGAATTGATATATTTATCTAATCGTGATACGAGAAATAAAATGAAGTAGCTGATATTTATCACCCTAGAACTAGTTGATAAAATGATTCTAACTTGTGGAGAGTTCAAAACTTCTATGAAACAGGAAAAATCATTTGAATGTTTCATATTATGGAAATTCTGAATTATTGCAGAAAATGACCAGAGTCCCATTTTTAGATCAACGAAAAGAAAATTGTATGATCACATATTTCTCAGGTTTAAATAGTATCATAATAAATATGTTATGATAAATACTGTATTGTATCCTCTACTCCAACATATTACAGAAACAAGAATATCTGAAACAGACATCGAGTCAAGTCAGACAAAATGATCATATCTTCATTTTAACAGATCACTTCAATCACTTACACACCTGATTTTGTCACAGCCGTATAAATCAACTATTTTCTCCTCTGTGTATCAATTAACCATTGTAAGAAAAAAGTATCACCTCAGCCATAACAATAGGGATGGCGCAGACAGAATTTGGTGTAGTGCTGACAGAGTTATCACCCTTATAACAGGCCATACCCTCCTGCAGTTACTTCTCTTCCTACAACACTTCACAAAGGACAGTATCAGACCAGTTAGACCTATTTTACCAGTACAAAGGACAGTATCAGACCAGTTAGACCTATTTTACCAGCACACAGGACAGTATCAGACCAGTTAGACCTATTTTACCAGCACACAGGACCGTATCAGACCAGTTAGACCTATTTTACCAGCACACAGGACAGTATCGGACCAGTTAGACCTATTTTACCATCACACAGGACAGTATCGGACCAGTTAGACCTATTTTACCATCACACAAGACAGTATCGGACCAGTTAAACCTATTTTACCAGCACACAGGACAGTATCAGACCAGTTAAACCTATTTTACCAGCACACAGGACAGTATCGGACCAGTTAAACCTATTTTACCATCACACAGTACAGTATCGGACCAGATAAACCTATTTTACCAGCACACAGGACAGTATCGGACCAGTTAAACCTATTTTACCAGCATGATGCAATAACAAATTTCTGCAGATATATTTTTCTGTTGATAATTCAATATTATCTTCACTGAGATCTTACCAGAAGTTCTATCTATAACTCATTCACCCAGAAAGTCAAATATGAACTCTTTTAAGAAATTTCAGGGGTGATGGAGTTTAAAAGTCCTCAATGCATCAGTGAGAATGAATAGTTTAAGTTTTGATAATAGGGTTTTGATTTAGCATGTTCAATTTTCTTTTCACTTCCAAATTTTTCAACTTGCAAAATATCATACTCTGAGGCAAACAATCTGAATTCAAAAAGAGTTACTTCCCCTTCATCACTGCCCTGTATTATGTGACTAATAAGAGATCAAAGTAGCAGCAGTTGAATGTGTCTCGATTGTTACATCAATGGAAGAATGTCTCACAGATACCGGTAAAGAAAGTCTTTCTTTCTCCTTAGTCAGTGACATGCTTACTGAAACAACAGTGCTGTCACAACAATGACCTCTGTTTAATATACATTTATATTCTTGAATAAAACTGTTTTACATATACCGTATTCACCATTATTAGCACCTCTTTCCCTATAAGCGCCCCCTCCACCTTCCACGAAGGTATTGAAATAATTATAAGCGCCCCTCCACCTTCCACGAAGGTATTGAAATGATTAGAAGTGCCTTACTAATCATGACAAAGCTAATTTAAATTTAACATTAGGATAACCTCATGATATGTACCCGGTCACCTCCATCAGACTAATGACAATTTAAGCGTAAGCATACAACAGTTGTAAAAGGGCCTGTTTCCAAAATGGCCCCTTCTCTGATTCAAATTTCCTGTTGGTGGTGCATTGCCCTTGCCGTTGTGGTAACAAATTTATAAAGTATAAATATTTAGGTCACTTGGTTTGTTTTTTATGGCTCCTCAAAGTTGTACCTTTCAGAAGCTGTCTAAGTGTTGATAAAATGTGCATGTTATGTAAAATATTAATGAAAATCTAATGAAATGATAGTCAGCGTAAAGAATACATTCATGGCATGATTGTGACAAAAAATCGTGTTTTCATCGCGCCATTTGGCTGTTTTATGGAAGAAACAATCTCAAAAATGCCATTTTCGATGATAACATTTTAGACACAAAAACTGTGTTTTTTAGAGAATACACCCTTTTATGGGCGTTGGATGCAAACCAATTTTTATCCTATCAAACAGTACGTAATATGCTATTGATGAGAGGAAAAATCATCAAAATATAAGTGGTGGAACATTTTCAAATCTTGGGTTGAATTAGCCTATGGTTGAATTGCCGATTTTCGACTTTCTTTAGATAATAAACAAAAACACGAGAGTATTTGCTCGGTATGTTGAGAAAATGAACACAGATATGAAAAAAAGTGAGAGAAACACTTTTTCATGAAAAAAATCCAAGATGGCTACTTCACAAGTCCCCGTTGTTGAAGACATTGGCTGACAAATAGGCAGAACAACAAACAAAACGTGTTCCTTATGATTTTGGTTGGTTTTTGCATTTACGGGAGTGTTCATAGCTACGGGCGATTGTATAATACCTATATTTATAAGTTTGGTTAGTCACATGGTAACGAGGATCTTTCATATCGAGCCCCAAACATACTTTCGACATATGCACTATGTTGCCGCATGGAAAACTATTTCAAGTTTTGTCGGAATTTCGTTATCTGTGGTTGTAATGGTCGAGGGTTTTCCAGCGCCCTGTAATACCCAAGGTAGTACAAGATACTGGAGATGTGCGCACACATTCCCATCGTTCTCTCTCCAACTGGGCACTGGCAGTAGTAGTCTTTTATTGGGGCCTCATCATCGGGTGAAACGGTGAACCGTATCCAAACGTTATATTTCGTTTGGCTTTTGTATCGAGAATGTATTTGACATCGGAGAAGGTCTTGGGGAGTGCTGGTAAAGCCACACCTCATAGTCTCCATAATCACTTAAATGTTCGGCGATGTAACCAGGAGCCAGAGATATCTGATACGTTCCACACGTAATGGTTCTCAAGTAATCGAGATCGAGACGGGGAAACAGTGCGGAAGATGCATCCATCTTGACAAACTCGGACCTTGCCCGTCTAGATAGATCCGGATCTGTCTTGACTCTCTGAGCTAAACCATTCGGTGTTGTAAAACGGTCCTTCATACGTTCAGTAATTAGCCTATCTTTGGCATCTCTCTCTGGAGATCTCTGGTAGATCGGTCCTCTAATACCATTCAGACAGGCTGTGATGGTTCGAAGCAAAGCCTCGATGACATTGATAAAGCTGTTAGACACCAATTGCGTTCGGAAGAACGTCCAGTGTTTCATACGACCATGATAGTATTCCACAATCCACCTCGATTTGGTGATAGTTCTGTCAAGATTTGCTTGGACGTCAGAATGTTGACTTTGACCGGGTTTCAGGTATGACGGCATGCTAGCATTGAGGCCAGAGGCTTTGAGAACTGGTAGGACATCTCTTAAACCTCGGTCAACGACAACATTGTCATCTGGTTGTAGCCAAGTAACTAGCTTGTCCATGACTTTTTTTGTAATTGCAGCTACAGTAGGACATTCTCTGGAGCTTGTGGTTGGAGCTTTTCTGGATATAAATATAGGTGTCATCTAATATGGCAGTGGCTTTATCTCCAAAAATGCTTCTGAAAAGACAGTATTGTGCCCGAGCAACTGTTCTCTTGTCAAGTGATCCGGACCTAGAAATTGTGGGACTATCGATGTGTCTAATGTCTGTACTATGGAGTGGAAAGTTTTGGACACACTTGACTTGGAAATTGCAAAAAGAGAAGAACACTGACTCCAGGAAATGGCGGTTTTCAGTTTTACCCAGACCAGTAGTAGAGCATCGTGTGTAGTCTTGGTATATATACCAGATGAAAGATATGGGGAACAGTGAGAGTGGATTTCGAGGAACTGATCTTTGGACCAACCTGTCCAAGCCATGCATGCCGAGTCATCAAGAGAAGAAAAGCCTATTGCAAACGCAGACTGATTCTGTGAAAGGACGTTCGACACTTCTAGGAGGTCATTAATGATTTTGATGGTAACTGAGATTCCAAGGAACCTCTACCATCAAGGACAACCTCTGTAGACGGATCTAAGTCGTTACCAATAAGGTGAATGGAGCAGACGCGGGATGGAGTGGGACACCGCAGATTGTGTGAGTAGATCAGGTGATGTCTTGCACGTTTTGGTAAGACTGATGATTTTGTTCCATTTATTGCAAAGGTAACAAGACAGAGACAGCATTTTTTGTGTGAAGATGATCCATTCAAAAGATCATGAAGGGTCAGCAACAGCAGGATATGGGACGGGGAGTCGTCTTCTTCCTCTATTTCCTGGTTCTGCGTGGGTTCAGGTTCAGGCTGATTTTTGTTCCGAAGATACTTCATGGCAAATGAGTGCTTGTTCCTTTGCTGACATCAGTCCTTGTTGCACCAGCGTATCTAGGAGCCATTTATATTGTGGACTATTTACATTGCGTGCACTTTAGTTCTTATTGCCACTACGTTTCTTGAAGTATAGTTGACAGCCTTCTCCAACACATTTACCCTCCATCTTGAAACAATAACGATTGGTTTATGAAGCATCGATAAAGTAACAAAATAGCAAGCCACCGATGATTGCTGTAAACAGCTAATACTTAGTAGTTTGGTACATTTATGCGAAAATATGTGATAAATAACGAACAACTAATTACACAAAATAACAAGACAATATAATAAATCACATTCAATACCTTACTTAGAACAAAATAAAGTATTTTATATGGATAATCTATCTATTCGATGTGGCGTGTTCGGCAGGCACAAAGAAAGTGAGACAAGTCAGGGTCCCAACCCTGACAGAGCCACAACGCTTTGGAGATGTGACAATAAAACAAGGAAAGTGAGACAAGAATAGCTAGCGTCGAGTAAATGATTCTGTAAACGTATAGACAAAGACAAGAAGATACCGAAAAAAGTACAAGGCCACACGATCAGAAAATTTAGAAGAGGACAACTTGACATAGAACAGTATTCATGTATCAGGGTGTCCTCATTGTAAATCTTTATATCGATACTGTTTATTTAGTCGTTAGATATCATAAAACTGTCATGAAAATATCCGCTCTGATATTCAATATAAAATTTTGTATATAATACGCTATATAATAGGGTTTCAGACAAGGTTTTTACTCATTTCCCCTTTTCTTTCAATTTACAACCACATTCAGGCGGCGATATGAGAACGTTCCACCACATGGAATTAGCTGATTTTTGGTACACATATGAAACAAGTAAAGCTCTATACGATTTTCTGATGGAAATTTGCATCCAAAACTAGAAAATGGGAGAAAATTGCAATTTTATGGCATTTTTCTTAATAATTGTGTCTCTGCAAGTGCATTTTCATCCGAGAAATTTCTTTTTTAATGTTTTATGAATAAACACGATGTTTTGCAAATATTTATCAAAAAAAATTTATACTATGTTGCAAATTACAATTTCGAGATAACCTTCTTTTATTTACGACCTTGCGTCTTTAATGCTCAAAATGACAACTTTATAAAAATACATTTTCACTGAAATTATGAAATCTGGGTGTCGGAAAGGTGTAAAATTATTCTTCGGAAAAGAAAAAAACTGCAGCTGAGCTAGATAAGAAGTTATACGGGGGCAGGCTCCTATGGAGAATTAACATTACTGGAAACAGGCCCTTTGTACGAGTTGGTAAATGACAAATCAAAATACCAACTCGTACAAATTTTACAACTGTTGTATGCATACTCTTTGTTGGTCATTAGTCTGATGAAGGTTACAGGGTACATATCGTACTAGTCATCGAAACGTCACATAAAAGTAGAATAATCTTTACATAAAACATACTTTCCAACCTGAAGAAAATGTTTACAAATAGGGTAACTCACTATTGATAATATGTGTACATATTGTACGAAATTGATGACAAAAGTATCACACATCATACATTGAGTACTACTGGTTCTGGTCACAAAAAACATACCTATTGACTTTATAGAAACAACTTTTTCGTCCAGGGCTTAGTTTTGTTATCCTATTAAGTGCTTCCTTTGAAACCAATATTTTATGCACCCTGGGCGCTAATAACGGCATATACAGTATCTGGATCCTATTGATAAACCATTACAAAACCTCTTCAATGATACTTATTTAATTCTTTACGGTGATTCTATATTATATAGAAGAGCCCCATATATATAATCATCACTTAGATTCTTTTGATGACGATATCGATAGATTTCTATAAATAATTTCATCCCCAGTTATTCTTTAGATCAATTACGAGGTTCTACAGACAAATTAGATTCAATTGCAGGTGAGCACTACTCTCGTACCAACACAACACAGATCGACGCTTGATTTAATTATATCTTCTATACAAACCGATTCTAATTCGAGCCATTCTAATTCCATCTCCAATTATGTGCTTGATTGGCCGCTGAGATTGTTGTCAGCCGTGTGATGATGCTAGTACTTGGGTGTATACGTTGGTTTAGGCCTAGGGTCTAAAACAGCAGATTGGGCTAGTACAACGATGTATACGTCAGTTTAGGCCTAGGGTCTAACAGCAGTGATTGGGCTAGTACTTGGATGTATACGTTGGTTTAGGCCTAGGGTCTAAAACAGCAGATTGGGCTAGTACAACGATGTATACGTCAGTTTAGGCCTAGGGTCTAAAACAGCAGAGATTGGGCTAGTACTTGGATGTATACGTTGCTTTAGGCCTAGGGTCTAAAACAGCAGATTGGGCTAGTACAACGATGTATACGTTGGTTTAGGCCTAGGGTCTAACAGCAGAGATTGGGCTAGTACTTGGATGTATACGTTGGTTTAGGCCTAGGGTCTAACAGCAGAGATTGGGCTAGTACTTGGATGTATACGTTGGTTTAGGCCTAGGGTCTAAAACAGCAGAGATTGGGCTAGTACTTGGATGTATACGTTGGTTTAGGCCTAGGGTCTAACAGCAGAGATTGGGCTAGTACTTGGATGTATACGTTGGTTTAGGCCTAGGGTCTAAAACAGCAGAGATTGGGCTAGTACTTGGATGTATACGTTGGTTTAGGCCTAGAGTCTAACAGCAGAGATTGGGCTAGTACTTGGATGTATACGTTGGTTTAGGTCTAGGGTCTAAAACAGCAGAATTTGGGTGAGGTGGGGAAGCAAAGTTGACAAAACGTCACCTATTTCAAACAAGTTTATAGGGATTAACAAAATTTCATTAGCAATTTCTCAATTCCTCTTTCAATTTCTACAAATAATATTGACAAATAAGATGTTAAATTGACGAAATTATTGGACAGCAGGCTTATAGCCGGTGTGAAACCTCCCCCTTAGTGGAGTCCTCTCCCGTCCATCTTTTACAAACATCCCAAATTGTTTAACATTTTACTGGATTGATGGGGCTAGGGAATCAAAGTCATCTTAATTAAGGACTTCTTCAAATAGGGATTCACATGTCAACATGCACTAGGAAACTTGCCCCAGGGTAATCAACTAATCAGCTTTGTAGTCATCCCTACCAGAGAATCATCATTTCTAACATTACCCCATAGGCTATTCAATTTTCAAATAAATCTGCAAAAAAACACATTTTATGGTTATGGGTTATCTGGAGAAGCTGACTATCTGTAATGCAAGCTATGTGCTTTATTTTGTCTTGTTTGATGATGCAGAATAACAAAGGAGAAGAATTCTTCACAATTTTATGTTTTAAACCAATTTAGAATTTACTTTCAGGTAGTTTCATCTCCAAAAGGAAGCCATAGCGACCAGATTGTGAAGTCTTTTGACCGTTTGGACCAAGTTATACTCAGGAAAATACAGCAAATACATAGAGCCTGGTATAATGTCTTCTCTTTATAATAATTTCACCAACCAAACAATATTATTTTGATCCTGGGAAACATTCCCTGAGCTAGAACTTTGCCTTTTTCACCCTCCCAAATGACTGATAACTCCTGGGATTCAACGTAACTTCATGGCTTAGATTACCGGTACACAGTATTTATATTGTCAGGGGCATCATCATCTGTATAAGGACATTTATCAAGTTTCAAAATTGAACTTGTGCAGCTAATTGTTCTGTCAGTAGTGAAGATATAAAGATACATGAAGAACAATTGGTATTGTAGCACTGTATATAAAAGCAGGTAGGAAAAACATATACCAGCACAATAATTAAACACAGTAGAATCGATTCACTAAAGCCAGATCTACAAATATTTTGGCATTTAAGCATCTTCTTCTTGTCAAGGTTTAAATCAAAACCTTGGAAACCGAGTGAATCTCCATGGTGATTTACAAGCTGTTACACTTGGATTCCACGGTTTCCAAGGGACAGTTTCCAAGGGACGACTCCATTATCAAGACAGCAGGAAGAGAATAGTACTTTTTATAAACAGAGCGTCCAAGAGATATGATGAAAGTAAACATGTTTTTTTAATAAATCATTTATATTAAACTTGCCTAAAGTAACAACATTATTCCAACATCTAGGGACGACCAGATTTAACTTTGTTGTACGACATTATTTTTATCTGATTCTGAATGTCAGATCTGATTTACAACCAGCCGAAGGAAAGCGACACACTTAAGACTATCCAGAGTAAATTGACATTTATTGACTTTTCGTCTCTCTCTCGAGGCCTCCTAACTTTTAGCCGCGGATGAAAAGACCTGTCCAACTTCTCCGCAATGCCAATCTTACAAGCCGTAGAGTTTTTCATTAAATTCAAAAAAATAAATCTTTTGTAAGTCAGCCTACTGTAGCTACATCATGTTAAATCCATATGTAACCATAGCTAGAAATTACTACTGATCAAACTCTTCTTCCTCAAAATTAAATGAAAAATAACCATGAACAAATAGAGATGTGTCTCCGTGAACAACAGCATGGGTCTCCCCTGTAACAGTTTAAAAGTTACAACTCAGACAAGATTCTCCTGAAAACAATTGCACAATTTGAGTTTCATTTTAGCACTTAATTGACCTAATAATTAGATCATTGTCACCTGTTTAATTATAAAACGCACACCTGATTGTTATGGGGACCATTACAAAATGTCCTCAAAATAGACCCCATCATACTGCGTACAAAGTTTGTCCTCAAAATAGACCCCATCATACTGCGTACAAAGTTTGTCCTCAAAATAGATCCCATCATAATGTGTACAAGGTTTGTCCTCAAAATAGACCACATCATACTGCGTACAAAGTTTGTCCTCAAAATAGACCCCATCATACGGCGTACAAAGTTTGTCCTCAAAATAGACCCCATCATACTGCGTACAAAGTTTGTCCTCAAAATAGACCCCATCATACTGCGTACAAAGTTGGTCATCAAAATAAACCCCATCACACTGTGTACAAGGTTTGTCATCAAAATAGACCCCATCATACTGCGTACAAAGTTTGTCCTCAAAATAGACCCCATCATACTGTGTACAAAGTTTGTCCTCAAAATAGACCACATCATACTGCATACAAAGTTTGTCCTCAAAATAGACCCCATCATACTGCTTACAAAGTTTGTCCTCAAAATAGACCACATCATACTGCGTACAAAGTTTGTCCTCAAAATAGACCCCATCATACTGTGTACAAGGTTTGTCCTCAAAATAGACCCCATCATACTGTGTACAAAGTTTGTCCTCAAAATAAACCCCATCATACTGCATTCAAAGTTTGTCCTCAAAATAGACCCCATCATACTGTGTACAAAGTTTGTCCTCAAAATAGACCCCATCATACTGCGTACAAAGTTTGTCCTCAAAATAGACCCCATTATACTGCATACAAAGTTTGTCCTCAAAATAGACCCCATCATACTGTGTACAAGGTTTGTCCTCAAAATAGACCCCATCATACTGTGTACAAGGTTTGTCCTCAAAATAGACCCGATCACACTGTGTACAAAGTTTGTCCTCAAAATAGACCCCATCATACTGTGTACAAAGTTGGTCATCAAAATAGACCCCATTATACTGCGTACAAAGTTTGTCCTCAAAATAGACCCCATCATACTGCGTACAAAGTTTGTCCTCAAAATAGACCCCATTATACTGCGTACAAGGTTTGTACTCAAAATAGACCCCATCATACTGCATACAAAGTTTGTCCTCAAAATAGACCCCATTATACTGTGTACAAGGTTTGTCCTCAAAATAGACCCCGTCATACTGTGTACAAGGTTTGTCCTCAAAATAGACCCCATCATACTGCGTACAAAGTTTGTCCTCAAAATAGACCCCATCATACTGCGTACAAAGTTTGTCCTCAAAATAGACCCCATTATACTGTGTACAAGGTTTGTCCTCAAAATAGACCCCATCATACTGCATACAAAGTCTGTCCTCAAAATAGACCCCATCATATGGCGTACAAAGTTTGTCCTCAAAATAGACTCCATCATACTGCGTACAAAGTTTGTCCTCAAAATAGACCCCATCCTACTGTGTACAAGGTTTGTTCTCAAAATAGACCCCATCATACTGTGTACAAAGTTTGTCCTCAAAATAGATCCAATCATACTGTGTACAAGGTTTGTACTCAAAATAGACCCCATCATACTGTGTACAAAGTTTGTCCTCAAAATAGACCCCATCATACTGTGTACAAAGTTTGTCCTCAAAATAGACCCCATCATACTGTGTACAAGGTTTGTTCTCAAAATAGACCCCATCATACTGTGTACAAAGTTTGTCCTCAAAATAGATCCCATCATACTGTGTACAAGGTTTGTACTCAAAATAGACCCCATCATACTGTGTACAAAGTTTGTCCTCAAAATAGACCCCATCATACTGCGTACAAGGTTTGTCCTCAAAATAGATCCCATCATACTGTGTACAAAGTTTGTACTCAAAATAGACCCCATCATACTGCATACAAAGTTTGTCCTCAAAATAGACCCCATTATACTGTGTACAAGGTTTGTCCTCAAAATAGACCCCATCATAATGTGTACAAGGTTTGTACTCAAAATAGACCCCATCATACTGCATACAAAGTTTGTCCTCAAAATAGACCCCATTATACTGCGTACAAAGTTTGTCCTCAAAATAGACCACATCATACGGCGTATAAAGTTTGTCCTCAAAATAGACCCCATCATACTGCGTACAAGGTTTGTCCTCAAAATAGACCCCATCATACTGCGTACAAAGTTTGTCCTCAAAATAGACCACATCATACGGCGTATAAAGTTTGTCCTCAAAATAGACCCCATCATACTGCGTACAAAGTTTGTCCTCAAAATAGACCACATCATACTGCGTACAAAGTTTGTCCTCAAAATAGACCCCATCATACTGCGTACAAAGTTTGTCCTCAAAATAGACCCCATCATACTGCGTACAAAGTTTGTCCTCAAAATAGACCCCATCATACTGCATACAAAGTTTGTCCTCAAAATAGACCCCATTATACTGTGTACAAAGTTTGTCCTCAAAATAGACCCCATCATACTGCATACAAAGTTTGTCCTCAAAATAGACCCCATCATACTGCGTACAAAGTTTGTCCTCAAAATAGACCCCATCATACTGCGTACAAAGTTTGTCCTCAAAATAGACCCCATCATACTGCATACAAAGTTTGTCCTCAAAATAGACCCCATTATACTGTGTACAAAGTTTGTCCTCAAAATAGACCCCATCATACTGTGTACAAAGTTTGTCCTCAAAATAGACCCCATCAAACTGCATACAAAGTTTGTCCTCAACATAGACCCCATCAAACTGCTTACAAAGTTTGTCCTCAAAATAGACCCCATCATACTGCGTACAAAGTTTGTCCTCAAAATAGACCCCATCATACTGTGTACAAAGTTTGTCCTCAAAATAGACCCCATCATACTGCGTACAAGGTTTGTCCTCAAAATAGACCCCATCATACTGTGTACAAAGTTTGTCCTCAAAATAGACCCCATCATACCGCGTACAAAGTTTGTCCTCAAAATAGACCCCATCATACTGCTTACAAAGTTTGTCCTCAAAATAGACCCCATCATACGGCGTACAAAGTTTGTCCTCAAAATAGACCCCATCATACTGCATACAAGGTTTGTCCTCAAAATAAATCCCATCATACTGCATACAAGGTTTGTCCTCAAAATAGACCCCATCCTACTGCGTACAAAGTTTGTCCTCAAAATAGACCCCATCATACTGCGTACAAGGTTTGTCCTCAAAATAGACCCCATCATACTGCGTACAAGGTTTGTCCTCAAAATAGACCCCATCCTACTGTGTACAAAGTTTGTCCTCAAAATAGATCCCATCATACTGCGTACAAAGTTTGTCCTCAAAATAGACCCCATCATACTGTGTACAAAGTTTGTCCTCAAAATAGATCCCATCATACTGCGTACAAAGTTTGTCCTCAAAATAGATCCCATCATACTGTGTACAAGGTTTGTCATCAAAATAGACCCCATCATACTGTGTACAAAGTTTGTCCTCAAAATAGACCCCATCATACTGTGTACAAGGTTTGTCCTCAAAATAGACCCCATCATACTGCGTACAAGGTTTGTCCTCAAAATAGATCCCATCATACTGTGTACAAGGTTTGTCATCAAAATAGACCCCATCATACTGCATACAAAGTTTGTCCTTCATGCTCTAATAGACCTCATCATACTGCGTACAAAGTTTGTCCTCAAAATAGACCCCATCATACTGTGTACAAAGTTTGTTCTCAAAATAGACCCCGTCATACTGCGTACAAAGTTTGTCCTCAAAATAGACCCCATCATACTGCGTACAAAGTTTGTTCTCAAAATAGACCCCGTCATACTGCGTACAAAGTTTGTTCTCAAAATAGACCCCATCATACTGCATACAAAGTTTGTTCTCAAAATAGACCCCGTCATACTGCGTACAAAGTTTGTCCTCAAAATAGACCCCATCATACTGCATACAAAGTTTGTTCTCAAAATAGACCCCGTCATACTGCGTACAAAGTTTGTCCTCAAAATAGACCCCATCATACTGCGTACAAAGTTTGTTCTCAAAATAGACCCCATCATACTGCGTACAAAGTTTGTTCTCAAAATAGACCCCATCATACTGCGTACAAAGTTTGTTCTCAAAATAGACCCCATCATACTGCGTACAAAGTTTGTTCTCAAAATAGACCCCATCATACTGTGTACAAAGTTTGTTCTCAAAATAGACCCCGTCATACTGCGTACAAAGTTTGTCCTCAAAATAGACCACATCATACTGCGTACAAAGTTTGTCCTCAAAATAGACCCCATCATACTGCGTACAAAGTTTGTTCTCAAAATAGACCCCATCATACTGCGTACAAAGTTTGTTCTCAAAATAGACCCCATCATACTGCGTACAAAGTTTGTTCTCAAAATAGACCACATCATACTGCGTACAAAGTTTGTCATCAAAATAGACCCCGTCATACTGCGTACAAAGTTTGTCCTCAAAATAAACCCCATCATACTGCGTACAAAGTTTGTCCTCAAAATAGACCCCATCAAACTGTGTACAAAGTTTGTTCTCAAAATAAACCCCATCATACTGCGTACAAAGTTTGTCCTCAAAATAGACCCCATCATACTGCATACAAAGTTTGTTCTCAAAATAGACCCCATCATACTGCATTCAAAGTTTGTCCTCAAAATAGACCCCATCATACTGTGTACAAGGTTTGTTCTCAAAATAGACCCCATCATACGGCGTACAAAGTTTGTCCTCAAAATAGACCCCATCATACTGCGTACAAGGTTTGTCCTCAAAATAGACCCCATCATACTGCGTACAAAGTTTGTCCTCAAAATAGACCCCATCATACTGCGTACAAAGTTTGTCCTCAAAATAGACCCCATCATACTGCGTACAAGGTTTGTCCTCAAAATAAACCCCATCATACTGCGTACAAAGTTTGTCCTCAAAATAGACCCCATCCTACTGTGTACAAGGTTTGTCCTCAAAATAGACCCCATCATACTGCGTACAAGGTTTGTCCTCAAAATAAACCCAATCATACTGCGTACAAAGTTTGTCCTCAAAATAAACCCCATCATACTGCATACAAGGTTTGTCCTCAAAATAAACCCCATCATACTGCGTACAAAGTTTGTCCTCAAAATAGACCCCATCCTACTGTGTACAAGGTTTGTCCTCAAAATAGATCCCATCATACTGTGTACAAGGTTTGTCCTCAAAATAGACTCCATCCTACTGCGTACAAAGTTTGTCCTCAAAATAGATCCCATCATACTGTGTACAAGGTTTGTCCTCAAAATAGACCCCATCATACGGCGTACAAAGTTTGTCCTCAAAATAGACCCCATCAAACTGCGTACAAAGTTTGTCCTCAAAATAGACCCCATCATACTGCGTACAAGGTTTGTCCTCAAAATAGACCCCATCATACGGCGTACAAGGTTTGTCCTCAAAATAGATCCCATCATACTGCGTACAAAGTTTGTCCTCAAAATAGACCCCATCATACTGTGTACAAAGTTTGTCCTCAAAATAGACCCCATCATACTGTGTACAAAGTTTGTCCTCAAAATAGACCCCATCATACTGTGTACAAGGTTTGTCCTCAAAATAGATCCCATCATACTGTGTACAAGGTTTGTCCTCAAAATAAACCCCATCATACTGCGTACAAAGTTTGTCCTCAAAATAGATCCCATCATACTGTGTACAAAGTTTGTCCTCAAAATAGACCCCATCATACTGCGTACAAAGTTTGTCCTCAAAATAGATCCCATCATACTGCGTACAAAGTTTGTCCTCAAAATAGACCCCATCATACTGCGTACAAAGTTTGTCCTCAAAATAGACCCCATCATACGGCGTACAAGGTTTGTCCTCAAAATAGACCCCATCATACTGCGTACAAAGTTTGTCCTCAAAATAGATCCCATCATACTGTGTACAAAGTTTGTCCTCAAAATAGACCCCATCATACTGTGTACAAAGTTGGTCCTCAAAATAGACCCCATCCTACTGTGTAGAAAGTTTGTCCTCAAAATAGACCCCATCATACGGCGTACAAAGTTTGTCCTCAAAATAGACCCCATCATACTGTGTACAAAGTTGGTCCTCAAAATAGATCCCATCATACTGTGTACAAGGTTTGTCCTCAAAATAAACCCCATCCTACTGTGTAGAAAGTTTGTCCTCAAAATAGACCCCATCATACTGCTTACAAAGTTTGTCCTCAAAATAAACCCCATCATACCGGTACAAAGTTTGTCCTCAAAATAAACCCCATCCTACTGTGTAGAAAGTTTGTCCTCAAAATAGATCCCATCATACTGCGTACAAAGTTTGTCCTCAAAATAGACCCCATCATACTGCATTCAAAGTTTGTCCTCAAAATAGATCCCATCATACTGTGTACAAAGTTTGTTCTCAAAATAGATCCCATCATACTGCATTCAAAGTTTGTCCTCAAAATAGACCCCATCATACTGCATTCAAAGTTTGTCCTCAAAATAGATCCCATCATACTGTGTACAAAGTTTGTCCTCAAAATAGACCCCATCATACTGTGTACAAAGTTTGTCCTCAAAATAGACCCCATCATACGGCGTACAAAGTTTGTCCTCAAAATAGACCCCATCATACTGCGTACAAAGTTTATCCTCAAAATAGACCCCATCATACTGCGTACAAAGTTTGTCCTCAAAATAGACCCCATCATACTGCGTACAAAGTTTGTCCTCAAAATAGACCCCATCCTACTGTGTACAAAGTTTGTCCTCAAAATAGACCCCATCCTACTGTGTACAAAGTTTGTCCTCAAAATAGACCCCATCATACTGCATTCAAAGTTTGTCCTCAAAATAGATCCCATCATACTGCGTACAAAGTTTGTCCTCAAAATAGATCCCATCATACTGCATTCAAAGTTTGTCCTCAAAATAGACCCCATCATACTGCATTCAAAGTTTGTCCTCAAAATAGATCCCATCATACTGTGTACAAGGTTTGTCCTCAAAATAGACCCCATCATACTGTGTACAAAGTTTGTCCTCAAAATAGACCCCATCATACTGCGTACAAAGTTTGTCCTCAAAATAGACCCCATCCTACTGTGTACAAAGTTTGTCCTCAAAATAGACCCCATCATACCGCGTACAAAGTTTGTCCTCAAAATAGACCCCATCATACTGCGTACAAGGTTTGTCCTCAAAATAGACACCATCATACTGCGTACAAAGTTTGTCCTCAAAATAGACCCCATCATACTGCATTCAAAGTTTGTCCTCAAAATAGACCCCATCATACTGTGTACAAAGTTTGTCCTCAAAATAGACCCCATCATACTGCGTACAAGGTTTGTCCTCAAAATAGACCCCATCATACTGCATTCAAAGTTTGTCCTCAAAATAGATCCCATCATACTGCGTACAAAGTTTGTCCTCAAAATAGACCCCATCATACTGCGTACAAAGTTTGTCCTCAAAATAGACCCCATCATACTGCGTACAAAGTTTGTCCTCAAAATAGATCCCATCATACTGCGTACAAGGTTTGTCCTCAAAATAGACCCCATCATACTGCGTACAAAGTTTGTCCTCAAAATAGACCCCATCATACTGTGTACAAAGTTTGTCCTCAAAATAGATCCCATCATACTGTGTACAAAGTTTGTCCTCAAAATAGATCCCATCATACTGTGTACAAAGTTTGTTCTCAAAATAGACCCCATCATACTGCGTACAAAGTTTGTCCTCAAAATAGACCCCATCATACTGTGTACAAAGTTTGTCCTCAAAATAGACCCCATCATACTGTGTACAAAGTTTGTCCTCAAAATAGATCCCATCATACTGCGTACAAAGTTTGTCCTCAAAATAGACCCCATCATACTGCATTCAAAGTTTGTCCTCAAAATAGACCCCATCATACTGCGTACAAAGTTTGTCCTCAAAATAGATCCCATCATACTGCGTACAAGGTTTGTCCTCAAAATAGACCCCATCATACTGCGTACAAGGTTTGTCCTCAAAATAGACCCCATCATACTGTGTACAAAGTTAAACCTACTGTATCTATCACAAACTTAAAAGGTGCAGCATATGTGTGTGTTACGTCATCTTTTAAGTAAAATTGGAACACTGACATCTCAGGAAGGACCCCTCTATTTTACCTGACACTAACAGTTTAGTACAGATGTACAATTAAACATTCGTACTGATCAACTTCACTTCCTATTAACGTAACAAAATGTTGAGCAGATATGAGATGGAAAATTTGACCTTGACTTTTGATCCAAATGACTGGGGATTGGTCAGATGAAATCATGCTTGATTTAGACCAACTTTGCTGCATAATGTGAAAACAAAATTTTAAGCATTTAAAAGATGTACTATTTGACCTTGACCTTTGATACAATGGCCTTCAGGAAAAGATGTAAAATATGAACTTGACTTTCGATCTGGCCCATTTCCCAACTGTTGTCTGGGTTATACTTTCACTTTGGTCCAAAAACTTGATTGATCTGGCCTTATATTTGATTGGTTTAGCCTTAGACAATTTTGAAATTGCTGTCTTTGCCCTAGTTTCACTTTGGCCTTAGTTTTTACAGACATGTCTTTGCATTTTATTGGCTTGGCCTAAGACTGATCAAGGGCCCTGGTATGTAATCTAATAGTGATTGCAGTAACTGCGATCAGTCTACCAGACCTACACTTCATCACTTTGACGCCAAACACAGCCAAAGCAACTAGGTGGGCGGTAACTAATTACATCCACGGTAACAAACCATTCCTACAGACAATGGCCGTCTAGAAAACTCGCCTACTTCATTGTCACCAATCACAGACGACAACAGTGTCACATGACTACCAATCATAGACAACAAAAGTGTCACATGACTACCAATAATAGACAACAAAAGCGTCACATGACTACCAATAATAGACAACAAAAGTGTCACATGACTACCAATCATCGACAACAAAAGCGTCACATGACTACCAATCATCGACAACAAAAGTGTCACATGACTACCAATAATAGACAACAAAAGTGTCACATGACTACCAAAATTAGACAACAAAAGTGTCACATGACTACCAATCATCGACAACAAAAGTGTCACATGACTACCAATAATAGACAACAAAAGTGTCACATGACTACCAATCATCGACAACAAAAGTGTCACATGACTACCAATCATAAAGAACAAAAGTGTCACATGACTTCCAAACATCGACAACAAAAGCGTCACATGACTACCAATAATAGACAACAAAAGTGTCACATGACTACCAATCATCGACAACAAAAGCGTCACATGACTACCAATAATAGACAACAAAAGTGTCACATGACTACCAATAATAGACAACAAAAGTGTCACATGACTACCAATCATCGACAACAAAAGTGTCACATGACTACCAATCATAGACAACAAAAGCGTCACATGACTACCAATAATAGACAACAAAAGTTTCACATGACTACCAATCATCGACAACAAAAGCGTCACATGACTACCAATAATAGACAACAAAAGTGTCACATGACTACCAAAATTAGACAACAAAAGTGTCACATGACTACCAATAATAGACAACAAAAGTGTCACATGACTACCAATCATCGACAACAAAAGCGTCACATGACTACCAATAATAGACAACAAAAGTGTCACATGACTACCAATAATAGACAACAAAAGTGTCACATGACTACCAATCATAAACAACAAAAGTGTCACATGACTCCAAATAATAGATAACAAAAGTGTCACATGACTTCCAATCACAGACGACAAAAGTGTCACATGACTAACTTCTGACTGTCATTTGTCAGTTATTCCATACAAATTCTCAAAACATTTTTAAACATCTGCTCTTTCCTGTAAAGGATGTCAGACTGAATATGAAATATTCCAGACTATATTGAATAAATCCAGGATATATTGAAACTTACAACCAGTGTGTAGTAGATATATCCAGAGATTAGCAAGACTGTGAAAAGTACTTTGGTACACACAACTTTTATACAGAAAGTATCTTTTTATCTGTAGATTCATTATCTCCAGTAAATAAATCTTCTAAAGAAATTTAACCTGATGAAAAATTCATTTAATCTGAAAGAAATCCAAAGAGCCATCTAAAAATATATTTCGAATCCAAGAAGTTTTGAATGATTAATGCAAAAGAACACAGCAAAAAAGGAAGAGAGTGGCAGTTCTGATGGCCAAAATCTTAATGTCGCCTGATAGGTGTAGATATTTCTCTGGCTTTCCGGTCCACAAGTAAATGTACGCTCACAATGATGGGCGACTCCCTCGCTTTGTCACGGTAACAAGACATGGTGGGACAGGGAATTCCCACTCTAGCCCATCATTGCATGTACTGTAACCATGGCACCCAAAACTTCTTTTTGTGTATTCATGTATTCAAATGTAAGAAATCAATTTCCTATTGTCTGCCTTGACTCCCCAGAATCCTGCTGATCTTTTTCGTCTTAACAATACGACAAGTAGGTTGATACTTATCACAACTCGCGGAGACGCTGGCACACGTGACCATGCTACACTGACAGGCATTCAGTGTTCTTCTTCAGGGTTGTTCATGTAAGACATTTCTGATATGTCATGATGTCAAATTCAATTGTATGTCTTTTAATATGATGTCAATAAAATTTTCTTTTGGCATATTCCTTTGGTGATTTCCAAGGCAACTGTACAACAATTTATTCGTGACAATAAATAAAATGATTTACATAATATACCATGATGACACCTTACTTACAATGCAAGTCTTGTTGCCATGGTGGCAACAAAATAATATGCCTTCACTTGGGAAAGCACACAAATCATCTCAAAATTACAATTCAAGTCTTTCCATGGTGACAACTAAACAAAACGCATCTACTTGGGAACGGACAGAAATTTTCACCTCAACACCTGCATATTTCAACAAGTCCCTGGAGATCCAAGCATTGAGTTGATACAGCACCTCCTAAACTATAAATGATTACTAAGTACA
Source organism: Mimachlamys varia (assembly GCA_947623455.1). Classification (NCBI taxonomy): domain Eukaryota; kingdom Metazoa; phylum Mollusca; class Bivalvia; order Pectinida; family Pectinidae; genus Mimachlamys; species Mimachlamys varia. Next base: position 44,001,830 of record OX392541.1, read on the forward strand.
GAAGACTAGCTGTGTAACCTTGTCTGTATTTTTTGGCCAGCCACAGACTAAAACCAAGGGAGTAATATGTCCATAAAAGCACCATTAAGCTCAATAACAGGTGATCTGACAGGAGACCGGGATCCCTGCCACTGTGTGGCTGGAATTGGCCCCACAAGGCACTGGGCCTCTCAATGATTGCATGATGGATATCTCTGACATGCAAGAGTCTGGTAAATGTTGACCTTTGACCTCACACACACAGACCAACACTGAGCTACATGGCTCATTACAGCCGACTTGATGTCCCTTATCATCTGATAAAACCCAAGAAGTGCTGGAGTATCCTACACAACAATACCATGGAATACTTTGTGAACATCCTGACCAACACACATGTAGCATTAAAGAGGCAATTTAGTGAACCAACGTTTTTTGAAATCACCTAGAATGAAAAATACTTATATTGAGACAAAAGAATCTGTACTTGATAATTAGATACCATGTAGCCATTGTTTGATGTGGTCAGTTAAATTATTGTGAAAGCCTGCGATAAATATAGTGACATTTAAATATAACATGAAATAACCATGCCACCTGGCGCAACCACATGTACGGTGTGTTGTGAACAAATGGACACAAGCACACAGGGAGTTTAATTTTCAAGGTATGTTGAATTTAAGAAATATGTTGCAAACAATTATGTTTTATGATGATTATTAGAACCCAGGAGAGATTGTGTTGGTATACTTCAAACTAACCAAAGCAGATATTATTGACAGCTCACACAAAGGGGCCCCTCTGAAGGGAAATTTGTTACCCTTAGAATGTGTTCACCTTTACCATGCTACGTAAAGAAAAATTGTCAAGAATGGTGTCCTGAAGAAAGTACTATAAATTCAGGAATTCATCACAACTGCATCATGTACATGAAATGTAATGAGATGAAAACTACATACTTATTTTTATGCAGAGACGTATATGACAGGCTGCACTTTGATGATGAATTTTATTTACAACCACAAGGCATGTCTGCACATGTGCCTGATGTCAAAGTGCTCAGAGATGTTTTCAAACATATACCTCTGGATGATAAAGGATTTCCTTATTATTAATTAAAAAATGCATGGAAAACATCAAGTTTTGTCAAAATATTGGTATGAATAGTTTATAAGGATTACAGATCTACATTTTTATAAAATATTTGGTGATACTATAAAAAAGTAAACAAACTTCACTAAATTGCCTTTTTAATGCCTCATTATGACATCTTAATAATCTCGTATAAGATATCACTATAATTGGAAAAGTCAAACCATGCATTAAGTGATGAAAATTATATTTTTCATTTCAAACTTTGACCAGGAAGTAAACAAGAGGCCCAACAGGCCTTAACAGTCATCTGACTATGATGATGATGATGATGATATGATATACAATATTTGATATAGCGCCCTATTTAGCTAACATAAGCCACTCTAAAGCGCTTTACAGTACATAGATATACAATTCTTATACAATTAACACATACAGTTCTATCATATACAATTCTGAAAAGTTCGCAGGAGCTGCCTTATCGGGCGCTAACTACTAGTCCTATACCACCTGGCTAATATCTCCATATGTGTGTGTGTATGTATGCGTGTGTGCTGGAGATGAATTGTGTTCTGTTTGTAGTGGGACCGTATTTCCAACGGCATCTTTTATAGTGCCACCACTCTTGAATGCTACATCACAGATACTGCACCATCTACCCCAGACCATTTTATACTCCACCTGGGTTGTTGGAGTTGTGTGGGCAGGAGAAAAACACTTTCTCTGAATGTTCCATGCGTATGACGATTACGGGGATCGAACCCCGGCCGCCTGCATGGAAGGCCGGAGTGTTAACCACTCGACCAATCCGCCCATGTATAATGTATGTATAATTATAGTTGCCCATGAAATTAACATATTTGACCCCTGTGACCTTGAGAGCAGGTGAAGGTCATTCATTTTAACAAAATAAGTAGTGCTTCATTTAAGCATGCTACAGGCCAAATATCAGTACCCTGGGCATTTCGGATATTGAGAGAAGTTTCTTGAAGTTTTTATATTATGTGACCCCTGTGACCTCCAAATTGGTTCAAGGTCATTCATTTGAACAAACTTGGTAGCTCTTCAATCTAGCATGCTACAAGCCAAATATCAGAACCCCTGGGCATTTTGGGTATTGAGAAGTAATTGCTTGAATATTTTAACACATTTGACCCATGTGACCTTGAAAGTGAGTCAATGTCATTCATTTTAACAAACTTGGTAGCCCTTCATCCCAGCATGTTAACGGCCAAATATCAGTAATGTTGGCTCTTTGGTTATTGAGAAGAAGTTGCTGAAAGATTTTAACATATTTGACTCCTGTGACCTAGAAAGTAGGTCAAGGTCATTAATTTTAACAAACTTGGTAGCCCTTCATTCGAGCATGCTACATGCATAATATCAGCTGGGCCTTTCGGTTAATTGAGAAGAACTTGCTTAAAGGAAAAGTTTACGTATGGCTGATGACGGCGAACGGTGCACGATAAAAGCAGAGCAAGCACTCACACAAATATACCCCCACCCTCACAAAGGGGTCAGGTGTGACCTAGCTTTGAGGCTTTAACTTAGTTTAACCCTGACCAATGACCAAATTCTAGTTCATGAGATATACTGTACACAAGTTTATTTCTCCCCCCCCCCCCGAGTGGTCAATGGTAGTATTTGACCTTTAACCTTGACTGATGACCCCCCAAAAATGTAAGCAGGTGTATAATTTGATAGTGTGATGCAACGGTGTGAATATGAACAAATCTGTTCAGGGGTTCATGAGATATTTTTACATAAGCTTTTTAAGGGGGACCTTTGATCTTTGACCTCTAACGCAGACCGATAACCACCTAAACCTATTCAGGTGTAGACCTTCATCATATTATACTATGGGGTGAATATGTCCCAAACCTGACCAGAGAGTTTTAAGTCACCTGAGACGAAATCTCATTTAAGTGACCTTTTCTAATCGTCTTTTTCTTTCTTAGTCTGGTGTATGCACTGAACAATTTACATTTCCGACTTCTCAGAAACCACAAAAAGGGAGCTTCCTTGGCAAAAGATACATCATAACTGTTAATGATTTTGTCCTAACCCCCCAGGGGCATAAGGGACTTATCAGAAGGGATCAAATTAATTAAAATTTCAAAAATCTTCTTCATACTTGGATATGCTGGAATCAAAAACTCTTCATAGATGGATGGGTCTTAAAGCGTTTTATCAAAATTGTGAATTCTATGCCCCCCAGACTTCAAATTGTGCCTGGGGAGGGTTGAATTTAACTGTTGTTTATACAGGAAAATGACTCTTTTGGCTATATTTTCACAATCGAATAGGTGAGCTGAGCTTAAGAGAAAATCTAACAAAGGCATTAAAGCAACTAGAACATTACAAGGATGTCAGGAGTTCATTCTTTAAATAGTAACCGTTAAAACTTCAATTTAAACAATATTAAAACTCATCTTTCTATTGAGTATATATCATAATCAATTGTCAGATATTCTAAATCCTCCTAGTGCATGCTACATATATTCCCAGACAGTGAGACAGACTGCCTGAAAGATGCAAATCTCACTCAATTAGTCCATCTTTGAATAGTAATTAAATTCAATTCACCCACAAATTCCATTATTTTTAAAGATATTATAAACAGATAAGAATTCCTTTGACTCCAGCAGCTTTCCAAAGATGCTGAATTTGGCCACATTGGTTTATTCTGGAAAACATAATGCATTGATACTGAAATGCCCTTTTCCCAGGAGATAATGTGCATGTCTAGAAGGGTTCTGGCTAATTGCCAATACAGAGAAAAAGCATAAATTGATTTGAAAACTAAATCCTCGAGCAATGATACGTACTGTCACATACTTATACTGCTAGGAGGGGAGCTGTCAATAACTTGATTTTAAAAGCTTGGAAAAGTAGAATAACACATAAAGTCTTTCCCAATATAGAATAAAGAAACCTTTTTCTTCCCTAGCTAAGAACATACAAGGCCTTGTAAATGTTATAAAATCTAATTTTGAATTCAGTATTTTTCCAGACCGACTAAGTAAATATATATGTACTCCTTGGTGTATCACGGTGATGACTTGGAATCTAAATTAAATGAAACTTTCCTCCATTTTATTATCGACAGAATGAGCAGACTAAAACTGAACTCTCAGAGCAGCAAGGTACACTGAATTCTACTTAATATCACTCCTTCAGGGAAACATGACATAAGTGGACCATGACATTAAGTGGACCATGACATTAAGTGGACCATGAGTTGAAGTGGACCATGATATGAAGTGGACTATGACATTAAGTGGACTATGATATGAAGTGGACTATGACATTAAGTGGACTATGATATTAAGTGGACCATGACATTAAGTGGACTATGATATTAAGTGGACCATGACATTAAGTGGACCATGGATATCGAAGAGATTTATGCTCTTGTGATAAAACAGACTAGAAGAAGCGATAAAATATTCAGCAGTTAAAACTTCTCTTAAATTTATTCATCAAACTTATAAACTTGGTACATCGTACATACCCGGTACATGTACTTACCCTGGTGTTTATTTTGCTTTTAGCTCAGTATCTACTACAGGTTTAAACATGAAATATTCTCCAATTGACATAAACAGACGTTTTATTTCACAGCCAATACAGAGAGAACAAGAGTCCATAGGATTAAGATGTCTCGCGGTGTCCGCTTTGTCAGTTAATTCACAATTTGAGAAAAAAGTTGACAGCATCACAATGAAATATTTGCTTCCTTGTGCCCTAAGTCCTGCCATCACTCTCTCATCCCAGCGAAATCACGATTAAAGATTAATGACACTCTGGTATCATTAATACCTCAGCACTTGTTGTATTTCAGAAACAATCTGACGACAAAACCTGAATGTTGCAGCTAAATGCAAAAGTTTGATGCTGTCAACGGAAGAAAATTCACTGTATTCTCTGTTTTAATTCTTTGTTGCTACGAGAATAAAACTTTCCTTCCCTTCAATTTTCCACAAAACAGAACGATAATAATGTGGCGTAATGTATCCTCTGAACTAAAATTCAAGTACAATAGCCGTGCTAACAATTATACTTTTAAAGAACTGGCCCTGGTTTCATCAACGTTCCTTAACTTAAGAAAACTCCTTAACTTAAACATATCCATAGGAAAGCATTACACAATTTAAGGGGAAAGTCCTTAGTTAAGGAACTTTCCTTAAATTCTGTAATGCTTTCCTATGGAGATTTTTAAGTTAAGGAGTTTCCGTAAGTTAAGGAACGTTGATGAAACCCGGGGCCTGGCCTAATACCACAAAGTTTCTGACTTGATTGATGCTTTCTGGATGTTTGACGTCAACACCCTCGCCATTTGAGAGCAATTGTACATGTACCTACATGACAATTTGAGGCTTTGTTGTCCAAAAGCTTTATAGCTGAAAAAGATGTCCATATTCAAAACGCCATCACTGATTTTTTACATGAATATTCTTATCAGAAAACATTAGCAGTATTAATTTACAAAGTAAACAAGTAAGTACGATCCCAGATTTCTGGGGAAGGTGCTGTTAGTCTGAAACGATGGAAGGAAAACAACAGTAAATACTTACTTTCCAATTGTCTCACAAACTTCGTAGACATCATCAAACAGTACCTCCTCCTCGTCCCCGGACATCTTGAAGCTGAAAAAGGTAACAACAAGGAAGAATTAAACATCGGTGGGTTACTGATATTTACATTCTCCATCTGACATTGAAACAGCTGAATGGTAACCTCTGTCTCCAACTCTATCAGCTTGAAGTGAAAATCATTCCAATTATAATCAGCATATTTTCATAATTCCTCAAAGTTTAAACCTAATACAGATGTCTAAAGACTTAAATCAACTCAGTCCAATAAATTAATCAACCAAAATTCCTGTGTTACTGTGAAGTAACTTTCTAACTTCTAGCTGAAAGTAAGACAAAGCGTATCATCAAGTTGGTAATGCTCGACACATACTACTGATCTAGGAGCTCGACCCATTGACTGTTTTAGGACGGTACCAACAATGAACAGATCAATCACATTGATTATTTAACAGTCGAGTACTTCACATTTTTCACAACGAGACAGTTGAATGGAAATCATTACACAGTACAAACATTAGTCTTACATACATATATGTAACTTTATTTGATGCGTCTTCTCCAAGAATCGAACCTGTGGCTACAAATTACTAGTCGACAATATTTTATCAGCTTAGATGAAGGGAGATAACCGGTTCACCTTTTGTAACTGTGTGTTCTATCAGTTGAGATGAAGGGAGGTAACTGGTTCACCCCTTGTAACTGTGTGTTCTATCAGTTGACATGAAGGGAGATAACTGGTTCACCCTTTGTAACTGTGTGTTCTATCAGTTGACATGAAGGGAGATAACTGGTTAACCCTTTGTAACTGTGTGTTCTATCAGCTGAGATGAAGGGAGATTACTGGTTTACCTTTTGTAACTTTGTGTTCTATCAGCTGATATGAAGGGAGATAATTGGTTCACCTTTGTAACTTTGTGTTCTATCAGCTGACATGAAGAGAGATAATTGGTTCACCTTTTGTAACTTTGTGTTCTATCAGCTGAGATGAAGGGAGATACCTGGTTCACCTTTTGTAACTGTGTGTTCCATCAGGTGATATGAATGGAGATAACTGGTTCACCCTTTGTAACTATGTGTTCTTTCAGCTGACATGAAGGGAAATAACAGGTTCACCTTTTGTAATTATGTGTTCCATCAGCTGAGATGAAGGGAGATAACTGGTTCACCTTTTGTAACTTTGTGTTCTACAAATTGAAATGAAGGGAGATAACTAGTTCACATTTTGTCACTGTGTGTTCTACAAATTGAAATGAAGGGATATAACTGGTTCACCTTTTGTAACTGTTTGTTTCATTTTCGCCGAATTGGGATCGGTTGAACAGGGGGGTAATTACATATCTTTCGGTGATTTTCGGAATTCAGACTTTTGATTTCCATAATCGTTTTCTCTATGGGACTTACCAACTTTCTTAGGACGCATGATTCTTCTTAATAATGGAACTCTCATTAATTCTTTTTCTATGATGTCAAAGACTTGTTGGGAAAAAAATTACAAAACTTACTCTTGTGAACTTATTTCAGTGAGACAACATTGATAAATGTTTTTTTCTAAACAAAACTTCTGTAAGATCAACCTCACTTAATACAGCTGTTAATTAAGACATATACCATTGTATTGGAAAAAGGTAGATCCCACAAGTACATAGACTGGCCTGTATAGATTCTACCACGAAGTAGTTTTAAATCTATATCTGAGAGGACCCCTGGTTGAATATAGATTTGCTGATCTTTTCACCAGCAGAACAGTATCAGATCAGACGGCCATGTACTGCAGCAATAGTACAAATGGTTTTAAATAGAAATGTTTTTTTATGTGTTAGTGATAAATTTGCATTCCTGGACTAGTTAAAAATAGACAGGTGCACTTTTGTTTTGGCAAATATCTTTAAGTGGTACCACTAATTAGGCTAACAAGGTACTATAAAACCTTTTTACCTGGACAAAGACAGACAAATTACATCAGGTAATGGTATAAAGCATCAGGATCAACGACAAACACTGTCTGTTTGTGACAAAAAAGTGTTTTATTTAGGCAAAAGAGATATATTTAACGGTATAATGTCTTTTTGTCTAGGCCAAAAACAATTTGACATTGGTCATGGTAGCAAGGGCCAAAGACAACATTGTTTATGCTTTCAGCCTTAGCCCAAGTCAAACATTGATAATGGAATTTTCATCTACATCGTCTCAACTAGTCCAGATCCAAACAAGGACCGAGGATGCTACCGCAGTGCCACCTGTCTCAAACCCCTAATGATCTCAGAATGGGCTGAAGATGGCATGCGGAGGTTGACAAAGGAGGACCGTGGATGCTACCGCAGTGCCACCTGACCAGTGTCAAACCCCTAATGATCTCAGAATGGGCTGAAGATGGCACGCGGAGGTCGACAAAAGCTACCCATGAGAGAAACGTCAATGTTATACAGCGAGTCTAACCTGCCTTAACTGCATGTCAATGGGACCAAAATATTTGGCCATTTTACACAGGTGTCTAGTCTGTAGAGGTAGATCAAAGTTTAAAAGGAAATACCAGGTCCAAATGGTAAGGTCAGATTAGAAAGGGTTTCAGATTAGACAGAGAACCTGTTTTGACAGATTATGATTATTTGTATGGGTTAAAGACCAGCATTGTTGATGGTAGAGAAAGTCTTTTTGTCTGGGGAAAAACAGAAACACTGTTTGTTGTTGATAGAAATATAACCTCACCATGGTATTTCTGTAGTATACCATGATAATGCCATTTATCCAGACAAACAAAAACATGGATCGTTACTGGTGCAATATAAACCCAGAAACAACTATAATGTACCATATACCACTGACAATTGTAGAATTAGGATACTTGGACTCATCGGTCACTTCAGGCTAATATGATTTCAGTGTAAAGGTCGTTTTACAGCGCTATATTACATGACGAGGGTTTCACAATGAACAGCTTATTTGGTTAACATGACTAATGTATTAATTGACTGCTGTAAAAGATCGGGAACAAATGGTGATGTATGGAGATGAGATATCCTTATGTTTGTAATCGATGATCTGACAGATTCACGCTCAACTGATCGTATGACTAACTGATTGGTTCTTCAATACAGCCAACATGGTCGTTTCTCAAATATATACAATATTCACATACCACAAAACGGGGATTGAAGGGGATAGAAGCATAACATCAGCTTCAGGAAAAAACTGTTCGTATTGGTTGCCTATATTTTATGCAACATAGCATAAGCTATTTTGACAAACAGACCCTGACTCCCATCCCCCCCCCCCCTCCCCCCCCCCAACATTTTCCGTATATAATGCATTGTAAGCCTTTGTATTGCAATTGAGTGAGAACAAACAAGGAACGTTGTCTGTGCGGGTCTTCACTACCTCAACTTGTTGTATTAATTAATGGCAACGCTCTTTTATTAGCATCATCTTTAAAAAAGAAAATTGCCTGAATATATGAAGGGCATCATAGTAAATTCTCTACACAATTTTACAAATCAAGGCCTGTCACATCATTCATCATCTCGAGAGTCACGTCTCACCATCCCCCACCGTACCGTCCTTCTATACACTGCCCGTTTGTAATGCACAAATTACGCATGATCAATAATTGGCAGTGGAATGAGGTTTTTCTCCAAATACAGAATATACATCAACACAACTTGGCAAAACGCAACTTCAGACGGAATGCGGAGTGGGAAATCATTGATCTATTCTTTACATTGCTAATTCCCGTACAGTCAATGTCTTGCATGGCTTGATTTGCTCATCAAACCGATTGATGACATGACACGAAGAGATGTGAATGCGTGAAAGCAAACTGACATTTAAATAAAAACAGCACATGACAGCGCAGTATTAGCATACAGAGCTCTATAACATTGAGTTCTCTGTACCCGGTCTGTGTAAATGTGTACGAGCTACTGATGCTGTTAGTACTGTTGGCCAACTAAACCTGCGGGTGACCCACACAGTAGGTTATGTAATTAATCCACACTCTTCAACCCTTAACTTTTCTCTTCCAATTCATTCACCAGTATTTTTTCTACTGTAATCATTAGCGATTTTTTCCCCTAGTCACCTCAAGAAAGAAGAGCATTTGCATATTTCGATAATGATTCCATTTTCGATGTGGTGTTTAAGTTTCACCTAATTTCCCAATCTTTGTACTTCTGGTATCTGTTTTTACCACATGGAGGTGCCTTATTTTCACCTTATCTCAATCACAAATTAACTTTTTCATTTAATCGTTAGACCCGTGGTAACTCAAGAGGCCCAAAGGCCCTGTTTAGTCCTCTAAAGTCCAATTGTTATCTGATCTAGACAAGATGGTGTCAAAATGTTCCTGCCAAGTTGAGGCCAGTTTTGATTATTTATTGACCCAGGTAATTATCGCCACAAACAATAACAAATCCTTTTACCTGAAGCTGAAATGATTGTGAAGATTTATATCCAGTCAGGTCTAACTGGGCAATTGCTTCCAGAAACTTAATTTAATTAATGTTATGTTAGACCAAAATTTCTTCGAAACTTCGTTCCAGAAAAACATGTTTTATTACTATGATTTCAAATGGTTACTTTTCGCTGTACATAGTTTTATTAAGCACACCCTCTTGTGCTTTTTTAAGTGCAGTGTGCTTATTAGGTAGACCACAGTATAGATAGTACAAAATCAATACCTAATAATTCAATGTATGAAACACCAGCAAATTCCTTTTTCTACGATTTGCCCTCAACATATCAGCTTAATTAACATCCATATCTGCTCAGGAAATCCACCACTACAATTTTAATTACATTCGTAGACTCAATTTAACCCGTGTTTGTCCTGTCCTCTTGTTTCGCTTCGTCTCGACTCTGACAGTGTTGCTTATCTGTGCCAATTGGATGCCCTTAACCCATTCACCCCTGAAAACATACTTGCGCTCTTCCAACTCAAAGGTTAGAATAGTTCATTGTGAAATTTCAGGGGTGGATGAGTTTAGTAGGCTGGAAAATACTGTTTTCAGAGTACCAGAATCAACACGAATGTGATTCTACTGTAACAGAAACGGCACAGAACAATAACATACTATTCAGACTTATTCATATTTTATCTCCCAGCTTTGTTATAGAATACCGTCGCTGAGTTTACCACTCTGAAGTAATAATGGTGGGAACTCACGATACACAGCCATCATACAAAGTAACAAGTTAAATCAACTCTTGATCATTTCCCACCCTGGATACTGCACCATAAGTATCAGACCAACTGTCAAGAGTTAGGGCTATGTCTTAAAAAGCTTGCTGAAAATGTTATATAATTCAAACTGAACCAGTATCTATAGAAACCACTTGCTTGCCCATATCATCACCATATACAGAATGTAAGTCTTCTGACTTTAAGGATGGAATCTTTAACTAATGTTAAATTCAATACAGTTTCTATCTTGATTTGTAATGTCACTGGAAGGGCTTCTACTACCACTAACCCTCCACTGCTTGGTCACTGGTTTGAGTCCTACAGTACGTGGGTGGGGCATTCACTATGTATAGCCACTACCAAAACAAGTGGTTCATCTTTAAATGACTATAGCTAACAAAAGGACAAAAAGCATAAAGAAATACTTCATTGAAACTCAATTTTACTGGGGATGAATATTGTCCATTGTTGAATTAACGAAATAGTGCAACTTCTCCTGTATGTCACATATAAACAGTAGAAACTAGAACACTGACAAGTCAGCAAGGGCCACAACATTTGACTGTTTTCTCACAAGATTATGAAATTTTTACTTTGCCATTTTTTTAAGTCTCAACAAGAAAGAAGCTTTGAACCCAATGGTCAAACCCAACGAGGTTGATCTTTGGTCAATAACTTTTTTTGAATTCTGACAATCTGACCAAAAAACAAACTATGACCTTGACCTTTTACCATGTGACCTTGATTTTGGTCAAATGACCCTCTGTTTAATTCCCACCAGCTTTGCTTCATAATGTCATAAATAAAGTTTATCCATGAAAAAATATAAAATGTGACCTTGACATTTAACCTGTTGACCTGGAAATTTATGCAGTCGACTCCTTCTTTAATTCTGATAATTTTTTTTTTATTATAACAAAAATGTCCATCAGTTAAAAGATAAAAAATGTATAACTTTGACCTGATTATTTGACCTTCGACTCAGTGACCTTGACACTTGATCAGTTGACCCTTTAACTAATTCTAACCAATTTTGCTTCATAATGTCATAACAGAAGGTACATAATTATAAATGTTAATGTATATAATGAGTTTGTTTTGTATGGATTCTCAGAAAAACAAATCAGCTATCACAGACCATGCCAACATACACAACCATATCATTGACTTGAACAACTCTAAAGTGTCGGAAAGGGAGGAAAACTGGAGAATGAGGAAAATTAAAGAATCCATATGTATTAGGAAGGAAGAGGAATCAATGAACAGAGACGAGGGGGGACACCAGTTGAGTCATCTTTATGACCCTATTTTAACATCCAATAAGGGGCAGAATGGGTAAACAACTTACCCGTCCCTCTGTCTACATGTAGTACTAGAGTACATTTGGACGAAATGTAGCGCTACGTTTTTGACAGCTGACTTCTCTAACTCGCCCTATTTTGGGAAGTAAGCTAATTTCAGCGGTCAAAACACTGACACTCGGCTATTGTACTCTTTGCTTGACAAAGGAAACAGACGTTTTCGAAAGCTCGCAAATTAAGTTTTCAATTCCTGTTTGTGTACAAAACAAACTCAGTATATATCATTCATACCAAACTGATGCATTTATTCCTAATGTTAATATATATAAATTGCACTAATTTTCCTTCCCAAAAACAAAACCCAACACTGCAAAGATACTATCTACATTTTGATATATAGATATAACACTTCATATTACACAGTGGCCATAAAAATAACATCATCAACACTGTCAATTTAGAATGTCACTGTGACCTTGGCCTTCATGGAACTATGTTTTGTTGAGTTGTAAATGTTAACAACTAAATCAGCCATGAGTAATATATTTTTATAATACATTAATTATATTTTTTTTATTCTTTCTGAAACAGGACAGTTTAGGACACAACTCACTGCCAGATAAAATTCTATCTAATTTGATAGTATGCTGCAGGAGATAAGCATTGGTCGTGAGAGATGGTAGCCATGCAGACAACATGTCTGTGTTAGGGGAGATGTGCCTGTATCATAGCCTAAATCCCATGTTTAACTGGGTACAGTGGACATAGACAACATGTCTGTGTTGGGGGAGATGTGCCTGTATCATAGCCTAAATCCCATTTTTAACTGGGTACAGTGGACATAATACTCCATACCAACAAAATCAAACAGCAAGCCGACAGATTCTCAGAAATCAGTACATAGGAAAAGGTTTAAAATCATACAGGCATAACACATTGTATGTCTTTGGCCTCAATCCCAATTAAAACACATGCTAAATTCACTTTTTCTCAATACATTTGTTTCAGTCTTCTCACAAAAGTTCATATGGCTGATGTGATATCCTGCTTTTATATCATATGTTAATTAATCCCCTGTCTAAGCCTGGAGAGGAATTCAGTTTCACTATGCCAACTGTTGATATGTTTCTATCTAAGCATACAGTTTCCTTAATGAAGGGGAGAGTGATGGAAAATGCAATACGGGGGTAGCACTAGCAGCTGTTTGTAAAATGATGTATAAACAAAAGTTGACTTCTAGTCAGAGTTACTCCAGAATGCAGTCACGCTGCAAGTCTTCCGTATCCAAGTGGAGTATGGAGCCAGCTTATCAACTATAAACTTTCATTTGGATGGATGCCAGTCTAGTGCAATGCTACCTGACACCATCCTTATATCCATCACCTGGTCAAGTTTCTGATCCATGATCAGTCGCCACTATTAATTAGCAAAAGATGCCCCCATGTAAACGGGTCATTTCCAGGATGTTTAAGATAGTATTGGGAATTCACTGCACCATTTGACTTGAACAGTACAGACTGATGCCAAATTTTCCATTGGTGAAGAAAATCCTACAAAATTGGAATAAGCTTTTAGATATAAGCAAAACATTCGCAATGTACATTTAGGCATTGACCTGTTTTCAGTTGGCATTCATAGGCAATATGATTGCCATCTCAACAAAGGCAAGTTCAAAGAAGCGTGCTAATCGCCAGCGTTTCATGTTGGATTTGCCTTTGTCCAGTAAGAATTCATATCACCTGTGAATGCGGCATTATGCCAACTAAAAGCAGTTCAATATTCAGATATTTACCATTTTAAAATTTGTTACCAGTGGTAATTTGATAAAAATTTCAATTACACATTTATCTCGGGATCTAGGTCAAATAATGCATCTATCGTATATGTCTGTTAAATGAATTAAACAGTTTTCACCCAGGGACAGTCATTGGGATCCAATGTAACAATTATGACATCATTATAAAACAAGAGGCCCAACGGGCCTTAACGGTCATCTGACTACCAATTGTAAAATCACTATGAAAATATGTGTAGTCATTAAATCAAGTTATAATATGCCTGTATAGATTGCCAAGTTCAAGATAGTGGCCTTCTTGGAGTTCTGATGGGCTTGAAAAATAACAACACTTTGTTGGGACCATCTCAGGATATCATTTCTGGCAAGTTTCAGCTCAATTCCACTGGTAGAACTTGAGAAGTTTAGAATGTGTTTTCAAAATGGCCGCTGTGGAGGCCATCTTGGATTTTTGACTACACCAAAAAATAACAACAGTTTTGTCAGGACCATCTCAGGAGAATTTCTGGCAAGTTTCAGCTCATTCTCACTGGTGGAACTGGCGAAGTTTAAGATGTGTGTTCAAAATGTTGGCCATCTTGGATTTCTGACGGACTTGAAAAATGACAACACTTTGTCGGGATTATCATAATCATTATGTCAGGATCATTTCTAGCTCATTTTGGAAGTTGAGAAGTTGAAAATGTGGAAAGTTTATGGACGGTGCATTTGGCCCCTGTGACCTTGAATGAAGTTCAAGGTCATTTATTTGAACAAACTTGGTAGACCTTTATCCCAGCATGCCACAGGCCTAATATCAGGTCTCTGAGCCTTTTAGTTATTCAGAAGAAGTTGTATAAAGATTATGACCATTTTGGCCTCTGTGACCTTGAATGAAGGTCAAGGTCATTTCTTTGAACAAACTTGGTAGCCCTTTATCCCAGCATGCCACAGGCCCAATATCAGGTCTCTGGGCCTTTTGGTTATTCAGAAGAAAATGTTAAAATATTATGACCGTTTTGGCCCCTGTGACCTTGAATGAAAGTCAAGGTCATTTCTTTGAACAAACTTGGTAGCCCTTTATCCAAGCATGCCACAGGCCCAATATCAGGTCTCTGGGCCTTTTGGTTATTCAGAAGAAGTCGTTTAAAGATTATGACCGTTTTGGTCCCTGTGACCTTGAATGAAAGTCAAGATCATTTCTTTGAACAAACTTGGTAGCCCTTTATCCAAGCATGCCACAGGCCCAATATCAGGTCTCTGGGCCTTTGGTTATTCAGAAGAAGTCGTTTAAAGATTATGACCGTTTTGGCCCCTGTGACCTTGAATGAAAGTCAAGGTCATTTCTTTGAACAAACTTGGTAGCCCTTTATCCCAGCATGCCACAGGCCCAATATCAGGTCTCTGGGCCTTTTGGTTATTCAGAAGAAAATGTTTAAAGATTATGACCGTTTTGGCCCCAGTGACCTTGAATGAAAGTCAAGGTCATTTCTTTGAACAAACTTGGTAGCCCTTTATCCCAGCATGCCACAGGCCCAATATTAGATCTCTGGGCCTTTTGGTTATTCAGAAGAAAATGTTTAAAGATTATGACCGTTTTGGCCCCTGTGACCTTGAATGAAAGTCAAGGTCATTTCTTTGAACAAACTTGGTAGCCCTTTATCCCAGCATGCCACAGGCCCAATATCAGGTCTCTGGGCCTTTTGGTTATTCAGAAGAAGTTGTTTAAAGATTATGACCGTTTTGGCCCCTGTGACCTTGAATGAAAGTCAAGGTCATTTCTTTGAACAAACTTGGTAGCCCTTTATCCCAGCATGCCACAGGCCCAATATTAGGTCTCTGTGCCTTTTGGTTATTCAGAAGAAGTCGTTTAAAAATTATGACCGTTTTGTCCCCTGTGACCTTGAATGAAGGTCAAGGTCATTTCTTTGAACAAACTTGGTAGCCCTTTATCTCAGCATAACACAGGACCAATATCAGGTCTCTGGGCCTTTTGGTTATTCAGAAGAAGTCGTTCAAAGATTTTGACCTTTTTGGCCCCAGTGACCTTGAATGAAAGTCAAGGTCATTTCTTTGAACAAACTTGGTAGCCCTTTATCCCAGCATGCCACAGGCCCAATATTAGATCTCTGGGCCTTTTGGTTATTCAGAAGAAAATGTTTAAAGATTATGACCGTTTTGGCCCCTGTGACCTTGAATGAAAGTCAAGGTCATTTCTTTGAACAAACTTGGTAGCCCTTTATCCCAGCATGCCACAGGCCCAATATCAGGTCTCTGGGCCTTTTGGTTATTCAGAAGAAGTTGTTTAAAGATTATGACCGTTTTGGCCCCTGTGACCTTGAATGAAAGTCAAGGTCATTTCTTTGAACAAACTTGGTAGCCCTTTATCCCAGCATGCCACAGGCCCAATATTAGGTCTCTGTGCCTTTTGGTTATTCAGAAGAAGTCGTTTAAAAATTATGACCGTTTTGTCCCCTGTGACCTTGAATGAAGGTCAAGGTCATTTCTTTGAACAAACTTGGTAGCCCTTTATCTCAGCATAACACAGGACCAATATCAGGTCTCTGGGCCTTTTGGTTATTCAGAAGAAGTCGTTCAAAGATTTTGACCTTTTTGGCCCCTGTGACCTTGAATGAAGGTCAAGGTCATTTGTTTGAACAAACTTGGTAGCCCTTTATCCCAGCATGCCACAGGCCCAATATTAGGTCTCTGGGCCTTTTGGTTATTCAGAAGAAGATGTTCAAAGATTTTGACCTTTTTGGCCCCTGTGACCTTGAATGAAGGTCAAGGTCATTTGTTTGAACAAACTTGGTACCCCTTCATCCCAGCATGGCACAAGCCCAATATTGGGTCTATGGGCCTTTTGGTTTATGAGAAGAAGATGTTTAAATGGAAAAGTTTACGGACGGCGCACGGCGCACGACGCACGGCGCACGACGACGGACGAAGCATGATGACTATAGGTCATCCTGACCCTTCGGGTCAGATGACCTAATAATGATGCCAACAGTCAGTCAATGGCATTCATAGCTCATGAATGCCAACTTTAGTTGATATGGTTATATAGAGGCAATGCCGTGCAATAGTAACAGGGTTTGAATTTAACAGTCCCGCACTCGCCAAATGCAAATTGATTTCTGAAATTACGAATAGAAAATTATTGTGCTTGCATTTTTCGGGGAGTTGGTATAATGATATGCCTGTTGAAAGGTGTATATATTATTCCAATATGTACACATGTGAGAAAATATCATCAAAAATACAAAAGGAATCATGAAACGAAATCACATATACATACACAAATAGTGCAATGTCTTAAAAGGTTATTTGATCACAATTATACAACTGTTATATTTGACATTTTACACCAAAGTTAAGTCAATTTTCTGAACTTAATTGTAAATGAGACTGATTCAGAATGCATTGTAGTGCTTTTATTATCCACTTTGAAATTGCAAGCAAAGTTTCTAATTTGGCCAGTTAAATTTTAACCCACTCACCACAAAGTGTGAGTTGTTAAAAAAGTTAAAATCTACCCCTGTAGTAAATATGTGATACCTGGTGATGGGTAACTCACTGTGTATAATTCTGATGCTCTTTTACATCAAATTCATTTTTAAAAACAAATGTACAGCGTATATTATATCATATCTCCAGTGTTGTCGCTAACTTTTGAGATGGGTGGATCATTTGGAAATAGCTCGTTATGTTCTTGAAGAAAAAACTGCTGGTTCAAAGTTACTGAATGAAACAAGAAAAATAACCATACCCTTACTGCATTGTCTGAGAACATGCATAATAACAAACTATTTTCGTTTATTCCCGCTGATCAGCACGATTTTCCACGTGCGAATCATTCTTTTGTTGAAATCATTAATTTCCTTGGTGGCCCCATTCATTAGTTGCTTGCCATTTATCACTATATGTTGAACTTTCAAGCAGTGCCACATGGCTCCTCCAGATTTAAGATCAGGTGCATGAAAACTTGGCCTTGTTTCTTGATTTAATGTCTAAATGAGCCTCAGCGCTTGTGTATGCATAAAGATGGAAGATATACAACGAGGAAAATAGGAAAAATCTTCATATCTCATTCTACTTTAAGTGAACATATAACAAGAGGCCCAACGGGCCTTAACGGTCATCTGACTACCAATTGTAAAATCACTATGAAAATACGTGTAGTCATTAAATCAAGTTATACTAGAAATTGTTGGCTAACAATTTGATGGGCTTTTCACCTATAATCTATATCATTTCTGTTGGATTTTGAATCAACTTTAAAATTGCACACTTTTATCGGGACTATCTCAGGATCAATTAATTTAAAATTTGATGGGATGAACAGATTCTTAAAATGGTAAGTATGAGTATTGAACTGCGTTAAGTTTGCATTCAAAGGTAATATGAATGCCCGCTGAAAGCTGTTCAATGCAAAATTAAGTGTAAGCATTTGATAAGTTTTATCAAAGTCATTATAAAGGTTTTGTTAAGCCAATAATACCACTACGTTTCCTCAGTTTAAGCCTTAATTACTGTTCGTTTAAAGCGCACAAATGATCAGATAGTAATATATATAGTTGCTGAGAAATGTATGTTCCAATTATCAAATGTTAACAGATTTTCAGTATCTCCCGGTCGTAAAAGCACTTGTCCCGACAATGGGAAAATCTCTCCTTCAGTTTCATATGTTCCGACAATCAAATGAGATTTGTTTAAACATGTCCCGATAATCAAATGAGATATTTCTGCTACGATGTCTCGATAATAACGTGTATAGATGTATTACAACGAAAAAAAAAAGAAATTAAAAAAAAAAAAACGCTGCTGAGTGTTCCGCCAAGGAATCGAACCCGGGTCTCTATCGTAATGAACTATAGCCTTACCATTTGAGCCAAAGCGGCTAGTAATACTGCGCATCCGTTAATTCACTAACAAAGACCGTATTTTACACTATTAAGGACTCGCACAACTAAATCAGCCTATCACGGCGTGTTTCATACGTTTGTAGTCCCTACTGAAAATTTGTTCTGGTTAAGTACAGTGATTCTGAGTAATCTAGATAGATAATTGTTGACATATTCTGCATTGAATGAAATCTACAGATATTTAACTTTACAAAAATGTATACTTTTGCTAGATTTTGATATGTGATTGCGGATTGATATGGGGTCAAATGTCAGAGGATGTTCCCGTCCCATTTCACTGGTTTGACATGTAAATTTCCAGTTGTCCGAAGCAGACGCCTGTAGCGAGCTAATATGCCAGTAAACGCCTCATAAAATGCCCCTTGAAGCCTTTGTCATGTACGCATGGAAGTTAATGCTGCTCCTCATTCTGTCGCTCATTAGTGTATTCAAAAAAAGATACAGTGTTGCAAGTTATACATTCCGATGACGTCACAATGTTTACAGTGACCCGCGGGTATGTTTGTACTGGCTGACATGTAGACTTATTTTGTTGTTTTTTTTTAAACGTTTGCGATGACTTTGTTATGTTTAGATTGATGAGATAATATAGTATATTATCAAACAATACCAGATATGAATTTAGTTTCATGAAATACAATAAGTTTCGCGTTAGCCATCAACTTTCATTCTATCGGTCCAGCTGTGATCGGCCGTCGTAGCAACGATAGGCCTAAAGATCATATTGCACTGTACAATATAAAACTGTATAAAAAGTTACCAACTAAATGTACGAATATCCTTAGACGTACAATAAGATCTGCTTTATCTATGAAAACTATCTACATACAATTAGTAACCGGAATAACAGTCGATCGGGATGTGTGTATATGCAACTTTTTATTTACTGTTGCCAAGGAGTATAAAGAAAACACAGGAGAGTTCCAAAATTACGGTTTTTTATATAGATTATATAGGGGAAAATGCAAAACGGCGTAATACCTTAACCGGAAGTGATATCAAGACACCGAAGGTATCAATATCATCGGAATGACATACTCTATTGATCAGTAGAAAAAGTTTTCACAAATAGTGAAAAATGAAAAAATTCTAAAAATAGATTAACTTTGACCTCTGCCCCGCTTTTTTACGAGACATGTTTTGTTATAACTTATAGAAGAAAAAAGTTGTCCCCAGATGTATTCTACAATAATATACCTTTGAAACATCTGAACATTAAACAGTTATTGAGATATAGCCATTTTAACATTTTAAAGTATGACGTCATAGCAGCCATCTTGGATTTTGAATCAATTTAAAAATATCAAACTTTAGTCAGGACTATGCCGCGATCATTTTAGACAAGTTTGAGCTGAATCCCACTGGTGGAATTTGAGAAGAAGTTTAAAATGTGAAACGGTTTTTTATATAGATTATATAGGGGAAAATTCAACATGGCGTAATTCCTAAACCGGAAGTGCTATCAAGACACCGAAGGTATCAATATCATCGGAATGTCATACTCTATTGATCTGTAGAAAAAGTTTTCACAAATAATGAAAAAAGGAAAAATTTCTAAAAATAGATTAACTTTGACCTCTGCCCCGCTTTTTTACGAGACATATTTTGTAATAACTTATAGAAGAAAAAAGTTGTCCCCAGATGTATTCTACAATAATATACCTTTCAAACATCTGAACATTAAACAGTTATTGAGATATAGCCATTTTAACCTTTTTAAAGTATGACGTCATAGCGGCCATCTTGGATTTTGAATCAATTTAAAAATATCAAACTTTAGTCGGGACTATCCAACGATCATTTTAGACAAGTTTGAGCTGAATCCCATTAGTGGAATTTGAGAAGAAGTTTAAAATGTGAAATGGTTCTTAACATAGAATATATAGGGAAATGTTCTCAATGGCGTAATACCTTAACCGGAAGTGCTATCAAGACACCGAAGGTATCAATATCATCGGAATGTCATACTCTATGGATCTGTAGAAAAAGTTTTCACAAATAATGAAAAATGAAAAATTTCTAAAAATAGATTAACTTTGACCTCTGCCCCGCTTTTTTACGAGACATATTTTGTAATAACTTGTAGAAGAAGAAACTTTTCCCCACATGTATTCTACAATAATATACCTTTGAAACATCTGAACATTAAACGGTTATTGAGATATAGCCATTTAAACATTTTAAAGTATGACGTCATAGCGGCCATCTTGGTTATTGAATCAATTTAAAAATATCAAACTTTAGTCGGGACTATCCCACGATCATTTTTGACAAGTTTGAGCTGAATCCCACTGTTGGAATTTGAGAAGAAGTTTAAAATGTGAAACGGTTTTTTATATAGATTATGTAGGGGAAAATTACATATGGCGTATACCGGAAACCACATGTGTTACATAAAAACTAAACACATCAAATTCATCAGAATGACATTGTGTATAGATTGGTCAAAACAAATTTCAAAAACAATTAAAATTAAAAAAAAAAAAAAAAAAAATTTTTTTTTTGATTTTTGACCCAATGGCGAACTTTTTTATTTCAACTCCAAAGTACCTAAATGTGTGACAAAAAAAGTTAGATATGGCTTATGTCTACAATAATATCATTACAGAAACTCTGAACAGCCAACGGTCATTGAAATATGGCTATTTTAAAGTTTTTAACTTATGACGTCATGGCGGCCATCTTGGATTTTGGACCTACTTCGTTATGTTGCTGTCACCCCTTTGACTCATGCCATATACAATGGGCTTAACCGAATTGGCATACCTCTTACCATTTTTGCATAATTCGTGTCACAAAATGAAATGCAGAAGAATAATAATAATAACTAGAAATCGTTGGCTAACAATTTGATGGGCTTTTCACCTATAATCTATATCATTTCTGTTCGATTTTGAATCAACTTTAAAATTGCACTCTTTTGTCGGGACTATCTCAGGATCAATTAATTTAAAATTTGATGGGATGAACAGATTCTTAAAATGGTAAGTATGAGTATTGAACTGCGTTAAGTTTGCATTCAAAGGTAATATGAATGCCCGCTGAAAGCTGTTCAATGCAAAATTAAGTTTAAGCATTTGAAAAGCTTTTCAAAGTCGTTAAAAAGGTTTTGTTAAGCCAATAATACCACTACATTTCCTCAGTTTAAGCCCTAATTACGGTTCGTTTAAAGCGCACAAAATGATCAGATAGTGATATATATATTTGCTGAGAAATGTATGTCCCAATTATCAAATGTTAACAGATTTTCAGTATCTTCCGGTCGTAAAAGCACTTGTCCCGACAATGGGAAAATCTCTCCTCCAGTTTCATATGTTCCGACAATCAAATGAGATTTGTTTAAACATGTCCCGATAATCAAATGAGATATTTCTGCTACGATGTCTCGATAATAACGTGTATAGATGTATTACAACAAAAAAAAGAAGAAATTAAAAAAAAAAAAATGCTGCTGAGTGTTCCGCCCAGGAATCGAACCCGGGTCTCTATCGTAATGAACTATAGCCTTACCATTTGAGCCAAAGCCGCTAGTAATACTGCGCATCCGTTAATTCACTAACAAAGACCGTATTTTACACTATTAAGGACTCGCACAACTAAATGAGCCAATCACGGCGTGTTTCATACGTTTGTAGTCCCCTAATGAAAATTTGTTCCGGCTAAGTACAGTGATTCTGAGTAATCTAGATAGATAATTGTTGACATATTCTGCATTGAATGAAATCTACAGATATTTAACTTTACAAAAATGTATACTTTTGCTAGATTTTGATATGTGATTGCGGATTGATATGGGGTCAAATGTCAGAGAATGTTCCCGTCCCATTTCACTGGTTTGACATGTAAATTTCCAGTTGTCCGAAGCAGACGCCTGTAGCGAGCTAATATGCCAGTAAACTCCTCATAAAATGCCCCTTGAAGCCTTTGTCATGTACGCATGGAAGTTAATGCTGCTCCTCATTCTGTCGCTCATTAGTGTATTCAAAAAAAGATACAGTGTTGCAAGTTATACATTCCGATGACGTCACAATGTTTACAGTGACCCGCGGGTATGTTTGTACTGGCTGACATGTAGACTTATTTTTTTTTTTTTTTTAAACGTTTGCGATGACTTTGTTATGTTTAGATTGATGAGATAATATAGTATAATATCAAACAATACCAGATATGAATTTAGTTTCATGAAATACAATAAGTTTCGCGTTAGCCATCAACTTTCATTCTATCGGTCCAGCTGTGATCGGCCGTCGTAGCAACGATAGGCCTAAAGATCATATTGCACTGTACAATATAAAACTGTATAAAAAAGTTACCAACTAAATGTACGAATATCCTTAGACGTAAAATAAGATCTGCTTTATCTATGAAAACTATCTACATACAATTAGTAACCGGAATAACAGTCGATCGGGATGTGTGTATATGCAACTTTTTATTTACTGTTGCCAAGGAGTATAAAGAAAACACAGGAGAGTTCCAAAATTACGGTTTTTTATATAGATTGTATAGGGGAAAATGCAAAACGGCGTAATACCTTAACCGGAAGTGGTATCAAGACACCGAAGGTATCAATATCATCGGAATGACATACTCTATTGATCAGTAGAAAAAGTTTTAAAAAATAATGAAAAATGAAAAATTTCTAAAAATAGGTTAACTTTGACCTCTGCTGCGCTGTTTTACGAGACATATTTTGTAATAACTTGTAGAACAAGAAATATTTCCCCAGATGCAATCTACAATTATATACCTTTGAAACATCTGGACATTAAACGGTTATTGAGATATAGCCATTTAAACATTTTAAAGTATGACGTCATGGCGGCCATATTGGATTTTGAATCAATTTAAAAATATCAAACTTTAGTCGGGACTATCCCACGATCATTTTAGACAAGATTGAGCTGAATCCCACTGGTGGAATTTGAGAAGAAGTTTAAAATGTGAAATGGTTTTTAACATAGAATATATAGGGAAATGTTCACAATGGCGTAATACCTTAACCGGAAGTGCTATCAAGACACCGAAGGTATCAATATCATCGGAATGTCATACTCTATTGATCTGTAGAAAAAGTTTTCACAAATAATGAAAAATGAAAAATTTCTAAAAATAGATTAACTTTGACCTCTGCCCCGCTTTTTTACGAGACATATTTTGTTATAACTTATAGAAGAAAAAAGTTGTCCCCAGATGTATTCTACAATAATATACCTTTGAAACATCTGAACATTAAACGGTTATTGAGATATAGCCATTTTAACATTTTAAAGTATGACGTCATAGCGGCCATCTTGGATTTTGAATCAATTTTAAAATATCAAACTTTAGTCGGGACTATCCCACGATCATTTTAGACAAGATTGAGCTGAATCCCACTGGTGGAATTTGAGAAGAAGTTTAAAATGTGAAATGGTTTTTTATATAGAATATATAGGGAAATTTTTTAAATGGCGTTTTACCTTAACCGGAAGTGCTATCAAGACACCGAAGGTATCAATATCATCGGAATGTCATACTCTATTGATCTGTAGAAAAAGTTTTCACAAATAATGAAAAATGAAAAATTTCTAAAAATAGATTAATTTTGACCTCTGCCCCGCTTTTTTACGAGACATATTTTGTTATAACTTATAGAAGAAAAAAGTTGTCCCCAGATGTATTCTACAATAATATACATTTGAAACATCTGAACATTAAACGGTTATTGAGATATAGCCATTTTAACATTTTAAAGTATGACGTCATAGCGGCCATCTTGGATTTTGAATCAATTTTAAAATATCAAACTTTAGTCGGGACTATCCCACGATCATTTTAAACAAGTTTGAGCTGAATCCCACTGGTGGAATTTGAGAAGAAGTTTAAAATGTGAAACGGTTTTTTATATAGATTATATAGGGGAAAATTACATATGGCGTATACCGGAAACCACATGTGTTACATAAAAACTAAACACATCAAATTCATCAGAATGACATTGTGTATAGATTGGTCAAAACAAATTTCAAAAAAAATTAAAATTAAAAAAAAAAAAAAAAAAAAAATTTTTTTTGATTTTTGACCCAATGGCGAACTTTTTAATTTCAACTCCAAAGTACCTAAATGTGTGACAAAAAAAGTTAGATATGGCTTATGTCTACAATAATATCATTACAGAAACTCTGAACAGCCAACGGTCATTGAAATATGGCTATTTTAAAGTTTTTAACTTATGACGTCATGGCGGCCATCTTGGATTTTGGACCTACTTCGTTATGTTGCTGTCACCCCTTTGACTCATGCCATATACAATGGGCTTAACCGAATTGGCATACCTCTTACCATTTTTGCATAATAGTGTGCCAAAAATGAAATGCAGAAGAAGAATAATAATAATAATAATAACTAGAAATTGTTGGCTAACAATTTGATGGGCTTTTCACCTATAATCTATATCATTTCTGTTGGATTTTGAATCAACTTTAAAATTGCACACTTTTGTCGGGACTATCTCAGGATCAATTAATTTAAAATTTGATGGGATGAACAGATTCTTAAAATGGTAAGTATGAGTATTGAACTGCGTTAAGTTTGCATTCAAAGGCAATATGAATGCCCGCTGAAAGCTGTTCAATGCAAAATTAAGTGTAAGCATTTGAAAAGCTTTTCAAAGTCGTTAAAAAGGTTTTGTTAAGCCAATAATACCACTACATTTCCTCAGTCTAAGCCCTAATTACGGTTCGTTTAAAGCGCACAAAATGATCAGATAGTGATATATATATTTGCTGAGAAATGTATGTCCCAATTATCAAATGTTAACAGATTTTCAGTATCTTCCGGTCGTAAAAGCACTTGTCCCGACAATGGGAAAATCTCTCCTCCAGTTTCATATGTTCCGACAATCAAATGAGATTTGTTTAAACATGTCCCGATAATCAAATGAGATATTTCTGCTACGATGTCTCGATAATAACGTGTATAGATGTATTACAACGAAAAAAAAAAGAAATTAAAAAAAAATGCTGCTGAGTGTTCCGCCCAGGAATCGAACCCGGGTCTCTATCGTAATGAACTATAGCCTTACCATTTGAGCCAGAGCGGCTAGTTGTAATGCGCATCCGTTAATTCACTAAGGAAGACCGTATTCTCCACTATTAAGGACTCGCACAACTAAATGAGCCAATCACGGCGTGTTTCATACGTTTGTAGTTCCTACTGAAAATTTGTTCTGGCTAAGTACAGTGATTCTGAGTAATCTAGATAGGTAATTGTTGACAAATTCTGCATTGAATGAAATCTATAGATATTTAACTTTACAAAAATGTATACTTTTGGTAGATTTTGATGTGTGATGGCGGATTGATATGGGGTCAAAAGTCAGAGGGTGTTCCCGTACCATTTCACTGGTTTGACATGTAAATTTCCAGTTGTCCGAAGCAGACGCCTGTAGCGAGCTAATATGCCAGTAAACTCCTCATAAAATGCCCCTTGAAGCCCTTGTCATGTACGCATGGAAGTTAATGCTGCTCCTCATTCTGTCGCTCATTAGTGTATTCAAAAAAAGATGCAGTGTTGCAAGTTATACATTCCGATGACGTCACAATGTTTACAGTGACCCGCGGGTATGTTTGTACTGGCTGACATGTAGACTTATTTTGTTGTTTTTTTTTAAACGTTTGCGATGACTTTGTTATGTTTAGATTGATGAGATAATATAGTATAATATCAAACAATACCAGATATGAATTTAGTTTCATGAAATACAATAAGTGTCGCGTTAGCCATCAACTTTCATTCTATCGGTCCAGCTGTGATCGGCCGTCGTAGCAACGATAGGCCTAAAGATCATATTGCACTGTACAATATAAAACTGTATAAAAAGTTACTAACTAAATGTACGAATATCCTTAGACGTACAATAAGATCTGCTTTATCTATGAAAACTATCTACATACAATTAGTAACCGGAATAACAGTCGATCGGGATGTGTGTATATGCAACTTTTTATTTACTGTTGCCAAGGAGTATAAAGAAAACACAGGAGAGTTCCAAAATTACGGTTTTTTATATAGATTATATAGGGGAAAATGCAAAACGGCGTAATACCTTAACCGGAAGTGGTATCAAGACACCGAAGGTATCAATATCATCGGAATGACATACTCTATTGATCAGTAGAAATTTTTTTAAAAAATAATGAAAAATGAAAAATTTCTAAAAATAGGTTAACTTTGACCTCTGCTGCGCTGTTTTACGAGACATATTTTGTAATAACTTGTAGAACAATAAATATTTCCCCAGATGCAATCTACAATAATATACCTTTAAAACATCTGGACATTAAACGGTTATTCATATATAGCCATTTTAATCTTTTTAAAGTATGACGTCATAGCGGCCATCTTGGATTTTGAATCAATTTAAAAATATCAAACTTTAGTCGGGACTATCCCACGATCATTTTTGACAAGTTTGAGCTGAATCCCACTGTTGGAATTTGAGAAGAAGTTTAAAATGTGAAACGGTTTTTTATATAGATTATATAGGGGAAAATTCAACATGGCGTAATTCCTAAACCGGAAGTGCTATCAAGACACCGAAGGTATCAATATCATCGGAATGTCATACTCTATTGATCTGTAGAAAAAGTTTTCACAAATAATGAAAAATGAAAAATTTCTAAAAATAGATTAACTTTGACCTCTGCCCCGCTTTTTTACGAGACATATTTTGTTATAACTTATAGAAGAAAAAAGTTGTCCCCAGATGTATTCTACAATAATATACCTTTGAAACATCTGAACATTAAACGGTTATTGAGATATAGCCATTTTAACATTTTAAAGTATGACGTCATAGCGGCCATCTTGGATTTTGAATCAATTTAAAAATATCAAACTTTAGTCGGGACTATCCCACGATCATTTTAGACAAGTTTGAGCTGAATCCCACTGTTGGAATTTGAGAAGAAGTTTAAAATGTGAAACGGTTTTTTATATAGATTATATAGGGGAAAATTACATATGGCGTATACCGGAAACCACATGTGTTACATAAAAACTAAACACATCAAATTCATCAGAATGACATTGTGTATAGATTGGTCAAAACAAATTTCAAAAAAAATTAAAATTAAAAAAAAAAAAAAAAAAAAATTTTTTTTGATTTTTGACCCAGTGGCGAACTTTTTTATTTCAACTCCAAAGTACCTAAATGTGTGACAAAAAAAGTTAGATATGGCTTATGTCTACAATAATATCATTACAGAAACTCTGAACAGCCAACGGTCATTGAAATATGGCTATTTTAAAGTTTTTAACTTATGACGTCATGGCGGCCATCTTGGATTTTGGACCTACTTCGTTATGTTGCTGTCACCCCTTTGGCTCATGCCAAATACAATGGGCTTAACTGAATTGACATACCTCTTACCATTTTTGCATAATAGTGTGCCAAAAATGAAATGCAGAAGAAGAATAATAATAATAATAATAATAAACAGAACAGAAACAATAGGTCTTTTCACCACATGGTGAAAAGCCCTAATAATAATAAACAGAACAGAAACAATAGGTCTTTTCACCACATGGTGAAAAGCCCTAATAATAATAATAATAATAATAAACAGAACAGAAACAATAGGACTTTTCACCACAAAGTGAAAAGCCCTAAATATGCCTGTATAGATTGCCAAGTTCAAGATAGTGGCCTTCTTGGATTTCTGATGGGCTTGAAAAATAACAACACTTTGTTGGGACCATCTCAGGATATCATTTCTGGCAAGTTTCAGCTCAATTCCACTGGTAGAACTTGAGAAGTTAAGAATGTGTTTTCAAAATGGCCGCTGTGGAGGCCATCTTGGATTTTTGACTACACGAAAAATAACAACAGTTTCGTTTTGGCCCCAGTGACCTTGAATGAAAGTCAAGGTCATTTCTTTGAACAAACTTGGTAGCCCTTTATCCCAGCATGCCACAGGCCCAATATCAGGTCTCTGGGCCTTTTGGTTATTCAGAAGAAGTTGTTTAAAGATTATGACCGTTTTGGCCCCAGTGACCTTGAATGAAAGTCAAGGTCATTTCTTTGAACAAACTTGGTAGCCCTTTATCCCAGCATGCCACAGGCCCAATATTAGGTATCTGGGCCTTTTGGTTATTCAGAAGAAAATGTTTAAAGATTATGACCGTTTTGGCCCCAGTGACCTTGAATGAAAGTCAAGGTCATTTCTTTGAACAAACTTGGTAGCCCTTTATCCCAGCATAACACAGGACCAATATCAGGTCTCTGTGCCTTTTGGTTATTCAGAAGAAGTTGTTTAAAAAGATTTTGACCTTTTTGGCCCCCTGTGACCTTGAATGAAGGTCAAGGTCATTTATTTGAACAAACTTGGTAGCCCTTTATCCCAGCATGCCACAGGCCCAATATCAGGTCTCTGGGCCTTTTGGTTATTCAGAAGAAGTCGTTCAAAGATTTTGACCTTTTTGGCCCCTGTGACCTTGAATGAAGGTCAAGGTCATTTGTTTGAACAAACTTGGTAGCCCTTTATCTCAGCATAACACAGGACCAATATCAGGTCTCTGGGCCTTTTGGTTATTCAGAAGAAGTTGTTTAAAAAGATTTTGACCTTTTTGGCCCCTGTGACCTTGAATGAAGGTCAAGGTCATTTGTTTGAACAAACTTGGTAGCCCTTTATCCCAGCATGCCACAGGCCCAATATCAGGTCTCTGGGCCTTTTGGTTATTCAGAAGAAGTCGTTCAAAGAATTTGACCTTTTTGGCCCCTGTGACCTTGAATGAAAGTCAAGGTCATTTCTTTGAACAAACTTGGTAGCCCTTTATCCCAGAATGCCACAGGCCCAATATTAGGTCTCTGTGCCTTTTGGTTATTCAGAAGAAGTCGTTTAAAAATTATGACCGTTTTGTCCCCTGTGACCTTGAATGAAGGTCAAGGTCATTTCTTTGAACAAACTTGGTAGCCCTTTATCTCAGCATAACACAGGACCAATATCAGGTCTCTGGGCCTTTTGGTTATTCAGAAGAAGTTGTTTAAAAAGATTTTGACCTTTTTGGCCCCTGTGACCTTGAATGAAGGTCAAGGTCATTTCTTTGAACAAACTTGGTAGCCCTTTATCCCAGCATGCCACAGGCCCAATATCAGGTCTCTGGGCCTTTTGGTTATTCAGAAGAAGTCGTTCAAAGATTTTGACCTTTTTGGCCCCTGTGACCTTGAATGAAGGTCAAGGTCATTTCTTTGAACAAACTTGGTACCCCTTTATCCCAGCATGCCACAGGCCCAATATTAGGTCTCTGGGCCTTTTGGTTATTCAGAAGAAGTTGTTTAAAAATTATGACCGTTTTGTCCCCTGTGACCTTGAATGAAAGTCAAGGTCATTTCTTTGAACAAACTTGGTAGCCCTTTATCTCAGCATAACACAGGACCAATATCAGGTCTCTGGGCCTTTTGGTTATTCAGAAGAAGTCGTTCAAAGATTTTGACCTTTTTGGCCCCTGTGACCTTGAATGAAGGTCAAGGTCATTTGTTTGAACAAACTTGGTAGCCCTTCATCCCAGCATGGCACAAGCCCAATATTGGGTCTATGGGCCTTTTGGTTTATGAGAAGAAGATGTTTAAATGGAAAAGTTTACGGACGGCGCACGACGCACGGCGCACGACGACGGACGAAGCATGATGACTATAGGTCATCCTGACCCTTCGGGTCAGATAACCTAAAAACTTAATAATCAGAGACAGTTTAAACACAGGACAAAAATTAAACAAAACAATGCCCATATCCCTGAGATTTACAGAGTATTACATTCACAGATCAGCAAAATCAAACTGAGGTTTTGATGTACATACAACAATTTTCTCAAAATCTAAATGGAGCTTGAAAACATTTCACCTTCTATACCAAGCTGAACATTTGTTCCTATTTTCAAATATTCAAATTCAAATTTCATTCCTTTGGATAAACAAAATTACTAAAATTTGTAAGTAATCATATGCAGTACTAGTAAAATTTTAAGATATTTAACTTGACTGTTCAAAATGCAAATTTGACCTACTTTTAATAAAATGACAAACCGACTCACCAAGGTTAACCCATACCACATGTTGAAATTCCAATGACAAGAAGTGTAGGAAATAGAGCCCATAACCAAGAAAGAAGGGTAGATAATAATATTAATAATAATTTGATGTTCATATACCACTTTATCACAACCTTAAAAGTCATCTCAAAGCAATTCAAAAATTACTAACCATGGTTCAACCGGCCAATATTGTTCTCAACTCCCTGGTGAGCAGGTGCTGCCATTTCGGCACTCAGAACTAACTTTCTACAATTTCTAGCACTGCCCAACCACATACTCATTTAGAGCCGAGTTAACTGAAACAAGCGAAGTAAAGTACCTGGCAAGTGCCATATTTGGCTGGGAATGAAACTCGCAACCCTTCGATTATGATCCGCCATCCTACCACTAGACCACCATGCCTCCATCTGGATGGTCCTGAAGGCCAGGGGGACTTATAAGCGATGGTTTCCTTGTTATGAAGAGAATATTTTGGAAGTATTTTAACACATTTGGCATTGACCTTCAATAGGAATTTGTTCACCGATTTATTCTTCTCTTTTTTTATATATAATATACATCCTCTCGTCCAAGCACACTACAGAAGTTCAGTGTTTAACACATTTGACATCAGTGACCTTTACAGCTATTCAGAAGTGTATGCTGCAGGCCAAACAACATCACCCAAGAACTCTTGATTATTCAGAAGAAGTCATATAAAGAAAAAAAATTAATCAAAGATGGATGGATAGGTGACGGACGCTGCACCACCACAATACTTGATTTGGTCCTTTGAGGAAGGTGAGCTAAAAAAATAACACTAAATCATTACAAAATTATCCCAGTGGATTATAGTTTAAAGTGTAGCAACACATTGCATGACAGACTCCAAACGTCTGAGTGACTTTGACACTCTACTTGTTTTGTACTGCACTGACATGCGATTGCCTTTTGTGCCATCTTATAGAACCCGGTACATTTCATGTCCATGTTTAAATCAATGAATTCAATGCCATTCTTGTACATGCCTGATCTTGGAGCACATATCGACAAAATGTTTATATCCTAAAAAATTAAAACTAAAGCTGGATTAGAATTGAGTGCTGACTAATGTGGAATCTTTTGTATCTATGAAGGCTTGCAGGAAACGCTCCTATATATATACATAGACTACAGACCTAGACAATAGAGTCAGGCCTGCATTGGTACCAGACGATGGGCCGTAACAGCAAGGAAACAGATCACTGCAGAAAAGTCGTCTAAAAATTGTGATTAAAAAGACAAAAAAAATTGTTTACAAATAAACTGATGTAGGCAGTATTTTTGTTTAGTAAAACATCAATACAGTATATTTTTATATGGGCATCACATTACAATTATTCACCTTGAAATAGCTTCAATTTTACTTCAATTTGTATTTATGAATACTTTCTAAACCAATCACAGCCTTGATTTCATTAACATCTGGTTGAATGGTGGTGGATCATAAGGCCAAGAATAGAAAATGTGTGTTTCCTGTGTCCTCCAATTCATAGAAACCCTAAGGTGTTCAACCAATCATACAATATAACAGGCTTCAAGTATAAAAGAAAGTCACTCTG
This sequence comes from Mimachlamys varia, assembly GCA_947623455.1. Taxonomy (NCBI): domain Eukaryota; kingdom Metazoa; phylum Mollusca; class Bivalvia; order Pectinida; family Pectinidae; genus Mimachlamys; species Mimachlamys varia. Next base: position 44,034,333 of record OX392541.1, read on the forward strand.
GATTGATACTAAAATAAATACACAATATATATATAATGAGCAACATGGTGATCAACTCATTAACTAGAACATTGATAGAAATTAGGGAATCATACAGCTATAGGTGAGATTTAGTCTGCATCTCTTTATACAGTAAACCCAGCTGCTGACTCTGCCTGTACATAATGACTGTATATGAGGTGGACCTCTGACTAGGATGACCTGGAAACATCTTATCTAAATATTGATGACCTCATTAGTGATACTAAAACAGGTCTCGTGGGTTGAAGTAATAGATATTTATAGTCATACTGATACAATGTATGCAAGTCCAAAACTATTTTCATAATTTTGAAAAGCTTCTCAAATGAATGTACCAATATGTTTTTCAATCATTTATGGTCAATTTATCTATATACCCCTTCGACAATGTTTGAAAAATATGTTCAACTTTATTTGGATAAAAAAAAACAGTGTGTTCAATCATGCAGTGATCAATCTACATGCGAGTCCCGAGTCTAGTACTCATAAAATTATGAAAGGACCCATAGAAATTCTGGAAATACTTCAATTTAACATTTTGGGACCCATTGTTTTCGACAATATTTACAAAAAGGACCCATGAAAATAAATTGTAAATTGATTGCTGATCATGTTCACATAAGTTGGCCATGTGTTGGTTGTAATCAGCATGTATAATGATAAAAATCAGACATCACCTATATGGCCAAACACCATGTATGTCAGGTCTTAGCAATTTAATTTCCTTTAGCTATCAATTCATTTACCCCTGAAACCAACCTTTGAAACCGTGTCTTCAGGGGTTAAATGAGTTTACGAATGACCTCTGTAATACATTTAGGTTGTTGCAACCAGCCTAACAAGTAACTAAGCCTAGGGCCTCTCAAACAATTAATGGTCCATAAATATCTATTGGGTATATAACATCTGTAATAGGAGGAGAAATGAATGGCCAGACTGGGGTTCAAACCCAGGACCCGCTGAACTCTTGACAGCTGTGATTTTCTCTACCAATTTAACTATCTGGTCACCAACAATCAACCTTGTCTAATTCTGCTGTACATCAAAGAAAGAGTTTAATCATTTAATGGATACCTACAAAGATTTTATTACTTGAAAATCGGATAAATACTGATTTTGTATCACCTGTAGAAAATAATATATGTCATGATATATATACAAGGTGACAATATTATACAGTGAAAACAATTTGTTTTGTTAATGAAATCAAAAGTTGACAGGAAAAGTTATTGAAATCAATAACAGGTAATAGCAGGTATAGTCTGATTAAAACACTTGAGTGATCCACTGATCCTCCAACTAATCAAGCCTAAATTAAATACAAAAAAATATGCATTGAAGGAGAAACAGTATTAGAAAGACAATACAATTACTGTAACAGAAGTATCCTCTTTTTTCACATTGTACTTTTTCTGTACTTAGCTAGTCTGCTACATATAGTTAGTTACCACTGTAATTAACCTTTTCCCATGTCTCTGTGTTCAGACCAGGTGATATAATCATTAATACTGATGGAATCACCCAAAAGATAAGAAGAAGAAGACCACAAGCATGTGAATCCTCTAACTATAAGTAATATCATATATATATTACAGATGACATATAGGAGTATAATAACTCTTTTTTTTTACATTGGGCTATGGTAGTAAACACGGGAGTTTGTCATCTTTTGACATGGTAGGTATCAGGCAATACAATGATCTGGTAATAAATGCATGTTTTTCAGTACTTGTTTTCCATAAAGAAGTTACTTGTTGTCTTCTTGTAAACATTCTGTGTTCCTTAACTGTTTACACTCCAATGCAAGTGAACATGTACACCATACTATAACACCACTGTGACAGGAATCTGACACCTGTTTATACTCTAATATACCCCGACACCGGAATGACACAGGACGTGTTCATGCCAACACCTGCAGGGATAATCCCTGCACGCGCACCGGTTACCCTTTCGTTACACGTGAAACGTCAAGTCACACCGACAACATCACTCAAGTGAAATCTTCATCGATTTTCTGAATTAACAGACACTTTACAGCTATAATTTATGAATAATGACCATTCGTGGAGTGATTTTATGTCCCCGGGATATTAACTTAATGTTTACTGTACCGTGACATTACGGAGATGGTATCAGAATCACTCGGCCATCTATGTAATGTTCATCCTAAACGTCTCCAGCAGACTGCCCCTTCGGCCACTGCATGCTATCTGCATTAAAGCAGCTTCACTTACCTATCACAATATTACGCCACGTTCACCGACACACACGTCGACTTTCCAGCCCCTCAATTTCCCTCTCACTGCTTCCTGGTGATCACAAACAGTACAAGTTCCACTCTCAACGTCCAACCAAGTAAGTTTCCGCCATAGCGGAAATGTACCGTGTTAGTTGTGTATTGTGGGAATTAACAATGAAGATCGGGGGTCATCTCAAAACGCATTACGGTAACTCGGTTATAACGGTAAGTGCACCGGCTCATTAGAGCAGAGAATTGCGTAAATCAGTTCCATTCTGTTAATCTTCGTATTTTATAACCTAATCAATAATGTTTCCAGTGGGTTTGTACAGACGGTAAATTAGATTGGAGACGTCAATTTTAAATTAATTGTTATTTCCGAGTATTTTTTTAAGTTGTACGGGCGGATGAAGATCTTAATTTAGGGACGTACGTATCTCAAACCACAAGATCTCTAAGTATTTATTTATTTGTTCATCATATACAGATAAAAATTAATACATAAAGGCCTGCAGACATTTTTTTATAAATATTTACCTATTGAACAAGTGTTTGGGATTCGGACGACGACCACAATAGCAGACAGAAAGGTACAATCGTACAAGTATGTTCCTTCGGCCAATCGTACTGACAAGGAAATATATACAGTTATTCTTTTTAAAATAGTTATTTTCCCTGTTAATGAATGACAATTGAGAATCAGAAATGGTTCATCATTGATTGACCACACCACGGAATAAGACTATCAAAATCCGTGATCACACCAACGGTAATTAAGTTTAATGTCATACATTTTTTCTCTTCTAAACTGCTTTGTGCCGGGGAAAAAATTGAAAACAAAAACCAGAACTCAATCTAACTGAAATGAAACACAAAATAAAAATGAAATCAAAGTGCAACAATTTAAGTAGCTCGGCAGCTGGGAAGGTCCAGACCATCTTCCGGATACGCGATCAACTTTTTCAGTTAATATACAATGACCAGCAGCCATTCAAAAGTATTAGTAATATGTATTAGTACATATCGTACTAGTCATCGAAACGTCACATAAAACATATTTTGGTTTTGTAAAATAATCTTTACATAAATCATACTTTCCAACCTGAAGAAAATGTTAATGTTTACAAATATTAGTAATATGTATGCTAATTACCTTGATAAAATCCAGGAGCTCGGTAATATATTCACTCCTTATATTAGAGAGTCGGATATCGAATATTTGCGCATGCTATGTTAGCTACAGCAAAACACAATGTACCGCCGTTAACCAGTGTCTGTATTTCTGTTCCGTGTTTAATAATTAGGTACGTCCATTCTCGTCAACGAATTCTAAAATACGAGCTCCAACATGATTAATTTTATAATTTTACATGAGAACACGAAATAATCAAATTGGAAATTATGCTGAAGATTCACATCACGCGAATTTATATAGCTAATCTTATCACGTCATTTTAATACCAGACTTTCAAGGTTAAGAATTAGACGCAGTCAGTTACCGACATTTTACCTTTAAATCTCTCGAAATGTCAAAAAAAAAATGCACTAATTCATTACTAACATGATAAGAACTAAACCCACGTCATAACCAGGTAATTTAGGTTCTGAACCCAAGACTACTTACCATTTAACTAATCCAAATCATAACCAGGTAATTTAGACTCTAAACCCAAGGCTAGTTACCATTTAACTAATCCAAATCATAACCATATAGTTTAGACTCTAAACCCAAGACTTGTTGCCATTGAACTAATCTCTTTTCATGTCCAGGTAATTAAGGCCCTGAACCCAGGACTAGACGCCATTTTAACTAATCTCACTTCCTAACCTAGTAGTTAAGCTCTGTACAAGGACTAGATGCCGTTTAATCAAACCCACTTCATAAACGGCTTATTTCAAACTCTCTGTCAAAAATCACAGGGACCAGAGAATTTGTGACAGATAGTTGTTGGTCCTAAATTAGGGTGTTTAGAGTAAATTATCCATCTTTCCATCAGTACCAAGAGTTTTTTCGTTCCTCAACTAGAAATGTGATTTTTGATGCGATAAAGGTAGGTGGGGTCGATTTTTCGACCTGGAAAGCTTTCCACCCTTTAGCCTTTATGACCATTGAGAGGGCATTTTTATCGAAAATGGATCAAAACACCAAACTAAATAAAATCATATCTCAATTCCACTCCGTACTATACAGGTACACTCCGTTTCAATGGAAACGGAGTGTACCTGTATAGTACGGAGTGGACTTTCACCAGTGGAAAACTTGTTCGATATCTATTTTACGAAGAACGCTAAACTAACAATAAGCGATATAGTATTGAACAATATTTTCTGTAGGGCGCGCGGTTACCAAATAGTTTAAGGTGTCTGACATTCTGCTATCACTAGCCCTCCATCTCTATAGGTCGCGGGTGCGAAGCCTACGTGGGGCGATCGTCTGGTGCTTGTCATTGGTCGATGGTTCTTTTCCGGGAACCCCGGTTTTCCTCAACCACTAAAACCTGACATGTCCTGTCCTTTAGTGACCATAGCTGTTAACAGGACCTAAAACACACAGCAGACTAAGTTTTTGGTTGGGCATGTTCTTTATACCATACAAAGAGTGTTCACTGTGTGGAACCGTTTATACCCGCTTGGTAGGCAGATGTTGATCGAAGCTAAGTCAGCGTGACATGAATCGTTGTCCCTATGACGGATACCATCACTAACAAAAAACTCTTGAACTTAGCATACGTTTGTCCACTTCAGTGATGTTGACGTCGGAAACCAGCTCGATATCCAGGGGTTTCGATCACCCACGTTCTCTACACCCCTGGAATATGTCATGGCAAAATGAAGGCGCACTCAGGTAAAATAACTTGACCAATCGCAAGGCTGCATGCCTGTCCTTTAAAGATTACAAAGGAGCCACATCCGACTTCAAAGCCTGTCAATTTTTACCGTTATGTGACTACGAAATTCTTAAATAATAATCATATAAAACATTTGATATAGCGCCCCATGCATCTAGCTAACGTAAGCCACTCTAAAGCGCTTTACAGTACCTGGATATACAATCAATAAATTAACACGTACCGTTCTATCATATACAATTCTGAGGAGATCACAGGAGCTGCCCTTTTAGGCCCTACCTACATTGTACTTGTCCTATACCACATAGCTAATATCTCCATATGTGTGTGTATGCATGTGTGTATGCTGGATATGAATTGTGTTCTGTTTGTAGTGGGACCGTGTTTCCAACGGCATCTTTTAGAGTGCCACCTCACTTGAATGCTACAGCACAGATACTGCAACACCCACCCCAGACCATTTTATACTCCACCTGGGTTGTTGGAGTTGTGTGTGCAGGAGAAAAAACACTTTCTCTGAATGTTCCATGCGTATTACGATTACGGGGATCGAACATGGAAGGCCGAAGTGTTAACCATTCGACCAATCCGCCCATATGTCTCACCGGTGAAGTTCAGTACAGTAAGACTTTCGTACAAAACGATCTAAATTTATTTAAATGTCCTCAAATCGAAGAATGGCGTTGTTGTAACGATATTACGGATATAACACTACACACAAACATTTCTAGGCATTACAATGCGCAGGTTATATACTAGTTGTCCCCAGTTTAATAGGTTTTTAAAATAAAAAAGAACTTTTATATCATTAATAAGATTTTCCTTATGAAATGATAATAATAGCAATATACCCGTTCTGTTGCAGGCAAAACCATTATTCAGACGTAAAAATGGCCCCTGGTTGCAACCACCCAAGGAGTTCTACCTATTCTGCCTTTTCTTCGTGACCAGCAAGACTAGAACGTGGACAAAAACGTGGACATCATGTTAAATAACACGGCTGCCGATTGGGTGTAAGTGACCTCCTCCAGACAAACTGACCAATTACCGCCAAGAACAAAGTCGATAACGAATTAGAAGACTTCGGCAAATGGTCAACGTTTTAGGTGTTTTTGATAAAAAATATCAATCAATTTGTCATTCATCGTCTCCCTGAAAGTATTGCAGCGTTTTTGAAGAAATTTAGACAATGAAACAAAGCATTGTCATCTTTGAATAGCTTCAAATCTTCTATATGTAATGGTGTCAATTCGTCTCCACCATCTTATTATAACTTTGGCGAACGTAAGTTAAATATATTACACACGTGACTCAGGCATCAGTGCAGTTCTTTGAAAAACGATTTGTTCCGTGTAAAGATTGTTGATAATCCATCATGTAGTTGTAGACATTTCTGTGAGGATGTTGGACATTTTTTTCTTAGAATGCAAGCACGAGTTGCACTCTTGCATAACATCAATTCATTGAATATTTATCCAGTTAATTAATTTAGATCTAGATTTAATTTTATTTGGCAACGAAACCCTGTCCGTAGATACAAATACTGAGGTGTTCAGACACATGCAACTTTTTATCAAATCCAGCAACAGGTTTTAAATAAAATATTATTCATTGTAAAAATGAATTGTATGCCTTTTTAAATTTTATCATGCAAATTTCTATATGTACTGTATTAGAGGAAAAGGCGTTGATAAGTTGAAATAACTTGTGCCTAATCCTCTACTCAGCTTTTGGGTAATAAATATGTTTAAATCAAAATCAGTTTAAAAGATACATCACTAAGTGATAAAACGGCATAATACGTTATCACCAATGGACCAAAACTGCGCTATGAGTCTCTTCAATTTAAACATGATTTCAAGTGAGAATAGCAGGGCTTATAACCCGCAACTTGAAAGAATCATTATATATTATGAAAATTGTGGGAAAGCATATTCGAATTGTATATATGGTGTGATTCGTCATATATATATATATATATATGTATTTTGCATTCAACAAAAATATCTAAAACAAAACGGCACAGAGACACGAAAAGGACATATGTTCGGCAGTTAGGAACAAAAGGGAAATATCTAAGATAACATATTATCATGTATTTCTGGGCTGATGACTTCAGAGATAAAAAAAAAATGGAAGGACGCAGAGCGCTTTTTTATATACGTAGACTTCAGCTGGGTCTACAAATGTATTTCTGTAAACAAAATTATTGATCGTAGTAAGGAAACCTTTCCGGGGAGTCGAAACGTGGAACATTTTAGTTTGATTCTTTCTAACTGTGCTTATTTAGACTCGTAAGGTAAATTGATAATGTGGCGTCCAATTCCTCAATCTGAGGGTCATTTTGACGTAATATACGTCGATAAGACTCTGACATTGACATGTAGGACATGACCATCGTACCCTTCCCCACTGCTCCGCCCTTCTAGTGATTAGTATGATTAATTGATAATTAATTTGCAATATACAGAATGTATTACAAATTTTGTTTTTTGCTATGTGAGAAAAATGAAATTAATGAACTCTAAATGATCTTTAAAAGTGGACACACTCTTTTGAGCTCGTAGTGCCACATCCTCGATATCCAGGGGTTACGATCACCTACGCTGTAGAGAACGTAGGTGATCGTGATCGTAACCCCTGGATATTGAGGATGGTAGTGCCCCAGATCTCACTTTGAGGACATGACACTTACTTGGATGTGACCTTATAATTAACTTACATGGCGGGTGTCGTCGATGAAACAGATTGTGTTTAATATTACGAAACATCTGGTCTCAATTTCCTGTACTTTTTGCTATGGTACCGTGTTAATATTTCCTTTGTCATATTTTGCTACTTAGTTGAATATATTTTGAGTTCGGATTATGGTTTTGCTGACGCTTTGATATTATCTGATTTATTTTTTCTGCTCCCAAAATTACTCCATCGCCCTTCAATATATTACAACAAAAATATAATACATATTGTGCAATTTATATTGCTCTTGGTTCTGTGTAGAGTATGTGGCTTTGAGAAAACATGTCATTCCATTTATCCTGACAAATTATTTCCCCTGAAATTGTTTTATTTTGGGTCTAATGTCATCTTCGGTGGTTTAAACCACAGGGGCTAGGCACGGACCTTTGTCACTATGAAATTGTTTTTCTGATAATTATTTTACCTACCCATCCCACTACTACAGAACGTCTCTGAATAGTGAGTCGAATCGAACGCACCTCAGCGTAACCGGAAGTTATACATTAATGGCATCACAGACGGAAAGTTGAAATTTACAACCGTTTTTACCTGCTCAACAAGAGAATCCAAGGTATACATTGCAACTTCCTGATATTTTCATGGTTATTTATGCCATTGGAAACAATGGAGAGTATAATGCATCGTGCAAATGCAACATCGGCTACCCTATGACAACAATGATATTTGGCAGATTGTCCCGTCCACTGACTGTTAGCAGGTGCCCGTACGCGTTCACAAATTACCCCTTTCATATTGCTGGTAATCCTTAATTTTCGATGTTAGCTCAATGCTAAGAGTAATTAACAGTTGGAAACGAGGTTACGAACGTGGTCGATCTCTTGATTGGAACTTATGAAGCTAGTACTAAATACATGATATTCATATCAGCGTTGTGCAGTGGGGGCCTATTGATTTATTGCTATATTGATGAGGCATCAGCATCCACAGTATAACCATGGAATTGTTCGTTCTTTTTTATTCAGAAGCTCCCGCATAATATCTTTCATGTACATGCTATATGAATAACATCGTATTGTGCTAATAATAAAAAGTAATGATTAAAGTGTAATTATATCCTGTCTGATATGATGATTTTGTTCAAGTATTTAATTTTCTTCTCCTGATGATGACTTCCATATGTGTATAATCATTTTGAAACGTTTAAGGTTATCAAGACCTTACTGGGGTTGTTTTTTTGAGTTTGTGATTTGAACTATTTTCGCCATGACACAAAGTTGCACAATAAGAGTTGCTTCCCCTACAGTGCAATAAAAACAGCTACATTTAAAAAGTGGACAGATTGTGAATAGACTGACTATCTTGGACGATTTTGTATAAACAAGCGAAAGCAACCTTTATTTGTGATTTATAAAGTGTACTTGTGTGTAGTTAAAAAACAGGTAATGCCTCTAAAAGAGTTGAACATAAGACTACAGACGTACCAATGTAATTATTCCAGCTCAGGTTCAGTAACAAGTGACTGTTTATCATTGTGACACAATGAAGCCATATGGATATATAATGATCATGAGCAGGAAGTTTGATTATAGATGACTTTTGTTACGTTTGCGCAATTTACCTTGTGCTCCATTGGATTTATGATCTCATAAACTAAACAAAATCAAAGGTTAATCCTTAACTGTTCAACTTAAATTTTCATTTTGTCCATTTCATCTTTTAAATTATGGTTAATTTCCATTTAGGTATAAAACTAAGCAGTCTACATAAAAGATGGAAGCTGAATCTGCTGAACCAAAGGCAACAGTAGTGAAAGCTGAAATGCCAGCAGGTATATATGTATGTCTATAAAGTAAAATGCATCCAACAATCATTTGTTTGAATTCATTTCCCATATTGGATCATACATATATGTACTTTCCTTAATTACTACTACATGTATGTAGTATGAGATCTGTATATATATGTTGCAACGTTTTTTTTACATAAGAACAATAATTTGAGACCTGGTAAAATGATATGTTCTTTTTTATTAAGTGAGATTAACATGTAGATGTACCGGTATATATACCAGTATTTACTTTCACAATATAAACCGTACAACAATATAAAACAAGCTGTTCCACTTATATTGATTATAATCACTGTTAGTTGTTAGCCTGGATGTCAGAGTGCAGGGGTCTTACTGTGATATATATATATATATAATTGATGTTATATTTGTTGAAGTTCTTGATGAGAAAACGAAAAGGGAGGTAACTGATGGCCAAGGTGTAGAGCAAGTTACTATAGAAAATAAAGCTACAGGAAAGGATGTTAGTGGACAGAAAACAGGTGACGACCAGGAAACACCAGGGGAAAGTGGTAAGCCGGGTTAGTATACCTAAATATCACCAGGAGTTAGTACACCTTATTATCACTGGGGAAAGTGGGGGTTAGTATACCTTCTTATCACCAGGGGAAAGTGGGGGTTAGTATATCTTAGTATCACCAGGGAAAATGGGGTTAGTATACCTTATTATCACCGGGGAAAGTGGGGGTTAGTATACCTTATTATCACCGGGGAAAGTGGGGGTTAGTATACCTTATTATCACCAGGGGAAAGTGGGGGTTAGTATACCTTATTATCACCAGGGGAAAGTGGGGTTAGTACACCTTATTATCACCATGGGAAAGTGGGGTTAGTACACCTTATTATCACCAGAGGAAAGTGTGGGTTAGTATCCCTTATTATCACCGGGGGAAAGTGTGGGTTAGTATACCTTATTATCACCATGGGAAAGTGGGGGTTAGTACACCTTATTATCACCAGGGGAAAGTGGGGGTTAGTACACCTTATTATCACCGGGGAAAGTAGGGGTTAGTATCCCTTATTATCACCGGGGGAAAGTGGGGGTTAGTATCCCTTATTATCACCAGGGGAAAGTGGGGGTTAGTACACCTTATTATCACCAGGGGAAAGTGGGGGTTAGTATACCTTATTATCACCAGGGGAAAGTGGGGGTTAGTATACCTTATTATCACCAGGGGAAAGTGGGGGTTAGTATACCTTATTATCACCAGGGGAAAGTGGGGGTTAGTATACCATATTATCACCAGGGGAAAGTGGGGGTTAGTATACCTTATTATCACCGGGGGAAATTGGGGGTTAGTATACCTTATTATCACCAGGGGAAAGTGGGGGTTAGTATACCATATTATCACCAGGGGAAAGTGGGGGTTAGTATACCTTATTATCACCAGGGGAAAGTGGGGGTTAGTATACCTTATTATCACCGGGGGAAAGTGGGGGTTAGTATACCATATTATCACCAGGGGAAAGTGGGGGTTAGTACACCTTATTATCACCGGGGAAAGTGGGGGTTAGTATACCTTATTATCACCAGGGGAAAGTGGGGGTTAGTATACCTTATTATCACCAGGGGAAAGTGGGGTTAGTACACCTTATTATCACCATGGGAAAGTGGGGTTAGTACACCTTATTATCACCAGAGGAAAGTGTGGGTTAGTATCCCTTATTATCACCGGGGGAAAGTGTGGGTTAGTATACCTTATTATCACCATGGGAAAGTGGGGGTTAGTACACCTTATTATCACCAGGGGAAAGTGGGGGTTAGTACACCTTATTATCACCGGGGAAAGTAGGGGTTAGTATCCCTTATTATCACCGGGGGAAAGTGGGGGTTAGTATCCCTTATTATCACCAGGGGAAAGTGGGGGTTAGTACACCTTATTATCACCAGGGGAAAGTGGGGGTTAGTATACCTTATTATCACCAGGGGAAAGTGGGGGTTAGTATACCTTATTATCACCAGGGGAAAGTGGGGGTTAGTATACCTTATTATCACCAGGGGAAAGTGGGGGTTAGTATACCATATTATCACCAGGGGAAAGTGGGGGTTAGTATACCTTATTATCACCGGGGGAAATTGGGGGTTAGTATACCTTATTATCACCAGGGGAAAGTGGGGGTTAGTATACCATATTATCACCAGGGGAAAGTGGGGGTTAGTATACCTTATTATCACCAGGGGAAAGTGGGGGTTAGTATACCTTATTATCACCGGGGGAAAGTGGGGGTTAGTATACCATATTATCACCAGGGGAAAGTGGGGGTTAGTACACCTTATTATCACCGGGGGAAAGTGGGGGTTAGTATACCTTATTATCACCAGGGGAAAGTGGGGGTTAGTATACCATATTATCACCAGGGGAAAGTGGGGGTTAGTATACCTTATTATCACCAGGGGAAAGTGGGGGTTAGTATACCATATTATCACCAGGGGAAAGTGGGGGTTAGTATACCATATTATCACCAGGGGATAGTGGGGGTTAGTACACTTATTATCAACAGGGGAAAGTGGGTGTTAGTATACCTTATTATCACCAGGGGAAAGTGGGTGTTATTATACCTTATTATCACCGGGGGAAAGTGGGGGTTGGTATACCTTATTATCACCAGGGGAAAGTGGGTGTTAGTATACCTTATTATCACCAGGGGAAAGTGGGTGTTAGTATACCTTATTATCACCAGGGGAAAGTGGGGGTTAGTATACCTTATTATCACCGGGGAAAGTGGGGGTTAGTATACCTTATTATCACCAGGGGAAAGTGTGGGTTAGTATACCTTATTATCACCGGGGGAAAGTGGGGGTTAGTATACCTTATTATCACCAGGGGAAAGTGGGGGTTAGTATACCTTATTATCACCGGGGGAAAGTGTGGGTTAGTATACCTTATTATCACCAGGGGAAAGTGGGGGTTAGTATACCTTATTATCACCAGGGGAAAGAGGGGGTTAGTATACCATATTATCACCAGGGGAAAGTGGGGGTTAGTACACCTTATTATCACCAAGGGAAAGTGGGGGTTAGTATACCATATTATCACCGGGGGAAAGTGTGGGTTAGTATACCATTTTATCACCAGGGGAAAGTGGGGGTTAGTACACCTTATTATCACCAGGGGAAAGTGGGGGTTAGTATACCTTATTATCACCAGGGGAAAGTGGGAGTTAGTACACCTTATTATCACCAGGGGAAAGTGGGGGTTAGTATACCTTATTATCACCAGGGGAAAGTGGGGGTTAGTATACCATATTATCACCAGGGGAAAGTGGGGGTTAGTATACCATATTATCACCAGGGGAAAGTGGGGGTTAGTATACCTTATTATCACCAGGGGAAAGTGGGTGTTAGTATACCTTATTATCACCGGGGGAAAGTGGGGGTTGGTATACCTTATTATCACCGGGGAAAGTGGGGGTTAGTATACCTTATTATCACCGGAGAAAGTGGGGGTTAGTATACCTTATTATCACCAGGGGAAAGTGGGGGTTAGTATACCTTATTATCACCAGGGGAAAGTGGGGGTTAGTATACCTTATTATCACCGGGGGAAAGTGTGGGTTAGTATACCTTATTATCACCAGGGGAAAGTGGGGGTTAGTATACCTTATTATCACCAGGGGAAAGAGGGGGTTAGTATACCATATTATCACCGGGGGAAAGTGGGGGTTAGTACACCTTATTATCACCAAGGGAAAGTGGGGGTTAGTATACCATATTATCACCGGGGGAAAGTGTGGGTTAGTATACCATTTTATCACCAGGGGAAAGTGGGGGTTAGTACACCTTATTATCACCGGGGGAAAGTGGGGGTTAGTATACCTTATTATCACCAGGGGAAAGTGGGAGTTAGTACACCTTATTATCACCAGGGGAAAGTGGGGGTTAGTATACCATATTATCACCAGGGGAAAGTGGGGGTTAGTATACCTTATTATCACCGGGGGAAAGTGGGGGTTAGTATATCATATTATCACCAGGGGAAAGTGGGGGTTAGTACACCTTATTATCACCAGGGGAAAGTGGGGGTTAGTACACCTTATTATCACCAGGGGAAAGTGGGGGTTAGTATACCTTATTATCACCGGGGGAAAGTGGGGGTTAGTATACCTTATTATCACCAGGGGAAAGTGGGGGTTAGTACACCTTATTATCACCAGGGGAAAGTGGGGGTTAGTATACCTTATTATCACCGGGGGAAAGTGGGGGTTAGTATACCTTATTATCACCAGGGGAAAGTGGGGGTTAGTATACCTTATTATCACCGGGGGAAAGTGGGGGTTAGTATACCTTATTATCACCATGGGAAGGGTTAAACATGGGTAGTTTACCATGCTTTACATATTTATGTAAAATGCACACATCTTTTGGGGTATGTACCATGATATATCCAGTATAAGATTTGTGGTAATTCCTTAAATATTGGTACTGCAAAATATTATTGCCCATCCCTAAAATTGTCCGAGTCAAAAGATAAATCAGAAAGTGAAATCAATGGTTCAGAGTCAGTAGTGAGATCATGTTACAGTTAGTTTCTGTAAAAGTGGTCTCTATATATTGTTTGTGTTATGAGTTTGAAAATATCCAATGAATCTTTAATTTGTTCTTTTGTCACAGTCAACACTATTATTGGCGAGGATGAAGATGGAGAGGCTATTGACATGGCCGACATCCGAGTCCTAGAAGATTTGGACACGGAAAATAAATCTCCTGAAAAAGACGAGGTTGTACCTAACAAGGCTATCAAGGTCGAGGCTACGGAGGACGAAGACAAAGATCCTGCAGGGAAAAAAAGTACGGCTGCTGGGAATGGGTTACTTCAAAACATCTCTGTTTGTGAAATTTCAAAGTTTAGCTTTGCATTTCAAATAAAATAAGCTTTTCTAAAGGAAGAGATTGGGTTTAATATAGTATTCAAGTTTTAACATGTGTTGCTGATTCTTTTGGATAACTAACTCTGTCCACTACGGAAATACGATCTGCATAGTTCAACCACGATTATTGTCACTTCAGCACCTTTAGGGTAGCTGTTGAATATGTTAGCTAGATAGGGCTCTATACAGTGATCAGTCAACAATTATTTCTTTATGGGTCCCTTTCAGTTGTATTGCCAAAACAATGGGTGCAACAATGTTAAATGTAACCATTTCTGGAAATTAAATGGTTCATTTTAAATTTCTATGAGTACAGGATTCAGGATAAGCATGTAGATTTATCATGTAAGTGTTGTATATTTACAGATCAGTAGATTGCCTACAGATGCAGTGATATGTTTATACTTCATGACCTTTATAATGAAACTGTTATGTGATACTTGTTTGTCAATATCCAGGTTTTTAATTTGACTTTGATAACATACCTGAAATTGTTACATGACATATTTCTGTTTTCAGGGAAGTCTTTTGAGTTTTTCTACCCAGACATGGTATCCACTTTGGAGCTTGCTCTTCGTGGCTTACCCAGTATGGCTAATTGCCAGCAGTCTGACTCCAAGGCAAGCATCCCCCAGAAGGGTCCACCACCAAAAGGACCACTTCTAAAGGGGTCTGTCCAAAAGAGACCAGCGCCAATAAGGGACTTTGCTAAAGAAGCTAAGAAAGGTACAACATTATCAGAGTTAGGCATTAAGTTAACTCATTATCAGAGTAAGGCATTATGTTGTGTTGATATTAGTTCAGAGTTAGGCATTAAGTTGTCTTGTTATTAGTTCAGAGTTAGGCATTAGGTTGTCTTGTTATTAGTTCAGAGTTAGGCATTAAGTTGTCTTGTTATTAATTCAGAGTTAGGCATTAAGTTGTCTTGTTATTAGTTCAGAGTTAGGCATTAAATTGTCTCGTATTTAGTTCAGAGGACTTGTAGAGATTTCACTAGTCTTACAATATCACATGATATTGCCTGTAAATGATATCAAATCTCTAAAGTAATACTGTAAATCATTTAGTTTTCATATAAACTGGAAGATTTCAGTTTTAAGTACATGTGCTTTTTCTGTGGGACTCTAGTATAGACCAAATATAACCGAGTATTTTATCTTTTTATTTCAGCATTAAAAAAATCTGGGAATATTGTTGAAGTGAGAGCGACTCGCAAATCTACACGTACTGCAGCAAACCTGACAAAACCAGCCAACAATACCAAAGTTGTTTCTATGACCAAGATAGTAAACCCAGTGACCAAAGTAGTCGGCCCAAAGAAGCTTGCCACACCAGTAAAAACAGACCAAGTAAGAAAGACAGAAGACGTCAAACCAGAAATCTCACCAGAACCAGTCACAAAGAAACCTAGGAACACACCAAAGGCAGCAGGCAAGAAATCTAAAGTTGTGTCTCAGGCAGCGAAAAAAACACCTCAGGTGGAGACAAAACCAGAACCTGTCAAGGACACCACACCGAAGGTCAAGGTCACTTCTACTAAACTCGGTCCAGAGACTTATGTGGTAGCACCTGGGGGTCATCACCAGGTGATTAAGTATCCCCTGCCCCAGTCTAACCCAGTGTCCCGCCCATTTATTCCCCGCAGTCGGGAGTGGAGGAAGAAAGGTAAGACACCCATGTCTGTCTGTGTGTAGAAAGTTTTATTTTCTTAAAGAAAAGAAACAAACTTGTTTAAAAGGATGTCATTTTACATGTGTTAAAAAACATACTATTAGGAAGTATTTTATTTATCATTTAACATCTCTGATCTAATATGTTGACATCATGCATAAATCAAGTAAATTAAACAATATTTAAGGCTGTTGGACCAAATAGGTTCACTAGAATTACGCTACTGAAAGTTTGAATGACGTGAAATGTTTTGTTTTAGGCACCTACGGACGGTCCCGGAAGGGCTGTGGTCTGATTGTTGACAACCAGAAGGAGATACCGACAGTGATGATGAAGATGAGAGTATCCGACACCTCCGACATAGTGTCCACACTCGACCTCGCGCCTCCTACAAAAAAGTTGATGCAGCTGAAGGAGTCGGAGGGAAGCAAGGAAACCATCAAACTGTTTTCTATACCTGGACGAAGCATCACACCGCGGCTGGCATGGCCGGTAAGTTGTGTGACCCGAGACTAAGTAGAGGTGTTCATAATACTATATTTCTTCATGTACCCTGCCATTGATCCTGTGTTGTGAAACCTCCTCCAGGATATTTTTTTAGCATTCATATTACTATATTTACATTTGCTCCACATTTTGCCATTGACACAATGCTAAGAGGCAGTTGTCACCATACGCCTATAACACCCAGTGCCTTATTTGCTTTTGTAATGTCATCAATTTTATTGTTTTCTACGCTTGATTTGCTGTACAAAATCGGCTCAAAATAACTAAATAAAGCACAATATGTGTCAATCAAAACATTGTTACAAGTAATGAATGTTTTAGCACATGTTGTTACAATTCTATAACACACATTGTCATTGCTCACAAACTTACATTAAAACCTACCAAACTCTAGTAAGTTTGTCATCAATAACAATGTGATAAATAGGATTGTAACAACATTTGCTGAAACATTCATTACTTAAATATATATAGTGATTTTCTGTTTATCATAAGGATGTAAGAGTTATCTCCCCAGGGGTAATGAAGCTGACTGATTGAAGTGAACTTTTGTTTGGAAATTGTTTTTGTGCTTGTTTCCACTATTTATATGTTCACTGATTGTTCAACTCCCTGAAAATGTCAATGACCCATACCTGTAATTTAAATCTTTTTGTGAATACAAATGTATTAAATAAATTTAAAAATTTCAACAGTAAGTTAAAACACTTCAAAAGTGTTTTCGATAGAAATTAGTGAGATGTCCTGCCTATGTTTTACTTAACCACCCCAGGATTTTATAATGACATTCCAACCTTTAAGATAGAAATTAGTGAGATGTCCTGCCTATGTTTTACTTGATCACACCGGGATTTTATAATGACATTCCAACCTTTAAGATAGAAATTAGTGAGATGTCCTGCCTATGTTTTACTTGATCACACCGGGATTTTATAATGACATTCCAACCTTTAAGATAGAAATTAGTGAGGTGTCCTGCCTATGTTTTACTTAATCACCCCAGGATTTTATAATGAACAGTCCAACCTTTAAGCTGGAAGAGTGTAAATGTGTCTTAAGGGTTGAATGAGTTAAAATGGAAAACTAAAAAGTCTCCACTTTTTTTCTTCTTCTGTCTTTTTAGCTGTTCTACCCAAACATGACAACCAAACCAAAGGGAGACGATTCCGACTCCGATGATGATGATATGGCTGATGATGTAGCCCTTGAGGAGGACGATCCCAACAGTCAGAAGAAATGTTTCACAATTATTCGCAGTGAGCCACTCGACCAGTTAGACGGTGAAGACATTCACTGTAAGTACTGTAAACTTACAAATTTTAGTGGCAATCTTATTTTAGAGATTTTCAGTTCTGAGCTTTGAGAATTTGCGTTTAAGTCCACTATTTTATAGTGTTATTGATATGTAATTAAATTGAAACTTGGCCAAGTTACAGATATCATCTTGTGTATGTATTTTGTCATACTAATTTTTCCTTTGAGACTTAAACATTATCGGCAAAGCAGGAAAGGCGCGACATATAATTATGTGTAATTCTTGTTACCAAGGCTAGGTTTGTGTTTACTTAGGCAAAGTTTATTTTGAACAAAATAGGAAACATAAAACACCTGTTACCTATGTCAAGTTGAGGGTGTTAACGCATAGTTAGTTTGACAAAGGATACAGATGTTTTCAGAAACTCACAAAACATATTTCAAAACAAACTTTGTTATTCAATTTAAACTGCTGACCTGTTTTGTAGATATAAACACACTGTCAGCTGATGAGGTTTGTTGGTCTGTTTTACTGTCAGATGATGAGGGTTGTTGATCTGTTTCACTGTCAGATGATGAGGGTTGTTGACCTGTTTACTGTCAGATGATGAGGGTTGTTGATCTGTTTTACTGTCAGACGATGAGGGTTGTTGGTCTGTTTTACTGTCAGACGATGAGGGTTGTTGATCTGTTTTACTGTCAGATGATGAGGGTTGTTGATCTGTTTACTGTCAGATGATGAGGGTTGTTGATCTGTTTTATTGTCAGATGATGAGGATTGTTGATCTGTTTTACTGTCAGATGATGAGGGTTGTTGATCTGTTTTACTGTCAGATGATGAGGGCTGTTGATCTGTTTTACTGTCAGATGATGAGGGCTGTTGATCTGTTTTACTGTCAGATGATGAGGGCTGTTGATCTGTTTTACTGTCAGATGATGAGGGTTGTTGATCTGTTTTACTGTCAGATGATGAGGGTTGTTGGTCTGTTTTATTGTCAGATGATGAGGGTTGTTGGTCTGTTTTACTGTCAGATGATGAGGGTTGTTGATCTGTTTTACTGTCAGATGATGAGGGTTGTTGATCTGTTTTACTGTCAGATGATGAGGGTTGTTGATCTGTTTTACTGTCAGATGATGAGGGTTGTTGATCTGTTTTACTGTCAGATGATGAGGGTTGTTGATCTGTTTTACTGTCAGATGATGAGGGTTGTTGATCTGTTTTACTGTCAGATGATGAGGGTTGTTGATCTGTTTACTGTCAGATGATGAGGGTTGTTGATCTGTTTTACTGTCAGATGATGAGGGTTGTTGATCTGTTTTACTGTCAGATGATGAGGGTTGTTGATCTGTTTTACTGTCAGATGATGAGGGTTGTTGATCTGTTTACTGTCAGATGATGAGGGTTGTTGATCTGTTTTACTGTCAGATGATGAGGGTTGTTGATCTGTTTTACTGTCAGATGATGAGGGTTGTTGATCTGTTTTACTGTCAGATGATGATGATTGTTGATCTGTTTTACTGTCAGATGATGAGGGTTGTTGATTTGCTTTACTGTCAGATGATGAGGGTTGTTGATCTGTTTTACTGTCAGACGATGAGGGTTGTTGATCTGTGTTACTGTCAGATGATGAGGGTTGTTGATCTGTTTTACTGTCAGATGATGAGGGTTGTTGATCTGTTTACTGTCAGATGATGAGGGTTGTTGATCTGTTTTACTGTCAGATGATGAGGGTTGTTGATCTGTTTTACTGTCAGATGATGAGGGTTGTTGATCTGTTTTACTGTCAGATGATGAGGGTTGTTGATCTGTTTTACTGTCAGATGATGAGGGTTGTTGATCTGTTTTACTGTCAGATGATGAGGGTTGTTGATCTGTTTTACTGTCAGATGATGAGGGTTGTTGATCTGTTTACTGTCAGATGATGAGGGTTGTTGATCTGTTTTACTGTCAGATGATGAGGGTTGTTGGTCTGTTTTACTGTCAGATGATGAGGGTTGTTGATCTGTTTTACTGTCAGATGATGAGGGTTGTTGGTCTGTTTTACTGTCAGATGATGAGGGTTGTTGATCTGTTTTACTGTCAGATGATGAGGGTTGTTGATCTGTTTGTAGATACAAACGTACTGTCAGATGAAGATGATGATGCTGTTGGACCACCTTATGAGCCAGCATCTACAAGTGTACCCATTAAAAAGATCAAAGTTGAAGAGAAGGATGAAGAAACAGTTTCTATGGATACCAATGAAAAAACAGTTAAAATCCAGGAAACGACAACAGATTCTAAACAACAGGATAATTCAGTCTCTACAGAGCAGACATCTTTAGGTCAGAAACAAGAGACACCAGCATCAGAGAACATTACACGGCAAACTCATCCAGCATCTGAAGCTGCTCCTCTCGTCGTACAAGGGGAGGTAACCGCTGTGGAATATGCAGCGCCACCACAACTTGTAGCAAGTGTAAATGACAGTGTAGGTAGTAGTCCAGCGGTGGTCAGCACCGAAATGGACACGTCAGTAGTGGACATATCGCTGACCTCTGTTGGGGCCAGTGAAGCTGTATCAGAGGCGGTCAGTGTGGACCAAACAGCTAACATCAGCAGCAATTCAGCAGAAGAGGAGGGTTGTGTTATAGTGTCTGTTGTCACGGAGATAGCAGAACCTTACGTGGAGCATGATGGAGAAATCACAATTCAGTCTGACTCAGCAAACAGCTCAGATGACAGATACATAGTGTATGTGGAGAAGTGATTTGTAGCGCGAGTGTAATGGAACAACAAGAAAATATATATTGGTGAGATGTGATTCCCCAAGTTCAACACATGATGCTCAGGAGGAGCGTGTGTGAAAGGGAGATAATCCATAAATTATTGCATGTGAATGTTTATTCGACCAATGAAATGGCTC
Organism: Mimachlamys varia; assembly: GCA_947623455.1. Taxonomy (NCBI): domain Eukaryota; kingdom Metazoa; phylum Mollusca; class Bivalvia; order Pectinida; family Pectinidae; genus Mimachlamys; species Mimachlamys varia. Next base: position 44,055,201 of record OX392541.1, read on the forward strand.
AAGATTAAACAACATTTTTAAAAATCTTATGAACACTGGATATGCATTAAAGAAATGAACACTACTGTGGTCCATTATGAATGTCATTTACAGAAAAAACACAGCTTAAAACCATGGATTGATATCCACCTCTGGTCGAAGGGTTACTGTAATCAAACACATGGCATTAAATCACCTCCAACTGAGAGAGGAAAGCTTGGCTATACACTCAACTCTAGTTAAGGGAAAAGCAACTTGCAGTAGAACAGATTTGTCATACCACCAACCCTAGTAGAAAGACTAAAGCCACACCCCAATTGAGGTAGATATAAATAAGATTTGTCATACCACCAATCATATAGCTAGTAGAAAGACTAAAGCCAAACCCACTTGAGGTAGATAAGATTGACCACATCTCCAACCCTAGTAGAAAGAAAAAGCCAATTAAGGAAGATAGGATTGGCATGCCTCTAACAGTGGTAGATAGGATAAAACCAAGCTCCAACTTATTAACAGTAAGTTGGATGAAGGGGATGATGCCTCTTAGGCAAAAAGAGATAAGATAATTTTATAAAGTCATGCTGACCTCTATGTGAGACGGCCGAGAGCATGGTTTTAAGTAAGGTAACTCCTCCATCAGTGTGAGACTCTAGTTCCTTTTTTTAAATAGCCATGGGCAGTTTTTACCACGATCTAAATTTAAATGGGTGAACAGATTGGACCTGAGATGTTTGTTTATAACATAAGGTTGGCCCCAGTAATTAGATATTGACAGGTGAGTGTAAGGGAGATAACCCATGTTTTTTTCAGGGAAGTCTTTATAAAGCCTTGCAAGATCTGCATGAAATTTGAAAGTCATCCTGGATTTATATCATACCAAAATATTTTACATTCACACAGATCAGATGTTCCTTTAAGCCAACAAACCATTGATAAGTTGTGCCTATAACTTGATAAAAACCCTGATGAATTACTGAGACATTCTGTGAATCCTTTCATGCTTAAAGGGTTGGTATTTTTTGTGAATAAACTGATTTGTTTTAGAGAGAGAGAATTTTTATACTATATAGAGATATAACTTTGTCATGGTGATCTGTTTGGGAGCTATATCTGATGTAAATATCATATATACATTGTACATTTATATATGGATAAATCTTGACAAATATTTTAATATACAGTACACCATTTTGTATCACTGTTCTTATAATATGGTTAGGTTTTTAATAAAATTTGTCAAGGTTATTAAAACAAATATCTGTCATAGTTTTATTTATCACTCATGCCATTGGTAACCACACACCCACATGTTAGTAAATACACAGAGGAGAGGCAGCTACTGGTATGAGAAAATATAATGTCTTCTAGAAAAAGGCTCTCTCAAATTCTTGAACTCCAATCTCTGCATCTCAAAATTAAATATGTCGCGTTATATTGGGGTGATCTTTTTTTTGAATATTTCATAATTTGAATTGTAAATATGACCATGGCTGGTGACATTTAGCGTATGACCTTTGCTGGGGATATTGATTTTATAACATTTGCTGGTCACATTGACCTTATGACCTTTGCTTGTGACATTGACCTTTGCAGGCGACATTGACCTTATGAACTTTGCTGGTGACATTGACCTTATGACCTTTGCTGAGGATATTGAATTTATAACCTTTTGTCGGAGACATTGCTTGTATGATAATTGTGACTATGACTTTTGCTTGTGACCAGGGGCGTAGCTACCTATACGCCAGTACGCAGATACTAACACATAATTTTCCTAAAAAATCATTTAAAATACATTTGTAATATAAAAATGAGACTATTGTACAAGAAAATGAGTGTGTTTATTCTTTAATTCATTATACCTGAAAATTGGCACTAGAACACGTTAAAATGTTCCAAAGTCCTTTAGGAAATCATTTTTTTCTTGAGGACACCCCCAGACCCCCCTTCCGGGAGGTGGACGTACAATGTATCCCCCTCCCGTACCCATCCCCTCTTAGCGCTTTGTGTGCTGTCTTTGACACCAAATCTGTGTACACTTCATAAAAGCCCTAGCTATGCCGGTGGTGACATTGACCTTGTGACCTTTGCTGGTGACATTGACCTTATGACCTTTGCTGTTGACATTGACCTTATGACCTTTGCTGTTGACATTGACCTTATGACCATTGCTGGTGACATTGATCTTATGCTTTAGCTCATGACCTTGACCTTTCATCTCCAGTCCTAGCATCATACATACTCCCTGGTACATATAGTGTCTCTGTGTTTACATTACTGCCTGGTAAATGTTCTCTCTGACAAACAGCAGCTGTTTAAAAAAAAATACTGAAATGTCAACAAAACCATAACTGGAACTCGAAATCGATTTAACAAGGGGCAAAATATGAACAAATGAAAGATTTACATGGAGACCCTTGTAAAAGTACAAGGGACCAAGTCTTCCAGAAGAGTAAGCGTCTTCTGCTTCATCCACGACAGCCGCCATATAAATCTTGGTCACATCCAAGTAAAAACCAAGTCCTCAAAGTGAAAACCAAGTCATTCTCAATCACAACAAGTAAACACCCTAATGAGCATACTTAAAAGCGTCCATACAAATTGGTTGAAATACACCTGTCAGTTATGTGTAGACATATATCAAGTAGTTGTTGTCCAACATTATAATCCTGTAAGCTTAAATGGCAGTTTATAAGTGCTGTTGAGAAATATTGAGAATTTTAAATACTTGAATAGAATTTAATATCATCGAAGTCCATTTTCATATTAATGATTTGTATGATGATAAACCAGACACTGATTATCCATTTTTTCTCGGGAGGGCGAGAACCTCGAAAACCTCCTGAATCCCCCTACTAATAAAGGCGGGGCTTGAACATGAATACCTCCATCTACACCCAACACAAAGAACCTTTTTACGTCGGACCCCTTAGTTTCGTAGAGATATGACAATAAAAATGTTATATCAACTGTATAAATCTGAGTAAAAATCTCGACGTGGTAGTTAACCAACTCCGAGTTAAGGTTTGTAATAACTCCGCGTAAAATGTTGCCACGTAACGGGTTTTTAATGATCCCTTGTAACAGTGGTTTGTAATGATCTCGCGAAAGTCTTCACATGGTGGTTTTGTCATGGTCTCACGTAAAAGTCTTCATATGGTGGTTTTGTCATGGTCTTACGTAAAAGTCTTCACATGGTGGTATTGTCATGGTCTCACGTAAAAGTCTACACATGGTGGTTTTGTCATGGTCTCACGTAAAAGTCTACACATGGTGGTTTTGTCATGGTCTTACGTAAAAGTCTTCACATGGTGGTATTGTCATGGTCTCACGTAAAAGTCTACACATGGTGGTTTTGTCATGGTCTCACGTAAAAGTCTACACATGGTGGTTTTGTCATGGTCTCACGTAAAAGTCTACACATGGTGGTTTTGTCATGGTCTCACGTAAAAGTCTAAACATGGTGGTTTTGTCATGGTCTCACGTAAAAGTCTACACATGGTGGTTTTGTCATGGTCTCACGTAAAAGTCTACACATGGTGGTTTTGTCATGGTCTCACGTAAAAGTCTTCACAAGGTGGTTTTGTCATGGTCTCACGTAAAAGTCTACACATGGTGGTTTTGTCATGGTCTCACGTAAAAGTCTTCATATGGTGGTTTTGTCATGGTCTTACGTAAAAGTCTACACATGGTGGTTTTGTCATGGTCTCACGTAAAAGTCTACACATGGTGGTTTTGTCATGGTCTCACGTAAAAGTCTACACATGGTGGTTTTGTCATGGTCTCAAGTAAAAAGTCTACACATGGTTGTTTTGTAATGATCCAGTGTAAAAAGTCTTCATATGGTTGTTTTGTAATGATCCAGTGTAAAAAGTCTTCATATGGTTGTTTTGTAATGATCCCGCATAAAAAATCTTCATATGATTGAGTTATAACGGTCAGGCGTAAAAAGTCTTCATCTTTTTGTTATAGTTCCGCGTACAAACATGTTCATACGGTGGTTTTTGTTTTGTAATGGACCCGCGTAAAACGTCCCACGTGGTGGTTTTGTACACAGGGACCTGAGAATTTGTTACAGCTAGGTTTGGACCTAAAATAGGGTGTTTAGAGTAATTTTACACATTTGGGGGGTTAAGATCAATTTTCGATAAAAATGCCCCCTCAATGGTCATAAAAGCTTTTAGGTCCCGCGTAAAACGTTCCATGTGGTGGTTTTGTAAGACCCGCGTTAAATGTCCCACGTGGTGGTTTTGTAATGGTCCCGCGTAAAACGTCCCACGTGGTGGTTTTGTAATGGTCCCGCGTAAAAAGTCCAATGTGGTGGTTTTGTAATGGTCCCGCGTAAAATGTCCCACGTGGTGGTTTTGTAATGTACCCGCGTAAAATGTCTAATGTGGTGGTTTTGTGATGGTCCCGCGTAAAATGTCCCACGTGGTGGTTTTGTAATGGTCCCGCGTAAAAAGTCCAATGTGGTGGTTTTGTAATGGTCCCGCGTAAAATGTCCCACGTGGTGGTTTTGTAATGTACCCGCGTAAAATGTCCAATGTGGTGGTTTTGTGATGGTCCCGCGTAAAACGTTCCACGTGGTGGTTTTGTAATGGTCCCGCGTAAAAAGTCCAATGTGGTGGTTTTGTAATGGTCCCGCGTAAAATGTCCCACGTGGTGGTTTTGTAATGGTCCCGCGTAAAACGTCCCACGTGGTGGTTTTGTAATGGTCCCGCGTAAAAAGTCCAATGTGGTGGTTTTGTGATGGTCCCGCGTAAAACGTCCCACGTGGTGGTTTTGTAATGGTCCCGCGTAAAAAGTCTCCATGTGGTAGATTTGTAATGGTCTCACGTAAAACGTTTCCACGGTGTAGTTTTGTAATGGTCTCACGTAAAACGTTTCCACGGTGTAGTTTTGTAATGGTCTCACGTAAAACGTTTCAACGGTGTAGTTTTGTAATGGTCTCACGTAAAACGTTTCCACGGTGTAGATTTGTAATGGTCCCACGTAAAACGTTTCCACGGTGTAGTTTTGTAATGGTCTCACGTAAAACGTTTCCACGGTGTAGTTTTGTAATGGTCCCACGTAAAACGTTTCCACGGTGTAGATTTGTAATGGTCCCACGTAAAACGTTTCCACGTGGTAGTTTTGTAATGGTCTCACGTAAAACGTTTCCACGTGGTAGTTTTGTAATGGTCTCACGTAAAACGTTTCCACGTGGTAGTTTTGTAATGGTCCCACGTAAAACGTTTCCACGTGGTAGTTTTGTAATGGTCTCACGTAAAACGTTTCCACGATGTAGATTTGTAATGGTCCCACGTAAAATGTTTCCACGCTGTAGTTTTGTAATGGTCCCACGTATATGTTTCCACGGTGTAGTTTTGTAATGGTCCCACGTAAAACGTTTCCACGTGGTAGTTTTGTAATGGTCCCACGTAAAACGTTTCCACGGTGTAGATTTGTTATGGTCCTGCGTTAAAGTCTCCACGGTGTAGATTTGTAATGGTCCCGTGAACAATGACTACACGTGAAGGTTTTGCTAATGATCCCGCGAACAACGACTACACGTGAAGGTTTTGCTAATGGTCCCGTGTAGAATGACTGCACGTGAAGGTTTTGTAATGTCCTCCACGTGTACGATTACTGTAGTTGATATTTCCTTTTGGGTGTTTGATTGACTGAAATGTATCCTAACTTCTTTATTCCCATTTACTATTGAGACTGAGGCAGTTTGATAGCAAAATGCATGCAGCTTAAAATGTTTTGTTATCAGCGGCTGATTTCTCACGTCAGCTTTCACGCGGGTGTTGTTGAATGTAATGGCATATACATGTATACAATTATCACATTCCACTGAATATTACTGTAACCAGAGACAACCAATTAGGCCTGTATTGTTGTACTTGTGTCATAAAAGATGACGAGTGGCCTAAAGCTAGGTACTTAAATCATAAAATTTCTATGCATTGATTTTACCTCCGAGGCAAATATATCATCAATGGCACTAACGTTTTGTTGAACAGGAAGATATCCATTGAGTAGTAATTAAAAACAGGTTTGATACCAGCTGACTTATCCTGATTAATATCAAAATGGAATTGCCTCGGTGACAACCGAATCGTATATAAGATATACTTTCCTGTTTTATGGCGCAAATAGTTAAAATGATTGGTATTGTGGAAAGTGACTTACCCAAGAAAATAACAGGTAACAATTAAGTGTTAAATAATATGATAACAAAATATCGTTATAATTTGTATAATTATAATAACAACATATATTTAACTGTTAATAGGAATATAATCATTTGATTTAGAAAGTGAATGCTATAGTTTGTAATTTTGTTTTCTTTGTTTCATTTTTATATATGTGAGTGGTGTGCGTTTAACATCCGATATGTTGTATAAACATCAAAAATAGCATTTTACAAAATAAACATACAATTGCATATTATTAACCGAAAAGTGTATATAGCGGGAATTATGGAGTCTTAAGAAAAATATGAAAACTTCAAGCATAGGCCTAATTCCACAAGCAGAGACTATGAAGCCATTAATACGTGTCTGCCACCAGTAAAAAACTGAAAAATTGAAATTAACACACGAACACAAAAGCGAAGCAAACATATATATGATCACAAGGACGTGCAAAAAACAGATGTAAAGGATCCCTTTTATTCTAGACCTAACCGAACACGCCCTCTTATTCGGATGGTCTCGCGTTCGAGCCTTGCGTGAATTGAAACCTCCAGAGTATTCCGGGAAAACAACAATGCACACAACTCATCGCACATGTGCAGTATAGAGAAACCTGCAGAAAGTAAATAGACCGTGATTAAGCTGTTCTGACCAGTACCTACATCAACTATACCGATTTACACAAAAGCAACATAAGCCTATGTACCTGTTAACAGTTATTTAGATTTTTAGAAGACACATGATTTCCTAAACAAAAGGTAGGGTATACCCTAAAAGTCTCCCGGAATCTGTCACGGTAGTTAGGCTGTACAAGGCGGGAGGGATGTTGTTTTGGACTTCGTGTATTTCATTGGTGATTTATTACTGAGTTGTAAAGTGCTTCTAGAATTATAGCTTTGCATATTCGTGAATTAAAAGTGGTAGTTCAACCATATTGAGCCTAAATGGCATGTATACATTATATAGGTGTGAGTTCGTAACTAGTGTACATTTTGCCCCATTCTGCCAATATGGTGGATTGGGTTGTATTTTTATTATAGATTATAGTCCATGCATGTTAATTCTGAAAATCATGCAGTTAGAAAATATAAACAGTGTTTTACGTGTTTGTTGATGACAGGTCCTGTCATGATCAGTGAGTTATAACTTTTCAGTGTCACCACCGGGACGAATACATAGACTATATAAATGTAACATGAGAGGAAACATGCATGGCCAGACCGGGGTTTGAAACTGGGACATTCAGAACTCTAGATTGACACTCAACCAGTTGAGCTATCTGACCGCCACCGATCACTACATTCCTCCCTTATTTAACAAAGTCTTTGACCCCAAAGACATCACGATTTACAACTGAGGTTTGGGTATCAGCTATCCCTTGCTAAGTATGCACCCAGTACTTGAAACAAGGCACCAAATGTAACAGCAGAGGAAATATGCACGGCCAGACCGGGGTTCGAACCTGGGACCTTCCGAACTCGAGACGGACGCTCAATCAATTGAGCTACATTGTATCTGGTCGCCAACTATCGAACCTGGTGTAGATCCGATTCATTCCTCCCGATCCATTCCTGTCCTGGTGTCCTGTGGTGTCATTGATCTCATGACCTGAATTGATAAATTTGTTTACTTGATATTATCTACATCGACTCGGTCACCAAAGTAACAGGTTTACAAAGCTTATGAGGATAACAAATAATAAGTTCTGGATGAACACAGTTTATATAAAATCAGTAAGTACCATGTATTGCGACCAGATAACATCCATGAATATCCCTAGTCATCTCACTACAACCCTTACCAGTGATTTAGACATCCATAATCCAGATATTTAAAGGCCCAATATACGTAACTTTCGGCAAAACTTGAAGCGAAAATCAAGCCTTATAACTTATCATATTTATATATTTAGTTAAGATTAACTTATATCAGCAATATTCAAGATGAATTATTTCGCGGTTACCGATACAGCAGCAGTTAAAACACGCTATTTGTAAACACGCGTCCATTTCGAACCGTCTTCTGCCTTCGGTTTGTTGTTGAAGTGGGCCCCACCTGAATTATTTTCAATTCTTTGGATTTTTTTGTCAGGAGTTTCTTGTTAGTTACCGCTCATGTTTACTTCGTTTTAGGCTTGGTTTTGCATGGTTATCAACTGTATTTTTTTTTCAGAATTTTTCAGAATCACGAAAATTTCCCTGAAGTTACGTATATTGGGCCTTTAAATCTCTGCAGTAGGTCTTTCCCAAGAGTGTTGTTAATCCCCTCGATAGGCCACTATGGTGGTTACAAGATGGACTCCCAGAAAGTGTTTTAGTGATGATTTAGTGCCATGTGACAATCAAATGACGTAAGTACCATTATGACATCATAACTACATGGTACAAATTTGTTTCAAAAGCACTTCTCAATGTAGTCATATGGAAAACAAGGGAGATAACAACACTTTTGAGAGAGGCCTATACAATTAAATGTTACAAGTACAATAAACCTCCTAGTCAGTTTAAATAGACTGACAATATTTGACTGACCAAAGGTTTACTGGACTGTAATGAGAATAATGTAGGTGTGATATGATAATTAGAGTGCTTATATAGTTTCAATACCTTCTCAAAATGGAAGAGGGGCATATATAGGGGTAGGGGGCGTTGATCATGGCGAATGAGGTAAAACTTTTTAGACTTGGACCTTGTGGAAGGGACAGAAATATTTCTATTAGCCTTCATGCCATAAAATACTAAATACAAACGACAATGTAATGCTTTATTGTGGTATAGCCAAAATAAGTATTGATATTGATATTGAATGTTTTTCAAACTGCTCAAGGATTATCGGAACTAAAAGATGATCAGCGAGATGGGGGTAAACGGAACATAAAATTGAAAGGAGACCAGAAGACCTGGAACATGGAGAAGGAGTCAATAACAGGCAATGAGGCAGAGGAGGAGATGGATATGGATGACGATGATGATGACGATGACGAAGGTAATGTTTTTCTGTAGTAAGCATAGTGGGCATTGTTTTATTTATAACATCATTTTCCTCAAAAATTAGAAGTATATTATCAGTTGTTATTGAAGGTAAGTGTTATCTAGGCCAAAACAAAATATGTATCAGTGTTTCAGGTATCCCAACCGACCCTAGATTTTACTGCCAACTCTAGCTTTTTTATCACCATCTTGTTTCTAAGATTAAATTATGAGTCTTGCAAAATTCACAGCAACTCAATAAACTGTGTTCCGTTCCTGTTCTGGGAGTCTGGCCTTATACGTGACAACCTAATAGCCACTGAAGTGTGTGGAAATGCATTATAAAATTTGAAATATTAAAGCATAATATCTTCTTTTTTTTTTTTTTAAGTGACCAACCCTATCTTTTTCAGGCATGTAACCTGAAACACACATTTTTTTCTGGCCTTATGTAAATTGATTTATGATTTAAATTGGAAATTTCTGTTATGTTTAAAGATGCCTTGTTGGAATTTGACGATGAGGATGATGGCGACATTGACATGGATGACATCCGCCTGTTTGACGAGACAGATTTACGTGTTGTTTCACAAGACGATGAAGTAATACAAGATACCTTTGACAATAGTCAAACACTTGGTGACAATGTTTGTAATCAGGATAATTCATCGGTAACTCAGCCTGTTGGGGAAGTGATAAGTGATGATGCTGTATCTCAGGAAAATATAGAAAAATCTTTGTCCAAAGATGTTCCAGAAACATCTCAAGATATCTCCTCAGAAAGAAAAGATAAACTCCCACAAAAAACTGTCAAAACTACAGAAACTGTCTCCGTGGACAAGGATCCAACTCTGCCACAGGCTAGTGAAGTACCTAAGACAACATCATCTGTCCACCAAGGACAAGTTAAAGGTCATTCTAAAGGTCAAAGTTCAGGAAATGTAGCGGACAATGATCAGAAACCAAATGTAACTTTTTCGAATGTGGAAGATGAAACTGACTTGGGGCAGGCCAAGGTTGTCAAGGTTGTATCTGACATTGATGATATTAAACTGATTAAACCTAAGGTGAGAAATTCACCAAGGAAAGTTTATCAGAAAGAGTCTGAAACCATAGCAACAGAGATTGATGTGAATTTACAAGGTGTGTCTCCAAATGTGGACATCAGACCTGTACTGGACACCACTCCTACCTCGACAACCCCTGTCTCCCGATCTGAGAGCTGTTCTCCAGAGGTCATCGCTATAGAGGATCCGTCTCTGGGTGGTGATGTAGAAGCTGACAGTTTTATTGTGGATACTGACCAGAACAGTGTAAGGGTTCAGCATAAGTGTTACCTGTGTGAGCTAGTGTTTAACTGTAAGTCCAATCTAACTGTACACATGCGTACCGTACATTCCTACTACTCCCAGCTCCACCCCTGTGGCTGTACTCACTGTGGGGCTCAGTTCAAGTCGGAGGCATTTGCCATCAAGCATGAACAGACCGTCCACACCCTGGACTCTGCCTGTGCTTTCTGTGGGAAGACCCAGTCTACTCAGGAAGGGTTAGAGACCCATGTGTGTAATCACCTTCAGCCCCTAACCTACCTCTGTATGTTGTGCCGGGAGGACTTCCCCAATGTGGTCGAAGCAGAAAAACATTTGAGTAAGCACAAGGGGGAAGTCGCCTTTTGGTCTGATTTCCTCAAATGCAGATTTTGTGGGTCTTTGTTCAGTAAACGAGACAAACTTTATAGTCACATTATGAAAGCACATGAAGATTTGTTCAATGTCAAATGTAAGTCGTGTAGTCAGCGATTCTATGTAGACTCAGCTTTGGCTGTTCATCGCAGCGATCAAAATCACCGACTAGACGGTAAGAGGATTCGTGTTAATGAAAACATCCAAATCGAATTTGGCGTCACAAAAAGCGGAAAAGTGTCAAAAGAATTGATTAACATTTCAGAAGATGGCAGTTTTGAAAGTCGCAATGAGGCATGTGCTTTAAAATTAAACGGCAACAGTACTAAAGGGAGAAAGGAGCTGTCACAGCCGAACCATGTGGATCTGATGTTCAACCCCGGCACACTGGACCAAAATGTCACAGACAGGTCAGTTTCTACTTTTACAAGTTCTAGTCTAAATAAATTCATCAGTCAACCAAAGAACAGTGATAGAAAACATTAACCTGACTGCTGTTCTGTTAGATACATGTAAGTAGATATGTAAGTATATAGATCTTGAGAATTTCCACTTGCAATTTCTGCCTTAGTAGCTATTATCATACAGAAAAGTTGAACAGTGACAAAAATTAGCATGAAATCAAAATACATAAATTTATCTGCATTTTCTTCCAAAATTATTTGTTCAAGTATTTTCAAGGTTAAGTTAATAAACTTTGCTGCAGTTACAAGAACCCATTTTAATTTATACATAAATGAATATGCTGGGATCTATACACATACAGGTTTATCTAGCAAATAAGATTAAATTCATGAATAATTTTACAGTGAAATAATTTGTTCCTCATCTACTGTTGTAGACCTAATTCACCAAAGTCGGATGATAACGTGACCTCACAGTCGACAAACGGTCCACTCTCAGCTTCCACCAAAGACTGCCTCATTGCCAAGCTACTTGACAGGAAGAATACGCTAAAAACAAGTACAACTCTAGGGAAAGACGATAATCAGGTTAGTAAATGTCCTCGTGTATTGACATTTAAATTTCTTCTCCAATGAACACAAATTAACACCCTGCTAAGACCCTATAGGAAATAAGCCTATGGAGGTTTATAATGGGTAGAAAATTAACACCCAGCTAAGACCCTGTAGGAAATAAGCCTATGGAGGCTTATAATGGGTAGAAAATTAACACCCAGCTAAGACCCTGTAGGAAATAAGCCTAAGGAGGCTTATAATGGGTAGAAAATTAACACTCAGCTTAGACCCTGTAGGAAATAAGCCTATGGAGGCTTATAATGGGTAGAAAATTAACACCCAGCTAAGACCCTATAGGAAATAATTTATATATAAGCCTTAGGAGGCTTATTTTTCATTTCAATAAATTTTATTGCAAAAAAGCAAAAGGATTAGGTATCAGGCTTAGCCTATATAAGCCTTCTCCATACAACTTTGGTATGTTACAGGGAAACTAATCCAAATGTTACTGGGGCCTGTACATGTGGAGACTGGGTTTTAATATTTTGGTTAATCAGTTTTCTTTCTTTTATCTGAGAATATTGTTGGTTGAAAATAATTGACATAAAGGTGATTCATTAAATTTATCTCTAACACATTCATTAATGTGTTTATTATATATTTATACGTCTTTCTCGTTCAGGAAGGAAGGAAGAGTAAGGGAGCTCCAATTCAGGACAGCTTAGAGAACTCCTTCCAGCGGATCATGTTCCGTGTAGCGTCTAATATACAGGAACTTCTCCGCCTCAGCCTCACCATCGAAGGTCATGTGACCCAGCAGTCCCATCAGTTCCTGGCCAAGGTGTACGATCAGAAGTTCAAGGTTGTCATGGTACTGTGGACAGAACTACAATGCTTGACCAAGGCAGTGAATACTAATGTATTTGCCAAAGGGAACAAACTCTCAAAGGATCTTGTTGATGAACTCTTGTGTAACATTTTGAAAAGTGTGCATTCTCTACATAAATCAAAAGTAGAAACCATTGTGATGATGGGTCAGTGTATCGCGACCTCATTTCAGGATCTTATAAAGATAATGGTAGGAGCGGATACCATTATCACCCCCGGCCTTCAGCTGATAGCCATCAACCATTACGAACATTGGCTCGACTTTCTCCCGACTGTCATAGACGCCCAGTGGAACGTATTCAAGGAGATTTCCACAAATCACACGGACAACATGAACAATGATGTGTTGGAGCTTGTGGGCAGACTATGGCACGCACGAATCACACTCAACCAGGCAGTGCTTCTGAGGAAAGATGAAAACGAGAAATGGAAGAAAGGTCTGCATCCCTCATGTGAAAAAAACTTTGGAAATCCATCTGAAGCTGAAGGGCAGGTACAAGCCAAGGAAAATTTAAAGCAAATGCTGTTCAAGATGACGAATGACACGGCAGCGTTTGTGGAGGGAAAGACTGAAGCAGTGGCCATCAGTTCTGTGGAACCTGGTACCAAGGTGCTGATCCCAGTCACCAAGCTACCACCCGACAAACAAGGTCAGAACTCTGATATCGTCAACATCTTACCCGGGACACAAAGCTCCAACGTGGGGGAAAAAGACAATACAATAGCTAAAGTAGCCCATCTACCAGGCTTTCTGTCTAATGAGCAGCACAAAGGTTATCGTCTAGTCTACATTTCTGAAGGATACCTTCAGGAAGGAATTCGCCCAGTGACTGTCTCAAAGCCTCGGGAGCCAATCAGCATTGATCTTGTTAGTGATGATGAAGATGATGACGGTGGGTTGGAAAATATGGAAGACAATGTAGAATACTCTGACGATGATGGCGTTGAGAGATCTGACAAAACGTTGGATACATCTGCTGAAGGTTTGGTGATGGATTGTGTTGAGGACGACCCTATAGGTGAAGATTCAGAAAAAAATACCACAAAAAAAGTAACAATTGTCAAGGAGAATGATGCTGGGCATATGGAGCTTGACTGTGTCGCCATAAAACCAGAACCAATGGATTACAATAACGTTACAGTCGACCTGTGTCTATCGGACGATGATGAAGACGACGAAGACGAGGAGGAAAAGAAAGAAAAGGTTGAGAATGAAGGAAAGAAAGATCGTAACTCAGTGGTAATACTGGATTCTGTAAATAATGAGGAAATAAAAATAGTGTTAGCAGAGGAAGATAATACCCAAGGGAACGGACCGCTGGATACCAGTCCTCAAGTTAAACAGGAAACAACTTCCGATGGAGACACAGAAACATCTGGTGGGTAGAGTATAGGTACCATGGGACACAGAGCTAGAGTTGATCTGGTGGGTAGAGTATAGGTACCATGGGACACAGAGCTAGAGTTGATCTGGTGGGTAGAGTATAGGTACCATGGGACACAGAGCTAGAGTTGTCATACATTTATATTGAACTTAATGTAAAAGAGCGTTCTCTTTTTTCTGTTCAATTGTTTAACATTGCCCAAAATTAAGACCAGTGAACTGGAAAAACAAAGAATCATGTTCCCTAACAACAACGACAATCAGTTTCATAGTTAATACCAAGGTGTATTGGAGCAAAGACAGAAATATTTGGTAAAATTTGGCAAAGTTAAAAATATAAACATGCCATTCGAGCCATCATAGAAAGGGTGTAATTGGTGTAGCGTAAAAATGCACTGTTGATGATAGATATTAGGCACCATAGTATGAAATTTTTGCACCATGGAGGTAAAGACTAGTTCACACAATGAAGGTTGGAAACCAAGTGAAAATACACTGGAAAGTTATGGAAATCTTAAACTTTAGCTTGCATTATATATATATATAGATGTTACACAACAAGTGGTTGTTGGATATGGTATTTATTTCACTTGAAATAGCTAATTTTCAAAAGTTACAAAAGACACTAGCTTTAACGAGTTTCTTCCGTAACTTTTAAAAATAAAAATAAATCCCATATCTGGCAACCACAAATTGAAAAAGTGTATATATGTACAATTTATATATGTTTTAACTACACTGCTTCTTAAAGTGTTCAAAAATCTTAAATGCCATAATACATGTTATCATTTGTTATTACAGATCCTACACAATCCATACAAAGTAAAAGAAGCTTGCCAGCAGATGAACTTGTGACAGGGGCAGAAAACTTCATAGGCCCACCAAACAAAAAACTTAAATTAGTTAAAGTCTTCAATGGTGCAACATATGAAGACACCTCAATTAACAACCCAACAAGTCTTCAGAAAGGGGGGACAACTCCCGAACCCCCTTCCATGGTTAAAGTGAAAACAGAGCCAAGTGGAAACACCTTATTTAACAATCCAAATAGTCTTCCGA
This sequence comes from Mimachlamys varia, assembly GCA_947623455.1. Lineage (NCBI taxonomy): Eukaryota > Metazoa > Mollusca > Bivalvia > Pectinida > Pectinidae > Mimachlamys > Mimachlamys varia. The sequence goes on from OX392541.1 coordinate 44,070,303, forward strand.
AAGGGGGGATAACTCCAGAACCCCCATTTATGGTAAAAGTGAAAACAGAGCCTAATGAAAATACCTCAAATAGCAACCCAAATAGTCAGCCGAAAGAGGGGATAACTCCAGAATCATCATCCATTCCTATAGTGAAAACAGAGCCTTCTAAAGAAGCAGGCCCAGATTTATCAAGGGAGACAACAATCACGATTAAAAAGGAACCTGTGATGCAAAATAATAATGAAACTCTATCATCAATTTTGCATACTGTTGTGCCTCCAGAAATAAAATCTGAACCAGCAGTATCAACAATTGCTAGCTCATGTGCTGTGGCTGTCCGTTCATTGGAGGACAGTAAGGCTACAGTACAGACGGACATTCGGCCTGGACGCTGTGAGACACCACTATCCGACTCCGAGGTGCTCAAGGCGTACTACTCCTGATATTAACATTAGACCACATGTTTCTTTACTAGTTCTCAATCCTTTATTAACACTGTGATAGATTTTTAACATATCATTATTCACTCGACAACAGATCTGATTACAAGTGAATGACAAACTAAAGTTGCTCCAAGTTAACAGTCATCAACTGTTTTGTAAAGAAACCAAAATGTCTAAAAAAAGTCTTCAAATTGTACATACTGATGAACCGTAATATTAAAATTTGTATGTTACTTTAGTCAGAGCCACTGTTTTAAGGTTGGAACAAAGGTTCGTTGTACTAAAGTAAAAGTGCCTTGTATTGTCCTTTTAGACTCTTCATGTTAAAGTAAAATGACAGCAATAGAAATAGAGCAGCGACACTGTCGACACCACATTGTATTGCCCTGTCAGAAATGGTGATGTTTTGACTGTTATAATTATGGAACTAGCTGGATAATTACACCATATTACTAGACCTTTGATACCACAGTTTATCGACAAGATTTTTAAGAAAAGTTAATTACACAAATCCTCATGAGCCAGCTTCCTTAAAGGCCCAATATACGTAACTTTCGGCAAAACTTGAAGCGAAAATCAAGCCTAATAACTTATTATATTTATAGATTTAGTTAAGATTAACTGATATCAGCAATATTCAAGATGAATTCTTTCGCGATTACCGGTATAGCAGCATTTGAAACACGCTGTTTGTAAACACACGTCCATTTCGAACCGTCTTCTACCTTCGGTTTGTTATTGAAGTGGGCCCCACCTGAATTATTTTCAATTCTTTGGATTTTTTTGTCAAGAGTTTCTTGTTAGTTACCGCTCAGGTTTACTTCATTTTAGGCTTATTTTTGCATGGTTATCACCTGGATTTTTTTCCAGATTTTTTCAGAATCACGAAAATTTCCCTGAAGTTACGTATATTGGGCCTTTAATAAATACATGTAGTCTACATAATGGAGGAAGCGTGTACATTACCCAATTGATAGGCCAAAATGTCCATAATGACATAAAGCTGATTAATTAAAAGGTCTGTTTTTATTATAAACTTTTATACTATTGGTCTGATATTGTGCCTACTTGATGGTGAAGGGTTTTCGTCAGATGAAGAAGACTTGATACATCTGTACTGCTATTAAAAATATTGTTTTTTTTTCTGCTGAGCATTTAAGTGTAATGTATAGTCAGGCAAACACTGAGACAATAACTGACTTGTCTATTTTCTAGAGTTTATTGTTTACTTGTAAATAGATCCCAAAGTGTAATACTTTGTACATGGAATCTCTACAATAAGTTGTACATTTTAGGAAGAATTAAATAGTTATTGGTGTACTAATGTGTGTTACAATGATACACTTTCATTTACATTGAAATGGAGAGTTATCTCCCCTATATTTGAATACAGTAAATTGTAAGCATTGAGATGGAGAGTTGCCTCCCCTTTATTTGAATAGATTACACTGTAGGCATTGAGATGGAGAGTTATCTCCCCTTTATTTGAAATAGTACACTATAGGCATTGCAATGGAGAGTCATCTCCCCTTTATTTGAAATAGTACACTATAGGCATTGCAATGGAGAGTCATCTCTCCTTTATTTGAATAACGAACACTGTAGGCATTGAGATGGATAGTTACCTCCCCTTTATTTGAATAAAGAACACTGTAGGCATTGAGATGGAGAGTTACCTCCTCTTTTATTTGAATAAAGAACACTATAGGCATTGCAATGGAGAGTCATCTCCCCTTTATTTGAATACAGTACAATATAGACATTGCGATGGACAGTTACCTCCCCTTTTATTAGAATTAAGTACACTGTAGGCATTGAGATGGAGAGTTAACTCCCCTTTTATTTGAATAAATAAACTGTAAGCACTTTGATGGGGTTAACTCCCCTTTTATTTTAATTGTTTGGGACAAAATTAATGAGCTCATTGAGTATCGGGAGGAATGAAATAAAAGATATGATGATGATAATATATATCTTGTGACTTTATTAATTATTTCACAGTATTACATAAATACAGCATAGAATTAGTACTTCTCAATGTCATTAGAATTTCAGTGAATTCTGTATGATGTCACGTCGATGAGAAAGTCCTACGTTGAGTGATAAACAAGTTGTGTAGAAGCTGTAGCTTTAAACAGAAAACTTAGCTGTATAGTGGACAGTAATAACAATAGACGTAAAACCAAAAAAAGACCATAACACCATCATGTGGATAATTAATCCCGGAGGGATATTGGCGCCAACCATAGACAATCTTCATTTGTAAGTTGGTTTTTTCCCTTTCTTTTCCCATTCTTTTCCCTTCTTTTCTCATATAATATATTTAATTTAAGTTATATGAAGTTTTGGAGTACCTCTTTAAGAAAATGCAATACCACTGGGTAATTGAAAGATTGTAGCCTGTGAGCAATTTCTTTTTCTGGTCAGTCCCAAAACCAAAATAGCACAACTATAAGAACCAAGAGGAACCTACATATGAAATCAAGGACATTTTCATTGTCAAATCCAAGATGGCCGCCTTTCGCCAGTTTGTCTTTCTGATCAGTCCTAAAATTAATAGGGCATAAATAAGCAGCAAGGGGAATCGACATATGAAATTTGTGAACGATATTTCGAGAAATAATGATAACATCTTGGAGTGGTCAACAGCACCAAATCTGTAATGGGAAGAAATTATGAGAAAAAAACAAATTTTCCCCAACCGGGGTTCGAACTAGCGACCTTTTAGTCTCTGATCGGGCACCATTTCTTTTAACAGAATAAAACGTTTATTATTCCCGTAAATAGGGCCTACCCTACCGTTTGACTATAAGTAATTCTGTACTCTCGTCTTCTACAAAACTGTAAACGGCCTCTCAAAATGATGGACAACATTTAACTGGGAGTCGGGCAAACATATGTAGAGACGTAGATATATCAACTGCGTGCAAGGATGACAACTACACCCTTAAAACTAGGGGGGATAATTAGGTGGGGGGGGGGGGGGGGGGGCACCAACAAAGGAAGAAGAAAGTCAGGTTCAGAAGCGACCTCAGGATAGACCGAGAATACAAAAGCTAACTCCAAACCGTGAACAAATGGAACAACGGTTCAACAAAAATAAAAAATATCACAAAAAATGGGTAATTAAAGGCCCAATATACGTAACTTCAGGGAAATTTTCGTGATTATGAAAAAATCTGAAACAAAATCCAGTTGATAACCATGCAAAAATAAGCCTAAAACGAATGAACTTGAGCGGTAACTAACAAGAAACTCTTGACAAAAAAAAATCCAAAGAATTGAAAATAATTCAGGTGGGGCCCACTTCAACAACAAACCGAAGGTAGAAGACTGCTCGAAATGGTCGCGTGCTTACAAATAGCGTGTTTCAACTGTAGCTGTACCGGTAACCGCGAAAGAATTCATCTTGAATATTGTTGATATCAGTTAATCTTAGCTAAATCTATAAATATTATAAGTTTATTAGACTTGATTTTCGCTTCAAGTTTTACCGAAAGTTACGTATATTGGGCCTTTGATTAGACTTTAAACAAAACATTGCTGTATGAAATGTAAACAAATTATCGCTTGTTAGTAGACTATATAGAGGAGGCTATGAGGCAACAGCATCACACCGACTTCTGCCGATAAAAAAGTGAGAAGGACCCGGGGACATTCACTCAGCCTACATAAATCAAGAAGCAGGTTAGACATGCGGAAATATTTGTTTACTCAAAGCATTGTGGACAGTTTAATCTCTTTACCAGAAAATGTAGTTGAAGCACCAAACCTAGTCAGTTTTGAAAACCGTTTGGACATATTTTGGAGTAACGTCACAACATAAAACATTGTTGTATTTTTTGTTTATATATTTTATGGACGATGACCTGAATAGAGAGGCAATTAATGTCTGCGTTCAGAATAAACTAAGTTAATAAACACAACAAAATTCTTCAATTATTCTAAAATATTTTAAACTTAATTAGAATTTACACATATATTCATTTATCTGTTTCATTGTAATTATACTACCACAGTTACGATTACATATTGACATTTGCCCTGCGTTCTATCCTATTGAGGCAACTCTCAATATCAATTGTGAAGTTATCGATTTCATTGTTGTCAACACTTATTTTCCTATTCAAAAATTGCTCAAAATAACTGAATAAACCACAATTACTATACCTCAAATTGTAAAAATAAATAAATATCTATATTAGACAGTTTTATTGCTGGCAAACTCAGTCAAGAGCAAGGACTATAACGAACATTTGCTAAAACATTCATGATATGAAATTCAAAAATTGAATTATTCCATTAAGGATTGGTATAGATTAAACAGCTAGTATCTATTTATAAGTATTTTCTTTCTTTACATTAGGGGTGGTATTTGTTTAATCAAAGATATGGTTCATCTCTGATGATTTGATCATGCATATCTCTAAGATAAGGACTGGCTATATCTCTAAGATAAGGGCTGGCTATACCTCTAAGATAAGGGCTGGCTATTTTAAATCCAATCTAGGTTAAAGATCTAATGGTGATTTCATACAAAATATTTAATTAATTTCTAGTAAAGATATAATTTCTTGCAGTTCTACCATATTCAAAACAAATTGATCAAAAGATACTTCAAATTACTAGCGGAACAGGAGAGGAAAATGCAAGGCCAGAGCTTGATTCGAACCAACGTCTTCCAAAGTCATTACATACACACAATTATTTACCAATTAAACTCTTGTCAAGTTACGTTATAGATACAAAGTTTCTGAAACTTTCTAAAACTATCAATAGAGAGTAAAACTATCTATAGTGTACATGGTATTTTAAATGTGATATATGATCAAGCCAGAGACGTATTTATAAAAAGCATATAGGTCTCCGATCGGGTTAATAAAACTTTTAGTATACAATGCTGTAATTCAGTTTTGGAAGAAGGTTAATCAATTTTTATTGTCAAAAATAAATAATCAGAGAATACCAAAACGTCAACAAAACCATAAACCGAAAATCAAAATCGATTAACAGAGGCAAAATATGAACAAAGGAAAGATTTACATGGAGACCTTTGTAAGATTATACAAGAGAACAAGACCAGATGTTCCGGAAGAGTAAGAGTCTACTGCTTCATTGACGACACCTATCATCGAAGTTGTTTTCTATTCTATAGGAAAGTTCTTTCAGAGGTTTTCCTTTTAGAGGAGGAGATTCGTTCACAAAATAAGTAGACATTTGGATTAAAAATAACACGGGACTTCCAAAAACCGAGAATTGTAAAGTTGAATACAAAAAAAAAATGGAAATTAAAATATTTCATATTCGTTCTTGTAGTCATCAACTACCATTGCACTTTTACCTTACAAAGTATTTAATAACATTTTTCACATTATTTTACATGTGGACATCTTTCATATCTTTTCCACGCAGATAACCTATAAAACGAAATCCAGGCTGGAGGTTGAAAGGGCACCGTGCACAGGGGCTAGGCACGGACCTATGTCACTATAAAATGATTGTCTTATAATTATTTAACCTCTCCCGAGAGGCCCAGAGGGATGGATCGCTCACTTGGATACGTATGCAATCATGGGAAATATTCTCAATAAAAGTACTAGGCAGCTATTACCATGAGTTAAGTCTCTTCGGAACGTTCCAGACTGATGAACCTGTATACCATCCTAACCCAATATTCTACTGGTCAAATATCGTCACCCAGGGCCTCATGGTGTTGCAGACAAATGTTCAAAAACATTTACATATCTACCCTATTTGTTTCTGTGACATTGAATGTAGATCAAGATCATTAATTTGAGGAAAAGAGGTACGGGGGTTGCTATGCCTATTCCCTACAGATGTGCTCGCTAGTGTACCCACCCAATCTTGTACTGTTATAACTCGTCCTCGGATATTGATATCCAAATAGCTCTATCGCAATCCTGTGTTTAACAACAGACTAGTGTAAACAATAAATACGATAAATACTCTACAGAATGCTTATATTTAAACATTGACTCATAACAAATCAGGCAATTAACATTTCACAAGGCGTTTCAATTATTACCAATATATTCTGAAAGGATTTAATTTTCATCACGATATTGATGTCCTCCAGCAACTTTAATATGTATTACATATAGTTTTGGAATAACATAATTATGTGCAGGGATTGGTCGATACGAATGAATAGAAGTTTGGCAAAATTTTAAATATCGTATATTATGTGTCGACCAAAATTGAGGCGAATACTTTACTCAGTGTGTTATTGAATTAACGTAATCTCAAATAATAATAAAGTTTATTCAAGTAAAAAGGCACAAATAAATACATAAAAAGCAATAGTTGGATAGAAATTGAATTTAAAATATCACAGATGTAATAATAATAACAGATTTTGACTTTAATAAGTTTGAACCTTTCATCTGGGATATCCCTTGAATGACTAACTGAATGAATGATCGAATGGTTATTGATTAATCAATATTTTTTTCAACATGACATATCCGTAAAACGATTTTGGCTAATCTGTAATATACATAAACTGGTTATGAAATGTAGCTATTTATTTTACAATCATAATTGCCTATTTATTAGTTATTTCACTTCAAAGTTGGCCCAGTAAGCAATTACACTGAATTTCTTGACCCCCAATTTGTGCGAAAAAAACGATTTCCCAAGGGTAGATTTTGGTCAGGGGCGTATATGTGTCACATATATTTATATATATACGTCCCTGGTTTTGGTAGACTTTTTTTTCGTTAAAGTATAGGTATCCACCTTCTAAGAAATCTAAAAATATATTCTGTTGCAATTTTGTTCCGGTTAACCCCTATAATATTATTGACAAGACTACTACAGAACAAGCTGATAGCCTTTCACCCGAGTTGAACTTCAAACTTTGAAACGGGCTTTAGTGAACTCTAAACAGATGCCCGTCATGATCGCCAACAGCCAATGAAATTGAAGTTTACAAAGCGGTGTTGGAGTTACATTTCTCTGACCTCGGAAGCAAAGGAAAACACGACGAGTCGGTAACAGAATTTGGATAATTTCTCATTGAGACTTTCTCCTAAAAATGAACAGGTAAGTAATTCCTAGCAGTGCATATGTATTGTATAAGTGATTCACGAAGCCGAACGTTTACAGCTGAGGATTATCCACAAGGCGTATTCTGCTTAACACAGGTTGAATATTTGTTCGATTTGGCTGTTCTGTTAATTTTCTATCGTCATTACCGGTGTTTATTGTTGAAAATTCTTTTAGGACTAATGTCCATACGTTATAGAAGAAATGGACAATGACATTACACCAAACATATATCAATGGATTGCTACGTTATGGCGGGTATTTCAACTCCGTACATTTTTGTATTCTGTCATGAAGGGAGGTCCAAATTGAGGGGGCGTCTCAAAAGACCATTTCACCGATATTCAGTAAAGGCATGCGTCTATTTTGAAGTCTGCTGCAAGAGATTGAGACATATATCTTTATACTCCATGCTTGTTGTCAAAACATTTTGGTTGCTTGGTCGTTCGAAATCGTATAGTTATATTAAAATCTTCTGGTTTCTCTTCACGGTGTCTTTTCATTCACTGGCATTTTGCCAGTACAAGCTTGCCGATTTCTGTATCTGTAACAGTTAGAATAGGCCTACTGGACTGAATTCACACATGAATATAACGTCAAGGATTTCATGCCCTTCTAAGTTCCAAAGTAATGTTATGTTCATGTTAACTAGACAATAAGGCAGCTTCAAGCAGTGTAAGAAACAATTTGATTTTATTCCATTATAGCCACATTGTTAATTTCCATGTAGTTTTACTAGAAGAACCATGTGTAAATGGTCAATTTTATCATAGCCCGACAATATTTATCATAGCCTGGATCTATCGGTCTACTGTTAATTTCGCACACTGCTTCAAGAAATGATAATTGTGTGAAAAAACATTCCTGTTGAGTGCCCTGACCAGGAATCGAACCTGTGTCTATGGTGTGATGATCATGATCTATGACTCTACCAACTGAGCCAAAGAATCGTTCTCAGTCCTGAGCATTTTAAGTTAATGCTATGTACAAGTCACACGACCAGCTCCTTTTACATTAAATTTGAATGTGTAAATATTAGAGCTGAAACGAATAGCAGATTTTGACATTCGAATATTCGTTTGATGCATTCGAATGGTTTTCCTAATTCGCCTATTTAGGTGTTTTTGTTTACAAACCAAAATGTAATTTTTTTTTCATTTAATCAACTAGATACATGATTTAAAATCTTCAGCAAGACATATTGCAATATTTAACAGCTTGATAAATGGACAAGACAAAAAGTCGAAAATCTTTATAGCAATTAACAAAGCAATTTTTTCTAATAATAGCAAGGTTTGAACTTAATTTTTGAACAAACAAGCAAAATTTAGCTTGTGCATTTGAAAGTTACAAGCAAAATTAAAATCTAACAAGAAAAATAAATTAAGCGTGACATTTTATTTCATTTTTTTTTTCACATCAAGTTATGATTGAATGAATCAATGTAATGGTACTGGTAATGTCATTGTGTCACGAGTCCAAACTTAATACAACCGCATAATCAAACAGAACTTAATTGGCACTTCACTTTTACTATAAAAGTGTTTGACTTTGACATACACTGTAGTGCATCATGAGTTCATTTGACACCAAATTTGATAACAGGGACTGGGTTACACTACAGTTTTGAGCTGACATGTGATTTCCTGCTCCGATGTTTTAATTTTTTTCGAGGGATTTTCAGATGATCCACCCTCCGATTTGGCAACGTCAAGGCGCTGGAAAGATCCGCCACATTCATTGCCATCGTCTGTTAACGATTCCCGTCTAAAAAAATCTGTTATTCTAGGCCTAGATGACGACATTGGTCTGTTCGGTCTGTTCGACCTTGACCGATGCATTCGACGCGCGTGATGTGTTTTAATGACATCGACCTACATAATATAGTGTAGGAGGCGGAACCGGACATATCAGGAGCACACAGTATAATTTTGTTTCCGATATTTAGGAATAGTTTTACCATAAATCACTGACATTTGCTTTGATTTGTTTTTGTAACTTGCATAAAAAGGACGAAATATGTGTCATTTTTTCTTCAAGTTCTTTCTTACATTTGTAGGTCAATTGCAAAAACAATCCGGATATGAAAATTCCTCCGGTTCTGGCTATTATAAGGCAGTATATAAAATAAATATGGCGCGACACAAAATGACAGTACGGAAATGTACAATAGCAGAATTGCATCTTATATGAGATATCATGTAATAAACATGTTTGCGTCTCAATATCCACCGTTTTGTAACTTATTCATGTAAAAATAAATGCTACAAAAATCCAACTGAAATGTTGCCGACCGAAGCACTAAAGCGGGTAAATATTGTACCGAATATTTGAACACCATTTCACCATTCAAATATTTTGGCAATTGGTATTCCTTTGCGAACATTCAAACATTCGTTTCAGCTCTAGTAAATATTTACTTTACATCTGTACATAACATAGGATGACTAAATATAGTAATGTTTCTGTTGCTTCATTTTACTTGATTTGAAATGTTTAAACATGTATTATGCAATTTTAAGATCAAAGCTCCCAGCTTCCTTCATCATTTGTCTTATCAATGTTAATATTACTTCAAATCTTGTATCAATTTTGGATGAAGCTCAAATTCACGAAGTGAAATGTACAATGTACAGATATGAGATATGACAACGGTTAACGTTGGTCTTGTTTTTTTTGTTACTGAAATATGTTTCTGTAAATGTAGCTACATTTGTAATTGTGTATGGGATTTTAAAAGCCTGCATATATATTAGCCCTGCATTGCGAGAAGCAGAATCTATGTATAACAATATTAATTTAATGGAAAACTCTGCCGCTCACTTTATTTAAATGGCCAGGTGTAAATTACACCAATTGTGGAACATCAGTTGACATTTTATATATAAATTACTTGACATTAGATACAGGTGACGTGTTTGTAATAAAGGACAAGGTAAAGTGACATAGTGTCATTGCTGTCATTGCTGAGCTTGAACCTGCAACCCCTACAGGGATAATTCTTACTCTTAAAACCTATGGGAGAATTTGAGGGATTTTATGGGATCAGCAAAATATCTATGAGATTATTCTATATAATGTAATAAAATTTTGAATTTTCAATGAGATCCCCAAATCTCGCCCCAAAGTGATCCCTGCCCCTGACTCTCCACTCTCCAGCCTGATGCTCTACTGTTGAACTAAAGGGGAATTCCCTACACCTGTAAGGCAATGTAATCAATGCACATCTCGAGCTCTTTTACATGAATGGATCAATGACAAGCTCATTGTGACCAGAATATAAAATGTTTTTGCAGATATTAAATAGCCTGACAACACAACATTTCAAGATCCAGGAAAATTGTCCTTGAAAATGTACTGCAGTTGCATAGGCTGTTCTGATAGTCTGCGATGTTAGCCACTAGTCCTATGCCCATAACAACTATATTTTGGTTCGGACTAGTGGAAATCCTTGAATTTCAATATGTTTGTTACAATAATCACTGCATTTTGCTTGTCCGGACTAGTGCTTGAAAATAATAATGTCACAGACTGTTCTGTGTGTTGACATTTCAAGACATAGCTAATCAAGTTACAGATTTAAAAAAAAACCAAAATTACAGTAATTTTGTCTCCCCTTCGTATGAAGGGAGACATATACAGTATATTGTATTAGTACCGGTTCTGGTTATATTTCTTCTAATAATTCTTGACCAGGCCATAACTTCTAAACCGTTGAAGATATCTTGACAAAACTTGCAGTATACATGCATCACCTAAAGCAGATGTGCAGTACACTGTCATTTTGTCATTGTGATCACCTTGACCTCAAGGTCAGAGGTAAAATAAGTGAATTTTTCAATAATTCTTTGCGATAACTTTTAAACCTCTAAAGATATATTGATAAAACTTTTAACATACCTGCATCACCAATGAAATTTGGTTTGTACTTGTATTTCAGTAATGCGAACCGAACTGCGGGGGTTTTGGGGACTTCTGCAATATGGTCCACCATTACAATTAGTACTTGTTGCATTTGTTTTCGCTTTTGAAATGAATTGCAATTGGTCAATTTAGTTCTAAGAGATATTGAAGGGTTTTAATATGCTCTTCTTTTTTTGTGAAGACTTAAGAACCAATAATGCAATTATTTGTCAGTTGTGCCTACTTTTATTGAAGTTGTTTCCCACTATTGCACAAATATCTAGGTGAGCGATGCAGGCCTTCTGGGCATCTTGTTTTTCACATGGCGATAAGTGAAATGTATGGATTTGGTGGACATGTATATATATTATAAATATACTTTTTTGGTTGATAGCTAGTTTATTTGAACAATACCATTATGAAGCAAAATTTGACTCCTTATGCTGGCAAAACAACCAAAGCGTTATTGTATTTCAGGTGACTGGTCATATTTAAGAATAAGAATATATGTTCAAAAAATTGCTCATCCAATAATTCTTTTATCTATTTATATTTGTTCTAAATTACTTACCAATGGAGAGATTAAATTCTGTTTGGGTTTAGTTTGTTTGTATTTCCTTTCAATCCTGAAATAAAATAAAAAATCTCAGAGGAGGAATCAGTTCTGATACAGACTGAAAATGAAATGCCCAAAGAAAAAACACTGCCCTGTCACGAGTACCTGACAATATAAGTGCCACATGTAATGCTGCTTTGATAAAGTACTACTGGTAAAAAAAAATCAGAAAATGAAAGAGTTCAATGCATGTTTTATGAATAATTACAAAAGTTATTATATAATGAAATGATGTTTTGTTTATAAATTTGCAGCACTGTTATATCAATTTTCTGATTTTCTTTTCATTCCAAAGATGATTTGAACATGAGCAGTCAGAGCAGTGGTGATCAACCTGAGGATTCAGAAAATTCAGCCCGCCCTGCAGTTACCCTATCTTCGCAAGCCCATGTACACCACAGGTCACTGGGGAACCTTACTCAGGGCACTACCACCTACCAGGTAAGTCATCTACACCACAGGTCTCTAACCTTACTCAGGGCGCTACCACCTACCAGGTAAATCATGTACACCACAGGTCACTATGAGGAACCTTACTCAGGGCACTACCACCTACCAGGTAAGTCATGTACACAGGTCACTGGGGAACCTTACTCAGGGCACTACCACCTACCAGGTAAGTCATGTACACCACAGGTCACTGGGGAACCTTACTCAGGGCACTACCACCTACCAGGTAAGTCATGTACACCACAGGTCACTAGGGAACCTTACTCAGGGCACTACCACCTACCAGGTAAGTCATGTACACCACAGGTCACTATGAGGAACCTTATTCAGGGCACTACCACCTACCAGATAAGTCATGTACACCACAGGTCACTAGGGAACCTTACTCAGGGCACTACCACCTACCAGGTAAGTCATGTACACCACAGGTCACTATGAGGAACCTTACTCAGGGCACTACCACCTACCAGGTAAGTCATGTACACAGGTCACTGGGGAACCTTACTCAGGGCACTACCACCTACCAGGTAAGTCATGTACACCACAGGTCACTATGAGGAACCTTACTCAGGGCACTACCACCTACCAGGTAAGTCATGTACACCACAGGTCATTTGGGAACCTTACTCAGGGCACTACCACCTACCAGGTAAGTCATGTACACCACCGGTCACTGGGGAACCTTACGCAGGGCACTACCACCTACCAGGTAAGTCATGTACACCACAGGTCACTAGGGAACCTTACTCAGGGCACTAGCACCTACCAGGTAAGTCATGTACACCACAGGTCACTGGGGAACCTTACACAGGTCACTACCACCTACCAGGTAGGTCATGTACACCACAGGTCACTGGGGAACCTTACTCAGGGCACTACCACCTACCAGATAAGTCATGTACACCACAGGTCATTTGGGAACCTTACTCAGGGCACTACCACCTACCAGGTAAGTCATGTACACCACCGGTCACTGGGGAACCTTACACAGGTCACTACCACCTACCAGGTAGGTCATGTACACCACAGGTCACTGGGGAACCTTACTCAGGGCACTACCACCTACCAGGTAAGTCATGTACACCACAGGTCATTTGGGAACCTTACTCAGGGCACTACCACCTACCAGGTAAGTCATGTACACCACCGGTCACTGGGGAACCTTACGCAGGGCACTACCACCTACCAGGTAAGTCATGTACACCACAGGTCATTTGGGAACCTTACTCAGGGCACTACCACCTATCAGGTAAGTCATGTAGACCACAGGTCACTAGGGAACCTTACTCAGGGCACTACCACCTACCAGGTAAGTCATGTACACCACAGGTCATTTGGGAACCTTACGCAGGGCACTACCACCTACCAGGTAAGTCATGTACACCACAGGTCACTATGAGGAACCTTACTCAGGGCACTACCACCTACCAGGTAAGTCATGTACACCACAGGTCATTTGGGAACCTTACTCAGAGCACTACCACCTACCAGGTAAGTCATGTACACCACAGGTCACTGGGGAACCTTACTCAGAGCACTACCACCTACCAGGTAAGTCATGTACACAGGTCACTGGGGAACCTTACTCCGGGCACTACCACCTACCAGGTAAGTCATGTACACAACAGGTCACCGGGGAACCTTACTCAGGGCACTTCCACCTACCAGGTAAGTCATGTACACCACAGGTCTCTAACCTTACTCAGGGCGCTACCACCTACCAGGTAAATCATGTACACCACAGGTCACTGGGGAACCTTACTCACGACACTACCACCTACCAGGTATGTACACCACAGGTCACTGGGGAACCTTACTCCGGGCACTACCACCTACCAGGTAAGTCATGTACACCACAGGTCACCGGGGAACCTTACTCAGGGCACTTCCACCTACCAGGTAAGTCATGTACACCACAGGTCTCTAACCTTACTCAGGGCGCTACCACCTACCAGGTAAATCATGTACACCACAGGTCACTGGGGAACCTTACTCAGAGCACTACCACCTACCAGGTAAGTCATGTACACCACAGGTCACTATGAGGAACCTTACTCAGGGCACTACCACCTACCAGGTAAGTCATGTACACCACAGGTCACTGGGGAACCTTACACAGGTCACTACCACCCACCAGGTAAGTCATGTACACCACAGGTCACTATGAGGAACCTTACTCAGGGCACTACCACCTACCAGGTAAGTCATGTACACCACAGGTCACTGGGGAACCTTACTCAAGGCACTACCACCTACCAGGTAAGTCATGTACACCACCGGTCACTGGGGAACCTTACTCCAGGCACTACCACCTATCAGGTAAGTCATGTACACAGGTCACTGGGGAACCTTACTGAGGGCACTACCACCTACCAGGTAAGTCATGTACACCACAGGTCACTATGAGGAACCTTACTCAGGGCACTACCACCTACCAGGTAAGTCATGTACACAGGTCACTGGGGAACCTTACTGAGGGCACTACCACCTACCAGGTAAGTCATGTACACCACAGGTCACTATGAGGAACCTTATTCAGGGCACTACCACCTACCAGGTAAGTCATGTACACCACAGGTCACTGGGTAACCTTACACAGGTCACTACCACCTACCAGGTAAGTCATGTACACCACAGGTCACTGGGTAACCTTACTCAGGGCACTACCACCTACCAGGTAAGTCATGTACACAGGTCACTGGGGAACCTTACTGAGGGCACTACCACCTACCAGGTAAGTCATGTACACCACAGGTCACTATGAGGAACCTTACTCAGGGCACTACCACCTACCAGGTAAGTCATGTACACAGGTCACTGGGGAACCTTACTGAGGGCACTACCACCTACCAGGTAAGTCATGTACACCACAGGTCACTATGAGGAACCTTATTCAGGGCACTACCACCTACCAGGTAAGTCATGTACACCACAGGTCACTGGGTAACCTTACACAGGTCACTACCACCTACCAGGTAAGTCATGTACACCACAGGTCACTGGGGAACCTTACTCAGGGCACTACCACCTACCAGATAAGTCATGTACACAGGTCATTTGGGAACCTTACACAGGTCACTACCACCTACCAGGTAAGTCATGTACACCACAGGTCATTTGGGAACCTTACTCAGGGCACTACCACCTACCAGGTAAGTCATGTACACCACAGGTCACTGGGGAACCTTACTCAGAGCACTACCACCTACCAGGTAAGTCATGTACACAGGTCACTGGGGAACCTTACTCAGGGCACTACCACCTACCAGGTAAGTCATGTACACAACGGGTCACTGGGGAACCTTACTCAGGGCACTACCACCTACCAGGTAAGTCATGTACACCACCGGTCACTGGGGAACCTTACGCAGGGCACTACCACCTACCAGGTAAGTCATGTACACCACAGGTCATTTGGGAACCTTACTCAGGGCACTACCACCTATCAGGTAAGTCATGTAGACCACAGGTCACTAGGGAACCTTACTCAGGGCACTACCACCTACCAGGTAAGTCATGTACACCACAGGTCATTTGGGAACCTTACTCAGAGCACTACCACCTACCAGATAAGTCATGTACACAGGTCACCGGGGAACCTTACTCCGGTCACTACCACCTACCAGGTAAGTCATGTACACAACAGGTCACTATGAGGAACCTTACGCAGGGCACTACCACCTACCAGGTAAGTCATGTACACCACAGGTCACTATGAGGAACCTTACTCAGGGCACTACCACCTACCAGGTAAGTCATGTACACCACAGGTCATTTGGGAACCTTACTCAGAGCACTACCACCTACCAGGTAAGTCATGTACACCACAGGTCACTGGGGAACCTTACTCAGAGCACTACCACCTACCAGGTAAGTCATGTACACAGGTCACTGGGGAACCTTACGCAGGGCACTACCACCTACCAGGTAAGTCATGTACACAACAGGTCACCGGGGAACCTTACTCAGGGCACTTCCACCTACCAGGTAAGTCATGTACACCACAGGTCTCTAACCTTACTCAGGGCGCTACCACCTACCAGGTAAATCATGTACACCACAGGTCACTGGGGAACCTTACTCACGACACTACCACCTACCAGGTATGTACACCACAGGTCACTGGGGAACCTTACTCCGGGCACTACCACCTACCAGGTAAGTCATGTACACCACAGGTCACCGGGGAACCTTACTCAGGGCACTTCCACCTACCAGGTAAGTCATGTACACCACAGGTCTCTAACCTTACTCAGGGCGCTACCACCTACCAGGTAAATCATGTACACCACAGGTCACTGGGGAACCTTACTCAGAGCACTACCACCTACCAGGTAAGTCATGTACACCACAGGTCACTATGAGGAACCTTACTCAGGGCACTACCACCTACCAGGTAAGTCATGTACACAGGTCACTGGGGAACCTTACTGAGGGCACTACCACCTACCAGGTAAGTCATGTACACCACAGGTCACTATGAGGAACCTTACTCAGGGCACTACCACCTACCAGGTAAGTCATGTACACAGGTCACTGGGGAACCTTACTGAGGGCACTACCACCTACCAGGTAAGTCATGTACACCACAGGTCACTATGAGGAACCTTACACAGGTCACTACCACCTACCAGGTAAGTCATGTACACCACAGGTCACTGGGGAACCTTACTCCGGGCACTACCACCTACCAGATAAGTCATGTACACAGGTCATTTGGGAACCTTACACAGGTCACTACCACCTACCAGGTAAGTCATGTACACCACAGGTCATTTGGGAACCTTACTCAGGGCACTACCACCTACCAGGTAAGTCATGTACACCACAGGTCACTGGGGAACCTTACTCAGAGCACTACCACCTACCAGGTAAGTCATGTACACAGGTCACTGGGGAACCTTACTCAGGGCACTACCACCTACCAGGTAAGTCATGTACACAACGGGTCACTGGGGAACCTTACTCAGGGCACTACCACCTACCAGGTAAGTCATGTACACAGGTCACTGGGGAACCTTACTCAGGGCACTACCACCTACCAGGTAAGTCATGTACACAGGTCACTGGGGAACCTTACTCAGGGCACTACCACCTACCAGGTAAGTCATGTACACCACAGGTCACTGGGGAACCTTACTCGGGGCACTACCACCTACCAGGTAAGTCATGTACACCACAGGTCACTGGGGAACCTTACTGAGGGCACTACCACCTACCAGGTAAGTCATGTACACCACAGGTCACTGGGGAACCTTACTCAGGGCACTACCACCTACCAGGTAAGTCATGTACACCACAGGGCACTATGAGGAACCTTACTCAGGGCACTATCACCTACCAGGTAAGTCATGTACACCACAGGTCACTGGGGAACCTTACTCAGGGCACTACCACCTACCAGGTAAGTCATGTACACCACAGGTCACTGGGGAACCTTACTCAGGGCACTACCACCTACCAGGTAAGTCATGTACACCACAGGTCACTGGGGAACCTTACTCAGGGCACTACCACCTACCAGGTAAGTCATGTACACCACAGGTCACTGGGGAACCTTATTCAAGACACGACCACCTACCAGGTTTTCCCCCTTTACTTGCCTTCACCGGTATTTTAAGGAACATGTGTAGATGTGCATGCAGCTGTTTAAATTCCAAAATTTTGTTTGCCATGGTAACAGATCACTATTTACAGGTTATTTTGTCCACATAACCCCTTCTTTACTTGTGGACCAATTTCTCCAATTTTCACAGGTATGTTAGGGAACATGTGTAGATGTGCTTGCAGCTGTTTAAATTCCAAAATTTTGATTGCCATGGTAACTGATCATGATTTATTTCTAGTTTTTGTGAACCTTTACAAATTATACAACATTATGTTTTTTTAGATTAAATAGCGAAATTAAGAAATTATAAATTCAAAGCTCCTACACTCAAAAAACATGTTTAGCCAGATAAAAATTGTTTTCTCAGGGTGCAGGAATCATCCATTCCCAGTCTTTTGTGATAATAATAACTGACTGACGAGATGTATGCTTGGGTTTCCTCTGATTTCAGTATATCTCTAAAGTGTGAAATTTTGTGTTTTAAGCCTGCATTACCAAAGTCAGCAGCATTGAACAGACGGATGTTGACGGGAGGTCCTGGTGCCTCCTCGCCCGCTCATCCCTCACAGTTACCAACCATCATACCCACAGGTACGTTACCATCATACCCACAGGTACGTCCATCAACCCAACATCAGACAATAGCATGTGTTTAATGGGTGTTGACTCAAGTTTTGAAGACATTTTACATTCGAAAATGTATTGTATATGTTTAACTCATAATGGTGGAGGTAACATGGTTTTCTTGATTGTGATTTGAGTTCTGACAAAAGTCAGATAAGTGGTTGCTAAAGACAATCAATGCCTTGTTTAAACACATCACAGTAATAGGAAAGGGCACAGGACATCCTTCTATAAACTCAGAGTCAAGTTTGTAACTGATTGATCACCACCAACCAAAGGTATGGGGCAGCAGAGCAGACAGTAGAGGTGGTATCTGTGTTTAGCCGTAAACTATTGACGTTCTACCAGTGGTGTTCTGATGGGTTGAGTTACTCCAGCATGGGTCAGTTGAACTGAAGCAACTAATCAATTAACCAATTCCAATTTTAATTTCATGATCGTATTTACTCAATTTTGTGGAGTTATCTCCCCTAGTGTATTTAAAAGCTGCAATAATAACAAGCTCCAATTTTTTCATAAGAGTTAATGCATCTGCATAGTTGTTATAGACAGGTGATATTACCAAAATCACAGTTACTTTTTCCTTCATCATGTTGATAGTTAGCCATTTTAAATTGATTAATAATCTATCATTGATTAGTTAAAACCAAATGATGATTGAACATGAAATTTCAACTGATTCCCAACACTATGTTTTATGGCTAAAAAGAATAAATTCTATAGGTCTTGTGTTATTCATAATAATATAATTATCCGCTTTTTAGGTATACAGATTGGCATTTCAATGGATGCCAACAAGTCTTTGTCGACAACAGCCTCCCTGGTAGCAGTGCCACCCCCGGCTATTGTAAGCGTAGGCATGGCAACACCAAGCATTGTACAGATTAATGCTACATCCTCATCATCACTTCTCAGCCAGGCCCTCCCCCTCACTGGCAATATCAGGGGGGCGTCTCAGCACCCGAACCCAGCCTTCCAAACCCATCTCCCGAGGGGTAAGTTTTACATGTTCTGTTAGGAAGGAAAGGTGGAATGGGGAGGAGAAAATTGGGCCTGAACAGGAGCCAGGTCTAAGAAATGACTTAAAAGTCAAGTCCAATCAGAAATCAGGCTGTTCTGATTTCTAAACTGAAATGGAGAATAAAAGTCTAAAAGCTTCATTATTTATGTATTTAAAAAAAAAAATGGAAAATAAACATCAAGCTAAACTTTAACATGTAGACTAGCAAGACTAGCTAGTTAAAACATGTAAACTTATTTTAAAAAACAACAGAATCTAAATGTTAAAGTTTTGGCTTATGTATATATATTATATCCTTTGTATTTACCTTCCATGATGGGGCGCAACTGATAAAGAGTTGGGCTAGAGTCCCATTTCTTTTTCATAAATGTATGTTTATATTTACTAAAATCAATGAACCAATCCACTGGTACTGATTACAGGAGCAGCAACTGCAGCCTCGGTGTTGGCCGGTCCTAAGTCTGTTATGACTGCGATGCCAGTTCTACGCCATAACGCAGCTACCATCCACATCCCAGGCACTGCACAACACGGTGGTCACACGTTGACAACACCCAGGAGCCAGCTTATCACACCAAACATCCGGCCAACCACCCCCCCACAAACGCACTCCCCAGCACCGACAGTCAGCCTGGCAGGGGTACCCACGTCAGAAACCCACAGGTAGGTGTAGACAAGCAGGTATACCACTGATGTACCAAGGTAAATGTAGAAAGGCAGGGTAAGAATCACATAGATAGGTTCCCCATTTCATTTTGTCATTATTTTAATGTATTATTGAAATATTTTAAAAACACCTCGCTCCCACCCCACCCCACCCCCTTTTAAAAAACAATTAGAAATATGAACTTGCTTAGTTGTAATAGTATAACATTATTACAAAGGACTGATATGTTGTTGTAGGGTTGGAATATCTGTCCAGGCAACAGGAGCCCAGAGTTCTGCCTCCAGTATACATATCAAACTTCAGTCGCCATGTACCACCGCGGAGCCCCTCACCAAACAGGTCCTGTCTCAGCCAGCAAAACAGATCCATGTCGCACAGAACCTCAGCTCCGTCCCCAAGGTCCACATGTCTCAGGCGGCAGTCACGCCCATCATACAGCATTCTCTCAAGGCCACAGCTCCCAAACAAAACAAAGGTAGGTCGGTACTCTGGCGGCAGTCACGCCCATCATACAGCATTCTCTCAAGGTCACAGCACCTACAAAGGTAGGTCGGTACTCTGCCGGCAGTCACGTCCATCATACAGCATTCTTTCAAGGTCGAAGCTTCCAAACAAAACAAAGGTAGGTCGGTACTCTAGCGGCAGTCACGCCCATCATACAGCATTCTCACAAGGTCCCGGCACCCAAACAAAACAAAGGTAGGTTGGTACTCTGGCGGCAGTCACGCCCATCATACAGCATTCTCTCAAGGTCACAGCACCTAAACAAAACAAAGGTAGGTCGGTTCTCTGGCGGCTGTCACGCCCATCATACAGCATTCTCTCAAGGCCACAGCTCCCAAACAAAACAAAGGTAGGTCGGTACTCGGGTGACAGTCACACCCATCATACAGCATTCTCTCAAGGCCACAGCAACCAAACAAAACAAAGGTAGGTTGGTACTCTGGCGGCAGTCACGCCCATCATACAGTATTCTCACAAGGTCCCAGCACCCAAACAAAACAAAGGTAGGTCGGTACTGGGGTGACAGTCACGCCCATCATACAGCATTCTCTCAAGGCCACAGCACCTAAACAAAACAAAGGTAGGTCGGTACTGGGGTGACAGTCACGCCCATCATACAGCATTCTCTCAAGGCCACAGCACCTAAACAAAACAAAGGTAGGTCGGTACTGGGGTGACAGTCACGCCCATCATACAGCATTCTCTCAAGGCCACAGCTCCCAAACAAAACAAAGGTAGGTCGGTACTGGGGTGACAGTCACGCCCATCATACAGTATTCTCTCAAGGTCACAGCACCTAAACAAAACAAAGGTAGGTCGGTACTGGGGTGACAGTCATGCCCATCATACAGCATTCTCTCAAGGCCACAGCTCCCAAAGAAAACAAAGGTAGGTCGGTACTCAGGCGGCAGTCACGCCCATCATACAGCATTCTCTCAAGGTCACAGCTCCCAAACAAAACAAAGGTAGTCGGTACTCAGGTGACAGTTATGCCTATCATACAGCATTCTCTCAAGGTCACAGCTCCCAAACAAAACAAAGGTAGGTCGGTACTTGGGCGACAGTCACGCCTATCATACAGCATTCTCTCAAGGTCACAGCTCCCAAACAAAACAAAGGTAGGTCGGTACTCAGGCGGCAGTCACGCCCATCATACAGCATTCTCTCAAGGTCACAGCTCCCAAACAAAACAAAGGTAGGTCGGTACTCAGGTGACAGTCATGCCTATCATACAGCATTCTCTCAAGGTCACAGCTCCCAAACAAAACAAAGGTAGGTCGGTACTCTGGCGACAGTCACGCCTATCATACAGCATTCTCTCAAGGTCACAGCTCCCAAACAAAACAAAGGTAGGTCGGTACTCTGGCGACAGTCACGCCTATCATACAGCATTCTCTCAAGGCCACAGCTCCCAAACAAAACAAAGGTAGGTTGGTGTGTCAACATCTGCATTTTAAGTCCTTTTTTTACAGTATTATTGGTATATGATTTAATTAAAGCTCTCATATTGCTCTTGTGATAGCAAAACTGATACAACATGAATTGGAAGACCAACTTAATTAAAGCCATTAGTTGGTGTCGTGGAGTTTTAATGCCTGATAAAATTTTGACAGGACATATAAAACATATATGGCATGAGAGTTTGTCTGTCCATCTGTTGGTCCACCACACTTTAATTTCCACTGAATGATTTTCTTAATATGAATTTCAATTTCAATAAAACTTAAAGGTATATTATGTATTATATAAAGGACTCTTACTAAAGGATTTGTAATTTTGCATAGAGTTGATAGAAATTCCTAGTTAAATACCATATTTTATTTTATTTTTTTTCTTACACTTTGCAAATTGTTCAAAAATTTAATGTCAATTTTCATTTTAAAACTATTTAACGATAACATGTGTTTGATTATTTTTCAGCTGCAGTACCGGCAATTGTGGCGCAGTCTTTATCTTCAACAGGAATTTCTCCTATCTCTATCTCCTCTGTGACCCTGTCTACAGCACCCTCAGCCTCGGCAGTCCCATCTATCCCTATAGGTAATGCTGCATTTTAATTTATAAGTTGTAACCTTAAAATGGGAGAGGTTGAATTACAGTAACATGCGGTAAGTCCTTCACATTACGTCATTTTCCCGTGAAACTCTTTGTTGATTTAATATCGGGAAAATCATTTTCATGGCCCTGATTTTGGTCAGACGTAGACAATTATGTACAAATTTTCTTTGTAAAATTAATACGCTTATTCGTTGCAAAGATTTCTAATGATTATGGGTTATTGGCTAAACCCATTTTTATGGTAAAATTTAGCATTGTGTTGTTTAAAAAATGACGTAATGTGAAAGACATGGCTTATAATGATGCCTATGACTGTCTATTGCACACAGTGCAGTTGTGTCATCTCCAGTGTCAGATTTGCATAAAATTATATAAAGAAGTTAATTATATGTGCCAAAATATGATGATCATTGCTTTGTGAATTCAAAGTCCAGCATTTGGCACCAAATGTCAATGTTGACATTGCAGGGAGAAAAAAGAAAAATTGATAAATCACATCATCATTCCCTTTCAAGTTTTGATTTCCATGAAATATGGTACAGAAGTTCAGTGCTAAGGTAACATGAAGGAGATTTGAAGGTCATTTGAGTCAGATTTGTTATAATTAGACATATTTTATTGCTGATGAAATCAGCTGATCAGATGTTTAACTCTTTGCCTGCGGGTGGCGGACAGCGTCGCCCAGACAATTCTCACCGTCAGCCATGCCGGCAGGAGCTCCCGCTCAGTTGATATTCTCAAAAGTACTTTCGTTTTCTAAATATAAGCATTACATCACTACCCACAATTCCTCAGCCTTGTTTCTGAAAATAAGATGGATTGCTTTCTACAGCTTGATTCTCGCTGTTTTACAATAAAAATGACCGATATATATGGGGATGTTTGGCAGGGAATGTCAGTGGGGCTCATTTTCTTCCATTTAACCAATGGTATGATATAAATTTAAATGCTATAGACTTCTGAGAATATTTTTATCTGACAGAATCATCTGAGATGACATCAATAATGCATTGATAAAAATGGAAATACATCATAAATTTCAAATAAAATTTGATATTTTTTCAAAATTTACTCAGTGCCTGGGTCAAGGGAGATAACTCCATTACTTAGCAGGCAAAGAGTTAAGAAATAAGAACACAGTTATGATAAATGTTTATGTTTGTTCACAGTTTTAACAAAGTTATGCCACGTTTATTTATACAGCCAAAGTACCCCCAGTACGACAGCCAACCGCTCCAGCCAGCTTAGCAGGAATCACACGCATGACTTTACCGCCGGACCAAAGCAGTTCGACCCCAAGTCAACCCCTCTCCAAACAGACGCTTAGTTTACCCCAGGGACAGCCTCACACTACACAGCCTGTTCTCCAGGGCCAGACCCACCCTCCTCACACACATCCCCAGCCCCAGGGACAAACAACAAGCTTTGTCCCCCAGTCACACCGGCCAACCAACATCGCCACAAGTCACTTGCTCAACCCCGTAACCCACACAGACATTCGACCAGAAAGGTAAGTCGACCCTGTTACACAGACATTCGACCAGATAGGTAGGTTGTATAAGAATATAATGTTAAGAACCTTGGAAATCTTTGATTCAAACATAATGTTGATAAGTTATCTGGGATATAAAAACTAAATGCCTGAACTATGAGTTTTTGAAATAGTCCTGCTGTCTAACTGTACATACAGGCTATAAAGCTGTTAGATGGGGCAGACCAGTATATAAAGTAGCAGAGCATTTCATAGTGGGCAAGACCCAATTCAAAACCTAAAGAAACAAAAATTGGAGGTATTGTCTAATTATGAACAAAATGTCCCTGGTAACACAAAGAGAAGACGAGACACGACTGGGAAAGATGAGATTAACAAACTTTGTTTAAATGGTTTCAGGACACAGTCAGTTGGAAAATTTATGTAACAGGGCCGTTATTAAAAGGTGTGAGTACCATAGATGTATTTGGTTTTTGGTTCACTACAGTCATGTGTGAGACAATAGCTATATTTGGTTTCTTGGTTCACTACAGTCATGTGTGAGTACCATAGCTATATTTGGTTTCTTGGTTCACTACAGTCATGTGTGAGTACCATAGCTATATTTGGTTTCTTGTTTCACTACGGTCATGTGTGAGTACCATAGCTATATTTGGTTTCTTGGTTCATTATAGTCATGTGTGAGTACCATAGCTATATTTGGTTTCTTGGTTCACTACAGTCATGTGTGAGTACCATAGCTATATTTGGTTTCTTGGTTCACTACGGTCATGTGTGAGTACCATAGCTATATTTGGTTTCTTGGTTCACTACGGTCATGTGTGAGTACAATAGCTGTATTTGGTTTCTTGTTTCACTACGGTCATGTGTGAGTACCATAGCTGTATTTGGTTTCTTGGTTCATTACCGTCATGTGTGAGTATAATAGCTGTATTTGGTTGCTTGGTTTCAGACCGGTTGGGATCTCTACGTTGCCCCAGTACCCTATGGCTTTGCTGAACGAGTACCAACAACTTATGTATCAACAACTGGCCTCTCAGATACGACCCAACCCTACAGCACTGGGTAAGTATTATATATGCCAGGCAGAGCCAGATCATGTTACGGCCCACCCCCACATCACTGGGTGAGTATTTAGGCCAGGCAGAGCCAGATCATGTTACAGCCCACCCCCACATCACGGGGTGAGTATTTAGGCCAGGCACAGCCAGGTCATCTTACGGCCCAACCCTACAGTACGCTTCAGGTGATTTGGTACTCAAACGCGCCGCGGGCGAAAGCCGCCGCCGGAGCGGAGGGGATTAAAACCCCTCGGAGTTATCACCTGAGCAAAGTCGCGGAGTCCCGCTCCCAGCGCGCGGTCCAGCGTTGGGGATTAGTCTATCTGCCACTTACTACTGTGAGGTGAACACCGACAGTCCAGGATAACTGAATGTTATACACATCTTTATGTGTTTTTTATGAAATTTAATACAGAAGTAAAACGTGTCGTGTCATATTGTTAACGTTCATGTCAGATCATCAGGTGAAAATGGTTAATAAAACAATCGCAAGCTAAAATTGCTAAGTTAACGTATTGTATATGCGTAACACGAGCCTATAATGCAGTTGTTAAAAGAAGTCCCTTGTTTGGAAATGTTGTTTTATCATATAATCGAAAATTTTCAATGGCAAAATCCGCCGATGATTTACATTACGTAATGCGAGGTCAATAAAGGTGAAGCCAAAAGTACGGAATAAGATTGCTAATTTACTTACGTCCGTGCCAAAATGTTTTGGTATTTCAAAAACATTTTTTTGAAAGGAAATATTAAGAAACAGTTAACGGGAAAAATACGTATGTTCTCCAATCATTCGCTATCGTAGTGAAAGTCATGTGTCCCTTTCGCCTCCGATCTTGACAATTGCACAAAACAAACACGGCACTCACGGATTTGGAGTAATGCTTTCAACCCTAAAATACAGAATACTTGGTCCATACCTGACTTAATTAGCTAGTCCATATTCTGCCAGAGGGTAGAAAGCGTTTGATTTTTTTACCGGCCGCGGCGGGGACCTTTGACCTACAGCAAGGAGCTCTGCAGCCCAGCTAACAGGTGTCTCAAGTTGTGAAAGCTTGGTTAGCTTTACTATTCTTTTTATTGTGCTAATGTATTGGACAAACTCATCTATTTTGCATTTACAGAAAACTAATATATATATATATGGAACAATCTGGAACACTTTAGTCTTCTGACAGTATGCATATTGTAAGCGGAGGTTAATTTTTGGCTAGTTTTAAATCAAAATGTTAGCGGATCTTTTGCACAAGCTTACTAAACCCATGGATGCAGCGAACTGTGACTGACGAGTGACAGCTACCCAAGAAGTCAAACACAGGGACCTGAGAATTTGTTACAGCTAGTTTTGGACCTATAAATTTTACATGTTTGAGAGGTTTAGGTCAAATTTTCGATAAAATACTCTATACACCGGCTAAAGGTACAAAACTAGCTGTAAAAAATTCCCAGGTGCCTGTTGTCAAAAGATCAAATCTCGCTAATCGTTTCCATTTATTATTTCATCTTGCAGATACGAAATGCTCTATACGAAATAAAAAAAAACACATTATATTCTGATGAATGGAAAAAAAATAATCATAAGATACGTGTATTTTAATCCAAACTTTTTCTTGTGTACGTACCATTATAAAAAAAAAAACATTTTTTTTTTATTCTAACAGCAAAAAAAAAAAAGCACGGGAAATGGCTGAGTCCGTACCCCTCACTCCCTTTGCCCTTCACCTATCGTCAAACATTGTTTTCAGACAATACACACAATAGTAAATTATTTATACAGGCACCGTACAATTAACTGTTGACCGTGGTTTCTCTCACCTGGCAGTCGCTTAAGATCGTAAAACTGTTTGCATTTAACAGGAAGGGGGGGGGGGGTCAGCGTAACACCTGTCAATCAAAACAGTTTGACACAATGGACAGTATCAACTACAACACAGTTTTAACAACCCCCAGGAAACAGGTGTGAAACTTGCCCTGGGGTGTATACCCGTACAGGTGTGGCGAAAATGGACTGTAATAATTACCATATGATGTCGTAAAATTGTCGATCCTTAACTCATTCGCTCATGAAGACACACTTGAACTGGTCTGATTGAATGGTTGGAACAGTTCATTATGAAAGTTCAGGGGGGAATGACCTGTGTTTATTTATGTACTTTAGTGTACAATTATTATCGTCGACAGCACGGGAAATTATCTATCCAAGTCCGTGTCGATACTTGCACAGTTAGAAACAAATAATGAATCTCAACTTTGTGATAACAGTATACGTTCTTTTTGGCTTCTCGAGAAAACGTAAAAAAAATGTTTGGAATAATGGGTCTTGTATGCATTTCTTTAATAATAAATTAAATCAAATCTTAATTACACATAGAATACGGAAGCTTGGGTATTGAACACAAGTGAAGTTTTCAAAAGTTGTGTTCGAATTCCTGTTGCATTTGTAATAAATTTTATAAACGGGATAAATGAAGTTTATAGTAAAATGTGGTATGGAATGCTGACATTGCAAGATCAACTTAGAGATGCAGATATGCCTGGTGTAGATAATGATTATTGGAACATATTATTTCGTACTGATGAAATATAGATTTGCTTTACAATTAAGTCTGGTAAAAAAATCTCGTGATCAAATTCTCACAGGCATTTTGAACTTTTGTCAGCTTGTATTATAAATTACGTCGACAGATTCGTGGAACTAATCAAGCGACCGGCACTGGCTCTTCTTAGCCACATTTAACGTTTAACGTTTGTATATCAAACAAAGCTTACATTACAGTTAACTTTCAAAACGTAGTTGGTTTGATGCTGTTAGTTTATACAGGGATGTATACGTCCCTGGTTTATATGATTCTAGTATAAGTGTATTTCCTATTGTAAAAGCTTTAAACACAAACTGGACCAATTGTCTAAGAATATTACCAAACTATTATATTTTTCAACAAACTACACCAAATCCAGGAATTACCTAACACAGTTACGATTAGGTAATACTTTCCGTTTCCGATTTATACGTACGAAATAACAGGAAATAAGTCCATGTAATCGAAGTCAACGTTATAGCTAAAATAATGATGTAAATCAACTGCAGACTGTCGCTTATAATCAATAATATTAGGGACGTATATAACGTCCCTGATAATATATATTTTTTGTCATTACGCAATGTGACCGTCGTTATTTTTAAACACAATTTATATAAATTGATTGTGAATGGCACCTCGACAACACGGTCCATCATCTAGTTCAGTCACAGGATGCGGTGCATTGCGTAAGCTCCGCCCATTATGTCACGAGGACTACTGTGTTCAGGTGTGATTGACATTTCAAACCAACCAATCATTCAGAATGCAACAGACCAGAAATTGTCAGCACCGATAGGCTAGATGTCACGGGTTAAAAATAAATGTTGATCGGTAAGTTTTGAGAACTTTCGACATGGTGTACACGGAAAAACATATAATGTTTATGTGCATAATCATAAAGATGCAATAATCTTGTATTATTCGAAGTAGAATCGTGTAATCTAGTGGAACTGATCGACACCTGCGTATCAGGTACACTGTCTATTTTGGGGTAGAACCATCACGAAACCACGGCATTGACGAAACGTAATGGTATTTGATCGTAAAGATGAAGGGAGAATGTTCTTGTGAGATGCATTTGTTTACAGTCGTCCAGTTCATTACAAAATGTTTGTTTCTCGGGGATTACAGACAGTTAGCCTACACTACATATTTGATAGCGTTATTTCTTTTCCGTCCGCCGAATTCGAGTAGCGCTTTCTGTCACGATACGTTTGTCGATCATATTTCCGGCGTTGAACATCGTACAAGTTACTGTACACTGTAGGCCTAATTTCTGACCAAAGTTAATCCCCATCACCCATGACCACGGGATAGTCGCGGGGGGCTAAGGCCAGCGGTCTTACCTGGACGGCCGGAGTTTCGCCTGCGGTCATCCCGCGGCTACAAGCGACAGGTGAGCGGGATTGTCGCTCCGCGCGCGTTTGACTACCATATCACCTGAAGCGTACTGTACATCACTGGGTGAGTATTAAGGCCAGGCAGAGCCAGGTCATGTTACGGCCCAACCCTACAGCACATGGTGAGTGTTATATAGGCCAGGCACAGCCAGGTTATGCTACGGCCCACCCCCACATCACTGGGTGAGTATTTAGGCCAGGCACAGCCAGATCATGTTACGACCCACCCCCACATCACTGGGTGAGTATTTAGGCCAGGCACAGCCAGATCATGTTACAACCCAACCCTACATCACAGGGTGAGTATTTAGGCCAGGCACAGCCAGATCATGTTACGACCCAACCCTACATCACTGGGTGAGTATTTAGGCCAGGCACAGCCAGATCATGTTACGACCCAACCCTACATCACAGGGTGAGTATTAAGGCCAGGCACAGCCAGATCATGTTACGACCCAACCCTACATCACAGGGTGAGTATTAAGGCCAGGCAGAGCCAGATCATTTTACGGCCCAACACCACATCACAGGGTGAGTATTAAGGCCAGGCAGAGCCAGATCATTTTACGGCCCAACACCACATCACAGGGTGAGTATTAAGGCCAGGCAGAGCCAGGTCATTTTACGGCCCAACCCTACATCACTGGGTGAGTATTAAGGCCAGGCAGAGCCAGGTCATGTTACGACCCACCCCCACATCACAGGGTGAGTATTTAGGCCAGGCACAGCCAGGTCATGTTACGACCCACCCCCACATCACTGGGTAAGTATTTAGGCCAAGCAGAGCGAGGTCATGTAAATAGGTTTATTAGTGATAGTGTGTAGATAGGTAAGTTTATAAATCGTCAGTTTATGATATCTATTGAGTACAATTGAGGGTTGATGGAGGTTTTAGTTGGTTGTGTTTGGACCAATAGCAACTGACATAGGTCTACACAACCGTCCTTTTACAAAACGTTCATCAACTGTTAATCATCTGCTGGGTGATATAGTCTGTGGTGAAAAAACTCGTGTGAGCACTACACTTGCTATAGGATTCATACTAAACTGTTTATACACATATTACATCGACTGACATTCTGTTGAATAAAGTAACTCTCCGTTTGACCAATAGCTTTCTTGTGGTTTTCAGGCCGAATGTGATGCACAGGAATACATGCATATCGTGTTGACAACACGCAAGTGAAAAGTGAAAGTACAAAAATTCCCAGCGGGAAGGCTGGCTATTTATATGGCCAATTCATAAAGATATAGAGAATTTTAAATGCACACAATTATCCAACTGGCATGATTTCTAACCGTTGCAGCCCTAGTTTGATGAAACATCATTATACGTTTGACTATTTCAGCGGTGCCTGCAGCTGCTGGACCTCATGCTCTGTCTGTCTCCTCCGCCCAGACGGTCAAGTTCAGCCCAATGACGGTGATGGGTGGAGACCCTCTACGATTACAGACATTGTCTGTACACACACCCTTCTCTAGTGCTTCAGCCTCAACAGTATCAGACAGTAAGTACCTAGACAAACTAGACATTGTCTGTACATATACCCTTCTCTAGTGTTCAGCCTCGACAGTATCAGACAGTAAGTACCCAGACAAACTAGACATTGTCTGTACACACACCCTTCTCTAGTGTTCAGCCTCGACAGTATCAGACAGTAAGTACCCAGACAAACTTAACATTGTCTGTACACACACCCTTCTCTAGTGTTCAGTCTTGACGGTATCAGACAGTAAGTACCTAGACAAACTATAGACATTGTCTGTACACACACCCTTCTCTAGTGTTCAGCCTCGACAGTATCAGACAGTAAGTACCCAGACAAACTAGACATTGTCTGTACACACACCCTTCTCTAGTGTTCAGCCTCGACAGTATCAGACAGTAAGTACCCAGACAAACTAGACATTGTCTGTACACACACCCTTCCCTAGTGCTTCAGCCTCGACAGTATCAGACAGTAAGTACCTAGACAAACTAGACATTGTCTGTACACACACCCTTCTCTAGTGTTCAGCCTCGACAGTGTCAGACAGTAAGTACCCAGACAAACTAGACATTGTCTGTACATACACCCTTCCCTAGTGTTCAGCCTCGACAGTGTCAGACAGTAAGTACCTAGACAAACTAGACATTGTCTGTACACACACCCTTCTCTAGTGTTCAGCCTCGACAGTGTCAGACAGTAAGTACCTAAGGGCTGTTACAGAACTAACCCTGTGGGAGGGGCAGGAGGCACTTTTTAGAGACCCCACCACCCATCAAATATTAAAAGTGATCAAATATAAGGAAAAGTATGCGGATCTGGATTTAACTCCACCACTTGTGATATATATTGATACAGGTGCCTCCCACCTCCCCTGCACAGTTAATTATGGAATAGCCCTAAATGACCTAGACACTTGGTACATGACATTGACATTAATAGATACTGTTAATAAGCACATCTTAGCTCAGCTGTTGTCAGTGAGTAATAGATACTGTTAATAAGTACATCTTAGCTCAGCTGTTGTCAGCGACAGATACCATAATTGCCGTAATTAGTGCCCCTCCCCCTATAAGCGCCCCTCCCCCTATAAGCGCCCCTCCCCACTTCTACAGGGATACTGAAATGATATAAACACCCCTATATATTGTGACACAACTAAATGATTCTATATAACATATAAACCTCACTGTGCCCATGTCTACAAGGAAAAGTAAAACCAACACAAAGCCATTGGCAGATTAACATTTAAAGTTGCTAAGTTTATATTCGTTTTCATCAGAAATACAATCTGATATAAAACTAATGTTTTAAATTGAGTCGTTGGGCCATGGACATCTCAAACCTGAAATTGGCTCTTTGGTCCATTTGATTGATTACCAGTTTAGAGAATGGCCTTAATAATATTCACATCAAAGTTGCTGAAAATGTCAGATTGCGCTCAGCTTTTAGGATTGTCCTTGTTAAATGAAATGTTATGCAATGATTCCTGATTGCTTTGATGTATTAATACAAATGTTATTATTTCAGGTGTTGCAAGGTCTTCAACTCCGAATGATTCAATAAGTGGGATTAGCTGTGCCATGTCGACTGCTTCCATTCCTGTCCCGGCCCTTTCTGCCATCGCCATGGCCACCTCGTCTGCCATTTCTATAGCTCCAACACTGTACTCGGTGACCCCAGGTGCCCCTCATCCAGGCTCGCTGACCCCCCAGCACCCATCATCACAGGGAGCGACGGCGACCACACCAGTCAGTCAGCCCAACGCCTCCCCACGCCCAAGCATACTCAGAAAACGTACCAATGAAGGGTAGGTATCACATAGCGGATATAGTGTGAGGAGTGTAACAGGTTTGTGACAGAACTGCCTAAGGCTTAATAATAGACATTTCTGTTTACTGTGTGTGAAATCATGTACTGATGTATAATGTCATATATCTTGTCTTGAGAAAAGAAATGAAATAGTCAGAGAAAACAAAAAAGAAAAAAAAACATAGAACAGAAAAGTAAAAATACAGGTTAACCTGTGAAAAGTTTGCCAGCCTTACCTTTCTGTCCTAGCATTTCCCTCTCACTTATAATTATCATACCTCTACCAACCGGACACCTATGTAAACCAGCAAGAAATGTTGGTCCCTGTGACTGGTTAAGACAGGCTATACTGTAGGAGGATCACATGCTTTACACCTAAAACAGGATACTATGATTGGCCAAATTACAAAATCCTTGTTTTCTGTGACAATAAACTGGAGTAGGTAATTTGATATTGTGTGTTATTTTAAAGACTGCATGCACTCATTTTAACCTTCAATATGAATATGTTCACCAGAAATGCTCCTGTAAAAAAACCTGTTTGTGGTCTCAACACGATGACTGACAGACACAGTCCGCGACCAGATTCGAGAACTGACTCTGCCCCCCAGTCTAACACTAGTTCTCCAAAGACGCCTGCCACACCAGCTGGGTAAGTTAATCACTAGTTCTCCAAAGACACTGGCCACAACAGCTGGGTAAGTTTATCGCTAGTTCTCCAAAGACACTGGCCACAACAGCTGGGTAAGATTATCCCTACTTCTCCATAGACGCCTGCCACACCAGCTGGGTAAGATTATCATTAGTTCTCCATAGACGCCTGCCACACCAGCTGGGTAAGATTATCATTAGTTCTCCATAGACGCCTGCCACACCAGCTGGGTAAGTTTATCATTAGTTCTCCATAGACACCGGCTACACCAGCTGGGTAAGATTATCACTAGTTCTCCATAGACGCCTGCCACACCAGCTGGGTAAGTTTATCATTAGTTCTCCATAGACACCGGCTACACCAGCTGGGTAAGATTATCACTAGTTCTCCATAGACGCCTGCCACACCAGCTGGGTAAGATTATCATTAGTTCTCCAAAGACACTGGCCACACCAGCTGGGTAAGTTTATCACTAGTTCTTCAAAGACACTGGCCACACCAGCTGGGTAAGTTTATCCCTAGTTCTCCAAAGACACCGGCCACACCAGCTGGGTAAGTTTATCCCTAGTTCTCCAAAGACACCGGCCACACGTTTAGTTCTCCAAAGACTCTTGCCACACCAGCTGGGTAAGATAATCATTAGTTCTACAGACTCTTGCCACAAGTGGTGAGGCTAGAGGAGTTGTATACCTTGTGTAACTGTATCTCTGACTATAATGAAGTTATAGCCATATGATAAATTTGTTTCAATTTGATAGGTAATAAAAATGTTTTAAAGTTCACTTTTTAAATCTCAAGGAAATAAACAACATTTTTTTTTACTTAGCTATGAAGATTCCTCCTGATGGATTGTTTGAGATAGTGTTTATTGTGAATATTGTGCTTTCTTATCGGCAGTGAGAGCCAGTCCTCCACAGACACAGCCCTGTCGAGTGAGGCGACCACCCCGACTCACAACTCGTTAGGCGACATGAAAATAAAACAGGAACCTCTCGACGCTGTGGAAAATGGTGAGTTAGACAAGTCGGCTTATAAGTAAACAGAACTTGGTAATAGCACTTGTCTTATAGCAGGTACTGTTACGTGGAGACACGACCTCGCATAACAATATCAGGAAATTACGCACCAGGTCAACTGGTCTGGACCTTTTGGTCTGGTGGTAACGTCCTGGCTCCATAACCTAGAGGTCTCGGGTTCACGCCCGGCTCATCTCACTAGTTTCATTTCTGCTCTTTGTTGTAATATACTGTCTAGTTGTAAAATATTGTCTATTTCCCAGGTCGGGATGTTTGTATGTACAAAATGTAATAAATATCACAATAATATTTCTTAAATACAATTTCAGCCCCTGGTACCTGATTAAATGTTACGTTGTGACGGATCTATTTGATTTGTATGCCTTTGTTAGGTCCTATATGCCGTCACATTTTGTAACAGTACACTAACTTACATAACTCTATAATATCAAGATGTTTATAAATCAAATAAATTACTACAAAAAAATTTAAGAACCAGAAGAAAAAAAGAAATTCAGGAGCGAAGAAAAAGTACTACTGTTAAAGCCAATATTTTTGTGCATGGAATTCGTCGCTTAGTCAGCCTCCAAACTGTTCTCGATGTGGAAATTTTCGCGCTGCAGTCATGCAGTGTACCTATTATACTATTATACACAGTGGAGTTTGAGTGGTGTTAAATATGTTTGCATGTGAATATATTTCCGAAGATTTAATGCCAGCGAAATAAACAAAAATGTCCACACTGCGAAAAATTCCACTTTTACAGTATATGAGCAAACTCTTATAAAATAGGAAAAGGCCATCGCTTGTAAACCTAAGGCCCGTTCATATCCTCTCTCTAAATGTGTAACAATGGTTCTTGTACACATAACGGGAAAACATAACTTTTGTGTCTAAAGGTGAAAATGAAAGTGGATCTGTCAGTGTGTCGCGATGGCCCCTTTTGACAACCTCTGGTAAATGTGGCCATTGCTTTGATAAAGATCGATGGACTTTCACCAGATTACAGCGTTTCCTGTATCTTATCATTAGTTTATTACATGCCAAACTGCAGTTCAATATCTTAACCTTATTTCTAGGGTTCCCAACAGCTGGGGCTATAGCTGCCTCTTTGACATCCTCTTTACCAAACTCAGTGGAAGCGTCTCCTAGGAAGAAACCAAGAAAACAGTTACTGTAAGTATACGGAGTAATGAAAACAGTTACTGTAAGTATACTGAGTAATGAAAACAGTCACTGTAAGTATACAGAGTAATGATAACAGTTACTGTAAGTATATATGGAGTAATGAAAACAGTTACTGTAAGTATACTGAGTAATGAAAACAGTTACTGTAAGTATACGGAGTAATGAAAACAGTTACTGTAAGTATACTGAGTAATGAAAACAGTCACTGTAAGTATACGGAGTAATGATAACAGTTACTGTAAGTATATATGGAGTAATGAAAACAGTTACTGTAAGTATACTGAGTAATGAAAACAGTTACTGTAAGTATACGGAGTAATGAAAACAGTCACTGTAAGTATACGTAGTAATGATAACAGTTACTGTAAGTATACGGAGTAATGAAAACAGTTACTGTAAGTATACGGAGTAATGAAAACAGTTACTGTAAGTATATATGGAGTAATGAAAACAGTTACTGTAAGTATACTAAGTAATGAAAACAGTTACTGTAAGTATACTGAGTAATGAAAACAGTTACTGTAAGTATACGGAGTAATGAAAACAGTTACTGTAAGTATACTGAGTAATGAAAACAGTCACTGTAAGTATACGGAGTAATGATAACAGTTACTGTAAGTATATATGGAGTAATGAAAACAGTTACTGTAAGTATACTGAGTAATGAAAACAGTTACTGTAAGTATACGGAGTAATGAAAACAGTTACTGTAAGTATACTAAGTAATGAAAACAGTTACTGTAAGTATACGCAGTAATGAAAACAGTTACTGTAAGTATACTAAGTAATGAAAACAGTTACTGTAAGTATACGGAGTAATGAAAACAGTTACTGTAAGTATACTGAGTAACGAAAACAGTTACTGTAAGTATACAGAGTAATGAAAACAGTTACTGTAAGTATACTGAGTAATGAAAACAGTTACTGTAAGTATACGGAGTAATGAAAACAGTTACTGTAAGAATACGGAGTAATGAAAACAGTTACTGTAAGTATACGGAGTAATGAAAACAGTTACTGTAAGTATACAGAGTAATGAAAACAGTTACTGTAAGTATACGGAGTAATGAAAACAGTTACTGTAAGTATACTGAGTAACGAAAACAGTTACTGTAAGTATACAGAGTAATGAAAACAGTTACTGTAAGTATACTGAGTAA
This sequence comes from Mimachlamys varia, assembly GCA_947623455.1. Classification (NCBI taxonomy): domain Eukaryota; kingdom Metazoa; phylum Mollusca; class Bivalvia; order Pectinida; family Pectinidae; genus Mimachlamys; species Mimachlamys varia. The sequence continues at coordinate 44,107,097 of OX392541.1, forward strand.
TGAAAACAGTTACTGTAAGTATACAGAGTAATGAAAACAGTCACTGTAAGTATACGGAGTAATGAAAACAGTTACTGTAAGTATACGGAGTAATGAAAACAGTTACTGTAAGTATACAGAGTAATGAAAACAGTTACTGTAAGTATACGGAGTAAACAGTTACTGTAAGTATACAGAGTAATGAAAACAGTCACTGTAAGTATACGGAGTAATGAAAACAGTTACTGTAAGTATACGGAGTAATGAAAACAGTTACTGTAAGTATACAGAGTAATGAAAACAGTCACTGTAAGTATATGGAGTAATGAAAACAGTCACTGTAAGTATACGGAGTAATGAAAACAGTCACTGTAAGTATACAGAGTAATGAAAACAGTCACTGTAAGTATACGGAGTAATGAAAACAGTTACTGTAAGTATACGGAGTAATGAAAACAGTTACTGTAAGTATACGGAGTAATGAAAACAGTTACTGTAAGTATACGGAGTAATGAAAACAGTCACTGTAAGTATACTGAGTAATGAAAACAGTCACTGTAAGTATACGGCGTAATGAAAACAGTCACTGTAAGTATACGCAGTAATGAAAACAGTTACTGCAAGTATACAGACTCAAAGTAGATGAAAGAAGATGGATATTCACACACATTATTTTAGATTGTATTATATAAGCCTTACAGGTTATAAACAAAGGTTTGTCATAATTTTATCTAAATTGTTCACTCTTAGGAAATTTTTCGACATGATTTAGATGTTGATAACATTGGATTTTATCGAAAAAAGCTTTTATTAGTTGACATATGTGCTTGAATGGTACATGTGTTGAATTATCAGTTTGAAAATATTACTGTCTCTCGTGTTAGTTGTAAAAAGCATGTAGCATTTAGAGCACTTTACACCATCTATTTAACACATAACATAGAAGAATTTATATGACAGAAAAGATTGCTTTTTGAAAGTAATACAGATTAAGCCTGTTTCATCAACATTCCTTAACTTTAAATTCCCCATAGGAAAGTATTACAGAAATTAAGGGAAGTTCCTTAACTCAATATTTTTTCCTTACCTTGAAGAGTTAAGGAACTAGGGCCTGATCTGTCCTTTTGAATTGAGGTCTATTGTTGTTTGCAGACATGCCAACGAAGAGCTACGTGACAACTCCTCGACAGACGAGGATGTAGAGAAGGTGGAAGAGATAAAGGAGGAGGTACCAGACCCCGTCAAGAAGGAGATGAAGGATGGTAAGTACCAGACCCGTCAAGAAAGAGATGAAGGATGGTATGAAATAAAAGCTCTATATAAATGTATAGTAATGACCGCAGACTTTAAAGGGTAGTACTTTTAGTTGTGTTGAACACCCCTGAGACTTTTTGTCATAATGGAAAAAGTGTATTATTCCAAAACTTTGTTAAAGTTCTAAATGAGGCCGCATGCACTTCATCAAATTTGCTTGGTCCTTGGTCTTTGGATAATGACGTTCCATTCATGTAAAAGTGATTGGCACTGCTGTCATGACAGTATTAAACATTTCTATGACCAACTAACAGTATAGAGGAATTCATGAGGAACATTAATTCCTCAAGTTTATTATCATATATGTACATTACCTAATAAGCCTTTGATTGGAATTTGAATGAAAATTTGTTGCTATTATATCAAGAAGTACTAAATGGATCTTTCTCATATTTCATAAGCAGGTTCCATTTGGTCTTTTTGATATTGGGACTGATCATGATCGCAAAAACAAAGTAACTGTTAGACAGCCTTCTTTGATTTTGACAGTAAACATTTATATTATCACTATATCTTTATCAGTTCTGCAGGGATCTTCCTTAAATTTCATCTGCAGGTGTCAATTGGTCCCTACCCTGTAGTCGCATCCTTTTGATTCATGGACTGATCAGAAAAACCAAATGGCTGACAGGCAACCATTTCTGATTTGACAGTTCAAGACAATCATTGATATTTCTTAAAAGAAATTCTCAAATTTTATAAAATTAAGAGTTAGTAAGAAAAAGAAAATCAAAGAAGGGAGAAGATTAAACTATCCAAAAACAATTTTGATTATTGTTATATTTCACAATCCTATTGTATGTTCCAGAATATGTTGATGATGAAGGTGTACGGTGGACCATTGAAAAAACCAAACCATCCTTATCTCTGCTGAACTTTTATAATATTTCATGGAAACCAAAAAATAACCATTTCAATAGATACACAGATGTGAAGCCCAAAGGTAAGTTGATAAAGGCAAATTGATTTTATTGGGTCATCAGATGATCTATTGCCATCATGCTTTGTCTGTAAATTAAGACTGAAAGGTTGAGATTTTGAGACTCGGTTTTGAGTCCTACCAGCTTCTGGGTACCTATCAAAACTTGGCCAATCTAGATCAAATGTAAACTACTTTTGTGCTGAATTACAAATGAGAAACAATATGCTGGTGAAAATCTGAAATGATCAATTACTGTTTCTAATAATCTGTCCTTTTAAGCATTATGCAAATGGTGCCATCAATATGACGTTATCTATATAGTATCGGCATAAAATGTGGCCAAATATATTCAAATTTGTTTTATCATCAGATGAGCGGCGGCCTACTGTCAACGAGCTGTCCAACCAGAGAGGAGTGATGCAGAAGGCAAGTGGCTGGAAGTTATTCCACGTGGCTGCTCAGCTGGATGATCTGGTGAGTACCAGTATAGAAAATACAACAATGTCTACATATTTACATCTAGTTCTATGTCATTTACAACTATCTAATTATATTTGCAATTTCTAAACAACTACACAACATATTTTCAAATACTTATATGTTTTATAAAAAAATTACGTAAATATACCAGGTGTTTTATTTAGCTCGGTTAGGCTGATTTTCTGTGTTTTGTTTAGCTAGGTTAGAATGATTTTCTGTGATTTGTTTAGCTCGGTTAGATTGATTTTCTGTGTTTTGTTTAGCTCTGTTAGACTGATTTTCTGTGATTTGTTTAGCTCAGTTTGACTGCTTTTCTTTGTTTTGTCAGACGGAGCTGGAGAGAACCCTGAACAGTAAGGTACTAACATTACAGTCCTCGCTGGCCCCACAGCCAACCTCTCGTCACAGTCTGATGGAGGACGACCTCGGCTTATTGCATGAACTTGCACAGGTAGGACTCCACACACTCAAATCTAGGTCATCAGCTCCACACACTCAAATCTAGGTCATCAGCTCCACACACTCAAATCTAGGTCATCAGCTCCACACACTCAAATCTAGGTCATCAGCTCCACACACTCAAATCTAGGTCATCAGCTGTAGTGGAATTACTGCAAGTTTTTTTTCACGGTTGCCGCATATAAAACATTTAAACTAAGAAGTACATTTTCACTTTATCATGAGTTTTTAGTGAGTATTTATTGGTCACCAATGATTCTCTAGGTTTGATAGTTTCAAATTTTTGTGATATTGTCCTTGACTCTGATTAATAGAATCTTTCCATACCTTAAGGATGTGACAGAGAAATCTCCAACCCAAGGGGTGGTATCCTTGGTTATCTAACCCGAGGCTCTGCCGAGGTTGGACAATCAAGCATATCACTCCAAGGGTTGGAGATTGCTCTGTCACAACTTCAAGGCAGGGGAAGATTATTTTTCTCCCATCATTATGTATTGTTTATACAAACGTATCAATGCAACAAAATGCTAACGTGACATGATTGAATTGTTTACTTGTCATGATGGTACTGTTGTCGTGACATCATTATATTGCTGTCGTGATGTCATCATATTCTTGTCGTGACTTTATATTGCGTTGTTGTCAGCTCATGCTATCTGGGGTGACAGAAATCTGGGACAGATAAAAGAGGAGAAAATCTGTGAATGATGGGGGAAATCTTGATCATTTTCACTTTAATAGCTGTCATCATTAATAAAACAATATTTTGGCATGATAGATAAAAATAACAAACATTGAAACAAACTGTTATGTTTGGTGTTGATCACCTAACTGAGGGAACCGTGATTAAACAATGTGGAAAATGAAAGGAGGAACATTGATCAAAGTACAAAATGTCAGAATATCCTTATTGATTACCAACTGTGATATGAATTTCTTTCTTCCTTGCAGGGTAACATTCAGCGTTCACGACTAATTTCTGACCAGCTGGAGGAAGCTAAATCGAACATGTTCAAAGTGCTGGAACACAAAACCAAAATTACAGAGATTATTAACAAACATATGAGCAAGAGACCTATCAAAAAGAAGGAGAGAACGTAGCAGGACAATGGAGGAACAATGGATGAATTATTGTGTTCAATACTGGGAAACTAGGGCAATCACTATGACCTTTTACCCTGTGTGGGTATAAGGAGAGTACACATGGAGGACTGGGAAACCCTCTAAAGGGCCGTATATGTGCAGTCTGGATTTATGTAGAGACAGCCAGTGATGGTAGGAGCACTGCCAAAGGAGTTACTCCTCAAAGGGAGGGACATCGAACAAAAATTCAAAATCATTCTGAAGTATGGAATGTCAAGGAAATCTATTTCTTGATCTTCTGGAAAGATGAAAGTAGGACTTAAAACTTGCATAAACAGATGAAATTCTGATGAACTGTGAAAGGATATCAGATAATGAGACATCTGTAGAAATGTGAATCATTCTGGAAGGAGAGGTTAGGTCTGTAGAAATGTGAATCATTTTGGAAGGAAGGTTCAGTCTGTAGAAATGGGAATCAATCTGGAAAGAGAGGTTAGGTCTGTAGAAATGTGAATCGTTCTGGAAGGAAATGTTAAGTTTGTAGAGATGTGAATCATTCTGGAAGTAAGGTTAAGTTTGTAGAAATGTGAAACAAGGTTAAGTTTGTAGAAATGTGAAACATTCTGGAAGGAGAGGTTAAGCTTGTGGAAATGTGAATTATTTTGGAAGGAAAGGTTCAGTCTGTAGAAATGTGAATCATTCTGGAAGGAAAGGTTAAGTTATATTTAATGTGAAGACAGGGACAGGAAAGGTTTATTTTCTCAAAATGGAATGAACAGAAAGAGTATGTTTCTGGAGAAAGATGAATTTTAAACAAATAATAAGGTTTTGATAGGAAAGTTAGTTTTATAGAATGTCATTGTACTAACAGGAGAGTTGAAACTGAATACAAATATCATGAAATCGATTCAAAAGATAATAACATGAGTGTGATATGGAGAATGAAGCAATTTTTGAGTTAAGTTTATATACAGACTGAATGATAAAATGCCATAGAAAAAAGGAAATTAAAACACATTTATTTTAAAATGTGAAGATACAAAATAATATATCTATGGCATGAATAGCTAGAACCCTGTAGAAATAATACAGTCGATGAAGTAATACAAATCATAAGGAGATTTTTAAACTTTTATAAAAGATGTAAATCTACAAAATTGTCTGTCTTTATTTACATACCAAATGCAGCACCAGTGCTATCAAATGAACTTTACCTTAGACAAAGGTTGGAAGAGTCCACTTTGATGTGAAAGGTGTGATCGGTTGTGAGAAAGATTCCTATTTTAAGGTGATGTTGACATGGATAGATACGGAACAGTAACAATATTTCGTAAACCATGAAATGTTAACGGAAACAATCAAGTTGTTGCTATAGGGATACTTTCTCCAGATATATGTATTAATGAATTTATTTGTATTAAATATTTGAGAAAAAGTCCTCATTAAATATGGAAATACAAATTTGTTTATGATTTATTTTATCAATTATCCAGCATTATCTTATTAAACAATTGTGTTGCGCTCAAAAGTCTATCCTGCTGTATTGTAGCTGAAGTTCATTCCTGGAAATAGCACTAAACAACAAAAATATTACTATCACTACCAAGGTAAAGGGGGTATATGTACAGTATAGGTATAGCAAAGTGAAGGAGTTACAGTATAGGTATAGCAAAGTGAAGGAGTTACAGTATAGGTAACGCAAAGCAAAAGAGTTACAGTATAGGTATAGGAAAGTGAAGGAGTTACAGTATAGATATAACAAAGCAAAGGAGTTACAGTATAGGTATAGCAAAGTGAAGGAGTTACAGTATAGGTATAGCAAAGCAAAGGAGGTACAGTATAGGTATAGCAAAGTGAAGGAGTTACAGTATAAGTATAGGAAAGTGAAGGAGTTACAGTATAGATATAACAAAGCAAAGGAGGTACAGTATAGGTATAGCAAAGTGAAGGAGTTACAGTATAGGTATAGCAAAGTGAAGGAGTTACAGTATAGATATAACAAAGCAAAGGAGTTACAGTATAGGTATAGCAAAGTGAAGGAGTTACAGTATAGGTATAGCAAAGCAAAGGAGGTACAGTATAGGTATAGCAAAGTGAAGGAGTTACAGTATAAGTACAGGAAAGTGAAGGAGTTACAGTATAGATATAACAAAGCAAAGGAGTTACAGTATAGGTATAGCAAAGTGAAGGAGTTACAGTATAGGTATAGCAAAGTGAAGGAATTACAGTATAGGTATAGGAAAGTGAAGGAGTTACAGTATAGGTATAGCAAAGCAAAGGAGTTACAGTATAGGTATAACAAAGTGAAGGAGTTACAGTATAAGTATAACAAAGTGAAGGAGTTACAGTATAGATATAGCAAAGCAAAGGAGTTACAGTTTAGGTATAGGAAAGTGAAGGAGTTACAGTATAGGTATAACAAAGCAAAGGAGTTACAGTATAGGTATAGCAAAGTGAAGGAGTTACAGTATAGGTATAGCAAAGTGAAGGAGTTACAGTATAGGTATAGGAAAGTGAAGGAGTTACAGTATAGATATAACAAAGCAAAGGAATTACAGTATAGGTATAGCAAAGTGAAGGAGTTACAGTATAGGTATAGCAAAGTAAAGGTGTTACAGTATAGGTATAGCAAAGTGAAGGAGTTACAGTAAAGGTATAGTAAAGTGAAGGAGTTACTGTATAGGTAAAGCAAGGTGAAGGAGTTACAGTATAGGTATAGCAAAGTGAAGGAGTTACAGAATAGATATAGCAAAGCAAAGGAGTTGCAGTATAGGTATAGCAAAGTGAAGGAGTTACAGTATAGGTAAAGCAAGGTGAAGGAGTTATAGTATAGGTATAGCAAAGTGAAGGAGTTACAGAATAGATATAGCAAAGCAAAGGAGTTGCAGTATAGGTATAGCAAAGTGAAGGAGTTACAGTATAGGTATAGCAAAGTGAAGGAGTTACAGTATAGATATAACAAAGCAAAGGAGTTGCAGTATAGGTATAGCAAAGTGAAGGAGTTACAGTATAGATATAACAAAGCAAAGGAGTTATAGTATAGGTATAGCAAAGTGAAGGAGTTACAGAATAGATATAGCAAAGCAAAGGAGTTGCAGTATAGGTATAGCAAAGTGAAGGAGTTACAGTATAGGTATAGCAAAGTGAAGGAGTTACAGTATAGGTATAGCAAAGCAAAGGAGGTACAGTATAGGTATAGCAAAGTGAAGGAGTTACAGTATAAGTATAGGAAAGTGAAGGAGTTACAGTATAGATATAACAAAGCAAAGGAGTTACAGTATAGGTATAGCAAAGTGAAGGAGTTACAGTATAGGTATAGCAAAGTGAAGGAATTGCAGTATAGGTATAGGAAAGTGAAGGAGTTACAGTATAGGTATAGCAAAGTGAAGGAGTTACAGTATAGGTATAGGAAAGTGAAGGAGTTACAGTATAGGTATAGGAAAGTGAAGGAGTTACAGTATAGATATAACAAAGCAAAGGAATTACAGTATAGGTATAGCAAAGTGAAGGAGTTACAGTATAGGTATAGCAAAGTAAAGGTGTTACAGTATAGGTATAGCAAAGTGAAGGAGTTACAGTAAAGGTATAGTAAAGTGAAGGAGTTACAGTATAGGTAAAGCAAGGTGAAGGAGTTACAGTATAGGTATAGCAAAGTGAAGGAGTTACAGAATAGATATAGCAAAGCAAAGGAGTTGCAGTATAGGTATAGCAAAGTGAAGGAGTTACGGTATAGGTAAAGCAAGGTGAAGGAGTTATAGTATAGGTATAGCAAAGTGAAGGAGTTACAGAATAGATATAGCAAAGCAAAGGAGTTGCAGTATAGGTATAGCAAAGTGAAGGAGTTACAGTATAGGTATAGCAAAGTGAAGGAGTTACAGTATAGATATAACAAAGCAAAGAAGTTACAGTATAGGTATAGCAAAGTGAAGGAGTTACAGTATAGGTATAGCAAAGCAAAGGAGGTACAGTATAGGTATAGCAAAGTGAAGGAGTTACAGTATAAGTACAGGAAAGTGAAGGAGTTACAGTATAGATATAACAAAGCAAAGGAGTTACAGTATAGGTATAGCAAAGTGAAGGAGTTACAGTATAGGTATAGCAAAGTGAAGGAATTACAGTATAGGTATAGGAAAGTGAAGGAGTTACAGTATAGGTATAGCAAAGCAAAGGAGTTACAGTATAGGTATAACAAAGTGAAGGAGTTACAGTATAAGTATAACAAAGTGAAGGAGTTACAGTATAGATATAGCAAAGCAAAGGAGTTACAGTTTAGGTATAGGAAAGTGAAGGAGTTACAGTATAGGTATAACAAAGCAAAGGAGTTACAGTATAGGTATAGCAAAGTGAAGGAGTTACAGTATAGGTATAGGAAAGTGAAGGAGTTACAGTATAGATATAACAAAGCAAAGGAATTACAGTATAGGTATAGCAAAGTGAAGGAGTTACAGTATAGGTATAGCAAAGTAAAGGTGTTACAGTATAGGTATAGCAAAGTGAAGGAGTTACAGTAAAGGTATAGTAAAGTGAAGGAGTTACTGTATAGGTAAAGCAAGGTGAAGGAGTTACAGTATAGGTATAGCAAAGTGAAGGAGTTACAGAATAGATATAGCAAAGCAAAGGAGTTGCAGTATAGGTATAGCAAAGTGAAGGAGTTACAGTATAGGTAAAGCAAGGTGAAGGAGTTATAGTATAGGTATAGCAAAGTGAAGGAGTTACAGAATAGATATAGCAAAGCAAAGGAGTTGCAGTATAGGTATAGCAAAGTGAAGGAGTATCAGTATAGGTATAGCAAAGTGAAGGAGTTACAGTATAGATATAACAAAGCAAAGGAGTTACAGTATAGGTATAGCAAAGTGAAGGAGTTACAGTATAGGTATAGCAAAGCAAAGGAGGTACAGTATAGGTATAGCAAAGTGAAGGAGTTACAGTATAAGTATAGGAAAGTGAAGGAGTTACAGTATAGATATAACAAAGCAAAGGAGTTACAGTATAGGTATAGCAAAGTGAAGGAGTTACAGTATAGGTATAGCAAAGTGAAGGAATTGCAGTATAGGTATAGGAAAGTGAAGGAGTTACAGTATAGGTATAGCAAAGTGAAGGAGTTACAGTATAGGTATAGGAAAGTGAAGGAGTTACAGTATAGGTATAGGAAAGTGAAGGAGTTACAGTATAGATATAACAAAGCAAAGGAATTACAGTATAGGTATAGCAAAGTGAAGGAGTTACAGTATAGGTATAGCAAAGTAAAGGTGTTACAGTATAGGTATAGCAAAGTGAAGGAGTTACAGTAAAGGTATAGTAAAGTGAAGGAGTTACAGTATAGGTAAAGCAAGGTGAAGGAGTTACAGTATAGGTATAGCAAAGTGAAGGAGTTACAGAATAGATATAGCAAAGCAAAGGAGTTGCAGTATAGGTATAGCAAAGTGAAGGAGTTACGGTATAGGTAAAGCAAGGTGAAGGAGTTATAGTATAGGTATAGCAAAGTGAAGGAGTTACAGAATAGATATAGCAAAGCAAAGGAGTTGCAGTATAGGTATAGCAAAGCGAAGGAGTTACAGTATAGGTATAGTGAAGCAAAGAAGTTACAGTATAGGTATAGTGAAGCAAAGAAGTTACAGTATAGGTATATCACAGTGAATGAGTTACAGTATAGGTATAGCAAAGTGAAGGAGTTACAGTATAGGTATATCACAGTGAAGGAGTTACAGTATAGGTATAGCAAAGCGAAGGAGTTACAGTATAGGTATAGCAAAGTGAAGGAGTTACAGTATAGATATAACATAGCGAAGGAGTTACAGTATAGGTATAGTGAAGCAAAGAAGTTACAGTATAGGTATAGCAAAGCCAAGGAGTTACAGTATAGGTATATCACAGTGAAGGAGTTACAGTATAGGTATAGCAAAGTGAAGGAGTTACAGTATAGGTATAGCAAAGTGAAGGAGTTACAGTATAGGTATAGCAAAGTGAAGGAGTTACAGTATAGGTATAGCAAAGTAAAGGTGTTGCAGTATAGGTATAGCAAAGCGAAGGAGTTACAGTACAGATATAACATAGTGAAGGAGTTACAGTATAGGTATAGCAAAGTGAAGGAGTTACAGTATAGGTTTAGCAAAGTGAAGGAGTTACAGTATAGGTATAGCAAAGCAAAGGAGGTACAGTATAGGTATAGCAAAGTGAAGGAGTTACAGTATAAGTATAGGAAAGTGAAGGAGTTACAGTATAGATATAACAAAGCAAAGGAGTTACAGTATAGGTATAGCAAAGTGAAGGAGTTACAGTATAGGTATAGCAAAGTGAAGGAATTGCAGTATAGGTATAGGAAAGTGAAGGAGTTACAGTATAGGTATAGCAAAGTGAAGGAGTTACAGTATAGGTATAGGAAAGTGAAGGAGTTACAGTATAGGTATAGGAAAGTGAAGGAGTTACAGTATAGATATAACAAAGCAAAGGAATTACAGTATAGGTATAGCAAAGTGAAGGAGTTACAGTATAGGTATAGCAAAGTAAAGGTGTTACAGTATAGGTATAGCAAAGTGAAGGAGTTACAGTAAAGGTATAGTAAAGTGAAGGAGTTACAGTATAGGTAAAGCAAGGTGAAGGAGTTACAGTATAGGTATAGCAAAGTGAAGGAGTTACAGAATAGATATAGCAAAGCAAAGGAGTTGCAGTATAGGTATAGCAAAGTGAAGGAGTTACGGTATAGGTAAAGCAAGGTGAAGGAGTTATAGTATAGGTATAGCAAAGTGAAGGAGTTACAGAATAGATATAGCAAAGCAAAGGAGTTGCAGTATAGGTATAGCAAAGTGAAGGAGTTACAGTATAGGTATAGCAAAGTGAAGGAGTTACAGTATAGATATAACAAAGCAAAGAAGTTACAGTATAGGTATAGCAAAGTGAAGGAGTTACAGTATAGGTATAGCAAAGCAAAGGAGGTACAGTATAGGTATAGCAAAGTGAAGGAGTTACAGTATAAGTACAGGAAAGTGAAGGAGTTACAGTATAGATATAACAAAGCAAAGGAGTTACAGTATAGGTATAGCAAAGTGAAGGAGTTACAGTATAGGTATAGCAAAGTGAAGGAATTACAGTATAGGTATAGGAAAGTGAAGGAGTTACAGTATAGGTATAGCAAAGCAAAGGAGTTACAGTATAGGTATAACAAAGTGAAGGAGTTACAGTATAAGTATAACAAAGTGAAGGAGTTACAGTATAGATATAGCAAAGCAAAGGAGTTACAGTTTAGGTATAGGAAAGTGAAGGAGTTACAGTATAGGTATAACAAAGCAAAGGAGTTACAGTATAGGTATAGCAAAGTGAAGGAGTTACAGTATAGGTATAGGAAAGTGAAGGAGTTACAGTATAGATATAACAAAGCAAAGGAATTACAGTATAGGTATAGCAAAGTGAAGGAGTTACAGTATAGGTATAGCAAAGTAAAGGTGTTACAGTATAGGTATAGCAAAGTGAAGGAGTTACAGTAAAGGTATAGTAAAGTGAAGGAGTTACTGTATAGGTAAAGCAAGGTGAAGGAGTTACAGTATAGGTATAGCAAAGTGAAGGAGTTACAGAATAGATATAGCAAAGCAAAGGAGTTGCAGTATAGGTATAGCAAAGTGAAGGAGTTACAGTATAGGTAAAGCAAGGTGAAGGAGTTATAGTATAGGTATAGCAAAGTGAAGGAGTTACAGAATAGATATAGCAAAGCAAAGGAGTTGCAGTATAGGTATAGCAAAGTGAAGGAGTATCAGTATAGGTATAGCAAAGTGAAGGAGTTACAGTATAGATATAACAAAGCAAAGGAGTTACAGTATAGGTATAGCAAAGTGAAGGAGTTACAGTATAGGTATAGCAAAGCAAAGGAGGTACAGTATAGGTATAGCAAAGTGAAGGAGTTACAGTATAAGTATAGGAAAGTGAAGGAGTTACAGTATAGATATAACAAAGCAAAGGAGTTACAGTATAGGTATAGCAAAGTGAAGGAGTTACAGTATAGGTATAGCAAAGTGAAGGAATTGCAGTATAGGTATAGGAAAGTGAAGGAGTTACAGTATAGGTATAGCAAAGTGAAGGAGTTACAGTATAGGTATAGGAAAGTGAAGGAGTTACAGTATAGGTATAGGAAAGTGAAGGAGTTACAGTATAGATATAACAAAGCAAAGGAATTACAGTATAGGTATAGCAAAGTGAAGGAGTTACAGTATAGGTATAGCAAAGTAAAGGTGTTACAGTATAGGTATAGCAAAGTGAAGGAGTTACAGTAAAGGTATAGTAAAGTGAAGGAGTTACAGTATAGGTAAAGCAAGGTGAAGGAGTTACAGTATAGGTATAGCAAAGTGAAGGAGTTACAGAATAGATATAGCAAAGCAAAGGAGTTGCAGTATAGGTATAGCAAAGTGAAGGAGTTACGGTATAGGTAAAGCAAGGTGAAGGAGTTATAGTATAGGTATAGCAAAGTGAAGGAGTTACAGAATAGATATAGCAAAGCAAAGGAGTTGCAGTATAGGTATAGCAAAGCGAAGGAGTTACAGTATAGGTATAGTGAAGCAAAGAAGTTACAGTATAGGTATAGTGAAGCAAAGAAGTTACAGTATAGGTATATCACAGTGAATGAGTTACAGTATAGGTATATAGCAAAGCGAAGGAGTTTCAGTATAGGTATAGCAAAGCGAAGGAGTTACAGTATAGGTATAGCAAAGCGAAGGAGTTACAGTATAGGTATAGCAAAGTGAAGGAGCTACAGTATAGGTATAGCAAAGCGAAGGAGTTACAGTATAGGTATATCAAAGCGAAGGAGTTACAGTATAGGTATAGCGAAGCGAAGGAGTTACAGTATAGGTATAGCAAAGCGAAGGAGTTACAGTATAGGTATAGCGAAGCGAAGGAGTTACAGTATAGGTATAGCAAAGCGAAGGAGTAACAGTATAGGTATAGCAAAGCGAAGGAGTTACAGTATAGATATATCACAGTGAAGGAGTTACAGTATAGGTATAGCAAAGCGAAGGAGTAACAGTATAGGTATAGCAAAGTGAAGGAGTTACAGTATAGGCATAGCAAAGTGAATGAGTTACAGTAAAGGTATAGCAATGTGAAGGAGTTACAGTATAGATATAGCAAAGTGAAGGAGTTACAGTATAGGTATAGCAAAGCGAAGGAGTTACAGTATAGATATAGCAAAGCCAAGGAGTTACAGTATAGGTAAAGCAAGGTGAAGGAGTTACAGTATAGATATAGTAAAGTGAAGGAGTTACAGTATAGGTATAGCAAAGTGAAGGAGTTACAGTATAGATATAGCAAAGCCAAGGAGTTACAGTATAGGTATAGCAAAGTGAAGGAGTAACAGTAAAGGTATAGCAAAGTGAAGGAGTTACAGTATAGATATAGCAAAGTGAAGGAGTTACAGTATAGGTATAGCAAAGTGAAGGAGTTACAGTATAGATATAGCAAAGCGAAGGAGTAACAGTAAAGGTATAACAAAGCGAAGGAGTTACAGTATAGATATAAAAAGCGAAGGAGTTACAGTATAGGTAAAGCAAGGTGAAGGAGTTACAGTATAGGTATAGCAAAGTGAAGGAGTTACAGTATAGATATAGCAAAGTGAAGGAGTTACAGTATAGGTATAGCAAAGTGAAGGAGTTACAGTATAGATATAGCAAAGCGAAGGAGTAACAGTAAAGGTATAACAAAGCGAAGGAGTTACAGTATAGATATAAAAAGCGAAGGAGTTACAGTATAGGTAAAGCAAGGTGAAGGAGTTACAGTATAGGTATAGCAAAGTGAAGGAGTTACAGTATAGATATAGCAAAGTGAAGGAGTTACAGTATAGATATACAGCAAAGTGAAGGAGTTACAGTATAGATATATAGCAAAGCGAAGGAGTTACAGTATAGGTACAGCAAAGAGAAGGAGTTACAGTATAGGTAAAGCAAGGTGAAGGAGTTACAGTATAGGTATAACAAAGCGAAGGAGTAACAGTAAAGGTATAGCAAAGTGAAGGAGTTACAGTATAGATATAGCAAAGTGAAGGAGTTACAGTATAGGTATAGCAAAGTGAAGGAGTTACAGTATAGATATAGCAAAGCGAAGGAGTAACAGTAAAGGTATAACAAAGCGAAGGAGTTACAGTATAGATATAAAAAGCGAAGGAGTTACAGTATAGGTAAAGCAAGGTGAAGGAGTTACAGTATAGGTATAGCAAAGTGAAGGAGTTACAGTATAGATATAGCAAAGTGAAGGAGTTACAGTATAGATATACAGCAAAGTGAAGGAGTTACAGTATAGATATATAGCAAAGCGAAGGAGTTACAGTATAGGTACAGCAAAGAGAAGGAGTTACAGTATAGATATATAGCAAAGTGAAGGAATTACAGTATAGGTATATAGCAAAGCGAAGGAGTTACAGTATAGGTATAGCGAATCGAAGGAGTTACAGTATAGATATAGCAAAGCGAAGGAGTTACAGTATAGGTATAGCGAATCTAAGGAGTTACAGTATAGATATAGCAAAGCGAAGGAGTTACAGTATAGGTATATAGCAAAGTGAAGGAGTTCTAGTACAGGTATAGCAAAGTGAAAGAGTTCTAGTATAGGTTTATCACAGCGAAGGAATTCTAGTATAGGTATAGCAAAGCGAAGTAGTTACAGTATAGGTATAGCAAAGCAAAGGAGTTACAGTATAGATATAGCAAAGTGAAGGAGTTACAGTTTAGGTATAGCAAAGCGAAGGAGTTGCAGTATTGTAAAGCTCCATGAAGGTGTCTGAATAAAGCCATGATTTACACTCTTTGCTATGCAAGAAAAGTAGGTGGGGTCGAATTTTCGACCTGGAAAGCTTTCACTCGTTAGCCCTTATGACCATTGAGGGAGCATTTTTTTTTATCGAAAATGGATCTAAACCTCCAAAACTGTAAACTTACTTGAAACACACTGTCGTTCGTACTGGTTTAAGGATGAACACCTCTGAGAAGTCAATATTTTCCTGTATCAAACTTTTTTTCTCATGCACATTTTTGCATAAGGGAGTTCAAAGCATGGCAGAAATTACAAAGATAATGCTATGTCAGTGTGCTCGCTTTTGTGCTAATGTCGGTCAAAGATACCAATATGACAAAATCAGCGATTTAAAGTGAATGAGTTTTGGCGATAACACCAGAAAACGTTTCATGGAATTTACATGAAGTTTTGACTAATTGCGGGATATCTTCACACAATATCTTTCGAAATTGTAATCCGAAATGTATGAATATTTGCAGAAATGACAACAATAGTGGTTTTTTTTAAAGAAAATTTCTTTAACTTAATATTTTCACTCAGGAAAGCAAATTTGAGTTACCCCTACCCCTTATTTTTTAATGAGAAAATCCTAATTTTTTCACCATTTTTTGCAGATTTAACGCTTAATAAACAAAGTTCTGATATCAAACTTTTTAAAATATTTAGCGGATGAAAAGAAAATGCGTTTCTTTTTTTAAAACCGCAATCAGTGTGAAAGTGCTTAATTTTTTGTCCCTTTATTATTTGTGTTATTTTTCACAGTTTCGGGCTCAAAAATAAAAAAAACTGCTCCAGTTACATTAAATATATGAATAAATACTAAAACTATAATTATCCATTTTTTAACAAAATATTTCTATAAAATTTAACATTATAAAGTTGTACAGCAAAAATGATCTTGCGATAATTAAAAATGGCTAAACATTGATGTTTTTAAGTGCATAAAATAGACAGAAATACGGATATCCAAAATGGCCGCTAAATTGGTAATTATTTTTAAATTCATGTAAAAAAATCTACAAGCAACAGACACTTACATTTTTGACACAATTTTCAGATGCATACATGATATTAAAACTGATCATAATTTCCTCAATATAACATAAAATCTTCAAATGAGACATAAACGAGACTTGAACGTGACTGAAACCTTAGAAGAGTATATCCTTAATGCATGTGTACTCGAGGATACTGTGCGTTTGCAACCCCCCACCCACAAAAAAAAAAACCCCACCGAACACTCCTCTTGTGAACAACAAAGAGGCAATTATAATGTTGTGAACTCAATATGGATGAGAGGTCGAACACCCTATACACAAAAGTTTATTTCAAAATAAAATGCACGCCCCTCTAACCCAAAATCCTGGATCCGCCTTTGCTTCTTAGCTTCGGTTACTGGAACTCAACATACGAACGACATGTTCTTAATATCGTTTGAGCTAGATCAGTTTCAAGAAAATTTTACGTTTATGCTCATTTACTGTCTGTCCATCCCTGTGATGTGTCATGTCAAAACTCGAAGCTACGAGGTAACCTTAAAGGCCCAATATACGTACCTTTAGGAACTTTTTCGTGATTCTGGAAAATTCGTAAAAAATATCCAGTTGATTACCATGCACTGATAAGCCTAAAAAAGAAGTAAACCTGAGCGGTAACTAACAAGAAACTCTTGACAGAAAAATCCAAAGAATTCAAAATAATTCAGGTAGGGCCCACAGGGACCTGAGAATTTGTTACAGCTAGTTTTGGACCTAAAATAGGGTGTTTAGCGTAATTTTACACATTTGGGGGGGTTAAGATCAATTTCCGATAAAAATGCTCCCTCAGTAGTCATAAAAGCTACTGAGGGAGCATTTTTATCGGAAATTGATCTTAACCCCCCAAATGTGTAAAATTACGCTAAACACCCTATTTTAGGTCCAAAACTAGCTGTAACAAATTCTCAGGTCCCTGTGTTCCGGGTCAGTTACGTAACTTAGACTAATTTCATATATTTTTTCGAGGCAGTTCTTGTTACAAGGAATCAATCGTCGCCAACAGTTTAGTATCACGTTTACATGTGTGATGTGGAATGAAATAAAGGTCAGATGGAGAATATAGTGTCTATCAATCCAAAGCCTACATTTCCTATAAAGAGCCTTGGTAGGTTTACATCATATCAATTAATGTTGTCATGTCAACTTTGGTAATTGGTTTTTTTGTATATATAAACAAATGATTAATTCATTAATAGATCTAAATTCTTTGTAATAGATAAGTCTGGGCTTATAATGGTGACACGACAGAAAACCTTTTACGTTAACAAAGTTGTATCTTTATTTTAATGGACGTTTGTTTAGCACTCCCTACTTTTTACAGTAACAAATTGATATATTGGTAACGAAAGTTTTCAGTGATACCAATCATACAGAGGAAATAACAGCCGTTCGTACAGTTACGTGCCATCATTATTTGTATTGGCCAGAGATCGATAGAACTAGCCGGAGATTTAAATCTACCCGCTTGGTATCCCGTCGAGGTAAAAGAACCACTTAACTCGTCATTAGTCCTACAAAGAACAGTGTTATATAGATATAGGCTTCCAATTACTGCTGACGATCCCGACCCGATACCTGGGCATTTACAGAAAAAAAGTCAACTTGATGATTCAACAACACGCATCTTTTCTGTTTTTTTTTTATGACAACATTTAATATGAAAATAGATATATATTCTATCTGTAAGTAAGGAAAATCGTACGTAAGAAAACAGGAAAGGAAAGATGATAAGAATACGCCTTGTAGCGATACACTTACTACCCATAAAACAGGATTCAATCTAACAACGCTTAATATACGTGTTCCACACGCCGAAATAATTTGAGTTACGTGTACATATCGATATTAAGTATTCCGGATCACACAAACGTTTATTTTATTGGAATACGACGGCAAGGGATCAGGAATGCACTCAATATTAGGGGAGGGGGATATGTAAAAACAGCTCCATGGGGAAATTAGCGATTTTTTATGACAGCTGAAATAAAAATAATGTTTATGGATTCTAGTGAAAAAAGCTCCTCTTAGTTTTTGATGTAGAAAGCGACTATTTAAATGGTAAATTACAATTACTGCAACAATAAAGCATTGAACTGAATATGAATTGATTTCTGTATCCTAATTGCCTCGGAATATCCAATTTCCGGTAATGAATGGCGCCGAACTGTTGATCCGGATGTGCAACACCACACATGGGACAGGGTATTAACAAGAATAACAATGTAACGGGTAAACCTAGCCAGGTAGGGATTCGTCTGTGAACACTCAACCGTGACATGGTCTTCCTTAAATAAACGCACACGGTTTAGGTTTAACGTTCGATTTGGAAAAAAATGCATAATAAATATTAAATCAGTTTTTTTATTTCATATTTATCACGGCATAACTACAACCCTTTTTATAAATATTAAATATTATCCATTAAACATTTCTCATCACTACGCCGTAATGAAAAGCTTTGTGAACAAAACGAGATCGTGGTAGAAGAACAACCACAGGGAATACCAAAGCACCAACAAAACCATAATCCGAACTCAAAATTGATTATACAAAATATGA
This sequence comes from Mimachlamys varia, assembly GCA_947623455.1. Classification (NCBI taxonomy): domain Eukaryota; kingdom Metazoa; phylum Mollusca; class Bivalvia; order Pectinida; family Pectinidae; genus Mimachlamys; species Mimachlamys varia. The sequence continues at coordinate 44,125,700 of OX392541.1, forward strand.
ACAAAAAAAGAAAATAAAATACATGGAGAACCTTGAAAAAGTACCAGAGAATAAGACAAAGTGTTTTGGAAGCGTCATCTGCTTCTTCGACGACACCCGCCGTGTATATCTTGGGTAGATCCAAGTAAATGCCATTGCCTTGAAGTCAGAACTAAGGCATTGTTCTCAATCACAACAAGCAGGCATACTTATGAGCATATTCAAAAACATTCATCTTCATCTCATACCAGGATGTTGAATATGCTTCAATGAGACCCAAATGGCGACCATAAGTCTTGCTTATTTGTGTCCTTGATTTCAAGTTCGGAAGGGTATATACGATCGACTAGGTCAGCAAATTTCTTGTTGTAAAAATGAGGACAAACACATCTTTTTAGTTCCAGTTGTTGTTTATTTGGTTGTTAACGTTAACGTAGTTAACGTAGTTAATGACCCTACAACAATAAAGAATAAAACCTATCATTAACGTTCAGTCATAAATTACTGCACTCGTTCTTTCTACATAGACATCATCGTGTATTAATTATATGAATACACATATTTACATTATAAGATAAAGTTATATATAATCCATAAATCTATGGATGTACAATCAGTACAGCATACGCTGTTCATACTTTAATATATTTAAACAATGATTATGACCATTTACAAAATACTATGACAATCGTTTAGATTGTATAGAAATAGTTATATTGGACTTATACATTTATAATACCTACCCTAACAATGGGTCAAAGGTCTATTGAATATCATCTGGAATATCCAGGACAATTGTAAATACTGCAAATAAAATATACAGCTAATAAGACCATGTTACACTTATACATTACCCTATCACAGCAAAACTATTAACTTATAAAAAGATCAGAAGAACTTATTCATGGTATATCAACTAATTATCTTTACCGAATATGTCAACTATAATCTTTTACTTTTATAAAAGATTATTACATGTTATTTCATTACAAACAATACATAGTTTGTTACTACTATAGTTTACTATTCTTTAAATCTTAATTACATATAGATATTCCATGTTACATACCTAAAAATGGTCTTGACGGCTACAGAATATTTTCTCCGTCCGTAGACAATGGCTACGTTCATTTCCCCGCCAAACCCTAACAAAGTGACCACAAAAGACACCACATGGACACATATAATGATGACGTCACATAGGTAAACTGGACATTACATATACATATAAGGTAGACTCACAGTAAATGACGCAACGGTCAAATGTCGCGCAACGCGATACGGTTACGTTATAAACGGACAAATGACGTTAAAAATGACCCTATTACATCCTCCCCTTGCTAAAAAAAAGACGTCCTCGTCGCCTTAATAGCTATCAAAATATCAAGATATTCAACATTACATATATTGCAATGTTAATGACTTATAATTATTGCATAACTACGGTATAAAATACATAAAATACATATAATAATGTGAGGGAAGCTGACAATGCAACTTCTCATAATATCATATACAGGACATATAATTGAGTTACTGAGTTACTTAAACAAATAAAATATTTATACAGTTCAACAGGAATTTACACTACTCATCACAGATAGTTTTGATGACATTAACAGAAACCTCCGGGGGGATTCCGGAAAACACACCTTGTTTTGCTAAATTTTGGAGCAACCCAGCTTTGATCTTCCAAATATCTAAATTCGCATGGGTGTGCTTGTGTGTTCCCATAATAAAGTCCCCAGAGGTTTGCCAATCAGGAGGTCTACTTTTTCTAATTGATCTTCTGGGTAATGGTAATGGACGTTCTGACGAATCCACATTGACCGATACATCATCAGTTGGGATAGCAACTGTGTCCTGATCATCTTTATCCTTATCAGTAGATGCAACTACTGACTTCGGAACAGTTTCCTTATTGGCATCATCTGATCCTCCCTCCTCAGCAGAGAACTGGTCGTCACCAGACGGATCAGTGGCAGACACGGGAACATCAGGATCGTCATCCGGTTCCAGTGCTGCTGTATCGCCTCCTTCATTATCCGACTCAAAGCTGTCAGATACACAAGGCACCAATAAAACATCTGCATCATCATCGTCAGAGTCACTTGAATCTGATTCTGGTTTCTTTGGATGAGGTTGACTTTCGCCATCTTCATTCCCGGATGTTTCCTCCAAGGGCATCAGTTCTGTAGGAATATATCCAATGGGGAGCAAGTTGTTCCTATGTAAGGTTCTTGTTCTTCCTTCTCCTGGCTCAAGTTCCACAACAAATACAGGAATATGCGGGTTTGGCTGCTTCAATACAATATAAGCATCTTCTTCCCAAAGATCTTCCAACTTGTGCTTCCCATCAAAAGCCAACCTCCTCACTAAAACTCGATCCCCAACCTTTACGGGTGTTCCTCGGACCTTGAGGTCATAATGGGCCTTCTGTCGCCTCTTCGCTTTGGATAACATCTTCGATGCTAAGTCATAGCTAAAGGTAAGTCGGTCTCGAAGATTTCGTGTGTAGTCAGAGAGAGTCTGTTCTTCTTTGATGAGCCCTCCTAAGCCGAATACAACGTCTAACGGTAGACGAGGCTCTCTTCCAAACATGAGGTAGAATGGTGAAACTTTGGTGGACTCATGACGGGTGCAATTGTAGGCATGTACTAGCGATGGAATAAAAGCCTTCCAGTCCTTTTTCTCATCAGGTTTCAAAGTCCGAAGCATGCTGATAAGTGTACGGTTAAACCGTTCTGTGATTCCATTTCCCATAGGATGGTATGGCGTAGTATGAGATTTCTCCATCCCAAGAAGATTACACAGTTCTCTTATCACTTCACTTTCAAAGTTTGGACCTTGATCTGAATGAAGTCGCCGTGGTATTCCATAGTGGACTATGAAGTTGTTGTACAAAGTTGCAGCTGTTGTCTTTGCGGTCTGATCACGAGTTGTGAAGGCTTGTGCATACTTGGTGAAGTGATCAGTCACCACAAGTACATTAGCGAATCCACCTTTGCATGGCTCCAAGGAAAGAAAATCCATACACACTAATTCCAGTGGATGTGAAGTGTGGATTCCAATTAAGGGTGCTCGTTCCTTCCTTGAAGATTTTGCTCTCATACAACGTTGGCATTTGTCGATCCACTCCTCAACATCTTTTGTCATGCGAGGCCAGAAAAATCTGTCTCGAAGTAGAGATAAAACCCTATCCCGACCAGGATGTCCAATATCATCATGAAGTCCCTTCATGGCTTTCTGAGTATATTCAGAGGGCAAGACCAACTGATAGTGGTATACTCCATCTCTGTTTACTTCCTTAAAGAGAACTCCACGACGTAGTGTTAAGCTGTCAGCAATCTTGAACATCTGGGAATGCTCCCTGGTCATGGGAAAATCGTGACGATTCGGCTGTCGATATTTCGATACTATCTGCATCCATGGCCGTAGAAAAGAATCAGGACGCTGAGCTCTTCTCCAATCCTGTGAAGTCATTTGCTCCAATTCAGTTACACCAGGGTCCCGCAGAACATCCACTACCTGAGCAGGTGAACAAAGACTTTCCACATAAGTCTGTGGTGTGGTGATGGACTGGTTCACTGCATGAATGGAATCCATGGTGATTGGGAGTCTTGATAGTGCGTCTGCGTCCTTGTTGGCTTTACCCGATCGATACAATATGTCGAAATCGTATGCAGCTAACGCAGAAACCCATCTATGGCCGGTGGCGTCTAATTTAGCTGATGTCAAGACGTAAGTCAAAGGATTATTATCCGTGAAAACTGTAAAGTGCTGTCCATACAAGTAATCATTGAATTTCTCAGTAACGGCCCATTTTAGAGCAAGAAACTCCAATTTGTGCGCGGGATAGTTCCGTTCCGCTTTGGAGAGTCCTCTGCTGGCAAAACTGATCACCCGTAGACCGTCACCCTGGTGTTGGTATAAAACAGCTCCTAAACCTTTTCCGCAAGCATCTGTATGAAGCTCGAACGGTTGGTTAGGTTGTACATAGCCAAGCACTGGTGGTGTAGACAAACATGTCTTAAGTCTGTCAAAAGCTTGCTTCTCAGCTTCGCTCCACTTCCAATTGGGATCAGACTTCTCTTTCGTTGTCTTCTTTCGACCTTTCTTGGCACAGGCAGGTAAGAGGTCATTCAATGGCTTAGCGATTTTGGTAAAATCTTGGATAAACTTCCTATAGTATCCAGCGAAGCCTAAAAAGGAACGAACCTCTTCATGAGAAGTCGGTTCTGGCCAATTAAGCACCTTCTCAATCTTACTGGGATCAGGTGAAATTCCCTCCTCAGAAATCATATGTCCAAGGTAGACTACTTTCTTTTGGAAAAACTTGCATTTCTTCGGAGACAACTTTAAACCACATTCCCTTAATCTCTGAAGTACCTTTTCCAGTCCACGAAGATGTTCCTCATAAGAATCGGAAAAGATAATGAGATCATCCAGATATATGAGACAAATGCTAAGGTGTAGGTCGCCAAGGCATTCCTCCATTAACCTTTGGTATGTTGCAGGAGCGTTTGCTAATCCAAATGGCATCCTTGTGTACTCGTAGAAGCCTAGAGGTCCAACTGTAAAAGCGGTGCGCTCCTTATGAGTTTCTTCAATCTCTATCTGATGATAGCCTGATTTCATATCCAATACACTAAAGTATTTGGCTCCAGACAAACACTCAGCTTACTACTAAGTTTCTTGATAGAAGTCTTGCTGATAGGCTTCATCAACCTGCATTTCTGGAATCCATGAGTCGTAAGTTTGTTCGTCGGCGGGACCGAACATATATGATCATTGCAACCGAGAAGTCCTATATGGTATTATTGAATTATTTGTAGAAGCATTTTATTTCAGAATATGGACAGTCGCAGGAGGATTGAAATGCTGATATACATTGATTCTCGTCCCTTTTTACAGCCGAATGATGACAGTTCATTCCTTTTTGTAACTGGCTTTAAGTTTCATCAACATCAATCAAACCACAAAGAAATAATAATCAGAGAATACCAAAGCGTCAACAAAACCATAATCCGAACTCAAAATCAGACCAGGTGTTCCGGAAGAGTAAGCGTCTTCTGCTTCATCGACGACACCCGCCATGTGAATCTTAGTCACATCCAAGTAAGCATCAATCCTCAAAATGAGAACCGAGTCATCATTGTCAATTACAACAAGTAAGCACACAAATATGCAAACTCAAAAACATCCATCCATAAGTTTGTTCGTCAGCAGCTGACATATATCACTAAAATCCAGATATTCAGAGCAAGCCCTAGAATAGCGAATCAACTGCGACATGTAAACACCATAGAATGGAGAAGCAGGGATGTTACTATCAAAAAAGGGAAAGTTCACGATCGGAAAAAAATCGAAATCACCACGTTTATCATATAGCTAAGTAGTTAGCTGCCCATGTTGGTCATAGTTTAAGATTGAGGCAAGAAGCTGGTGAAGGAGAGTCTGTTGTGTCTTAAATCTGAAGTTTAGTAGTTTATATACGATCTACTAGGTCAGCAAACTTCTTGTTGTTTATAGACAACACATAATCGACATACCTGAAAGTGAAATTGAAAGATTTGGCAAGGTTTTTGTCATCCGTTCTGATAAGCCTCTCGACAAATTCAGCCTCGTATGAAAACAATAAATAAGTCAGCCAAAAGCGGGGCACGGTTAGTGACGCAGTGAACACAGAGACCTGAGAAGTTGTTAAAGCAGTTTGGATTTAAAAAAAATGCACCTTTCACGTTTCATTTTTTACCATGTCCAAACATCCGAGTGACGCCTTTTTTTTAGTACTTTCAGTATTTTTGATTTACCTTAAACTCAGCGGTTAACCCCCCCCCCTAAATACAGTCTTATTGTTATTGTCTTTTCTTAAAGGGATGTGAAAATTATATTGATAACTGGTTCCAGGTCAGTTATATGAATGTTAAAATTATATTGATAACTGGTTCCATGTCAGTTACAGGGATGTTAAAATTATATTGATAACTGGTTCCATGTCAGTTACAGGGCTGTTAAAATTATATTGATAACTGGTTCCATGTCAGTTACATGAATGTTAAAATTTTATTGATAACTGGTTCCATGTCAGTTACATGGACTGTGTCTAGCCCATGCTGATTTTTATTGATAAAAGCCATATGGTTTAAGTACTTTCCATCATAATGATAAAAAACTGAACACACACCACTCTATACAATGGTTTTTAAGTGAAGCAGTATCTACACAAATTAGTCTCGTTACTACAATATATCTGGTCGTAATATCAACACGGCACTGTCAACCATATAACTAAATACACACTGCTTTTCTAATTAACACAGACGTATAAGAGGATAATATTTGATTCCGATAATAACTACACGAATAATTGTCTGAATTAATATTGGCACAGTAAATGTATCTCGGTTCGATAAAGGGCAGATATTCCTTTGAATCTGTCTGGTCTAGGTAATTATTAGCACGAGCGAGTATTGACCCGTACGGGGTGTGTACTAATAACATGACAACGGGGGAGGTGCGGTTTATGTAATTTTACACGAGGAATCGATCTTACTTCTAAAATATATCATTATACTTTGATATGGTAATAATAAAACATATTTATGGCCTAAAGGTGTTGGCTCGTATTACTAAAAAATCCGAAAGTATTGAGGGGACATAAACACCATGTTTACATTAGTACAATCCATCACGGGAATAGTGACAATCGGAACATGGCTCGAATACCAAATAAACAGTGACATGGTAAAACATTAGAATAGGGGGATATCACTGTCAAGAAAAAAACTAAATCGAAACAGGTTATTGTATAGCTGAATAGGAAACCGTCCCTATTTATCATGTTTTATTTATTGTTTGAAGGAAAAGGCTTATTGAAAAGAATGTATATTCTTCAATATTTGTAAACAATTACTTCAGGTTGGAAAATATTATTTATGTTGTAAACATTATTTTGCACAATATTTATTGATGGATAAAGTAATCTTTACAAAAAAAGTGTATTATGAAAGATAAGTATGTCTTGGTGTTCTATCGAAGTATTCAGTAAATACTTTGTATTTTTAAGAGAGCGTATATTTGATATCTAAATGTAATCGGTGTATGACAAGATTTCTGTTAACGTTTCAATAAATAAACAGGACAAGTAATGATATAAAGCATGCGGTACCTTAAACCAAACGCTAATGTATAAAAAACCGATTAGACGTCTTTGTTCGTTTATGATCTGAACATTTTTTTCTTATAGTGAAGACACAAAATATATGGTTGTTCTTTTGTGAAAAACAAAAGCCCAAAAAATGTGAGGGGGGATATGAACAAAGGAAACATATACATCGAGACCCTTGTATTAATACAACAGACAGAATAGGACAAGGAGTATGGTCCGGAAGAATAAGCGACGACAATAACTCATTTATAAATCAGGTCGATGGTATACGCCCTCCAAGGATTGAAAAAAAATGTAACTATAGACTTTTTCAGCTACAGTATATTTCCTTCTAAGATATTTGATTACAAAGGAATTTCTGTTAAATGAATTTTCCCTACTTGAAAGTAACACCCCTGCTTCATCAAATTCTGGCGCTTAACTTAAATACCACAATGAATAAATTTTAAGAAAAACCAAATCAGAAACACCGAAGCGTCAACAAACTATAATCAGAACTCAAAATCGATTAAACTATGGCCAAAATATAAACAAAAATATACACGGAGACCCTTGAAAAAGTAAATGATATTAAGTCTAGGTGCCCGGGAGAGCAAGTGTATTTTGCTTCATCGACGACACCCACCATGTAAAACTTGGTCACATCCAAGTAAATGTCACCTCCTCAAAGGGAGAACAGATGCATCATTCTAAATCACAAGTAGATTTACCAATGAGCCTATTGAAAAACGTCATATCATATCATATCATACAAGGTAACAGAATATCTCTCAATCTTTCCAGTTTTTCAAAATCCACACCCCATGAATTCCATTTATGGAGTATACAATATCACAATATGTTCTTCTGGAGTTTAACGGGAAACTCCGATTTAATGGTACTAAGTAGTAAGAAGCTTTGATAAAGATCCGCTTCACTTATTGCTACTACCTTTGGATATGTACCCTGTCATCGGAAGAATTAAAATTGTTATCGAAAGCAATTGGCCAAAGTTCAAACAAGTACATTAAGATTTGATTAATCAAGGATTGATAGATCATTAGCACAAACAACAAATTCTTGTAAGTATTTGACTTACAACTGACGTTCCGGAACCAATCAATAATTATTAATGATAATAACAGCATAACATTCGAAAAGGATCGACACATGTAGGTTAGTATCGAAGTTTGATTACAGAAAGAATCGACACATGTATGTTAATATCGAAGTTTGATTACAGAAAGTATGATAATGTTCAAGGATATTTATTATGTATTTCCATAATCGTTTTCATGGTGATGAATAGATTCCTTTGGGTTCAGTCATACTAATCAAATTAACTAATGGTAAAATGGATAGAGTGACGTCAGGACAATGTTAGTTCGTGTGTTTACAATCAATAGTGTCATTAAGAGTATCGTTTAATGGTTACCTTATAATATATTCTGTCGGTTTCACATCATAACTTTTCTAAAGGTTAGTTAAATTGGGGCCAGATACTATAAGATAATTATACAAATGTTACATATAGTGATGGCTGACATTTAAAGTAGTTTATCACTCGTATGGTTGAATTACTCACCCTAACATCTTTAATTGGTGTATTTTATATAGCTTATGATACATTTGAGAGAGAATAAGGATTTTAATCAGATTGTAACCGAGGAGATATGTGATTACACCAGCATATTTGATCCCGGAACTTTTGTTCCTTACATATGGGAGATAGCTAACTATAAGTGTGAACTCTTGCTGTGTAAACCACCTTTAGTTTGTTAACGTATGTTTGTTTGGTAGTGGCTGTGTATCTCGTTATGATATATAAACCTTCATGTTCCTTAGCGACTGTGTATCACTGTAAAATGTTGTGATGTATAAACTTCCATATTCCGTAGCGACTGTGTATCTCTGTTAAATGTTGTGATATATAAACTTCCATGTTTCTTACCGACTGTGTATTCCTGTTAAATGTTGTGATATAGAAACTTCCATGTTTCTTAGCGACTGTGTATCTCTGTTAAATGTTGTGATATATAAACTTCCATGTTCCTTAGCGACTGTGTATCTCTGTTAAATGCTGTGATATATAAACTTCCATGTTCCTTAGTGACTGAGTATCTCTGTTAAATGTTGTGATATATAAACTTCCATGTTATGTTCCTTAGCGACTGTGTATCTCTGTTAAATGTTGTGATATATAAACTTGCATGTTTCTTAGCGACTGTGTATCTCTGTTAAATGTTGTGATATATAAACTTCAATGTTCCTTAGCGACTGTGTATCCCTGTTAAATGTTCTGATATATAAACTTCCATGTTCCTTAGCGACTGTGTATTCCTGTTAAATGTTGTGATATATAAACTTCCATGTTCCTTAGCGACTGTGTATCTCTGTTAAATGTTGTGATATATAAACTTCCATGTTCCTTAGCGACTGTGTATCGCTGTTAAATGTTGTGATATATAAACTTCCATGTTCCTTAGCGACTGTGTATCGCTGTTAAATGTTGTGATATATAAACTTCAATGTTCCTTAGTGACTGTGTATCTCTGTTAAATGTTGTGATATATAAACTTCCATGTTCCTTAGCGACTGTGTATCTCTGTTAAAAGTTGTGATATATAAACTTCCATGTTCCTTAGTGACTGTGTATCTCTGTTAAATGTTGTGATATATAAACTTCCATGTTCCTTAGCGACTGTGTATCCCTGTTAAATGTTGTGATATATAAACTTCCATGTTCCTTAGCGACTGTGTATCTCTGTTAAATGTTGTGATATGTAAACTTCAATGTTCCTTAGTGACTGTGTATATATGTTAAATGTTGTGATATATAAACTTCCATGTTCCTTAGTGACTGTGTATATATGTTAAACGTTGTGATATATAAACTTCCATGTTTCTGAGAATTTGGAGTTTACCTGGATGTGACCAAGATTTACATGGCGGGTGTCGTTGATGAAACAGAAGACGCTTACTCTTCCGCGACACCTGGTCTTATTCTGTAGTACTTTGAAGAGGATCTCCATGTAAATATTTCCTTTGTAAATATTTTCCCTTTAGTTAAATCGATTTTTAGTTCAGATTTTGGGTTTGTTGACGCTTTGGTATTCTCTGTTATGTTTTATAAAAGGGCATGTCGCCCTGATATTTGACAAATGTCTTTGTCCTTTCAACACACTTCCTCTCTGTATTAAGCAATACGCATCCAACAAACCTTTGTTTTTTCGGATCCAGTGTTATGTTATGCCAGAACGTGCTGTACCTTTGATACTTATATAAAATACTTTATAAGATCAATAACCTTTTTCATAAATTGGACGTAAAACTACAATATTGATACTGTAAACTATGTGTAGAGCATAGGGTATCTTTTAAATGTTTTAATATTATGTATTTTTATAATAAAAAAAACAAGAGAACACCAAAGCGTCACAAGCTATTATTTTATACATGCATTCTATAGGATATCTTAATTGTTTTTTATACATCTCGTTTAATTAAAACCCAAGTTTCTAGATTAAAGAAGGTTGCCGTAGATATAATGAAATCAGATTAATAATTCTCAGATCGAAACAACCTGCTCATCGAGACGTAAAAAACATATTAAAAATTAATCTCCCCTACATATGGATGAGTTGTTTTTTTGTACAGGTTTGTTGCTGTTATGAAGACATAGTGGTCTAATAATATAGGGAAATATACAACTGTTCACATAATAGTTGATGGTAGAGGAAGATTTTATTGATAAGTAAATCACTCATTAGGTTGAATTACTAGTATAAAAATCTTTATTTGGTGTAATTTATATAGTTTATGTTATATTTCAAATCGATAAAAGAAATATATATTTATCATCAATTGGGCGTAAAAATAAAATATGTTTACTGCTCATAATTTGACGATCATATGGTATATTTTAAATATTTTAAATGTATTTTTTAGAACTAAGAAATCAAACAAAAACAATCGAGAGAATACCAATGCGTCACAAGCTATTATATCATGAAGTTCTATATGATATCTTTATGTTGTTTTTTTTTACATCTAGTTTGATAACAAATCATAGTTTTCTAGATTACAGGAACCTGGAGCAGATATAATGAAGGTTACATCAGTTTAATTATCCTCAGATTGATAATGCCAGCTCATTAAGGCTTAACGCCTCATTAAAAATTTATTTCCCATCCGTATGCATGAGTTCTTTTTACAGATTTTATTGCCGTTATGAAACGTAACGGCCTATTAATATAGATAAATATACAACTGTTAACATAATTATTGTTGGCAAAGGAAACTTTGTTTAATTCACTCATTTGGTTAAATTACTTGTATTGAAATCTTTTCTTTGGTGTATTTTATAAATTGTATGAAATATTTCAAATACGGTATAAGATATTTAACATTTTGGATAAACTGGACGAAAAACTACAATATTTTAATATGTATTTTTTAGAATTAGGAAATCAAACAGAATACATCAAAAATGAAGAGAATACCAAAGCATCACAGGCTATTCTACCATAAATGCATTCTATAGGATACCTTAATGGGTTTTTTGAAAGATCTCGTTTGATTACAAAATCTAGTTTCTGGAATAAAGAAGGTTGTCACAGATATAATGAAGGTTACATCAGTTTAATTATTCGCAGATCGATACAGCGTGCTTATTGAGACGTAAAAACCATATTAAAAATTCATTTCCTATCCGTATGGATGCGTTTATTTTGTACAGATTTTATTGCCGTTATGAAAACGTAGCGTATTTTGAATTGTTTTAAGTGCATGTGGTTCAGTATTTATATGGACACGGAAGTAGCTTCATGTTGTAGTGTCGGCATGTTGATGAGGATACTACATTACGTCCTAAAACCTACAGTGGACAAACGTGGTCCAATGGAATAACGCAAATCAGAACTACATTTAGGACCTAAATACATTTGATCACGAATCTCACATATCACAGTTTTTACGTACATGTAATTATCCGGACGGTAAGAGATCAATTGGAATATGTCAGATGCGCATTCATGATACATGGTGATGTATTGTGTTTCTACTGATGTGAAGTGTCATGATAATAAATATTTAAAGCGAAACTGAGCTATCACGATGATGAAAAACAATAAACGTTTAAAAGCTAGTAATACATTTTTATCGTTTTGATGATGAACGTGCTAACAAAGTTTAAGACAGATCAATAGCTGATGTGGGAAGCGTGGCGTCTCAGGAGATACCCCCAAACACTGTCAGCAGGTGCGTGATCTAATGTAACCCGGCCACATACACCCGCTCGATCAAATCCTACCGGTCTATTGAACTTCAATCAGGCACGCTACCTACTTATTCCAGAGCCAGCAGAGTTATTGAAACATAAAACAAAGCGGTATAGAGAGATTTTGCCAATAGATGAATGCGCGGCTTTTCGAACCAGAAAAAATACGTTAGGAGTTTACAGATTTTATTGGAGGCAAATCACCACAGTGTTCAAAGAAGGAAGTCGTGTTCGAAGGAATATCATCAGTGCTGTAAGCTTGGGAAGGTCGCTACACTGTATTGACGAAAGTCACTGCTAGGGCACCGTGATATAATCTAGACCGATGTAAGCTTCCTTAAACACAAACGGGTGTTTCTGGACAATTGTTAACATATGTGTCTACAAGCTGAGAAAATATCACTGTTTTGCTTCGGAAAGTGACTTCATATTCTTTATCGAGCAAAGTTTTTTCGAAAGAAAAAAGTTTTCGTACTCTGTAACATGATCAGCTGAATATCCCCGTGTGCGCAATAGACGTGACCGTGTTTTGAGGAAGTTGTTACACCCTGTGAAGGTATACCGTTGTTATAAGATTTTACAAACGATAGGTAACTGTCCGGCACTACACACATGGTGTTGATTGTGTCCTGGAGCTTAGATTTACTTGTGTACAGGGAGGCGTTGTTTACCTGAAGGGATGCTGCTGCTGAAGTGTAAGATGAGGCTGTTATTACTTCTGATCCATGTGTGTTGTACACTAAGCCAGGCCTGCTCCGCTGTCCTGTATGACAATTACACTATCGGTGAGTACAACACAAATCACAGCATCCCGTTCGATAGGGCAGAGGTCAAATAGTGTAACCGGAGAAATGATGAAAAATAATCGTTAAATATGTATATTTACATTTCAATTTCCACTTATTAGTTATGTAAACATAAATGTACAGAAGTGTCGGTGGTACTGAAGTGTCTATGCTCGGTTGCTGCTTGTGATGGTCATATTGTATGTAAAGAGTAAGTAGAAACATCAATATTACAATTTTTGAAGGTCATTTTCCCGATAAGTCGTCAAATGGGACGTAATACATACACGTCAACTTGACCACAACATTCATCTGTATTAAATCATGCTTATTAAAGTGAGTGTTAAATAGATTTAAGTGACTTCAGAAATTCAATAGACGAGAATTAAAATTTCATATCAACCATTGAACGTCAGCTTAATACAACAATCCACACCGATTCCTCGAAATGAACGATAGATTCAGTCGTTAATAAAGTATTGTCTCGACGGCGAGGGTAGCTTGAATGTTCTAGAGTTGTGACAGCCAGCGTATATAGATTTAAAATAATGACACATGACTTGTTCCAAAGAAAGCCGAATGACATGATCAATAGAAACGGTCGTGTGATTTCTTTTGTAACATATAATGTTTAACGTTTATATTATGGTGACGTAATGGGCTTAATAATGGAAAAAGCAGGTTGTACCAATAGGGGGTTCTCTAAATGGAAAAGGTAGGTTGTACCAATAGGGGGTTCTCTAAATAGAAAAGTCAGGTAGTAGCAATAGGGGGTTCTCTAAATGGAAAATGTAGGTAGTAGCAATAGCGGGGTTCTCTAAATGGAAAATGTAGGTAGTAGCAATAGGGGGTTCTCTAAATGGAAAATGTAGGTAGTAGCAATAGGGGGTTCTCTAAATGAAAAATGAAGGTAGAAGCAATAGGGGGTTCTCTAAATGGAAAATGTAGGTTGTACCAATAGGGGGTTCTCTAAATGGAAAATGTAGGTAGGAGCAATAGGGGGTTCTCTAAATGGAAACGACAGGTTGTACCAATAGGGGGTTCTCTAAATGGAAAAGGTAGGTAGTAGCAATAGGGGGTTCTCTAAATTGAAAAGGTAGGTAGTAGCAATAGGGGGTTCTCTAAATGGAAAATGTAGGTAGGAGCAATAGGGGGTTCTCTAAATGGAAAAGGCAGGTTGTACCTATACGGTGTTCTCTAAATGAAAAAGACAGGAAGTACCAATAGGGGGTTCTCTAAATGGAAAATGCAAGTTGTACAAACAGGGGTTCTCTAAATGGAAAAGAGGTTGTACACATAGGGGGTTCTCTAAATGAAAAAGACAGGTTGTAGCAATAGGGGGTTCTCTAAATGAAAAAGGCAGGTAGTAGCAATAGGGTGTTCTCTAAATGGAAAAGACAGGTAGTAGCAATAGGGGGTTCTCTAAATAAAAAAAAAGGCAGAAAGTAGCAATAGGGGGTTCTCTAAATGGAAAAGGCAGGTTGTACCAATAAGGGGTTCTCTAAATAAAAAAGACAGGTAGTAGCAATAGGGGGTTCTCTAAATGAAAAAGGCAGGTAGTAGCAATAGGGGGTTCTCTAAGTGGAAAAGGTAGGTAGTAGCAATAGGGGGTTCTCTAAATAAAAAAAAGGCAGAAAGTAGCAATAGGGGGTTCTCTAAATGGAAAAGGCAGGTTGTACCAATAAGGGGTTCTCTAAATAAAAAAGACAGGTAGTAGCAATAGGGGGTTCTCTAAATGAAAAAGGCAGGTAGTAGAAATAGGGGGTTCTCTAAGTGGAAAAGGCAGGTAGTAGCAATAGGGGGTTCTTTAAATGGAAAAGGCAGGTTGTACCAATAAGGGGTTCTCTAAGTGGAAAAGACATGTAGTAGCAATAGGGGGTTCTCTAAATGAAAAAGGCAGGTAGTAGCAATAGGGGGTTCTCTAAGTGGAAAAGGCAGGTAGTAGCAATAGGGGGTTCTTTAAATGGAAAAGACAGGTTGTAGCAATAGGGGGTTCTTTAAATTAAAAAGGGCAGAAAGTAGCAATAGGGGGTTCTCTAAATGGAAAAGGCAGGTTGTACCAATAAGCGGTTCTCTAAATAAAAAAAGGTAGAAAGTAGCAATAGGGGGTTCTCTAAATGAAAAATACAGGTAGTAGCAATAGGGGGTTCTTTAAATGGAAAAGGCAGGTTGTACCAATAAGCGGTTCTCTAAATAAAACAAAGGCAGAAAGTAGCAATAGGGGGTTCTCTAAATGGAACAGTCAGGTAGTACCAATAGGGGGTTCGCTAAATAAAAAAGACAGGTAGTAGCAATAGGGGATTCTCTAAGTGGAAAAGGCAGGTAGTAGCAATAGGGGGTTCTCTAAATGGAAAAGGCAGGTAGTAGCAATAGGGGGTTCTCTAAATGGAAAAGGCAAGTTGTACACATAGGGGGTTCTCTAAATGGAAAAGACAGGTAGTACCAACAGGGAGTTCTCTAAATGAAAAAGGCAGGTAGTAGCAATAGGGGGTTCTCTAAATGGAAAAGGCGGGTAGTACCAATAGGGGGTTCTCTAAATGGAAAAGGCAAGTTGTACCAATAGGGGGTTCTCTAAATGGAAAAGACAGGTAGTACCAATAGGGGGTTCTCTAAGTGGAAAAGGCAGGTAGTAGCAATAGGGGGTTATCTAAATGGAAAAGACAGGTAGTACCAAAAGGGAGTTCTCTAAATGAAAAAGGCAGGTAGTAGCAATAGGGGGTTCTCTAAATGGAAAAGGCGGGTAGTACCAATAGGGGGTTCTCTAAATGGAAAAGGCAAGTTGTACCAATAGGGGGTTCTCTAAATGGAAAAGACAGGTAGTACCAATAGGGGGTTCTCTAAGTGGAAAAGGCAGGTAGTAGCAATAAGGGGTTCTCTAAATAAAAACGGCAGGTAGTAGCAATAGGGGGTTTTCTAATTGGAAAAGGCAGGTAGTAGCAATAGGGGGTTCTCTAAATGGAAAAGACAGGTTGTAGCAATAGGGGGTTCTCTAAATAAAAAGGCCGGTAGTAGCAATAGGGGGTTCTCTAAATAAAAAAGACAGGTAGTAGCAATAGGGGGTTCTCTAAGTGGAAAAGGCAGGTAGTAGCAATAGGGGGTTCTCTAAATGGAAATGGCAGGTAGTAGCAATAGGGGGTTCTCTAAATGGAAAAGTCAAGTTGTACCAATAGGGGGTTCTCTAAATGGAAAAGACAGGTAGTACCAAAAGGGATTTCTCTAAATGAAAAAGGCAGGTAGTAGCAATAGGGGGTTCTCTAAATGGAAAAGGCAGGTAGTAGCAATAGGGGGTTCTCTAAGTGGAAAAGACAGGTTGTAGCAATAGGGGGTTCTCTAAATAAAAAAGACAGGTAGTAGCAATAGGGGGTTCTCTAAGTGGAAAAGGCAGGTAGTAGCAATAGAGGGTTCTCTAAATGAAAAAGACAGGTAGTACCAATAGGGGGTTCTCTAAATAAAAAAGGCAGGTAGTACCAATAGGGGGTTCTCTAAATGGAAAAGGCAGGTAGTAGCAATAGGGGGTTCTCTAAATGGAAAAGGCAGATAGTAGCAATAGGGGGTTCTCTAAGTGGAAAAGGCAGGTAGTAGCAATAGGGGGTTCTCTAAATGGAAAAGGCAGGTAGTAGCAATAGGGGGTTCTCTAAATGGAAAAGGCAGGTAGTAGCAATAGGGGGTTCTCTAAGTGGAAAAGGCAGGTAGTAGCAATAGGGGGTTCTCTAAATGGAAAAGGCAGGTAGTAGCAATAGGGGGTTCTCTAAATGAAAAAGACAGGTAGTAGCAATAGGGGGTTCTCTAAGTGGAAAAGGCAGGTAGTAGCAATAGGGGGTTCTCTAAATGGAAAAGGCAGGTAGTAGCAATAGGGGGTTCTCTAAATGGAAAAGGCAGGTAGTAGCAATAGGGGGTTCTCTAAATGGAAAAGGCAGGTAGTAGCAATAGGGAGTTCTCTAAATAAAAAAGACAGGTAGTAGCAATAGGGGGTTCTCTAAATGGAAAAGGCAGGTAGTAGCAATAGGGGGTTCTCTAAATGGAAAAGGCAGGTAGTAGCAATAGGGGGTTCTCTAAATGGAAAAGGCAAGTTGTACCAATAGGGGGTTCTCTGAATGGAAAAGACAGGTAGTACCAAAAGGAAGTTCTCTAAATAAAAAAGGCAGGTAGTAGCAATAGGGGGTTCTCTAAATGGAAAAGGCAGGTAGTAGCAATAGGGGGTTCTCTAATTGGAAAAGGCAAGTTGTACCAAAAGGGGGTTCTCTAAATGGAAAAAGAAAGTTGTACCAATAGAGGGTTCTCTAAATGGAAAAGACAGGTTGTAGCAATAGGGGGTTCTCTAAATGGAAAAGGCAAGTTGTACCAATAGGGGGTTCTCTAAATGGAAAAGACAGGTAGTACCCAAAGGGGGTTCTCTAAATGAAAAAGGCAGGTAGTAGCAATAGGGGGTTCTCTAAATGGAAAAGGCAAGTTGTACCAATAGGGGGTTCTCTAAATGGAAAAGACAGGTAGTACCAAAAGGGGGTTCTCTAAATGAAAAAGGCAGATAGTAGCAATAGGGGGTTCTCTAAATGAAAAAGACAGGTAGTACCAATAGGGGGTTCTCTAAATGGAAAATGCAAGTTGTACAAACAGGGGTTCTCTAAATGAAAAAGACAGGTTGTAGCAATAGGGGGTTCTCTAAATGAAAAAGGCAGGTAGTAGCAATAGGGTGTTCTCTAAATGGAAAAGACAGGTAGTAGCAATAGGGGGTTCTCTAAATAAAAAAAAAAGGCAGAAAGTAGCAATAGGGGGTTCTCTAAATGGAAAAGGCAGGTTGTACCAATAAGGGGTTCTCTAAATAAAAAAGACAGGTAGTAGCAATAGGGGGTTCTCTAATTGAAAAAGGCAGGTAGTAGCAATAGGGGGTTCTCTAAGTGGAAAAGGTAGGTAGTAGCAATAGGGGGTTCTCTAAATAAAAAAAAGGCAGAAAGTAGCAATAGGGGGTTCTCTAAATGGAAAAGGCAGGTTGTACCAATAAGGGGTTCTCTAAATAAAAAAGACAGGTAGTAGCAATAGGGGGTTCTCTAAATGAAAAAGGCAGGTAGTAGCAATAGGGGGTTCTCTAAGTGGAAAAGGCAGGTAGTAGCAATAGGGGGTTCTTTAAATGGAAAAGGCAGGTTGTACCAATAAGGGGTTCTCTAAGTGGAAAAGACAGGTAGTAGCAATAGGGGGTTCTCTAAATGAAAAAGGCAGGTAGTAGCAATAGGGGGTTCTCTAAGTGGAAAAGGCAGGTAGTAGCAATAGGGGGTTCTTTAAATGGAAAAGACAGGTTGTAGCAATAGGGGGTTCTTTAAATTAAAAAAGGCAGAAAGTAGCAATAGGGGGTTCTCTAAATGGAAAAGGCAGGTTGTACCAATAAGCGGTTCTCTAAATAAAAAAAAGGTAGAAAGTAGCAATAGGGGGTTCTCTAAATGAAAAATACAGGTAGTAGCAATAGGGGGTTCTTTAAATGGAAAAGGCAGGTTGTACCAATAAGCGGTTCTCTAAATAAAACAAAGGCAGAAAGTAGCAATAGGGGGTTCTCTAAATGGAACAGTCAGGTAGTACCAATAGGGGGTTCGCTAAATAAAAAAGACAGGTAGTAGCAATAGGGGATTCTCTAAGTGGAAAAGGCAGGTTATAGCAATAGGGGGTTCTCTAAATGGAAAAGGCAGGTAGTAGCAATAGGGGGTTCTCTAAATGGAAAAGGCAAGTTGTACACATAGGGGGTTCTCTAAATGGAAAAGACAGGTAGTACCAAAAGGGAGTTCTCTAAATGAAAAAGGCAGGTAGTAGCAATAGGGGGTTCTCTAAATGGAAAAGGCGGGTAGTACCAATAGGGGGTTCTCTAAATGGAAAAGGCAAGTTGTACCAATAGGGGGTTCTCTAAATGGAAAAGACAGGTAGTACCAATAGGGGGTTCTCTAAGTGGAAAAGGCAGGTAGTAGCAATAGGGGGTTATCTAAATGGAAAAGACAGGTAGTACCAAAAGGGAGTTCTCTAAATGAAAAAGGCAGGTAGTAGCAATAGGGGGTTCTCTAAATGGAAAAGGCGGGTAGTACCAATAGGGGGTTCTCTAAATGGAAAAGGCAAGTTGTACCAATAGGGGGTTCTCTAAATGGAAAAGACAGGTAGTACCAATAGGGGGTTCTCTAAGTGGAAAAGGCAGGTAGTAGCAATAAGGGTTCTCTAAATAAAAACGGCAGGTAGTAGCAATAGGGGGTTTTCTAATTGGAAAAGGCAGGTAGTAGCAATAGGGGGTTCTCTAAATGGAAAAGACAGGTTGTAGCAATAAATGGAAAAGTCAAGTTGTACCAATAGGGGGTTCTCTAAATGGAAAAGACAGGTAGTACCAAAAGGGATTTCTCTAAATAAAAAAGGCAGGTAGTAGCAATAGGGGGTTCTCTAAATGGAAAAGGTAGGTAGTAGCAATAGTGGGTTCTCTAAGTGGAAAAGACAGGTTGTAGCAATAGGGGGTTCTCTAAATAAAAAAGACAGGTAGTAGCAATAGGGGGTTCTCTAAGTGGAAAAGGCAGGTAGTAGCAATAGAGGGTTCTCTAAATGAAAAAGACAGGTAGTACCAATAGGGGGTTCTCTAAATGGAAAAGGCAGGTAGTACCAATAGGGGGTTCTCTAAATGGAAAAGGCAGGTAGTAGCAATAGGGGGTTCTCTAAATGGAAAAGGCAGATAGTAGCAATAGGGGGTTCTCTAAGTGGAAAAGGCAGGTAGTAGCAATAGGGGGTTCTCTAAATGGAAAAGGCAGGTAGTAGCAATAGGGGGTTCTCTAAATGGAAAAGGCAGGTAGTAGCAATAGGGGGTTCTCTAAGTGGAAAAGGCAGGTAGTAGCAATAGGGGGTTCTCTAAATGGAAAAGGCAGGTAGTAGCAATAGGGGGTTCTCTAAATGAAAAAGACAGGTAGTAGCAATAGGGGGTTCTCTAAGTGGAAAAGGCAGGTAGTAGCAATAGGGGGTTCTCTAAATGGAAAAGGCAGGTAGTAGCAATAGGGGGTTCTCTAAATGGAAAAGGCAGGTAGTAGCAATAGGGGGTTCTCTAAATGGAAAAGGCAGGTAGTAGCAATAGGGGGTTCTCTAAATGGAAAAGGCAGGTAGTAGCAATAGGGAGTTCTCTAAATAAAAAAGACAGGTAGTAGCAATAGGGGGTTCTCTAAATGGAAAAGGCAGGTAGTAGCAATAGGGGGTTCTCTAAATGGAAAAGGCAGGTAGTAGCAATAGGGGGTTCTCTAAATGGAAAAGGCAAGTTGTACCAATAGGGGGTTCTCTGAATGGAAAAGACAGGTAGTACCAAAAGGAAGTTCTCTAAATAAAAAAGGCAGGTAGTAGCAATAGGGGGTTCTCTAAATGGAAAAGGCAGGTAGTAGCAATAGGGGGTTCTCTAAATGGAAAAGGCAGGTAGTAGCAATAGGGGGTTCTCTAATTGAAAAAGGCAGGTAGTAGCAATAGGGGGTTCTCTAAGTGGAAAAGGTAGGTAGTAGCAATAGGGGGTTCTCTAAATAAAAAAAAGGCAGAAAGTAGCAATAGGGGGTTCTCTAAATGGAAAAGGCAGGTTGTACCAATAAGGGGTTCTCTAAATAAAAAAGACAGGTAGTAGCAATAGGGGGTTCTCTAAATGAAAAAGGCAGGTAGTAGCAATAGGGGGTTCTCTAAGTGGAAAAGGCAGGTAGTAGCAATAGGGGGTTCTTTAAATGGAAAAGGCAGGTTGTACCAATAAGGGGTTCTCTAAGTGGAAAAGACAGGTAGTAGCAATAGGGGGTTCTCTAAATGAAAAAGGCAGGTAGTAGCAATAGGGGGTTCTCTAAGTGGAAAAGGCAGGTAGTAGCAATAGGGGGTTCTTTAAATGGAAAAGACAGGTTGTAGCAATAGGGGGTTCTTTAAATTAAAAAAGGCAGAAAGTAGCAATAGGGGGTTCTCTAAATGGAAAAGGCAGGTTGTACCAATAAGCGGTTCTCTAAATAAAAAAAAGGTAGAAAGTAGCAATAGGGGGTTCTCTAAATGAAAAATACAGGTAGTAGCAATAGGGGGTTCTTTAAATGGAAAAGGCAGGTTGTACCAATAAGCGGTTCTCTAAATAAAACAAAGGCAGAAAGTAGCAATAGGGGGTTCTCTAAATGGAACAGTCAGGTAGTACCAATAGGGGGTTCGCTAAATAAAAAAGACAGGTAGTAGCAATAGGGGATTCTCTAAGTGGAAAAGGCAGGTAGTAGCAATAGGGGGTTCTCTAAATGGAAAAGGCAGGTAGTAGCAATAGGGGGTTCTCTAAATGGAAAAGGCAAGTTGTACACATAGGGGGTTCTCTAAATGGAAAAGACAGGTAGTACCAAAAGGGAGTTCTCTAAATGAAAAAGGCAGGTAGTAGCAATAGGGGGTTCTCTAAATGGAAAAGGCGGGTAGTACCAATAGGGGGTTCTCTAAATGGAAAAGGCAAGTTGTACCAATAGGGGGTTCTCTAAATGGAAAAGACAGGTAGTACCAATAGGGGGTTCTCTAAGTGGAAAAGGCAGGTAGTAGCAATAGGGGGTTATCTAAATGGAAAAGACAGGTAGTACCAAAAGGGAGTTCTCTAAATGAAAAAGGCAGGTAGTAGCAATAGGGGGTTCTCTAAATGGAAAAGGCGGGTAGTACCAATAGGGGGTTCTCTAAATGGAAAAGGCAAGTTGTACCAATAGGGGGTTCTCTAAATGGAAAAGACAGGTAGTACCAATAGGGGGTTCTCTAAGTGGAAAAGGCAGGTAGTAGCAATAAGGGTTCTCTAAATAAAAACGGCAGGTAGTAGCAATAGGGGGTTTTCTAATTGGAAAAGGCAGGTAGTAGCAATAGGGGGTTCTCTAAATGGAAAAGACAGGTTGTAGCAATAGGGGGTTCTCTAAATAAAAAGGCCGGTAGTAGCAATAGGGGGTTCTCTAAATAAAAAAGACAGGTAGTAGCAATAGGGGGTTCTCTAAGTGGAAAAGACAGGTAGTAGCAATAGGGGGTTCTCTAAATGGAAATGGCAGGTAGTAGCAATAGGGGGTTCTCTAAATGGAAAAGTCAAGTTGTACCAATAGGGGGTTCTCTAAATGGAAAAGACAGGTAGTACCAAAAGGGATTTCTCTAAATAAAAAAGGCAGGTAGTAGCAATAGGGGGTTCTCTAAATGGAAAAGGTAGGTAGTAGCAATAGTGGGTTCTCTAAGTGGAAAAGACAGGTTGTAGCAATAGGGGGTTCTCTAAATAAAAAAGACAGGTAGTAGCAATAGGGGGTTCTCTAAGTGGAAAAGGCAGGTAGTAGCAATAGAGGGTTCTCTAAATGAAAAAGACAGGTAGTACCAATAGGGGGTTCTCTAAATGGAAAAGGCAGGTAGTACCAATAGGGGGTTCTCTAAATGGAAAAGGCAGGTAGTAGCAATAGGGGGTTCTCTAAATGGAAAAGGCAGATAGTAGCAATAGGGGGTTCTCTAAGTGGAAAAGGCAGGTAGTAGCAATAGGGGGTTCTCTAAATGGAAAAGGCAGGTAGTAGCAATAGGGGGTTCTCTAAATGGAAAAGGCAGGTAGTAGCAATAGGGGGTTCTCTAAGTGGAAAAGGCAGGTAGTAGCAATAGGGGGTTCTCTAAATGGAAAAGGCAGGTAGTAGCAATAGGGGGTTCTCTAAATGAAAAAGACAGGTAGTAGCAATAGGGGGTTCTCTAAGTGGAAAAGGCAGGTAGTAGCAATAGGGGGTTCTCTAAATGGAAAAGGCAGGTAGTAGCAATAGGGGGTTCTCTAAATGGAAAAGGCAGGTAGTAGCAATAGGGGGTTCTCTAAATGGAAAAGGCAGGTAGTAGCAATAGGGGGTTCTCTAAATGGAAAAGGCAGGTAGTAGCAATAGGGAGTTCTCTAAATAAAAAAGACAGGTAGTAGCAATAGGGGGTTCTCTAAATGGAAAAGGCAGGTAGTAGCAATAGGGGGTTCTCTAAATGGAAAAGGCAGGTAGTAGCAATAGGGGGTTCTCTAAATGGAAAAGGCAAGTTGTACCAATAGGGGGTTCTCTGAATGGAAAAGACAGGTAGTACCAAAAGGAAGTTCTCTAAATAAAAAAGGCAGGTAGTAGCAATAGGGGGTTCTCTAAATGGAAAAGGCAGGTAGTAGCAATAGGGGGTTCTCTAATTGGAAAAGGCAAGTTGTACCAAAAGGGGGTTCTCTAAATGGAAAAAGAAAGTTGTACCAATAGAGGGTTCTCTAAATGGAAAAGACAGGTTGTAGCAATAGGGGGTTCTCTAAATGGAAAAGGCAAGTTGTACCAATAGGGGGTTCTCTGAATGGAAAAGACAGATAGTACCCAAAGGGGGTTCTCTAAATGAAAAAGGTAGGTAGTAGCAATAGGGGGTTCTCTAAATGGAAAAGGCAAGTTGTACCAATAGGGGGTTCTCTAAATGGAAAAGACAGGTAGTACCAAAAGGGGGTTCTCTAAATGAAAAAGGCAGATAGTAGCAATAGGGGGTTCTCTAAATGAAAATGACAGGTAGTACCAATAGGGGGTTCTCTAAATGAAAAAGGCAGGTAGTAGCAATAGGGGGTTCTCTAAATGGAAAAGACAGGTTGTAGCAATGGGGGGTTCTCTAAATAAAAAAGGCAGAAAGTAGCAATATGGGGTTCTCTAAATGGAAAAGGCAAGTTGTACCAATAGGGAGTTCTCTAAATGGAAAAGACAGGTTGTAGCAATGGGGAGTTCTCTAAATAAAAAAAGGCAGAAAGTAGCAATAGGGGGTTCTCTAAATGGAAAAGGCAAGTTGTACCAATAGGGGGTTCTCTAAATGGAAAAGACAGGTTGTAGCAATGGGGGGTTCTCTAAATAAAAAAGGCAGAAAGTAGCAATAGGGGGTTATCTAAATGGAAAAGGCAAGTTGTACCAATAGAGAGGTCTCTAAAAAGAAAACGCAGGTTGTACAAATGGGGGGTTCTTTAAATGTAAAAGGCAGGTAGTAGCAATAGGGGGTTCTCTAAATGGAAAAGGCAAGTTGTACCAATAGAGAGGTCTCTAAAAAGAAAACGCAGGTTGTACAAATGGGGGGTTCTTTAAATGTAAAAGGCAGGTAGTAGCAATAGGGGGTTCTCTAAATGGAAAAGGCAAGTTGTACCAACAGGGGTTTTCTAAATGGAAAAGCGGTTGTACACATAGGGGTTTCTCTAAATGGAAAATGCAGGTAGTAGCAATAGGGGGGTCTCTAAATGGAAAAGAGGTTGAACCAATAGGGTGTTTTCCATGTAGTAGCAAAGGGGTTCTCTAAAAAGTAGCAATAGGGGGTTCTCTAAATGGAAAAGGCAAGTTGTACCAATAGAGAGGTCTCTAAAAAGAAAACGCAGGTTGTACAAATGGGGGGTTCTTTAAATGTAAAAGGCAGGTAGTAGCAATAGGGGGTTCTCTAAATGGAAAAGGCAAGTTGTACCAACAGGGGTTTTCTAAATGGAAAAGCGGTTGTACACATAGGGGTTTCTCTAAATGGAAAATACAGGTAGTAGCAATAGGGGGGTCTCTAAATGGAAAAGAGGTTGAACCAATAGGGTGTTTTCCATGTAGTAGCAAAGGGGTTCTCTAAATAAAAAAAGCAGAAAGAAGCAATAGGGGGTTCTCTAAATGGAAAAGGCAGGTAGTATAAATAGGGTGGTCTCTAAATGTAAAAGGCAGGTAGTACCAATAGGAGGTTCTCTAAATGGAAAAGGCAGGTTGTACCAATAGGGGGTTCTCTAAATGGAAAAGGCAGGTTGTACCTATAGGGGGTTCTCTAAATGGAAATGGCAGGTTGTACCAATAAGGGGTTCTCTAAATGGAAAAGGTAGGTAGTACCAGTAGGTTGTTCTTTAAATGGAAAATGTAGGTAATAGCAAGAGGGTGTTCTCTAAATGGAAAAGGCAGGTAGTACCAATAGCGGGTTCTCTAAATGGAAAAGGCAGGTAGTAGCAATAGGGGGTTCTCTAAATGGAAAAGGCAGGTTGTAGCAATAGGGGGTTCTCTAAATGGAAAAGGCAGGTAGTACCAATAGGGGTTCTCTTAATTGAAAATGTAGGTAATAGCAATAAGGTGTTCTCTAAATGGAAAAGGCAGGTAGTAGCAATAGGGGGTTCTCTACATGGGAAAAGGCAGGTAGTACCAATAGGGGGTTCTCTAAATGGAAAAGGCAGGTAGTAGCAATAAGGGGATCTCTAAATGGAAAAGGCAAGTTGTACCAATAGGGGTTCTCTAAATGGAAAAAAGGCAGGTATTAACTGGTTTTTTAAAGGTAAAATACCATTCTATTAAGCAAACCATTACATCATGTAATAATACGAATGTATGGATGGATTCTGACTGTTATCTCTCTGGCATATCAGTATTATATACACTCTAATTATTACGCCATCTGAAAAAACACAAGCAATGGTTTGGAATTGATATGTACAGCTAGCCCACCTGTCGCGATATTTATACAGGTATTGTTTAACAGACACTGACAGACAAACGTATACATTCGTAATGTAGTCCACAAACATCTGTGACCTGCCCTGCGTTATGTATAATGATGAATCATTAAACGATCTGTTTCACTGTGTATGATATTGGGTGAATATCCTGTTTTTTGTTTCTTTCTATTTGAATATCAATATAACAGTTCGTATTTCTACTATTGATGATATAGAATAACACGTCCTTTCATAAAAAAATCGAATTAAGGACAAAACTATTAATTGAATAATAACAAAATAAAACCACAGTAATATAATAATGAAGAAAGGAAATGTTTACAAAGAGACAGAAAAATATCAAAGGTGAATAAGAGCAAGTGTTCAGAAAGATTGTAAGCGAAACGAATATAACCTCACGTCCTCATTGTAATCTAGGTCAACCAATCTAGGTCAATCCCGTGTAACTCGACGTCTTCATTGTAATCTAGGCCAACGCTGTATAACTTCACATCTGCATTATAATCTAGGTCAACCTTTTGTAAATACCAAGTCTGCATTGTAATCTAGGTCAACCCCGTGTAATTTCACATCCTCAATGTAATCTAGGTCAACCCTATATAATTCCACGACCTCATTGTAATCTAGGTCAACCTAGTTTAATTCCACATCCGAATTGTAACCTCAGTTGACCCGTCCTCATTGTAATCTAGGTCAACCCCGTGTAATTTCACATCCACATTGTAATCTAGGTCAACCCCGTGTAATTTCACATCCTCATTGTAATCTAGGTCAACCCCGTGTAATTTCACATCCTCATTGTAATCTAGGTCAACCCCGTGTAATTTCAAATCCTCTTTGTAATCTAGGTCAACCCCGTGTAATTTCACATCCACATTGTAATCTAGGTCAACCCCGTGTAATTTCAAATCCTCATTGTAATCTACGCCCCCCTTGTGAAATTTAACGTCCTCGTGGTAATCTAGATCAGCCCTGTGTACAATACCACGTCCTCAAGGTAATCTAGGTCAACCGTGTGTAATACCACGGAGTCATGGTAATCTAGGTCAACCGTGTGTACTTCCATCTTATTATTGTAATCTAGGTAATGTAACAACGGCACGTTCCTTTGTTGATTTAGATTAAATCTGAGTCATGTCATGTCTTCAAATAAAAAACACGTTAGTGCCGAGGATAACCTACACTTATCAATATTGTTATGGTACAAAGCCAATTTCCCTTTGTTATAATAAAGTTTTTTTCGTCGTATGCATGTCTTGTTGTAAGTTTGTCTTTTAAGATGAGCAATACGTGAATATTGAATAAGTGTTGACGTCATAGGTACGATTAACTGATGTTCCTTCAAAACGAAGATGAAACTTCAAAATTGAAAAAAGCAAAGTCCTTCAGGGAGAGCGTAAGAATTGTACCTGCTGCCCCATTGTATTATCGTAAGAGGCGACAAAATAGTTTTTTTTCTTTGTCTTTTCTTTCAAAACTTTATGCTTATTAGTGTATTTACTTGTTGTGATTGACAATGAAACTCGGTTCTCATTTTGAGAACTTGATATTTACTTGGATGTGACAAAGATTTACATGGCGGGTGTCGTCGATGAAGCAGAAGACGCTTACTCTTCCGGGACACCTTGTCTGATTCTCTTGTAATTTTACGATGGTCTCATTATAAATCTTTCCTTAGTTCATATTTCGCTTCTGGATTAATCGATTTTGTGTTCGGATGATGATTGTGTTAACGCTTCGGTATTCCAAATTTATTTTCCCATTGTCTCCCTTGACACTACCTCACGTTCGCCCAAGTGATGATGACTATGGGTTCTGCCACCAGGCCGAGACATGCCAGAGTCTCAAAATGGTAGTTCCTTCTCCCTGTTTGAAATTAAGCATTATGGGAGTTGAACGACTTGTTCACACGTTGCCAGTGTAATGTAAGAGAATGGGGTGTTCTGCTGGGAGGGGGGGGGGATGTTGCCTTCGGCAGTTTACTTTAGTGTTGTAACAATTTAAATCGGCAACTTATCCGGACTATGGTAAGTACGTTTATACACACGCACTCAACACACATACACGCACGCACACGCACACACTCAACACACACAAACACACATCGCATACAATGTAAACCAGTCAAATTTGACGACAATGGAAGTAATATCGTATAGTAATCATTTTAAAACCAAATTATGCGTTAGCCCGAGGCCAATATTTTAAATTCTACCAGGTCGGTATAATACCATATTGACCGAATCAAAGGTCCTTGATTTTTATATTAGATGTGAAACTTGTTTGCAAAGGACTTAAATTGCATTATATCTGTCTTGATAAAGAATGAAATTTACAGTTGCATGCATGGGTACTATAATGCCACAATGATTATGACGTCACAAGTGCAATATTAAGTCGGTGTTTCTAAAAATAGAAACATTAGGTTGATATCACAAAATAATGGACCTCAATGTGACCATGTTTTAGCCAATGAGAATTGAGGAAGGTCATACCATATATATATATATATAAATAGTGTTTATATTTTAGGTTATTTTTGCCTTCGAATCAACAAACTACGGACCTTTCAATTGGAGTCGATTGAAAATAAGCAAGCTTTCCCATAATTGATTTGTGAGTTAATGTCTTCCGTAAAGTAATCCGTTGAAATCTTCATAAATAAGTTTGTGTTGTGTACATGTATATGCATCAGCAGCCATAACACATAATTTGGTAATGGTTTTGCTTCAGTGTGTTCTTTATACAGTACACTTATCGAAAGAAATATGCAGTTTTCATAACATTGAGCAAGTATTCAAATAAGACATGGATATTTTGACAGCCATGATTAAAAACCATAAGAAATATTTTTAATCGTATCGGAAAGGTTTAAAAAAAACCCTCAAAATCGACTAAAACAGAGGCAAAACAGGAACAAAAGAACCTAGACTTTTTAAAACGTTCACAAAACATCTTCCTTTTGTTTACGAGATAATCCATAACAGTATAAAAATGTAGTGTTGAACACACTTGTCATTCCGAAGTTTCGGATTAAACATTGGATTTGTTGTTTTTTAGTGTAAGGGGTTAAGCAATTTCATAAATGTATATATACATTTACTGCTTGTAAGGGATTTGTTGTTCCTTTAGAAAATCAGTTTTGGTTGTGTCCTTTATTTCAAGTTCAGAAGGGTATATACGATCGATGTGATTAGCAAACTTCTTGTTGATAGACAACACATCGTCGATATACCATAAAGTAAAATTAAAAGATTTGGCAAGGCTTTTTTTGTTGCATGTCCTGATTAGCTTTCCCACAAATTAAGCCTCGTATGAAAACAAAAGCAGGTCATTAACTAAATAAGTTTCATGTCAAACATGACATCTACATCCAACCTCTGAGTGTGGCCTCATTACTAAAACACTATCTATTTATATATTGAAATGCACGGCTCAGTTGCGTCGACCGTCCGAGGAGATATATTGACATCGATGTTACGGTAACTCTCAGATAATCAATAATGTTTTACAAGTTAGAAAAATTCAGTTGATGAATAAATTAGATTTAAGTGTTTTTTGGGAAATAATGACGCGTTCTTGTAATTTACAGCTGAAGTTATAGGACAGTGTTGTGGCGGGTTACTTTTATACTGGTATAGTTACCACAGCGGAAAGCGTGAATAAAGACAACTAATTGTGCAAAGCAGCTGCAATCCTCAATTCTAGGGTTGTCGTCAGCCTGAAAACAGAAGTAAACGAAGCGTAGTCAATATAGCAATTGTCCATTAACGGATTGCCTCGAGTTGTATAGGCTATAACAAAGAATAATTACAGCGCGGAAACAGTTATGATATTACTACGCGATATTTACAAAGATTAATCGAATCGAATATGTTTTACACGCTGTTAAGCCTGTATAATTAAGCACTAGTTTTAAACCACGTGTTAGCGTAATGCGCTATAGATTTTTTGATAAATTATGATAACCTACATCATACTGTATTAGTATAAATTGTTTTCTCATGTTCTTTTTGTGTGTTAACTAATTTAACAATGTCCTAACTCCTCACATATTTTAATACTATAATGCGCTAAACTTTGAATGCTTATAGAGATGTTGATCCTGTCCTGCAACAGGTATTTTTACACTTTCTTTTTCGGATGCTTTTTGAGGTTAATTGTATATGATAAAACAGGTTGAATGCTTATAGAGATGTTGACCCTGTCCTGCAACAGGTATTTTTACACTTTCTTTTTCGGATGCTTTTTGAAGTTAATTGAATATGATAACACAGGAAGTTTTCCACATCCAATGTTATTATCACACTGTGTTAACAACGGACTACTCGGTGTAGGGTGTAATATCATCTAGAAAAGATCAAAAATATGAAAATAAGATAAGATGTTTTAATTATGGTGTTATGCAACTTTTGTTCATTGTTATTTTATGTAAAAAAACAAGGGTTAGTTCTTTCTATATTTAATATAAATATTTAGAAAGGTTCATAGAACGTGTGGTTATGACTCTGTTGCCGGTAAATATTCTTCCGAAATATAATGACTTCACGCAATGCATTGAATGGACACTTTCCAGACACAACGCCGAAATACTTCTAATTATTTTGAAATCAAACGTCAATGTACTTAACTACAAGTATACGATTTAATAAAAAAGAATACAATAAAATTCAATGTAGTTCCCGAGCTGGTGTCACCGGGTGCCCGATAATAGAATAGAGTGATCGGACGGGCGTGGTTCATTCTACACGAGACACGCCTTCGGTACTTAAAGGTGAGAACAAAGTTCTATCATTGTTTACCACGCTTACCGTTAGTATTGGCTGTTAGTGGTCATTGTTTACCACGTTTATCATTAGTATTGGCTGTTAGTGGTCATTGTTTACCACGCTTATCATTAGTATTGGCTGTTAGTGGTCATTGTTTACCACGCTTACCATTAGTATTGGCTGTCAGTGGTAATTATTTACCACGCTAACCGTTAGTATTGGCTGTTAGTGGTAATTATTTACCACGCTTACCATTAGTATTGGCTGTTAGTGGTCATTGTTTACCCCGCTTACCATTAGTATTGGCTGTTAGTGGTCATTGTTTACCAAGCTTACCATTAGTATTGACAGTTAGTGGTCATTGTTTACCACGCTTACCATTAGTATTGGCTGTCAGTGGTAATTATTTACCACGCTAACCGTTAGTATTGGCTGTTAGTGGTAATTATTTACCACGCTTACCGTTAGTATTGGCTGTTAGTGGTCATTGTTTACCACGCTTACCTTTAGTATTGGCTGTTAGTGGTCATTGTTTACCACGCTTATCATTAGTATTGGCTGTTACTGGTCATTGTTTACCACGTTTACCATTAGTATTGACAGTTAGTGGTCATTGTTCACCAAGCTTACCGTTAGTATTGACTGTAAGTGGTCATTGTTTACCACGCTTACCATTAGTATTGTCTGTTAGTGGTCATTGTTCACCAAGCTTACCGTTATTATTGGCTGTTCGTGGTCATTGTTTACCACGCTTACCATTAGTATTGGCTGTTAGTGGTCTGTGTTTACCACGCTTACCGTAAGTTTTGGCTGTTAGTAGTCATTGTTTACCACGCTTACCATTAGTATTGGCTGTTAGTGGTCATTGTTTACCACGCTTACCATTAGTATTGGCTGTAAGTGGTCATTGTTTACCACGCTTACCATTAGTATTGACTGTTAGTGGTCATTGTTTACCACGCTTACCGTTGGTATTGGCTGTTAGTGGTTATTGTTTACAAAGCTTACCATTAGTTCTGGCTGTAAGTGGTCATTGTTTACCACGCTTACCGTTGGTATTGGCTGTTAGTGGTTATTGTTTACAAAGCTTACCATTAGTACTGGCTGTTAGTGGTCATTGTTTACCACGCTTACCATTAATATTGGCTGTTAGTGGTCATTGTTTACCACGCTTACCGTTAGTATTGGCTGTTAGTGGTCATTGTTTACCAAGCTTACCATTAGTATTGACTGTTAGTGGTCATTGTTTACCACACTTACCATTAGTATTGGCTGTTAGTGGTCATTGTTTACCACATTTACCATTAGTATTGGCTGTTAGTGGTCATTGTTTACCACGCTTACCGTTAGTATTGGCTGTTAGTGGTCATTGTTTACCAAGCTTACCATTAGTATTGGCTGTAAGTGGTCATTGTTTACCACGCTTACCATTAGTATTGGCTGTAAGTGGTCATTGTTTACCACGCTTACCGTTTGTATTGGCTGTTAGTGGTCATTGTTTACCACGCTTACCATTAGTATTGGCTGTAAGTGGTCATTGTTTACCACACTTGCCATTAGTATTGGCTGTTAGTGTTCATTGTTTACCAAGCTTACTATTAGTATTGGCTGTAAGTGTTCATTGTTTACCACGCTTACCGTTAGTATTGGCTGTTAGTGGTCATTGTTTACCAAGCTTACTATTAGTATTGGCTGTAAGTGGTCATTGTTTACCCCGCTTACCATTAGTATTGGCTGTTAGTGGTCATTGTTTACCACGCTTACTATTAGTATTGTCTGTAAGTGGTCATTGTTTACCACGCTTACTATTAGTATTGTCTGTAAGTGGTCATTGTTTACCACGCTTACCATTAGTATTGGCTGTTAGTGGTCATTGTTTACCACGCTTACTATTAGTATTGTCTGTAAGTGGTCATTGTTTACCACGCTTACCATTAGTATTGGCTGTTAGTGGTCATTGTTTACCACGCTTACTATTATTATTGTCTGTAAGTGGTCATTGTTTACCACGCTTACTATTAGTATTGTCTGTAAGTGGTCATTGTTTACCACGCTTACCATTAGTATTGGCTGTTAGTGGTCATTGTTTACCACGCTTACTATTAGTATTGTCTGTAAGTGGTCATTGTTTACCACGCTTACCATTAGTATTGTCTATAAGTGGTCATTGTTTACCACGCTTACCATTAGTATTGGCTGTTAGTGGTCATTGTTTACCAAGCTTACCATTAGTATTGGATGTTAGTGGTCATTGTTTACCACGCTTACTATTAGTATTGTCTGTTAGTGGTCATTGTTTACCACGCTTACCATTATTATTGACTGTTAGTGGTCATTGTTTACCACGCTTACCATTAGTATTGGCTGTTAGTGGTCATTGTTTACCACGCTTACCGTTAGTATTGGCTGTTAGTGGTCATTGTTCACCACGCTTACCGTTAGTATTGGCTGTAAGTGGTCATTGTTTACCACGCTTACCATTAGTATTGACTGTTAGTGGTCATTGTTTACCACGTTTACCGTTAGTATTGGCTGTAAGTGGTCATTGTTAACCACGTTTACCGTAAGTATTGGCTGTAAGTGGTCATTGTTTACCACTCTTACCGTTAGTATTGGCTGTTAGTGGTCATTGTTTACCACGCTTACCATTAGTATTGACTGTTAGTGGTCATTGTTTACCACGCTTACCATTAGTATTGGCTGTTAGTGTTCATTGTTTACCACGCTTACCGTTAGTATTGGCTGTAAGTGGTCATTGTTTACCACGCTTACCGTTAGTATTGGCTGTTAGTGGTCATTGTTTACCACGCTTACCATTAGTATTGGCTGTTAGTGGTCATTGTTTACCACGCTTACCGTTAGTATTGGCTGTAAGTGGTCATTGTTTACCACGCTTACCATTAGTATTGGCTGTTAGTGGTCATTGTTTACCACGCTTACTATTAGTATTGGCTGTAAGTGTTCATTGTTTACCACGCTTACCGTTAGTATTGGCTGTTAGTGGTCATTGTTTACCAAGCTTACTATTAGTATTGGCTGTAAGTGGTCATTGTTTACCCCGCTTACCATTAGTATTGGCTGTTAGTGGTCATTGTTTACCACGCTTACCATTAGTATTGGCTGTAAGTGGTCATAGTTTACCACGCTTACCATTAGTATTGACTGTAAGTGGTCATTGTTTACCACGCTTACCATTAGTATTGGCTGTAAGTGGTCATTGTTTACCACGCTTACCGTTAGTATTGGCTGTTAGTGGTCATTGTTTACCACGCTTACCATAAGTATTGACTGTTAGTGGTCATTGTTTACCATGCTTACCATTAGTATTGTCTGTTAGTGTTCATTGTTTACCAAGCTTACCATTAGTATTGGCTGTTAGTGGTCATTGTTTACCACGCTTACCATTAGTATTGGCTGTAAGTGGTCATTGTTTACCACGCTTACCGTTAGTATTGACTGTTAGTGGTCATTGTTTACCACGCTTACCATAAGTATTGACTGTAAGTGGTCATTGTTTACCACGCTTACCATTAGTATTGGCTGTTAGTGGTCATTGTTTACCACGCTTACCATAAGTATTGACTGTTAGTGGTCATTGTTTACCCCGCTTACCATTAGTATTGGCTGTTAGTGGTCATTGTTTACCACGCTTACCATAAGTATTGACTGTTAGTGGTCATTGTTTACCACGCTTACCATTAGTATTGGCTGTTAGTGGTCATTGTTTACCACGCTTACCGTTAGTATTGGCTGTTAGTGGTCATTGTTTACCACACTTACCATTAGTATTGGCTGTTAGTGGTCATTGTTTACCACGCTTACCGTTAGTATTGGCTGTTAGTGGTCATTGTTTACCACGCTTACCGTTAGTATTGGCTGTTAGTGGTCATTGTTTACCACGCTTACCGTTAGTATTGGCTGTTAGTGGTCATTGTTTACCACGCTTACCGTTAGTATTGGCTGTTAGTGGTCATTGTTTACCACGCTTACCGTTAGTATTGGCTGTTAGTGGTCATTGTTTACCACGCTTACCGTTAGTATTGGCTGTTAGTGGTCATTGTTTACCAAGCTTACCGTTAGTATTGGCTGTTAGTGGTCATTGTTCACCACGCTTACCGTTAGTATTGGCTGTTAGTGGTCATTGTTTACCACGCTTACCGTTAGTATTGGCTGTTAGTGGTCTTCTGGTGACCAACACATTGATAATTAAATACAATTCATAAGTGTGCTTGAAATAGACAATCTAATTTATTGATTAAAACCGACATCATATCCTCCTATTGGGAAACGACGTTTTCCCATTCACCAAACAATAGATGACAATTAGACACGGTTCCGCGTACCGTTCCTTACTATGTGTGTGATAAAGTATTAATGTACTGATGAGTTAGATAGTGTCAGTAAAACTACAGCTTCTATACAATAGTCACTTACAAAAAGCAATACGAACTCACATTTCCAAACATTCAACTGAATGCCGAAAAACGATTTGAATATCCCTTGTATATAAGAGCAAATTAAATTAAGTAAGAAAATACCGCTAGCCAGTACTTTAATTTGTACTTAATCAATGTTATTGATTATTTAGATGGTAATGTAACTAACTATAATTTAACATTGGTTCCTGGGTACAGGGGAAATAGGGTACCTCTACTGCTGGATATGGGTCATATTTGATACAGGTCCTGGTGGATATGGATCCTGGTGGATATGGTTCCTGGTGGGTAAACGGTCCTGGTGGATATGGATCCTGGTGGGTAAACGGTCCTGGTGGATATGGATCATGGTGGATATGGTGCCTGGTGGGTAAACAGTCCTGGTGGATAAACGGTCCTTGTGAATACGGATCCTGGTGGGTAAACGGGTTCTTGTGGATACGGGTCCTGGTGGATATGGGTCCTGGTGGATATGGTTCCTGGTGGGTAAACGGTCCTGGTGGGTAAACGGTCCTGGTGGATAAACGGTCCTTGTGGATACAGATCCTGGTGGGTAAACGGGTCCTTGTGGATACGGGTCCTGGTGGATACGGGTCCAGGTGGATAAACAGGTCCTTGTGGATACGGATCCTGGTGGATACGGATCCTTGTGGATACGGATCCTGGTGGATACGGGTCCTGGTGGATACGGATCCTGGTGGATACGGATCCTTGTGGATACGGGTCCTGGTGGATAAGGATCCTTGTGTATACGGGTCCTAGTCATCAGGTTAATCGGATACGGATCCTGGTTACAATGATTATCAGATACGGGTGCTGGTTACCATGGTATTTGGATACGGGTCTTGGGGGATACATGTCTTGGTTTCCAGAAAAGAAAAAGTCAGATATCGGCCCTGTTGGATACAGGGGCTGGTTTCCAGGGTATTCGGATACGGGTGCTGGTTACCACCGTGATCGGATATTGGTTTTGTTGGATACAGGTCCTAGTTACCAGGGTAATCGGCATGATCATAAGAATAATCTGAACAAAAACTCAGATACATTATAATAATCATTTAATACATACAAAATGTACTTAGTCAGAGGCGGAATTGATATATCATCCAGTACATATATATGGGTTAAATATCAAATTAATTATTAAAGCAGTGCCTTTGTTATATCTAACTACCAGTAAAGCAAACTAAAACTCAACAGTAAACGTGTTGGCGTTCTCTATTGATTCTGTTTCCTGTAACATTGATTGTCCCTGTTCACAGCTACCTGTCTTTGTTCCGTACCTTTTATATGCTGATTGCTCAAATACGCGTAACCAATCACTGTTCAAATAAAGCAACCAACCATATTTTGAGTTTCCATAATCAATTGTTTTCCACCAAGCAATATCTAAATTGATACAGTTATTATCTCAATCGAATTAGCATTTCATATAAGATTGATAAAGGGTTCTGGACTTTTTAGCGAGGTTTATCATACAATTTAAAAATGTAATACCACTGGACGCAGGCAGAAACCAATATTGGACCCAGATCACATGTATTACCACAGATCACATGTATTACCACAGATCACATGTACTACCACATATCACATGTACTACCACATATCACATGTACTATCACAGACCACATGTATTACCACAGATCACATGTATTACCACAGATCACATGTATTACCACAGATCACATGTATTACTACAGATCACATGTACTACCACAGATCACATGTACTAAAACAGACCACATGTACTAAAACAGACCACATGTATTACCACAGACCACATGTATTACTACAGATCACATGTATTACCACAGATCACATGTATTACCACAGATCACATGTATTACCACAGATCACATGTATTTCCACAGATCACATGTATTACCACAGATCACATGTATTACCACAGATCACATGAACTACCACAGACCACATGTATTACCACAGACCACATGTATTACTACAGATCACATGTATTACCACAAATCACATGTATTACTACAGATCACATGTATTACCACAAATCACATGTATTACCACAGATCACATGTATTACCACAGATCACATGTATTACCACAGATCACATGTATTACCACATATCACATGTATTACCACAGATCGCATGTATTACCACAGATCACATGTATTACCACAGATCACATGTACTACCACATATCACATGTATTACCACAGATCACATGTACTACCACAGATCACATGTATTACCACAGATCACATGTATTACCACAGATCACATGTATTACCACAGATCACATGTATTACCACATATCACATGTACTACCACAGATCACATGTATTACCACAGATCACATGTATACTACCACAAATCACATGTATTACCACAGATCACATGTATTACCACAAATCACATGTACTACCACAGACCACATGTATTACCACAGACCACGTGTACTAAAACATACCACATGTATTACCACAGATCACATGTATTACCACAGATCACATGTATTACCACAGATCACATATACTATCACAGATCACATGTACTACCACAGATCACCTGTATTACCACAAATCACATGTACTACCACAGATCACATGTACTATCACAGACCACATGTACTAAAACAGACCACATGTATTACCACAGACCACATGTATTACTACAGACCACATATATTACCACAGACCACATGTATTACCACAAATCACATGTATTACCACAAATCACATGTATTACCACAGATCACATGTATTACCACAGATCACATGTATTACCACAGATCACATGAACTACCACAGATCACATGTAGTACCACAGATCATATGTACTACCACAGATCACATGTATTACCACAGATCACATGTATTACCACAAATCACATGTATTACCACAGATCACATGTAATAACACAGATCACATGTATTACCACAGATCACATGTATTACCACAGATCACATGTATTACCACAGATCACATGTATTACCACATATCACATGTACTACCACAGATCACATGTATTACCACAGATCACATGTATAATACCACAAATCACATGTATTACCACAGATCACATGTATTACTACAGATCACATGTATTACCACAGATCACATGTAGTACCACAGATCACATGTACTAACACAGACCACATGTAGAACCACAGATCACATGTATTACCACAGACCACATGTACTACCACATATCACATGTACTACCACAAACCACATGTATTACCACAGATGACATGTATTACCACAGATCACATGTATTACCACAGACCACATGTATTACCACAGACCACATGTATTACCACAAATCACATGTACTACCACAGTCCAGATGTACTACCACAGTCCACATGTACTACCACAGATCACATGTACTACCACAGATCACATGTACTACCACAGATCACATGTATTACCACAGATCACATGTATTACCACATATCACATGTATTACCACAGATCACATGTACTACCACAGATCACATGTACTACCACAGATCACATGTACTACCACAGTCCACATGTACTACCACAGATCACATGTACTACCACAGATCACATGTACTACCACAGATCACATGTACTACCACAGACCACATGTACTACCACAGATCACATGTATTACCAGCGATCACATGTATTACCACAGATCTCCTGTACTACCACAGATCACATGTATTACCACATATCACATGTATTACCACAGATCACATGTACTACCACAGATCACATGTATTACCACAGATCACATGTACTACCACAGTCCACATGTACTACCACAGATCACATGTACTACCACAGATCACATGTACTACCACAGATCACATGTACTACCACAGATCACATGTACTACCACAGACCACATGTACTACCACAGATCACATGTATTACCAGCGATCACATGTATTACCACAGATCTCCTGTACTACCAAAGATCACATGTATTACCAGAGATCACATGTATTACCACAGATCACATGTATTACCACAGATCACATGTATTACCACAGTCCACATGTATTACCAGAGATCACATGTACTACCACATATCACATGTACTACCACAGACCACATGTATTACTACAGATCACATGTATTACCAGAGATGACATGTATTACCACAGATCACATGTATTACCACAGACCACATGTATTACCACAGATCACATGTACTACCACATATCATATGTATTACCACATATCACATGTATTACCACAGATCACATGTACTACCACAGATCACATGTATTACCACAGATCACATGTACTACCACAGACCACATGTATTACTACAGATCACATGTACTACCACAGACCACATGTATTACTACAGATCACATGTATTACCACAGATCACATGTATTACCACAGATCACATGTATTACCACAGATCACATGTATTACCACAGATCACATGTACTACCACAGATCACATGTACTACCACAGATCACATGAACTACCACATATCACATGTATTACCACAGATCACATGTATTACCACAGATCACATGTATTACCACAGATCACATGTATTACCACAGATCACATGTATTACCACATATCACATGTATTACCACAGATCATATGTACTACCACAGACCACATGTACTACCACAGACCACATGTATTACCACAGATCACATGTATTACCACATATCACATGTACTACCACATATCACATGTACTACCACATATCACATGTACTACCACATATCACATGTACTACCACATATCACATGTATGACTACAGACCATATGTATTACCACAGATCACATGTATTACCACAGACCACATGTACTACCACAGATCACATGTACTACCACAGATCACATGTATTACTACAGATCACATGTACTACCACAGATCACATGTATTACCACAGACCACATGTACTACCACAGATCACATGTACTACCACAGGTCACATGTATTACTACAGATCACATGTACTACCACAGACCACATGTACTACCACAGATCACATGTACTACCACAAATCACATGTATTACTACAGATCACATGTATTACCACATATCACATGTATTACCACATATCACATGTATTACTACAGATCACATGTATATCCACAGTCCACATGTACTACCACGGATCACATGTATTACCACATATCACATGTATTACTACAGATCACATGTACTACCACAGATCACATGTATTACCACAGACCACATGTACTACCACAGACCACATGTATTATCACATATCACATGTACTACCTCTGATCACATGTATTACTACAGATCACATGTACTACCACATATCACATGTATTACCACAGATCACATGTATGACCACAGATCATATGTATGACCACAGACCATATGTATTACCACATATCACATGTATTACCACAGACCACATGTACTACCACAGATCACATGTACTACCACAGATCACATGTATTACTACAGATCACATGTACTACCACAGATCACATGTATTACCTCAGATCACATGTATTACCACATATCACATGTATTCCCACAGATCACTTGTATTACACCAGATCACATGTATTACTACAGACCACATGTATTACTACAGATCACATGTACTATCACACATCACATGTATTACCACAGATCACATGTATTACCACATATCACATGTACTACCACAGATCACATGTATTACTACAGATCACATGTATTATCACATATCACATGTACTACCACAGATCACATGTAGTACCACATATCACATGTATTACCACATATCACATGTACTACCACAGACCACATGTTTTACCACAGATCACATGTATTACCAGAGTCCACATGTATTACCACAGATCACATGTAGTACCACAGATCACATGTACTACCACAGATCACATGTTTTACCACAGATCACATGTACTACCACAGATCACATGTAGTACCACAGATCACATGTATTACCACAGTCCACATGTTTTACCACAGATCA
The DNA here is from genome assembly GCA_947623455.1 of Mimachlamys varia. NCBI lineage: Eukaryota > Metazoa > Mollusca > Bivalvia > Pectinida > Pectinidae > Mimachlamys > Mimachlamys varia. The sequence goes on from OX392541.1 coordinate 44,166,475, forward strand.
CATGTACTACCACAGATCACATGTATTACTACAGATCACATGTACTACCACAGATCACATGTATTACCACAGATCACATGTACTACCACAGATCATATGTATTACCACAGACCACATGTACTACCACAGATTACATGTACTACCACAGACCACATGTATCACCACAGACCACATGTATCACCACAGATCACATGTATTACCACATATCACATGTATTACCACAGATCACATGTACTACCACAGATCACATGTATTACTACAGATCACATGTATTACCACAGATCACATGTATTACCACAGATCATATGTTTTACCACAGATCACATGTACTACCACAGATCACATGTATTACCACAGATCACATGTATATCCACAGATCACATGTACTACCACAGATCACATGTATTACCACAGATCACATGTATACTACTACAGATCACATGTATGACCACAGACCATAAGTATGACCACAGACCATATGTATTACCACATATCACATGTATTACCACAGATCACATGTATTACCACAGATCACATGTATTACCACAGATCACATGTATTACACCAGATTACATGTATTACCACAGATCACATGTACTACCTCAGATCACATGTATGACCACATATCACATGTATTACCACAGATCACATGTATTACCACAGACCACATGTATTACCACAGATCACATGTACTACCACAGATCACATGTATTACCACAGATCACATGTACTACCACATATCATATGTATTACCACAGATCACATGTATTACCACAGATCACATGTATTACCACAGACCACATGTATTACCACAGATCACATGTACTACCACAGATAACATGTATTACCACAGATCACATGTACTACCTCAGATCACATGTATTACCACAGATCACATGTATTACCACAGATCACATGTATTACCACAGATCACATGTATTACCACAGATCACATGTACTTCCACAGATCACATGTACTACCACAGATCACATGTATTATCACAGATCACATGTACTACCACATATCACATGTACTACCACAGATCACCTGTATTACCACATGTCACATGTATGACCAGCCTCTGACGCTCTAAGCAATTTGTATAACACTTAGTAGGACTATAATATTTAGACACGAGACTAAATAAGCATGTTTTATATGATTGAAAATGATATTAATATATATATATTAAATAATCAACTTGTTCAGGAAAACCTTGCTTGCAATCTCTGAAACGACGTTTCATTCGTATTCAATAGAATTAAAAGAATCGAGAACAACCTGATGATAGGATAAAAAGGCTTATACTACGATGCTGATAAGTATTTCTACTTTTTATTCTTATACTGATTACATAGATAATCTTCCAACGTAATTAAGAACTGCCTTCTCCGCATATATTTGCCATCTCTGTTTCATTGAGAAATGTTCAATATCTTTGTGTGAAATGAAGGTGACGCTTTTGAACATGTTCAGCAGTATGCTATGTTGTTATGTAAAATAAAATACCACATTTCTCTATTTGAGGACATATCATTCACTTGGAAGTGATCTAGATTTAGATTGTAGGTGTCGTCGATGAACACGTGGTCTTATTTTTTGTACCCTTTTTAGCGTCTCCGTGTAAATGGTTCCTTTGTTCATTTCTTGTCTCTAGTTCAATCACTTTTAAGTTTGGGTAGTGGTTCTGTTGACGCCTCGGTATTCTCTTTGGTATTCATTCGATTTTTGACAGATTCAGTTCATGTGTGATTTACATGTGTTATATATTTTGTTATCATACTTATCTAACGTTTGAGTTAATGTATGGATTCAGCTGCTGCAAGTGCTAAGTTACTTTGCAAAATATCAATATTACATATATTACACCATATCATATTTATTTCATGGAAACCTAACACAAATATAACGTACCCAGTGTGATATTGATATCATGTTAAGTAAGAGATTCATTATTTCTTATATAATCACTAGTGTTGGACAAGCGTTGCATGAATTATTTTCTCCGTATCATCGATATAATCGGCTTTATTAACATGTGGATATGGTATTAGTATACAGTACTTAGCTTACATATGAAGTATACTATAAAACACCTGTTATATTAGTGTATGTATATGTACGTATGAAGAATATCGTATATCACCCTGTTATATTAATGTATATCGTATATCACCTGTTATATTAGTGTATGTATACGTACGTATGAAGTATATCGTATATCACCTCTTATATTAATGTATATCGTATATCACCTGTTATATTAATGTATGGAAACATGTACGTACGTATGAAGTATAATGTATAACACATGTTATATTAGTGTATGGATACTTACGTATGAAGTATATCGTATATCACCTGTTATATTAGTGTATGCATACGTACGTATGAAGTATATCGTATATCACCTGTTATATTAATGTATGTATACGTACGTATGAAGTATATCGTATATCACCTGTTATATTAATGTATGGATACATGTACGTACGTATGAAGTATATCGTATACCACCTGTTATATCAAAGTATATCGTACATCACCTGTTATATTAATGTATGTATACGTACGTATGAAGTATATCGTATGTCACCTGTTATATTAATGTATGTATACGTACGTATAAAGTATATCGTATATCACTTGTTATATTATTGTATGTATTCGTACGTATAAAATATATCGTATATCACCTGGTATATTAGTGTATGTATACGTACGTATAAAGTATATCGTATATCACCTGTTATATTAGTGTATGTATACGTACGTATAAAGTATATCGTATATCACCTGTTATATTAATGTATGTATACGTACGTATAAAGTATATCGTATATCACTTGTTATATTAATGTATGTATACGTACGTATAAAGTATATCGTATATCACCTGTTATATTAATGTATGTATACGTACGTATAAAATATATCGTATATCACCTGTTATATTAATGTATGTATACGTACGTATAAAGTATATCGTATATCACCTGTTATATTAATGTATGTATACGTACGTATAAAGTATATCGTATATCACCTGTTATATTAATGTATGTATACGTACGTATGAAGTATATCGTATATCACCTGTTATATTAATGTATGTATACGTACGTATAAAGTATATCGTATATCACTTGTTATATTAATGTATGTATACGTACGTATAAAGTATATCGTATATCACCTGTTATATTAGTGTATGTATTCGTACGTATAAAGTATATCGTATATCATCTGTTATATTAATGTATGTATACGTACGTATAAAGTATATCGTATATCACCTGTTATATTAATGTATGTATACGTACGTATGAAGTATATCGTATATCACCTGCTGTATTTCTGATTGATATTTAATTATCATGCATCATTGCCCTTGCTATAATTAGAATAGAGTGTTGATTTAATAATGATAATGATGATGAGTTACAGAAACATTAAATGAAGTACTAGTAAATATTGATATGAAGGCGTATTCTAGTTATCAAAAAGGTATAATGTAAATATGATTTATATGAGAATGCCAGCAGGTGTAGTTTTACTTTTGTATTGATCCATAGTTGTGTACATATAATACAGGAGCGTGTTAACTCATCCCTCACGATAACAGGAAAAAATCATTGTTCCAAATCTTGACCTGAAGTCTATGCATCTAGTGTAGCGAACACTTTGTGAGATATTTACCCTTTGGCGAAAATAGCCCTAAATACATCTTATTTTGAGAGCTTTCTTTTCCAAGAAAGGTGAACGGCGATACAAAAACATGGTTGTGAGCATACTTTGTGAAAAACACAACAAAAGCTAGGTTGAAATATACTGAGGAAGATATAGTACGAATGATTGAATTCCTGGTTGACATAATCTTTGTTGAGTTTTGATGATGGTTTTGTTGACGCTTTGGTATTGTCTGATTTTTCTTCTTCACATCTTCGGAAGATAACATAACTCTTTGTTTACGTTTAATTTATATTTAGAGCTTGCTCATGTAAAAAAGTCATGTAAGAAAAATCTATCTTACATAGCATATCACGTGACATGACGTCACAATGGGTCAACAATGACGTGACGTCACGGATACGGTCAACTCTGATGCAAAGACTCATGTTTTACCAAATTTGAAAACCCCTCTAGGAGGAATTTCCCTAATTTACATCCTTGGTCATGAACGATTCTTTAAAGAAATCAAAGAATACCAAAGCGTCAACAAAACCATAATCCGAACTCGATTAAACTAGGGGCATGGAGACTCTCGTAAAAGCACAAGAGAATAAGACCAGGTGTTCCGGAAGAGTAAGCGTATCCGCTTTATCGACGACACCCGCCATGTAAATCTTGGTCACATCCAAGTAAGCATCAATCCTCAAAATGAGAACCGAGCCATCATTATCATCAGAACAAGTAAGCACACTAATAAGCATACTGAAAAACGTCCATCTTCATATCGCACAAAGATACAGAATATTTCTCGATGAGATCAGGATGGCAACCATAAAGCTTGCCCAGTCTTCATCGACCTGCATCTCTAGAATCTCTAGGCCTTCAATACTTGTACAACGATTGAGATGCCTGATGCTTGCTACAGATACATAAGGGGTATGACAAACGAAAGAGGAACATGGAGACATATGAAAATAACACTGTTCACGAAATTAAGGTGAACTTTATGATGATTTAAGGACGGCATCCCGGTGTAAGCGATGTGGGCGCGTGTTTTGAATGCATGGGTAATTGGGAGGCTGCGATATGTTCGTGTAAACCTCTTTGCGATAGTCCGTTTTTTGCCGATTTAAAGTGCTCAACCACTGAAGTTTACTGCCATCAGAACATTCCATCCGAACACATTATACTTAAAAGGGGCAAACCAGTCGCTCCACTACCATAAAGCTGAGCGTGAAACAGTGCGTAGTAACTATCATTGTTAGAAACTTTGGCATGTCTCGGCCTGGGGACAGACTAAAAGTCAAAAGTGAGGTTGTGTCAATGGAGACATTAGGAAGGAGAAAGTTCTTTAGAAAGAATGGAAAAGATAATATTCCCAATTAGTAACCTCAGACGATCATGCAATTGGGGAAGCAGGTACAATTCTTACGCCGTACCTGCAAGGCAACACTTCATGTACAATTCTTACGCCGTACCTGACAGGCAACACCTCATATGAATGCAGTGGATAACACAACATACAGATGTGTAGTGACACTTTTATGTCCTCCACTACATCCAGCTTTTATAGGGCAGCATTTAGAGCTGTTTGATTAGGAAGTCACACATATACTACATAATTACCATCTCCAGCACACACACATACGTTATACATACTTGGAGACCGCCTTAACTGACTTTTAGATTAAAGGGAATGCTAACCTTAACGAACCAAATATAATATTTTTCCATGCTCTGATTCTGTGTTTCTATTACAGTTTTTAAACAAATGCTTTTGTAATCCTATTAGAGTTATTTCTTTGATAATAACGCCCTCTTCGTATCTCCTTTTTTAACAATACTTTCACGTTTAGTCGACAACATTTTGATCTATTATTTGTTGCAGCTAACCATACAATAGAGCAGGGTTAAGTTATACTAATCAAGCTCTATAAATTTGTGATGACAGAAGTTACTGAACATTATTTTAGAAACAATACCACTTGTTAATACGTTATGAGTTAATAGTGTCCTGAATAACCAATGATAACATTACTTCTGGGTTTCATGTGATTCACAGAATGCTATTTGTGAATAAACATCGGATTTGGATATAATTATAATATCTATTTCATCTAAACAGTATGCGTTGATGACAAGTACGAGATGAGCACTAAATGATGTTATAAATGATGTATAGCTAAAGTAATGAAGCTTGCCTACTCTCGCTCCAGGTCATTTATCCCGCTCAGTTATCGTGTGTCAGATATCTCCTATAGTAAACTGCCTTTTTGTGACATATATAAATTGAAAACTACGTCTCTTGGGAATTCCATTAATAGGTTGTAGTCATGTAAATCATAGGACAATGCGTGTTATTGGGAGTTTCATTTAGTGGTGTACATCCTCATACAGGGTGAGATCGTTGATACCTCCTACAATTTCCAAACCACAACGGCCATCGCTGTTTGATCATACATGCATTATTAAATGTAATATATAAAAAAATCTATAAGTATATCGACAGATAAATGCTTTATGAACAAAGAATTATACTGCTTTCAAAAACAGAAATTTGTTTGGGCATAACCAGAAATATAGAAGCTGAACGCTATGTGAGATTTTACGAAACCGGAAGAAACAAAGGGACTAATTATTATCCATGCATTAGGCGTGGAAACATGTTTAAAGTCTATATGTTGTTGAAAATATTGCTTGGTTTTACATTTCGACAAGGCAGCTGACCAATGCTGCACCCGTACTTCTGTATGGGTATATAGGGTCTCCTTTTAACCTTGGTGTTTTCTGTTGTTGGTCTGATCCTTCTGTATCGATTGTGTGCCCTTCCACGGCCCTTTGATATTTGTCCTGTGCTAACTCTGTGGGATGCAGTATTTGTCCTCTGACGATTCTATTGAATTTGTTACGTGCCGAATCCGTATTAAATGATTGTCTTGCAGGTAAGGTGAAAAAATAGGACTTGCTGCCCCTATTGCCTGATCATAAAAGGCGACTAAATTTGGGAACTTACTATTCTTAACATTATCAACAACTTTCTCATTCTTATTGTTCCCTATGATACTTTTTTTTTCTTTTTAAATTTTGGCCTTAATTTGAGCGCTTGTCCCTGTGAGGAAGGCTATGGGTTCTGTCGCCTGACCGAGACATACCTGACTCTAAAACAGTGATAATATATACTCCTTTCTTGGCGTTCAGCATTCTGGGAAGGGGTCGTTAGGTTTAACCGATGTTAGTATATTGTAACGGGGTGGAGTGTTTGGCTATGGGCCGTCAGCAGTAAATTGTAACGGGGTGGAGTGTTTGGCTATTGGGCCATCAGCAGTATATTGTAACGGGGTGGAGTGTTTGGCTATTGGGCCATCAGCAGTATATTGTAACGGGGTGGAGTGTTTGGCTATTGGGCCATCAGCAGTATATTGTAACGGGGTGGAGTGTTTGGCTATTGGGCCATCAGCAGTATATTGTAACGGGGTGGAGTGTTTGGCTATTGGGCCATCAGCAGTATATTGTAACGGGGTGGAGTGATTGGCTATTGGGCCATCAGCAGTATATTGTAACGGGGTGGAGTGTTTGGCTATTGGGCCATCAGCAGTATATTGTAACGGGGTGGAGTGTTTGGCTATTGGGCCATCAGCAGTATATTGTAACGGGGTGGAGTGATTGGCTATTGGGCCATCAGCAGTATATTGTAACGGGGTGGAGTGATTGGCTATTGGGCCATCAGCAGTATATTGTAACGGGGTGGAGTGATTGGCTATTGGGCCATCAGCAGTATATTGTATCGGGGTCGAGTGTTTCGCTATTGGGCCATCAGCAGTATATTGTAACGGGGTGGAGTGTTTGGCTATTGGGCCATCAGCAGTATATTGTAACAGGGTGGAGTGATTGGCTATGGGCCATCAGCAGTAAATTGTAACGGGGTGGAGTGATTTGCTATTGGGCCATCAGCAGTATATTGTAACGGGGTGGAGTGATTGGCTATTGGGCCATCAGCAGTAAATTGTAACAGGGTGGAGTGATTGGCTATTGGGCCATCAGCAGTAAATTGTAACAGGGTGGAGTGTTTCGCTATTGGGCCATCAGCAGTATATTGTAACGGGGTGGAGTGATTGGCTATTGGGCCATCAGCAGTATTTTGTAACAGGGTGGAGTGTTTGGCTATTGGGCCATCGGCAGTATATTGTAACGGGGTAGAGTGTTTGGCTATTGGGCCATCAGCAGTAAATTGTAACGGGGTGGAGTGATTGGCTATTGGGCAATCAGCAGTATATTGTAACGGGGTGGAGTGTTTGGCTATTGGGCCATCAGCAGTAAATTGTATTAGGGAGGAGTGTTTCGCTATTGGGCCATCAGCAGTATATTGTAACGGGGTAGAGTGTTTGGCTATTGGGCCATCAGCAGTATATTGTAACGGGTGGAGTGTTTGGCTATTGGGCCATCATCAGTATATTGTAACGGGGTAGAGTGTTTGGCTATTGGGCCATCAGCAGTAAATTGTAACGGGGTGGAGTGTTTGGCTATTGGGCCATCAGCAGTATATTGTAGCAGGATGGAGTGTTTGGCTATTGGGCCATCAGCAGTATATTGTAACAGGGTGGAGTGTTTCGCTATTGGGCCATCAGCAGTATATTGTAACAGGGTGGAGTGATTGGCTATTGGGCCATCAGCAGTAAATTGTAACAGGGTGGAGTGATTGGCTATTGGGCCATCAGCAGTATATTGTAACAGGGTGGAGTGATTGGCTATTGGGCCATCAGCAGTAAATTGTTACAGGGTGGAGTGTTTCGCTATTGGGCCATCAGCAGTATATTGTAACGGGGTAGAGTGTTTGGCTATTGGGCCATCAGCAGTATATTGTAACGGGTGGAGTGTTTGGCTATTGGGCCATCAGCAGTATATTGTAACGGGGTAGAGTGTTTGGCTATTGGGCCATCAGCAGTATATTGTAACGGGTGGAGTGTTTGGCTATTGGGCCATCAGCAGTAAATTGTAACAGGGTGGAGTGTTTCGCTATTGGGCCATCAGCAGTATATTGTAACAGGGTGGAGTGATTGGCTATTTGGCCATCAGCAGTATATTGTAACAGGGTGGAGTGATTGGCTAATTGGCCATCAGCAGTAAATTGTAACAGGGTGGAGTGTTTCGCTATTGGGCCATCAGCAGTAAATTGTAACGGGGTGGAGTGATTGGCTATTGGGCCATCAGCAGTATATTGTAACGGAGTGGAGTGATTGGCTATTGGGCCATCAGCAGTATATTGTAACAGGGTGGAGTGATTAGCTATTTGGCCATCAGCAGTATATGGTAACGGGGTGGTGTGATTGGCTATTGGGCCATCAGCAGTAAATTGTAACGTGGTGGAGTGATTGGCTATTGGGCCATCAGCAGTAAATTGTAACGGGGTGGAGTGATTGGCTATTGGACCATCAGCAGTATATTGTAACGGGGTGGAGTGATTGGCCATTGGGCCATCAGCAGTAAATTGTAACAGGGTGGAGTGTTTGGCTATTGTGCCATCAGCAGTATATTGTAACAGGGTGGAGTGTTTGGCTATTGGGCCATCAGCAGTATATTGTAACGGGGTGGAGTGTTTGGCTATTGGGCCATCAGCAGTATCATGTAACGGGGTGGAGTGATTGGCTATTGGGCCATCAGCAATATATTGTAACGGGGTGGAGTGATTGGCTATTGGGCCATCATCAGTAAATTGTAACGGGGTGGAGTGATTGGCTATTGGGCCATCAGCAGTATACTTTAGTGTGGCAGCAGAATCAGAATCGCACTATCACATGAAAGAAGGTTTACACGAATTTACCGCAGTCACCAAATACACAGACACTCAAACATGCATCATATCGCATACAGCGGGAGTCCGTCCTTAAATGACGTTAGCTCTTGCTAGGACGTACATGTACAAACTAAAAAAACGTGGTTTATGATGGTTGCTACTTTAAAACATATTTATAGAAATCCATCAGTGCACATCAAACGGTGATACAACATTGTCAAACCAACGCGTTGACACTGCAATGATAAATAATAGATTTCGAACTTTCATTTATCTTTGAAAATTATTGTATACTGGTTTCTGAAAAGGATAGTAAACAGCTGTTTGGATAGAATAATATATAAAGCTTTGTGTAAAGTATAGTATAAAACTTTGTGTAAAGGATAATATACGGCTTTGTGTAAAGGATACTATACAGATTTGCGTAAAGGATACTATACAGCTTTGTGTAAAGGATAATATACAGCTTTGTGTAAAGGATAATATATACAGCTTTGTGTAAAGGATAATACACAGCTTTGTGTAAAGGATAATATATGGCTTTGTTTAAAGGATAATATATACAGCTTTGTGTAAAGGATAATATACAGCTTTGTGTAAAGGCTAATATACCGCTTTGTGTAAAGGATAATATACAGCTTTGTGTAAAGGATAATATAAACAGCTTTGTGTAAAGGATAATATATACAGCTTTGTGTAAAGGATAATATACAGCTTTGTGTAAAGGATAATATACGGCTTTGTGTAAAGGAAAATATATACAGCTTTGTGTAAAGGATAATATACAGCTTTGTGTAAAGGATAATACACAGCTTTGTGTAAAGGATAATATACAGCTTTGTGTAAAGGAAAATATACAGCTTTGTGTAAAAGAAAATATACAGCTTTGTGTAAAAGATAAAATACAGCTTTGTGTAAAGGATAATATACAGCTTTGTGTAAAGGATAATATACAGCTTTGTGTAAAGGATAATATAAACAGATTTGTGTAAAGGATAATATACGGCTTTGTGTAAAAGATAAAATACAGCTTTGTGTAAAGGATAATATACAGCTTTGTGTAAAGGATAATATACAGTTTTGTGTAAAGGATAATATAAACAGATTTGTGTAAAGGATAATATACGGCTTTGTGTAAAAGATAAAATACAGCTTTGTGTAAAGGATAATACACGGCTTTGTGTAAAGGATAATATACAGCTTTGTGTAAAGGAAAATATATACAGCATTGTGTAAAGGATAATATACAGCTTTGTGTAAAGGAAAATATATACAGCTTTGTGTAAAGGATAATATACAGCTTACATTTACACCTTTAACGATCCGATTGTGTCATTGCGTTTAAAACATATTCAGGTAAAGGATGTAAAGCGGCCCTGTGTTTCTAAAACATTGTTAGAAGCTCTAGAGCAGATATTGTGATATATGATTAGGATCTGTTAATGTATCCGTATTAAACAAACCTCAAGGTGCTCGTGTTTCCAAACGAAAGCCTTCGTTTCGTATTTAAAAATTAAAAAAACCTAACAAAAACGGCGTGTTATGCTATTCAGACTGATCACTATCAAACAGACTAATTACCATGCCTTTGTAGATTAGAAAAAAAATCAAAATGAATATGTTACCGAATATGTTTCTGAGCTATTGCCATTCGGAACAGATCAATTATTGAGTGGACTCCGTTATAGGCTGCACATTGTTTGACATAGCAATGCGCAACAGAACTGTAAAATAACTTCATCTCCTGTATAATGTAGCTAAAGGTAAACCTGTGTGGTGATCACCTGGGGAAATAGTTAATTGATGCGGACGTCGTAGGTGTGATGGGAGAACTGGATCATCTAGTATAGTATAGTAGTATAGTATAGTACGTGTTCTGGTGTTAAACGAACTGCGTGGTTGAATAAGTGTGCTGTGTATTTAAAGCTTCGTCCCCAGCGGTCAATACCGCCATGGACTGTGACAGGTGTTCCTGTTGTGTGACCAAGGAAAAGACTGGTTAATCTGACCTTCATGGGGATGTAAACTCAACCATTACCTAGTGCTGCCAATATCTGACGGAGGATGTCGTCTAACACACTTTGATAATGATGAACGATACATAGAACTAACGATGTTGTTTGAAAAGCCTGGCGCATGTGAATGGAGTTTTCTTATTTTTACAGTCACAAGTTGCCTGCTTGGAAATTTCGGACGGTCGGAGTTTCTACGATTAGGTAAGTACACCTTAGCGAATTGGTGTTGTAGAATTGTCAATATTCACGACGACAAGTCGGGTCTAGATCGTTATGGTGCGGAACTGTACATACACATTAAATCGTTTTATTGGCTTTGTTGTGAATGTATTGTTGAAATCGATGTTGTTACTTCGACGTCCTCGTTAATTGAATATTCTATCCCAGTGCGATGTAACGTCGTTATCCTGGATTACATGATGTAGCGATAGGGTAATACGGTTGTTTCTGTTCTGTATTAACAGTAAAACAAGGCCCAACATCGAAATGTCTAAACCAAATCGATATGATCTTGCATTAAACTGCAGTCATCTTTCTGTTGTACGACTGTCATTGTTTTCAGGGAAGGAGTATAGGATATTTGCCAGTTCATTAACATGTTCAAACAAAACTCATTTCATTATGAAGGTGCAAAATATGACGAAGGAAAGATTTACATGGAGACCCTTGAATACCGAAACGTTAACAAAATCATAATCCGAACTCAAAATCGATAAAACTAGGGGCAAAATTAGAACAACGGAAAGATTTACATGGAGACCCTTTTAAAAGTACAAGAGAATAAGACCACAGGTGTTCCGAAAGAGTAAGCGTATTTTGCTTCATCGACGACACCCATCATGTAAATCTTCAAAATGATAACCGAGTATCATTGCCAATCACAACAAGTAAACACACTAATGAGCATACTCAAAAACGTCCATCTTCATATCACTTAAAGATAAAGAATATTTCTCAATGAGATAAAGATGGCGACCATAAAACGTGCCAATAGTTCTGATCAACCTGCATCTCTCGAATCCTTACGTTGTTTGTCAGCAGTCAACATCGATCACGAAAATCACGATATTTAGAGCAAGCCCTAGAATATTGAATCAAGTGCGGCATGTAAACATCATAGATGTTACTATCAAATGGAAAGTTCAGGATCGGAAATTAAAATTGTGTCCTTTATTTTAAGTTTAGAAGTGTATACGTCGATTTATCTGAAAGTAAAATTTAAAAATATAGCAAGGGATTTGTTACCTGTCCTGATTAGCTCTAACACAAATTCAGCCTCGAATGAAAACAAAACTAAGTCAAGATTGGGACACAGTTTGTTCCCATGGGAATGCCAACAGTGTGTTGAAAAATCTTTACTCCCACCCTAACAAAAATATTGTCGACCAGGAATTCAATCATCATTACTACAGTTGTATATCTCCTTCAGTATATTTCCCCCTAGCTTTTGTCGTGTTTTTCACAAAGTATGCTGCAAGATAGCTAATATTTGTATCGTCGCCCGCCTTTCTTGGAAAAGAACGCTCTCATGACAAGAGATCGAAGACGTTTCTTTAATTTTGTATGAGGTATGGTAGTGTACAGGATGGAAAATTCAAGTGTTTTGAGCAAAAAGACACTGTTTAGGAGGGTGTGTTCAAAATTGATTACACGTTTTTCAAAATCCACATCCCATTAATTCCACTACTTCTGGAGGATACAGTGTCACAATTAGACTGAAGCTCTCATTTAATGGTACTAAGAATGGCAGTAAGAAGTTTTGATAATGGCTTGGTCGAGCAATTAGCAGAGCCAGCGATAAAACGTTTCTTATAAGGATTCTTGTGTAGTTTTGGTATCAAATAAAGACGATTTATTGTATATTTGATAAAGTGGAATAAATGCAATACTGATTTACTTAAACCTAATTTAGTTATCGATAAAGGTATTTATAATGTTTATTAAAGTATGTAGTAAATGAATGCGGATTCAATTTACAATGTATAAAATGAGATCCGTATAGTTAATGCTATTCTGAGACGGATAAAAATATCTGACATGGTTGTGTGAAAATAGAATAGGATCTGTGTAGAAATGGATGACAAAAAATGAATAAACCAGTATAGGTTACATTTGCAAGGATCACGTGACTAAACATAGACAACTGATTGGTTGATTTCACGTAGACAACTGAGTTGTTAACTGTTTAATGAAAAATAATGTTTGGTGAACTGCACCATGACAACTGATTTGTTTGAATACATGTAAATATCTGATTTGGTTGACTACATGTAGAGAAATTATCTAGTAAACGGAAACATCTGTACATCTATACGCATATTAATTGTTTTATTGACAATGTTGCGCAAAATATGTGAAACTATTGCCATTAATGAAGTATATCATTCCTAGTGTTAAGTTGTGTTTGTGATAACAGAATCTACGGAGGCAATACGCCTATACTTTCAGTTATATTGACTGCTTCACTCATTATATATCATATACATATGAAATGAGTAGTACACACCACACAGTACTTCCATTAAAAATCAATCATCAGTCTTTTGTATTTTTATTAATTTTTCATCTACGTAGGATTGAGTAGGGAATGTATGGTAATTTGTTAACATGTACATCAGTTTTTGGACACTGTAATTAAGCGGTAGGACGCCGGCCTCGTGAGGAAAGGTTATGGGTTCGAGTCACGGTCCTGCACCATTGAGCAAGCTACTTTACTTAGACTGTCCCAGTTTACACAACTGTCAAAATGAACAGATGGTTGAACAGTGCTAGAATTGTAAATGGTAGCTGTTAGGGCCGAAATAGCAGCACCGGCAGAATGCTTCCCAGGGATTTGAGAAAGAAATTTAGTTGTGTGGTCAGTAAGACACACACTTATGCTGTGAATGGGGAAAATATGACAATTCCACATGTAAAAGAAATATGTCATTCTGATATCTCAAGTAGAAACTCGTATTATCCAGGTTAATGTTTGGTGAAATATGTCAATGTACAAAACAGTTAATGTGTGTTTCATTTTGAATTTATCGCTAGTTCTACTAATTGATTTAAAATGTGAAAAATAAGAATAGTTGTGACGTCATTCATCCTAGAAGCGACTTTGTTTCCATTGCGGTCACTCACCTTAGACATATGGCGACGTTTCAACAGAATACGGAGTTTGAACAGAACCATATTAAATTCATTGTACATTTTAAATATACACCGTTAGTGTCTAAATGTAGAAGAGGAAGTGCTTACATTCACAACAGAAAGCCAAGTGTTTGAGGTCAAAGGAGGAGTTAGTAGGACCATCCGTCGTTTAAACCAGTCTTATTACTTATTGTTTGCCCAATCAAAGGTCCGTTAGCTTATAACATGATAAAGCTTTCTTATTAATTGTCGGTCAGGGTTAAGCTCGGTCAGGACACACACATTCAATCTCATCAGGTTTATTGTCTAATAAAAGGTCGATTAGGTCATCAACATATACCGCATTTATTAATTCTCTCTGTAAGTAATGGTCGTTTACACCACGATAGATAGTCATTCTACTCATTCTGCATCCTCTTTATAACTGTAACAGTCATTCTACTAATTGTTTATCCTCTTTATAACTGTAACAGTCATTCTACTAATTGTGTTTCCTCTTTATAACAGTAACAGTCATTCTACTAATTGTGTATCCTCTTTATAACTGTAACAGTCATTCTACTAATTGTGTATCCTCTTTATAACTGTAACAGTCATTCTAATAATTGTTTATCCACTGAAAGTCCAGTCAGGCAATGATAATAGATAAACAACCTATTAATGGTTAACCAGCAGAAAGTTCAATCAAGTCACGGTATTAGATAGCCACATTATATATGTTAAGGTCCCCCATAGCATGCAAGGGTAAGGGTTAGGGGAGAAATTTGTGTAATCACCATATAACGTAAAATAAGGCGTCATCATTTGTGAAGTCGCTTTTGATTTAAGAGAGGAAATAGTACCATCATAAAAGTGGATTTTCACAGGGATTATGTGGACTAGATTAAATTATAAGGATTGACTTAATCTATTTTTTTTATGTTATTGAGGTTTATTTAGAGTACACAGATTGAAGTTAATCCTGAAGTAATTTGGATATATTGAACCTGTATATACGCTGTCAAAATTATATTATATAATATTATATATTAACTAGGTTAATGTGGTCAATAGTAAAGTATTAAGGCTGATGTGTTCAATAAATAAGCTCACCAGAATTTTAACATGACAATCTCTTCAGTGGCCGAACTGAATGCTACGAAATGACATATCATTTAAAGTTCATCTATATACCTTGGTCATTTGTAGCATGCTTTTTTCTGAACTGAATGTGGAGAGGCATGCCAGCGAAAAAGTAGACGATTGTGACAAGTGGAATACACAAAACCTGTAGTAAAACTTTCTAGTAAAATTGCATTGACCCATATCATCAAAAACTACATAAGATTCATGTAGAGTACAGTTTCCAAACCTTATATGTTAAATATGTTGTCATATAGAGGTTAAAGTGCTTTTAGTTACAATGATTAAAACATGCCTAGCCCATTCTTAACTACACATAATGTTAAAAAATGGCAAGTCATTTATCGATCAACGTTACTCAGCTATTGTTTTCTTATCTATACTCTGCTGAAATGTATTATGATTTAATTTTTTCACACGTCTACTTTTATAAGAGGCTGGCATTTCTTTGAATTAGGTGATAAATAAAGCTCCTAATGACCTTGGTTTTAAGTAAAGTTTAAATTAAACGTCATTTCGCAGCACTCGTTAGCTTCGCAAAGGAGACTGACATATTATAAATCCGATGGGTTACTATTTTTCTGAAGGTGTTAATACTCTAATGTGAAGCAACTAAAGATGGCTGTGTTTTGTTTAATAACCAATGAACAGGTTCAACATATTTTAGTGACAACATAAATTTAAATTTAGATCAAGGTATTTGAAAAAAATGATTTAAGGGTTTGCTATATAGGATGGCTACTGCATCATCATTTATGGGGCTTGTTGAAATTAATAAATTAGAGAATACCGAAGTGTTAACAAAATCATAATCCGACCTCAAAATCGATTAAACCAGTTCAGAAAAGTATATACGATCGACGTGGTCACCAAACTTCTTGTTGTTTATAGACAACACATCATCGATATATCTGAAAGTAAAATTAAAAGATTTGGCAAGGTTTATGTTACTTGTCCTGATAAATTAATTAACCTAATTCACATAACAAGTAATCGTTCGAATGACTTTAGTAATATACAGTGTACAATGTATGTAGGATAATGTTTGAACTAAAACAAGTTACAGAACATGTAAGATATATAGGTATGTTTAGCTCAATCTTCTAGTAATCGTCTGAAATAAGAGACAAATAAGTATACACCTCAAAAAGGAAAATTAAAAAAAAAGTGTTACTTAAGTATGTACACCTCTGAGAAGTCAAAATTTTCCTGTATCAAACTTTTTTTCTAATAAACATTTTTGGATAAGGAAGATCAAGGCATGCCAGAAAATGCAAAAATAATGATATGTCAGTGTGCTCGTTTTTGTGCTATGATCGGTCTAAGATACCAATATGACGTAATAAGGGATTTTAAGTCAATTTTGTAGTTTCGACCGATTGCTGGACATTTTCATACAATATCTTCCGAATTTGTACTTCGAAATGTATGAATGTTTGCAGAAAAGACCAAAATATTGTTTTCTTTTAAGTTATGGAGGTTAAATTTCTCTAACTGTATATTTTTACTCAGGAAATCAATTTGAGTTACCCATACCCCTTATTTTTTAATTCTCTTTCTACAACCGTCATAAAAATAGGGGGTCAGTGTGCTTAATTTTTTGTCCCTTTATTATTTGTGCTATTTTTCACAAATTCAGCTTTAAAAATAAAAACTGCTCCAGTTACACTAAATATATGAAAAAAAATATAAAAAAGTTTTAATTATCCACTTTGTAGCCTAATATTTCTATAAAAGTTAATATTATAAAGTTGTACAGCAAAAATTAGCTTGCTATAATTAAAAATGGCTAAACACTGATGTTTTAAAGAGATCAATCTAGCATAGATTTTGCCCATTCGGGAAGTGCATAAAATAGACAGAAATACGCATATTCAAAATGACCGCCAAATTGGTAATTTTTTAAAAATTCATGTAAAAAAAGTTCTACAAGCAACAGACACTTATATTTTTGAACAATTTTCAGATGCATATATGCTATTAAAATTGATCATACTTTTTTCAATATAACATAAAATCTTTAAATGAGACATAAACGAGACTTGAATGTGACTGAAACCTCACAAGAGTACATCCTTAAAAACTATAAAGCAGCTGAAATGGACGTCGAATATTTTTTGGTTCGCATGTTGTTTATTTCCAAATTATGTAGAACATGATTTAAACCCTATAAATGTACAATGTAGTCATTACATAATGAAACAAAACGCTTAAGTTAACGTTCTAAAATGAGGTACCAATTATTAAGCATAGACATAAGATTGCTATGATCAATAGAAAATATTATTAACAATAATTGTGAAATATTCTAATGTTGAAATGGTGTAGCAGATAAAGTTGTACCTAATATTAGAAAGGTGCCCCGGTGACCAAGTAGACCTTTAGCCACCCACCTGTTGATTGTGTGTTCGAGGCCTACGTGGAACAGTTTCAAACCAACCCAAATATAACCAAACTTCGTATATGTCGCCAGTCATAATAAAATGGAAATTCAAAGCAACGTCATAGTACAATATCGTCATATCTAATCTCTTCTGTTTCTATAATTTTCCGTCCAAAAACATCACAGATGAATCTGACAAGGACGAAACAGCTATAGTACAGCGTATTGTATCTAAAGCCTGTTTTATCCAATCACATCTGTGCGTGTCACGTTCTGTATTCTGACGTTAGAATTAGTGATATGAGGTAATATTCAATAAACAAATAAAATGGATGTTTTCAAAATGAGGTAGTGATGTGATAACAGCTAGTAAAATCGACATTGCGTGTAGATGCGTTACCTACTGTTATAAAAGCACTAGCATTTATTGCTCTTTGTAACACATGGAAATAAATTAACTACCTATGCCTGCTGCTTTGGTTGGCTACCTGTATTGTGTAATATCACGAAATACCGTGGTTTCAGCAAGCTTTTATAATGACAGAAAAATACATATTAAATATCAGGAACATCAGTCATTTCAATTCTAAGAAGAAAGAAACAATATCAGTAGACTATGGTATTTTACTGGAATCCACCGCAGTTTTTAAGCAAATATATCAATATTGTTATGGTATTTTTTTATTGTCCATTGTAATTTGTCAGAGCTATCGATCTCCATCGGAACATCTTAAAATCAATTTGGTTTCTTAAGAAAAAGCTTCAACCGGATGTGCATTGCGAGAGAATATATCCTGTTTACAAGGGAATATTACTCTGTTTACTGAGGAATGTTATCCTGTATGTAGAAGTACATTGCCCTGTTTACATGAGAATATAACCCTGTTTACTGAGGAATGTTATCCTGTATGTAGAAGTACATTGCCCTGTTTACATGAGAATATAACCATGTTTACTGAGGAATGTTATCCTGTATGTAGAAGTATATTGCCCTGTTTACAGGAGAATATTTCCCTGTTTACTGAGGAATGTTATCCTGTATGTAGAAGTGTATTGCCCTGTTTACAGGAGAATATAACCATATTTACTGAGGAATGTTATCCTGTATGTAGAAGTATATTGTCCTGTTTTAGAGGAGAATATAACCCTGTTTACTGATGAATGTTATCCTGTATGTAGAAGTATGTTATCCTGTTTACAGGAGAATATTCCCCTGTTTACTGAGGAATGTTATCCTGTATGTAGAAGTAAGTTATCCTGTTTACAGAAGAATATAACCCTGTTTACTTAGGGATGTTATCCTGTATGGAGAAGTATGTTATCCTGTTTACTAAAGAATGCTACATGTATGCAGAAGTATGGTGCCTTCTTTACAGAATAATGTTACCCTGTTTACAAGTAAATGATACCCTATTTAGGGGTTAATGTTACCATGTTAACAGGAAAATGATACCCTATTTACTACCCTATTAACCCTATCAAGAATGTTACCCAGTTATCAGTAGCATGTTACTATGTAAGGACAATGTTACCCTACTTATATGGGAATGTTACTCTATTTACCAGATAATGTTACCCTTTCAACAGAGGAATGCTACCCAGTTAACAGGAGAATGGTACCCAGTTAACAGGAGTATGCTACCCAGTTAACAGAAGAATGTTACCCAGTTAACAGAAGAATGTTACCCAGTTAACAGACGAATGTTACCAAGTTAACAGGAGAATGTCACCCAGTTAACAGGAGAATGTTACCCAGTTAACAGAAGAATGTCACCCAGTTAACAGGAGAATGTTACCCAGTTAACAGACGAATGTTACCAAGTTAACAGGAGAATGTCACCCAGTTAACAGAAGAATGTTACCCAGTTAACAGAAGAATGTTACCAAGTTAACAGAAGAATGTTACCCAGTTAACAGGAGAATGTAACCCAGTTAACAGGAGAATGTTACCCAGTTAACAGGAGTATGTTACCAAGTTAACAGAAGAATGTTACCCAGTTAACAGGAGAATGTAACCCAGTTAACAGGAGAATGTTACCCAGTTAACAGGAGTATGTCACCCAGTTAACAGGAGAATGTTACCCAGTTAACAGGAGAATGTCACCCAGTTAACAGGAGAATGTTACCCAGTTAACAGGAGTATGTTACCAAGTTAACAGAAGAATGTTACCCAGTTAACAGGAGAATGTTACCCAGTTAACAGGAGAATGTTACCCAGTTAACAGGAGAATGTCACCCAGTTAACAGGAGAATGTCACCAAGTTAACAGGAGTATGTTACCCAGTTAACAGAAGAATGTTACCCAGTTAACAGGAGAATGTTACCAAGTTAACAGGAGAATGTTACCAAGTTAACAGGAGAATGTTACCAAGTTAACAGAAGGATGTCACCCAGTTAACAGAAGAATGTTACCCAGTTAACACGAGAATGTTACCCAGTTAACAGGAGAATGTTACCCAGTTAACAGAAGAATGTTACCAAGTTAACAGGAGTATGTTACCCAGTTAACAGGAGAATGTTACCAAGTTAACAGGAGTATGTTACCAAGTTAACAGGAGAATGTCACCCAGTTATTAGAAGTATGTTACCCAGTTAACAGAAGAATGTTACCCAGTTAACAGGAGAATGTTACCAAGTTAACAGGAGAATGTTACCAAGTTAACAGGAGAATGTTACCAAGTTAACAGAAGGATGTCACCCAGTTAACAGGAGAATGTTACCCAGTTAACAGAAGAATGTTACCCAGTTAACAGGAGAATGTTACCCAGTTAACAGGAGTATGTTACCCAGTTAACAGAAGAATGTTACCAAGTTAACAGACGAATGTTACCAAGTTAACAGGAGAATGTTACCCAGTTAACAGGAGAATGTTACCCAGTTAACAGGAGTATGTTACCCAGTTAACAGGAGTATGTTACCCAGTTAACAGAAGAATGTTACCAAGTTAACAGACGAATGTTACCCAGTTAACAGGAGAATGTCACCCAGTTAACAGGAGAATGTTACCCAGTTAACAGGAGAATGTCACCCAGTTAACAGGAGAATGTTACCCAGTTAACAGGAGAATGTCACCCAGTTAACAGGAGAATGTTACCCAGTTAACAGGAGAATGCTACCCAGTTAACAGGAGAATGTCACCCAGTTAACAGGAGAATGTTACCCAGTTAACAGACGAATGTTACCAAGTTAACAGGAGAATGTCACCCAGTTAACAGGAGAATGTCACCCAGTTAACAGAAGAATGTTACCCAGTTAACAGGAGAATGTTACCCAGTTAACAGAAGAATGTTACCCAGTTAACAGGAGAATGTCACCCAGTTAACAGGAGAATGTTACCAAGTTAACAGAAGAATGTTACCCAGTTAACAGGAGAATGTTACCAAGTTAACAGGAGAATGTCACCCAGTTAACAGAAGAATGTTACCCAGTTAACAGGAGAATGTTACCCAGTTAACAGAAGAATGCTACCCAGTTAACAGGAGAATGTTACCCAGTTAACAGGAGAATGTTACCCAGTTAACAGGAGAATGTTACCCAGTTAACAGAAGAATGTTACCCAGTTAACAGGAGAATGTTACCCAGTTAACAGAAGAATGTTACCCAGTTAACAGGAGAATGTCACCCAGTTAACAGGAGAATGTTACCAAGTTAACAGAAGAATGTTACCAAGTTAACAGGAGAATGTCACCCAGTTAACAGAAGAATGTTACCCAGTTAACAGAAGAATGTTACCCAGTTAACAGAAGAATGTTACCCAGTTAACAGGAGAATGTTACCCAGTTAACAGGAGAATGTTACCCAGTTAACAGGAGAATGTTACCCAGTTAACAGGAGAATGTTACCCAGTTAACAGAAGAATGTTACCCAGTTAACAGAAGAATGTTACCCAGTTAACAGGAGAATGTTACCCAGTTAACAGGAGAATGTTACCCAGTTAACAGAAGAATGCTACCTAGTTAACTGGAGAATGTTACCCAGTTAACAGGAGAATGTTACCCAGTTAACAGGAGAATGTTACCCAGTTAACAGAAGAATGTTACCCAGTTAACAGAAGGATGTCACCCAGTTAACAGAAGAATGTTACCCAGTTAACAGAAGAATGTCACCCAGTTAACAGAAGAATGTTACCCAGTTAACAGAAGAATGTCACCCAGTTAACAGAAGAATGTCACCCAGTTAACAGAAGAATGTTACCCAGTTAACAGAAGAATGTTACCCAGTTAACAGGAGAATGTTACCCAGTTAACAGGAGAATGTTACTAGTAAGGAGAATGTTACTATGTAAGGAGAATGTTACTATGTAAGGAGAATGTTACCCTAATTATATGGAAATGATACTCCATTTACTGGATAATGTTACCCTTTCAACAGAAGAATGTTACCAAATAGAGAGTACCGAAGCATCAACAAAACCATAATCCGAACTCAAAATCGATTGAACTAGAGGCAAAATAGAAACAAAAAAGAAAGGTTATAAAAGCGAATCTGTAAATATATTCTTCGTTTAAAGGCTGAAACGTGGTAAGTAAGAGTTCTAAGTGAGAGGTACAATTTCCCTGGTATTTCTTTGTAATCGGTGAACGAACATATTCCATAATTGAAGTCGAAATCTAGAAAGGAATATACAATCATGACTGAAGCAATCTGTAGAAACCTAAACGTTTATATTTGTCTTTCTTTGGCGCGTAGGACGTTTCTATTTGTTCGCTCTATCTGTTGTTAAAATACGCTGGCTAATGGCCGTGCTCCATTGATCTATGTAACAGTGTAGTGTCGTGTGTCACGACCGGTCTAATAGTCTAATTCTGTTCATCCATTAACTTCTTTGTAGCGATGTTATAAAGTCCCAGAGGGATGTCCTCGTTTCCTTAGCAACGACCAACTTCCTCTGTATCCTACGTTTAAACCACTATTTACTTTATTGCTCAATAACTGATTTAAAGTGTAAATTTCCGGGTTTTTTAATTTAGATTTTTAATGTTTGCTCTTCATCTGGCAATAACAGATCAGGGTGTTTACTTTTCAATACCTCTTTTTTTAAATGATATCACATTGTGTAATTTACTACAGCAGTTTTATTTTGTCATGATTTGCCTTCATTGTAACTCAGTTTGTCGCAGTATGCCGGTTTGACATTAGTATACGTTTTATGGAAAATTACTTATCAAATGAGGCAATTTGCTTTGGAACACAAAGGGTGAGCGTCTTTTGCTAGAACTGAAGTATTTAAAAACATAACATGGCATAATAATATGCATATTCAAATCGTGCAATTATTTTTACAATTAATTTTTATTCACAATCAACACAATAAACATACATGTATCAACATATTTGGATAGGTTAATGATGTAATCCTTGTTCACATCTATTCAACATGCTTAATATATGCTAATCACCTACATTAAAAACTTTTTAACATATTTTCATCAATAAATTGCTGTTTTTTGTACCATTATCATCAATTCGCATCCAAATCTATGAAATCTCGTATATTTTACTTTTGAATCTGGACTTCGTAGATACAGCTCACTAATTTATCATATATTTACATCTTAAACATCATGATATTGCATAAAAACGCACACTTATATACTTTACGCTGACAAAAAGAAGGTAAGCTAAAACGTATTGAACTTACACTCTAGCATAAAGAACACACACATTAAACTATTGAACTGACCTCGAATACCAATAATAAAAAAAGACATACTGACTTATACTTGTTTCATGTCGATTTCATTTTCTTTCTTTTGACTACATGCTATAATGCAATTGTTTAATATCTTATATCATTATCGATTCTGAGATAATTAATAATGCACATATTATAAGTATTTGGTGACGTACATTGTATAAATAAAATCGTTATGAACAATGGTACATTTTGTAATTGCTCATCGTTTAATATCCTTAGAGGTTTGTCCAATATCCCAACATCATAGTTCACTGTTCATTACAGTATTTGAAGTATGGACAGGGACCCAAGCACAAGCTTTCATTCTGTTGTAGTATTGTATCTAACATATCACATTCTTGTCCAATTTTGTAATATTCTGTCTGTCATATGTATCTCATTTTTATATTTTAGTTTTGAAGTTTTGTCTGCGGCAATGTTTTCTCTGATTTTTTTTTTAACTTGGATTTCCTATGTGTACATAAGTATAGTATTAGGGAGTTTCTTTTGAAATTTGTTCGTGTTTCGTGTTTTCCAAACGATCCATTTAGTGATGTGGATTATGATATTCAGAGTATTGTTCAAATTAAACTCCTTCGTTATAGCACCTAACAATACACTCTTTTCAGGTAAGCTTGTCTTCATTATGTCTTTTATTTTATACCAAACCTCATTAACTATACCACAAGTAAAAAATATATGACTTTGCGTTTTTTGATCCTGTGCACAAAAATTACACAAACCATTGGATTTATACATTTCTTTCAATTTGTGTTCAGTATTGACAATTCTATGGAGATATTTCCAATGACATTCCTTACTTTCATTGTCACTGATTGCTCTATCTAACGAATTCCAAGTAAGGTTCCAGTCAATATTGTTATCGTCAAAGTGGTTTTTCCAATTTATTTGTGATTTTATGGCCCGCTGTTGACCATAGACAATTCCTTTTATGGGTTTACTCTCTGGCTTACTACAGTTCAAGAGTGAACCTTTATGTAATACATATACGTCGTCTGTTACAACTGTTGAGTTTTCTCGGTTAGATTTGATGTACTCTATCCACTCTTTAGGAATGATTTTTGCTTAATATCAAATATACTGCCATCCAATTTAATCTTTTTAGCAATACGCCTGACGATAAGAAAGTGTTTTGTCGAGTATCCCACATATCTCTGATGTTGATAATACAACTTTCTGCCCATTTTCTGAAAAAAGGGATTTTTTTTATAGTAGCTTATGATTGCTAAATAGATTTTGATTTAAAACCTCTATTC
This sequence comes from Mimachlamys varia, assembly GCA_947623455.1. Classification (NCBI taxonomy): domain Eukaryota; kingdom Metazoa; phylum Mollusca; class Bivalvia; order Pectinida; family Pectinidae; genus Mimachlamys; species Mimachlamys varia. The sequence goes on from OX392541.1 coordinate 44,191,545, forward strand.
TGGAAGTGACGTTGTTCATTCTGAGTATTGATTGCCAATGTACTAGTCCTTACTCATATATTGATGGATTTGTTTTAGGGTTAGACATAAAAAAAAAAAAAATGAAAAAAATCAGAGAATACCAAAGCGTCAACAAAACCATAATCCGAACTCAAAATCGATTAAACTAGGGGCAAAATAGGAACGAAGGAAAGATTTACATAGAGACTCTCGTAAAAGCACAAGAGAATAAGACTAGGTGTTCCGGAAAAGTAAAAAAATAGTTTATGTTGAATTTCATGTCACAACCTTGTAGCCAATATTTCCTTAAAATATTCCATGTATCAGTTTCACTATGAAAATTTTATATATAAGTTTTATTCTACTAGTTTTAATGATGGTGTCTATGTCAATCATTGCCAACCCACCTGATCGGGTCAAGTAGAATGTGTGCTCGAACACTTACTCTACATCAGTCTTTAATTTATCCCAGTTTTAGTCCTGGCATTACTTCAAAGGGGATTGTAATTTTAGTGGAGTTTGTCCTGATCATGAAAACTGAAAGTAATGTTTAAGCCAAATGTGATGCATTTCTAGGCAGTATTATTCCCACGTAAAATGAACTGATTTGAGTAAATATTATCCAAGTGCCCATTATGTAGAAATTGTTTATCCTGTGGGCAATCCTATTGTGGATTGTCAACCAAACAAGATATATATTTGCATCAGCTTTAAAATGTTCCATTAAATAGTTCTCACCAACACTTTAATTTAAAAATCAATTAGATGGTAATTGTAAGCATTACAATATGCAATTGTATTTTTGAATGGTTTCAACCCATGCTATTCAATTGACTAAGAAATATTGCTTCAATTTATGGAATATGTTTGAAAATACTCAAAACAAAAATCGATGGCATAATGCTTATTATCAAGAGATTGCAAATACGGACTTGTTTTAACTATTACGATTTTTTTCAGTTATGGGAGAAATGCCCCGTTTGTTGGCAACATCTCAATTGTATAAAATATTAAAAGCCATCAAACATTGGTTGGAAAACAATATTAGAGATATAACAAACTATTAAAATACATAAATAAAAAAAGAAAATAACAAGACTTTACATTGATACCTAACTGACGAGAACGTCGTCCAGTTCTAAAATATTAATTGGATCCTTTGACTCTTTGTTCTGTGACCTGTTGTCTAAACCTGTTTCTATCAGTCAAGGGCCCCCTCTGTTACAAATAGCCTGATGTAATTACTATAGATCGACCATCTATTCAACTTTATAAAGTTACGCTCAAACCCAGTAACTACATTAAGACGGAAATCAATGTTCTATTGTAGCCTGTTTACAATCAATTCACAGGTCATATTAGCTTAGTGCGCATATGTTTGTAGAATAGAAATAACAAAGAAAAAACCCTGCTGTTTTTAATTTTACAGAATTCGATGAAGTGGTTAGTGTGTGTTGAAAGAGCTGTTACTCTGTTGCTTGTGCAATGTGAGAGAGAGGAAAAGGGGTCTGTACTTATTATTATTGGTATAACGCAGTTAAGAGCTCATTCTCAAATGAATAATAATAATAATAATAATGATATACAACATTTGATTTAGCGCTCTATTTAGCTAACATAAGCCACTCTAAAGCGCTTTACAGTACATAGAGGGACCGTGTTTCCAACGGCATCTTTTAGAGTGCCACCTCACTTGAATGCTACAGCACAAATGCTGCAACACCCACCCAGACCATTTTATACTCCACCTGGGTTGTTGGAGTTGTGTGGGCAGGAGGAAAACACTTTCTATGAATGTTCCATGCGTATGACGATTACGGGATCGAACCCCGGCCGCCTGCATGGAATGCCGGAGTGTTAATCACACGACCAATCCGCCCATAAAGCAAACATTTATGCATTAATGGATCCCCACTGCAAGCTAGTACACTTTATAGGCTTTTCCAAAATGTGTTGTTATTTCCCTTGATAGGCCACACTAGTCGATACAAGATGGACTTCTGGGAAGTGTTTTTGTGATGATTTAGTGACATGTGACAATCGAATGACGTTATTCACATTATGACATCATAATGACGTGGCGCAAATGTTTTCAAAAACCCTTCTCAATGTACAAAATGTAGCCATGATATGGCAAACAAGGGAGATAACAGTTTTTAGATAGACCTATTCTTCATAAAAAACGTTACATAAAACTGATACATATACAGAGGGCCTTACATAAGTGTCCATGACATGTATTTAATGAGTTCAATAATTCTATGCAGCACGAGTAGCTAGGCGAGAGTCATATGTAATTATTAAACTCGTTTATTATGTAATTTGTACCACGCAGTTAAGATTTTGTTTGCAATTAAAGCAAATATTTATTCGTTAATGGATGCCTGTGCTATCTCGTCAAGTCTGTCTAGCGATATGTATCAATATGTACCTAGTTTATATATAGTATTCTGAATAGTTCTAAATTGCTTCATATAAACCGCTGGTTTAAACTTGCACTCATTGTATACCTACCGCATTGACACAGCAGAGCAGTCGACCATCGACCGTTATTTTACCGAGACGTGGTATAAAAATACATATTAACGTTAACATATTTCACTATTAAATATTTTACATCTCTCCCTCTTCAGCGTAGTAAACAATAACTGCGTTTATTATATACTTACTATAAAATACAGGGAAATTGTATACTTGATCAATTCGCATGTTTTTAGTACATACCAGCCCACCGGACCAATATGGGCAATTCTTCGCTTAGCGGGCCGAATACACTGTATCAGCCCTCTTAAAAAAAGTGCCGTTAAAACAACCGGAAATGGATAGGAGGACAGATGTTGACTTTGAAATTGATGAGAAAGTTATGGAGTCTATTGTATCAAAAATTCTAGAGCTTGATGAATTAATAGAAGAAAAAGAGACATAAACGAAGAAGCGGATGTAGATAAACAGGTAGATAATTCCGAATCCATTGATAATGGTATGAATTATTTTTTTAATGAACGTCCAGATGATGTCAAAACAAGGAACAAAAAAGAGACATCATCTGATCAACCAGCATCTCTCGAATCCTTGTGTTGTTGGTTTGTTTGTCATCAGTTGACATCGATCACGAAAATCATGATATGTAGAGCAAGCCCTAGCATAACGACTCGACTGCAACATCAGTATAAAGAATATGTGCTTACAGTACAATATGAAATCACATTAAAATACGACAATAACGAATATTGCTTCATCATGGAAAATACATCAAATAATTTGCTATAACATAATTATAACTGACACCATATCGTTCTGAATATGAAATACAAACACATTGCGCTCTCATTGATCCTTTTTATTGTTGTTAACGACAAATGCTGTCTTGAAAAACGTCAGGAAACCAACCCGTCTCTCACTTAAGATAATGCCCATGTTACCGTTAGATCGAGTATACTAAAAGCTCGAACAAATAGGTTTTTATTGTAGGCAAAGTATGAACAGGTTTGTCAAATACAGCTCATCAAAGAGGTGTCGCGTGACAGCTGTTAGCAGCTAATGACTATTTATAGATAGTGCATTACTGTCACTGACTAGGTTTTGGAACTGTGACTATCGAGGGAATAACTGAATTGCTCACTTCACTGATGATAGATGTTTTAAAGTGATGAGTAAGTCTGCTTCTGACGTTAACGGTAGAAGAACGCATTAACCTAATCAACAGGTTCTTGCTATTTAAACGAGTATATAATCAGTCATCTTAAAAACCATAATTCTTAAATTGTACAAATCAATAGAGTAATTATATATTTAACAAAAGTCTTAAAGAATATTTTCTCTGTTGATGTTTCTACACGATAGGAAATAAATTCGAATCAGGACACGTGGGAACGTTGTCTTGCCAATTAATATTAAAAATATGCAGCACGTGTTGTATGTTTTATTGATTTTTTAAGCTTGGGAAGGGTTTTCAGAAATAAGTATTTTCGCGTCAGCTACGAAACTGTCTTCGTTTGGTCGACAGCATCCAAAGAGTGATTGTAAAGGATATAATTGGCGACCTTATGTCATATGGTTCTAGGGATGTGTGGTGCAGTGGATAGCGTGCGCTAACATCCAGGCCAACAAGAGTGATACATGTAAGTTGGATAACTTGTTTCATAATTGTTGTAAAATAAATAAAGTTGATATGTAAGTTGAAAGTAATATAATATATAGTTCCAGTTTAATGTGAAAAAAATACGTTTGAAAAACTTCCCTGGTCCTACGTATCCAGTCACCGTAGTGGTCCTTACATGTTGAGAACGATTCATTTTCCGGGTGAAGTTTACAAACTTTATTTTGAACGTATATTAACTAAGAACACAACCACGCAACATGTCAACCAGACTATATTATTTCAATGACGTTCAGACTTAATAAGAAATGTATTATTTCTTAGTATTATGCTTGAAGCTGGTTGTGTACAAGTAACGACTACAAGTAACAAAGCGGCGCATATGGTATACATTTACATATCTCACTTCTTGTGCTTATTAAACCTGGACTGCGAATGTTTTAGCGTATTCGCAATGTAAAAAGGCTCGGCGGATTGATAATTGTTCAAAAATGGCGTCGTTCACGCTGGAGAACAATAAGTATTCGCTAATGGCCATTGGTTAGCTCCTTAACGATTTTGAAACATTGAACATATATGAAATGAACTTCGTGTGATTATACAATAAATAGTGTCTAGCAAACTTTTGATTCCAAATGATGCCAATTCGAAATTATTTCACGGTAACGCAAACATGGCGGCGCCCTATACTGTTCAATACTGTGTGGAAGAATTAATGTAAACAACGTTGCAATTAAAAAAAGTTGAAATCGTTCAAAACATGGTTTAACGGGCATGATGAGAGAGGTTACGTGATTCTGTTTGACACTGTTAAACTTCCTAACGTATTCTGTTTGACAATGTTAAACTTCCTAACGTATTCTGTTTGACACTGTTAAACTTCCTAACGTGATTCTGTTTGACACTGTTAAACTTCCTAACGTGATTCTGTTTGACACTGTTAAACTTCCTAACGTATTCTGTTTGACACTGTTAAACTTCCTAACGTGATTCTGTTTGACAGGGTTAAACTTCCTAACGTGGTTCTGTTTGACAGGGTTAAACTTCCTAACGTGATTCTGATTGACACTGTTAAACTTCCTAACGTGATTGTGTTTGACACTGTTAAACTTCCTAACGTGATTGTGTTTGACACTGTTAAACTTCCTAACGTGATTGTGTTTGACACTGTTAAACTTCCTGACGTGATTCTGTTTGACAGGGTTAAACTTTTTAACGTGATTGTGTTTGACACTGTTAAACTTCCTAACGTGATTGTGTTTGACACTGTTAAACTTCCTAACGTGATTGTGTTTGACACTGTTAAACTTCCTAACGTGATTCTGTTTGACAAAGCATTATGACCAATTGGAACTCTTTCCAAGAAAATGTAGTTCATATGTTAATCATTTTGAAAACCGTTTGAACGAGTACAGTCAAAGTATAAACACTTAACAGCTGTTGATAACTTGACAAACTTCAATTTAGTTATGTTTTGTTTAATCATTTGATGGTTATTTATTGCAAGAAAACATTAAATGCACTGTTAATATTATTTATTTATTGTGTGTCAGCTTACGTGAAAACGAAGCAAGCTTGCAAATTATGGAAAGTAGTCACGTTTTGAAATATGGATCTGTATTGAATGATAAACAAGGTATTGTATTGATTACACAACCTACACTGTACGCTTGGGTTACATCACTTGATACTCAAACGGAAAAGTAATATTTAAATGTTTAACAGTAATATTAATTTTCCGTTTGAGTATCAAGTGATGTAACCCAATCGGATAAATTATCTCTGGAGTGGTCGAAGTTAAGATTGCTAGCATTATTTCGAAGTTGACAGAATAAAATGTTCATATCTTAATTTCCTAATAATTTAAAGACATCAGCATTTGTTGTTAGAATATAGTGCTGAGATATTTTTTTAAAACTGATATATAGATTGAAAATTGTCCAGACTAGAGGCAATATTATATTATATTATAACTCATTAAACATGGAAAGGAGAGAAACTATTGGAATAATTAATTGTTCCGGAAACATCTACTAATTAGTTTGCCTTTTCATAGTCGTTTTGCGCAAAATGCGTTATTTTCTTTAACGCGTAGTTCATATATTCCAGTCCTAGGGATTGCTTTGGACCCCCCTCCCCATAATTTCTTAAGAATGGATTTGATCTCCTTTGATATGTTTTGTTCCTGCTGATTTGTGGTTGACAATGATGTGATTGACAATGATGACTCGGTTCTCATTTCGAGGACTTGATGTTTACTTGGATGTGACAAAGATTTACATGGCAGGTGTCGTCGATGAAGCAGAAGACGCTTACTCTTCCGGAACACCTGGTCTTATTATCTTGTACTTTTGCAAGGGTCTCCATGTGAATCTTTCCTTTGTTCATATTTTGCCCCTGGTTTAATCGATTTTGAGTTTGGATTATGATTATGCCCCTGGTTTAATCGATTTTGAAGTCGGAATATGGTTTGGTTAACGCTTCGGTATTTTTAATTGTTTTCCCTTGCTAAGTTCTTTACCTTGTTTTTAGCCTTTACATACTCTTCATTGTTGCTGTGGTCCTTTGTTTCCATGAACCTTCTCCGACATCCATGTTTCGTGTTCTGACTGACTCCGCTGTTTCGAGATCAAATGGCAGATGGCGTTTCTTCTTTCCCACATTTAATTTTGGAATGTGATTGTCTATCGCAATTGATAAGTTATTTATCAAAATGTTGTAGTTATCTTCAATGGTATCGAGTGTAAGACATTTTTCCCAATCTATTTTGAACTCGTTCCGCTCTTTGTATAGTTTCCAGGTTGTAATTAAGTTTCACTGTAGTTGTGACTTCAGGGCCCTACATCCATACCCAGAGCGCTTTGTACTTCAAGAGTGGCAATCATATTTCCTTGTTTATGAGTATAAGGCTCAACTGGCTAGGCTTTTGATTAATTCTTATCCTTGTTGGATCTTGCGCGTGAAAAAGAACTTGTCGCTGATGGGTTCGATCAATTTCGTTTCAACCTTGTTTTTATGCTCTATTATGCATTTCTCCCAATTGATATTCTTATAAATGAAAAGTTTGAATTCCATATTTTAGTCAGATAATTAAGTTTATTATATTCGACAAAGTAATTTTAAAACTATTTAATAGCTGGTGTAAAACACACTCAGTTGGTGTTAGTCATGGTTACTGCAGACAATGTGTCTGACCTTTTTCTTTATGTTTCATAGCGTGTTGTCCCAGATACTTATCTTTAATTGTTTTGTTTCATTAGCCCCCAATAATGTTAAGCTATTAACACGTTTCAAAGATTAATTCCGTATCAGACAGATGTTAGTCTAACCACTAACTGTAATTTGTCTTTAGATTTTCATATCTATCTCGTGGATGAAATGCCCGCTACAATGTATATCGATGCTTAGTCCGCAAATGTTTTCATTGGATTGATATTAAATCGTCCACGTATCATAATACCTTGCGAGCAGATTTCCCCGGGGAACTGCAGTATTGTCGTTATTGGCTTTTTACGTTTATAGTCATTTACGACCATGCTTCATTGTTTTATCTGAGAAATGTCTTTTTGTTCCGATACGTCCCCATCAGTTTCTAGACATTCAATTTGCTTAAGTAGCCTTCTATATGAATATCCCTGAAAATGTTGCTGAAGCAAAGCTTCAATCCGTCTTCCTTCGTCTGAGCTCAGGTAGTGGGGCTGTATTATGCCTATGATGCAACGAAAAATGTAGCAATTGTTACATTTTCCGTTGCATCAGGCCTATAAATCCACAACCATTATTCAGTTAGGGCAAATTTGTAAACATAAATGTGCTCTACTATTGCGTCAATTATAATCCATTGTATAAAGTAATTTTAATGGTCAGGATACTTATTGTATGTTTTTGTTATTGAAGGCTGTGGTCGTGAATTCAGTGTCTCGCTGATAAATCTCAGAGATACATCAATTCTCAAATAAATAAGAGAATACCGAGGCGTTAACATAATCCCTAACCCTCAAAATGAGTCACCATTGTCAATCACAACAAGTAAGCACCAATCCTCAAAATGATAACCGAGTCACCATTGTCAATCACAACAAGTAAGCACCAATCCTCAAAATGATAACCGAGTCACCATTGTCAATCACAACAAGTAAGCACCAATCCTCAAAATGATAACCGAGTCACCATTGTCAATCACAACAAGTAAGCACCAATCCTCAAAATGATAACCGAGTCACCATTGTCAATCACAACAAGTAAGCACCAATCCTCAAAATGATAACCGAGTCACCATTGTCAATCACAACAAGTAAGCACACCAATAAGCATACTCAGATCGTTCATCTTCATATGACACAGAAATATACTGAATATTTCATGATGGGACCAAGATGGCGACCATAAAACTTTCTCGTAGTCGTCATCAACCTCCATCTCCCGAATCCCTGTGTCGTAAGTGTGTGCATTAGCAACTTACATGTATCACGAAAATTTCGATATTCAGAGTAGGCTTTAGAATTAACGAATCAACTGCGACATGTAAACACCATAGGATGGAAAAGCATGGGGAAAGTGCACGATCGGAAAATCGAAATTGTCACATTTATCATACAGCTAAGCTGCCCTTGTTGGTCATAGTTTAAGTACAGATCAAGGTTAGACGCTGATGTACGAGTCTGTTGTGTCTTTAATCTCAAATTCACTAGGGTATCTACGTTCGACTAGGTCAGCAAACATCTTCTTGTTCATAGACAACACATCGTCGATATGAAATGTATCTGAAAGTGAAATTGAAAGATTTGGCAAGGTTTTTGCTACTCGTCCTGATACCCCCCCCCCCCCCCCCGACAAATTCAGTCTCGTATGAAAGAGCCAAAAGTGGGGGACAGTAATTTCCCATTTGAATGCCGAAAGTCTGTTGGAAAATCTTTCCTCCTAACCCAACAAAGATATTGTCAACCAAGAATTCAATCATTCGTACTATATATTCTTGAGTATATTTCATCCTAGATTTTGTTGTTTCTCACAAAATATGCTCCAAGATAGCTCAAAACAAAATATTCGAACGTCGTCCACCTTTAATAATGAAAGACTGAAAACGTCCCTTCAGTTTTGTATGTGGTATGGTGTAAAGGTTGAAAAAAGCAAATGTTTTGATAAACGAAACATATTTGAAGGGGTTGCTCAAGACTGATCAAAAGATCTAAGCAAAACTAATGTTTTTTTTTGTTAAGACCTGGTAGAATCATAAAACAGGATATGCTGATTGAAAATCAATTTTGTTGCAACTACATGTAAACGGAAATTGACTATTGAAATGTTCCAAAATCCTCGTTAACTGTCTAAGATCCAGAACACATCTTTGATGTTATGAACCTATACGGGTTAGGGATATGGTAAGGGATATCCTCTTTAACGATATCAACAGTAATGCAAGGACGAGGGTCAGGGATATAAATGCAGCTCATGGTTTAAGTGTATTAGATATGCTGTCAATCAATTGCAGTCAAAGCAATCATAGCTTCTTGTCACGTGGCCTACAATGAGAGTTTGATATGGTCCAAATACGACAGCGTTACTACAGCTCCGATCGACCTTTCGTAATGGTTAACTAATGTCGCATGTCTTCCACCTCATCAAACCTGAAGTATTGTGAATACGTTATTACTTCATGGCAAGTTTATGGCAGGATTTGAAACAGATAACAATTTTCCGCATTCGTCAGTAACGACTTGATGTTATCATTAATTAATAACAAACTTATTGTTTCGATATAGGGTATCTAGTACACAGATCATTGTTATAGTTAATAATGTACTTTTTTATAGACAGGTGGTCTAGGTTTTCATGTCTCGAATATCGATTTTGTTTCAATTTCATTGCTTTTAGAAAATATAGAAAATGGGAATTGGTGAAGCTGCGTTGATCGTAGTCGGCTCCGACACTTGATACACAACATCGTTTTCCTGTTTAATTCATGATTCATCAAAACTATTGTTTCAATTGTATAGTGACATTAGCTTTATGTTTGTACTTGCGACCTGATAACTTCGATGTGTATTGTCAAACTTATTGTGTTTTTCATAATCTTGTCATAAAACTTTGCGAAACAGTTTAATTTTGTTTTATTCCGTACTAGATTTATAACCCAACATATAATGTCAATGTTGTTGTTTTTTCTCTCTGCGAGGTGTAATTTTGATGAATATTGTCAGCATGCTTTTTCTGTACTATGTAACTGTATACAGGGTTCGTTGTTTCCTCCTGATCAGTCATGGTTTACAATGTCACACATATACCCACACAAGTGATTGTACCTTTACCATGGTTTACAATGTCACACATATACCCACACAAGTCATTGTACCTTTATCATGATTTACAATGTCACAAATATACCCACACAAGTGATCGTACCTTTACCATCGTTTACAATGTCACAAATATACCCACACAAGTGATCGTACCTTTACTATCGTTTACAATGTCACACATATACCCACACAAGTGATTGTACCTTTACTATCGTTTACAATGTCACACATATACCCACACAAGTGATCGTACCTTTACCATGATTTACAATGTCACAAATATACCCACACAAGTGATCGTACCTTTACTATCGTTTACAATGTCACACATATACCCACACAAGTGATCGTACCTTTACCATCGTTTACAATGTCACACATATACCCACACAAGTGATTGTACCTTTACCATGGTTTACAATGTCACAAATATGCCCACACAAGTGATCGTACCTTTACCATTGTTTACAATTGAACCTCATTTTGACTGCGTATACGGTAGTATGCCCGCAATTGGCAACGAACATATTCTATGGTGCGCGTTAGCGCTCCATAGCGAATATGTTCGTTGCCAACTGCGGGCATACAACCGTATACGCAGTCAAAATGAGGTACAATCCTTATATTTACACCATTATTAATTTGCAAGTGCTATACGAAGAAAAAGGCATTCGAAGCGGGTTGCTAAGATGGTAACTACGATGGCCGTGGTTGCTAAGATAATATAGTCCCATTGGATTTCATCAATATATTGGCAGATTTAGAAAATACACTGTGAACAACACTATTATTCTTCATTACATCATATGTAAATTTGGTATTAAATAATATTTCTAACAAGTCGAATTTCTTTAATTATAACGGTCGTTATGTACACGCATTGTCACAGTGATCTGGTTGTGACGCGGTCCGACGTCAGACGTCACAACTGCAGGGCGCCGCCATGTTTGCGTTACCGTCAAATAAATTCGAATGAGCATCATTTGGAATCAAGAGTTTGTTAGAAACTTTTTATTGTTTAATCAAAAGAAATTGATTCCATATATGTTCCATGTTTCAAAATCTTGTAGGAACCAAACAATGGCCGACAGCGAATACTTATTTTTCTGAAGCGTGAACGACGCCATATTTGAACAAATATCAATCCGCCGAGCCTTTTTTCACTACGTATACGGTAATATATTCGCAGTAAGAGTTTACTAAGCACAAGAAGGGAGAGGTGTAAATATATACATTTGTACATCAACACATACATTTGCACATCAACACATATATATTTGTACATCAAAACATATACATTTGTACATCAAAACATATACATTTGTACATCAACATATATACATTTGTTCATTAAAACATATACATTTGTAGATAACAAATATACATTTGTAAATTAAAACATATATACATTTGTACATCAACACATACATTTGTACATCAACACATATATATTTGTACATCAAAACATATACATTTGTACATCAAAACATATACATTTGTACATCAAAACATATACATTTGTACATCAACACATATACATTTGCACAAAAAACACATATACATTTGTACATCAACACATATATATTTGTACATTAAAACATATTACATTTGTACATTTAAACATATACATTTGTACATCAAAACATATACAGTTGTACATCAACACATATACATTTGTACATTAAAGCCGGTTTGATTTTGTCTATTTAAAATTACTCTCCTGTTTCAATTGAAATACATGTAGAAATCAGTTTTGTTTTGAGATATTGAATGGCGCAATGTCAAGGCAAAATACATTATTGTCTCCCATTATTTTATTATTAAAGGCCCAGTTGTTCAAAAGTTGATAAGGTTGATCACTATTTAATGACATTTTCAAAGTTTGGTAATTCTATCAATAAACAAGGTAAATCCTACAATTTTGCATGTAAATTGACACTATTAGATATTTCAAATCTGCAAATTGTAACTGAATCTATGGTTTCATTTTAAATTAATTGCGCTAATAACTGATTAAGCGAATCACCTTTTGAACAACTTGGCCCTGGTAATTTTTTTTACAAAGTCTCTATGTAAAACCTTCTGTTTTAAGGATGGCGTAACATACACATATGCTGCACCTTTTAAATGTTGTAATGGATACAGTATGCCGAAAAAATGAATTAAAACAGCATCATGCAGCTGTTTCTGCAGTGATGCTAGGGACCAAAAGGTGGAAATCCAAAATGTCTAAACTAATGTAGAAGCTGAAGGGTCAAGTGCGTAAAACCCCTTTAATTTATTTATTTAGAAGTAAAATTACACTAGTTCTGTATAATTTCAAATCGTGAACTACGAAAATGTGTATATAATGTACTACTCAAATGAGATTAACCGTGAATACAGATGTATAAGGGTATATTGAGTTGAGATATAATAGTTGGTAGTCTAGGTATATATAGAGTTAGGAGATGTAGTAAGGGTATATTGAGTTGAGATATAATAGTTGGTAGTCTAGGTATATATAGAATTAGGAGATGTAGTAAGGGTATATTGAGTGGAGATATAATAGTTGGTTGTCTAGGTATATATAGAGTGGGGAGATAGAGCAGTACTTTCAGACACGTGATACTCTGCACGCTTTATAAGCCACCAGGGATAAATTTGTATCAATATTCTAATTGCATCATGCATACGAGGATGCTTAAAAGCTATTATTCTGTTACATGTATCTAGTATCACAATATGTATAGTATTCACACCTAATAAATCCGCATACCATGAAATAAAACATGTCGCACCTTTAGAGCTGTCCCAGGTGGGTTGGATATGAGAGAATACAACATTACCTGTGTTACCTCTAAATCAATAATATAGTGATACCTTATGTTTATAAACTATTGCTGTGTATAGATAGTCAATGTGTGATATAATTGAATTCGGTGCAACATTTTTAAATACAGCAACGATTTAATAGTGTAATAAACATTTTGTCATTTACAAACAAATGATTTATATTAAAGCGCAATGGGAGTGGAGATAAGTTTGATTCGAACCTAAAATCAATAGAGCCAGGGCAGATAACAAACTATTGAAATCTCAAATACTCTTGTGATATATTTGAAAGAAGGGCTACATGTTCAGAAGGTTACATGTCCACAGCTTAATTGACAATACATGCAATGTAAATCTAGGTTACTTGAAGATTGAAGGGTTGGAATGCCAATGATGATATTTATATCAATTGGAATGATACAGCTTTAAACAAAACCATGATCCGAACTCAAAATCGATTATATTAGGGAGGCCATATATAAATAAAAGGTAAAGATTTACATGGAAACCCTTGTAAAAGTACAAGGCCGGGTGTTCCGGAAGACATTAAAGTAAATATCAAGGCCTCAAAAAGAGAACCGAGTCATCATTACCAATCACAAGAAGTAAGCACACTGATACGCATACTCAAAAACTTAATATCACACAAAGATACACACTGTTTCTCAATGAGACAAAAATGACGACCATGAAACTTGTTCATTGTTCTGAAACAATAATAATGCGCGCTAGTAACAGTTAGAATTTAAAATCCCCTTATTGACATTCGACGCAATTTTGTTCTATAGTAAAAACAGTATATTTTTGCCCGCATAATAGCTAATCAAATAGTATTTTGAAAAAACAAAACAAAAAGAAAATGCATCCCTCAAGATGCCGTGCAAATCGTAAATAAAAATTGAACAGATAGTTCGGATCAATCATAGTAGTATCTTTGTAGATAAGTAGCCTCAATGTTAATTTTTTTTATTCCCCGCGAAACACGTTTTCGACCGTCATGCCACACATATAAATACCATATTTCCCAATTAATGCCCTCATGATTGGAATATCGGTCTCGTACAATTCTATTATATGAGTCATTAGTCGACATAGATGACAGAAATATTTCATTTAGTTATCGACCACCGAATCAACATTATGTATGGATGTTACTGTCAAAAAAGGAAACTTCATGATAGGAAAATCACAATCGTCACGCTAGGCCAACAGAAGCAACTAGAGAAGAGTGTTATAATGTCTACCTGATTTCAGGAGTGTATATACGATTGACATCAATAGACTGTGAACTTTAAGGACTGAGCTATGTTGTCTACCTGATTTAAGGAGTGTATATACTATTGACGTCAATAGACTGTGAACGTTAAGGACTTAGCTATGTTGTCTACCTGATTTAAGGAGTGTATATACGATTGACGTCAGTAGACTGTGAACGTTAAGGACTTAGCTATAATGTCTACCTGATTTAAGGAGTGTATATACGATTGACGTCAGTAGACTGTGAACTATAAGGACTAAGCTATGTTGTCTACCTGATTTAAGGAGTGTATATACGATTGACGTCAATAGACTGTGAACGGTAAGGACTTAGCTATGTTGTCTACCTGATTTAAGGAGTGTATATACGATTGACGTCAGTAGACTGTGAACGGTAAGGACTTAGCTATGTTGTCTACCTGATTTAAGGAGTGTATATACGATTGACGTCAATAGACTGTGAACGGTAAGGACTTAGCTATAATTTCTACCTGATTTAAGGAGTGTATATACGATTGACGTCAATAGACTGTGAACGGTAAGGACTTACTTATGCTGTCTACCTGATTTAAGGAGTGTATATACAATTGACGTCAGTAGACTGTGAACGGTAAGGACTTAGCTATGTTGTCTACCTGATTTAAAGAGTGTATATACGATCGACGTCAGTAGACTGTGAACGGTAAGGACTTAGCTATGTTGTCTACCTTATTTAAGGAGTGTATATACGATTGACGTCAATAGACTGTGAACGGTAAGGACTTAGCTATAATGTCTACCTGATTTAAGGAGTGTATATACGATCGACGTCAATAGACTGTGAACGTTAAGGACTTAGCTATGTTGTCTACCTGATTTAAGGAGTGTATATACGATTGACGTCAATAGACTGTGAACGTTCAGGACTAAGCTATGTTGTCTACCTGATTTAAGGAGTGTATATACGATTGACGTCAGTAGACTGTGAACTATACGGACTAAGCTCTATTGTCTACCTGATTTAAGGAGTGTATATACGATCGACGTCAATAGACTGTGAACGTTAAGGACTTAGCTATAATGTCTACCTGATTCAAGGAGTGTATATACGATCGACGTCAATAGACTGTGAACGTTAAGGACTTAGCTATAATGTCTACCTGATTTAAGGAGTGTATATACAATCGACGTCAATAGACTGTGAACTTTAAGGACTTAGCTATGTTGTCTACCTGATTTAAGGAGTGTATATACTATTGACGTCAATAGACTGTGAACGTTAAGGACTTAGCTATGTTGTCTACCTGATTTAAGGAGTATATATACAATCGACGTCAGTAGACTGTGAACGTTAAGGACTTAGCTATGTTGTCTACCTGATTTAAGGAGTGTATATACAATCGACGTCAATAGACTGTGAACGTTAAGGACTTAGCTATAATGTCTACCTGATTTAAGGAGTGTATATACAATCGACGTCAGTAGACTGTGAACTTTAAGGACTTAGCTATGTTGTCTACCTGATTTAAGGAGTGTATATACTATTGACGTCAATAGACTGTGAACGTTAAGGACTTAGCTATGTTGTCTACCTGATTTAAGGAGTGTATATACTATTGACGTCAATAGACTGTGAACGTTAAGGACTTAGCTATGTTGTCTACCTGATTTAAGGAGTGTATAGACAATCGACGTCAGTAGACTGTGAACTATAAGGACTAAGCTATGTTGTCTACCTGATTTAAGGAGTGTATATACGATTGACGTCAATAAACTGTGAAGGTTAAGGACTTAGCTATGTTGTCTACGTGTCTTTACATGTGACGTGATCTGTCAGATAAAGGCAGGACGTGTCTTTACATGTGACGTGATTTGTCAGATAAATGCAGGACGTGTCTTTACATGTGACGTGATTTGTCAGATAAAGGCAGTACGTGTCTTTACATGTGACGTGATTTGTCAGATAAAGGCAGTACGTGTCTTTACCTGTGACGTGATCTGTCAGATGAAGACACAGAATGGTTGTTGGTGAACGCGTCAGTTGCAAATGAAATGAAAATTTCCAAAATTTACTTGATGAAAAAGAGTTTGTTTACATAGAAACGCCGACGAACACGGAAGAACATTTAAGATGTCTGTTTGATTCAGCCATGGCTAAATACATGTTATGTACGTGTAAGAGAGGTCATTATTTTTCCCAAAGCATGCACTGCTTTTTTCTAATTTGTTCAAATACAGGAAGTTCATCACAAATGTACCACATCATAACGTTGATTAATAAAATACGTGTATTCAATAAAAGGGCGTACTAATACTGGAACATATCAGGGATAGTCCGATGGCGACAAGACAGTCAACAATATAACAACAATGCTAGACGAATGTATAAAGAATTCAATGTGGATTGTCCCTTAATGACCGAACAACATATAATTCAAACAATGTTTGAAGAGGATAATGGAAAGATATAGATTAATGTGTCATACGGAGTACTAACACTTGTCCCTGTAATTATAATTAGGGACAATTTCCAATAGGAGCGATTGCATATCATTTTAACATTATCAGAGTAAATAGGAGTTGTCCATTCACTTAGTCTGGCTTTTTAAAACAAGTTTTCTTAAAGCTTGCAAACTTATTTCTAAAACATCCATATTATTCACCAATTTGCATTTTAAGTTTCACATGAAAGTGCATTATGTGTTCATGTTTGAATGGCGTCCATTTGAGTCCGGACACTTTCAGGCTTGCTGTTTACGTACCACCCATTAATTGGTTACCTAGATTACCTCATTGAGGTTTTGAAGCGTGCTGTAAGTTGGATCCCAGTAAGCTGTAGCCGAGAGACCGTCCATTGACCGACACTTAAAAAAAAAAGAATAACTAACAACTACTGACAGGTGCTTGTTGTTTCTGTAGCTACTTAAAAGAGAAAAAATGGATAAATTGATTTGTCTTTCGATGTTATTTAAATAGCAATTATGATCTCTATTGGTTGAAACGGCAAAACGAGTAATGTACATTTAGCTTTACCTTAAATCATTCAAGCTAGCCTGTTCAAACAATTATATGTTCTATAGAAGAAATAATGAATCAGAAAGCGCGATGGCAGACTATTCATATCACGATTGATTAAAGCGAGTTAAATATTAGAAATTAATATTTTAATAAAAGGTGAAAAATGTTTGCATTTTAAGCAATGAATGTTAATCACTGACAACGTGTGTCACTGATCTATATCACAAAATATGCTGGCCAATGATTGGAGTTGGTAGAGGTAGACATTGTTTAGCTAGTGCGCCTGAGAATGTGCTCCAGTGGCTCTTATCATACAATGTATCATATAGTGACTTAGTTTGTATACTATTTTAAAGAAAACATGTTTATATTTATCCCTCCTGTTCTGTAAGCTTTCCCATCCTATCTCTTTATATAAAATACTATGGCTGGTACCTTTTCTTAAGCCAGTAATTATTCTTATGACATCAAGCTGGACAGATTCCAAAAGATCTTTTTCTTGTTTTGTACAATCATCCCATATATATCCCAATGATCTTCTCATTATATCTATGGCTATTATAGTATGCGTGTTTGCGTTGTAACATTTGCTTTATATTTGTTCTTCTTTGGAAACCCATTGATACATGAATTAACACACTAGTGTTACTGGATGTAGTATCCTGTCTGATAAACGTAGTGTTGGAAACTATAAGTTCGCAGAGTAATTACTTCACTGAAAGTTATAGTTGCATGGGTCCACTTTAAATACGTTACAGATCTAGGCCTCACGTTGTAGGGTCTTAAGCATCACTGACGAGTCATAGAAACATGAAACAGCTGTGTTGTAAGTTTATCCCAGTATTTGGCTCGACTGGGTCCTGTTATAAACTTTAAATGTGCTACTTTCTTGTGTGTCTTTTGTATAATCCTAACTTCTAATTCTATTCGAATATTCAGTTAGCTATGATTTGGGATATTTGGACATGTGTTTTGGTACACTTATTTTTATATGATTGTGTGGGTGACACTTTTAAGCACAAAAAAGTATTAAGGCGGGCAATGATGCAAAATTATAAAAGTTGTAATTCCAGAATCAAAGCAGTAGGTTGTAAGGTATTGATTTTTATAGATTATAAATAAGCAATAAAACTTGTGTATGGAGGTGCACTGCTCTGCAAGAAGGGTGTTAGAATTGTACCTGCTGCCCCCATTGCATGATCTTAAGAGGCGACTAAATTGTGGGTACTATCTTTTCTCTCCTTTCTAAACTTTTTCCTTTCCTAATGTGTTCCTTGACACTACCTCATTTTTGGCCTTTAGTTGAGCATTTATCTCTGTGAAGAAGGCTTTGGGTTATGTCCCTTGGCCGAGACATACCAAAGACTTAAACAATGGTAGATACTTCATGACACTCAACATTGTTGGATTGTGAAAGCAATCAAACCAAACCAAACCAAAGAAGGTGCAGGGATACACGAATGGACGTCTATGAAACAAATTATCTACATACAGTTAATTCATAATTACTGAAGAAGAGATATTAAGTCTTTGAATCTGTAAGAGTGTTCATGATTTGTTTTTTCTGTGACACATTCATAAACAACGTACGACATTATTAAGGTTACGATCAAACATCCCCATTGTTTGATTTACATGGAGTAGTATTTGTTGGGAAGTGATTCACACATTGCCTCTATAAATACTGGGTTGTATGTCACATGATGCCTTTTTGAAATTCTGAATGTAACGATATTAGATTAGAAAATCCTGTCAACTCTCTGCTTTGCATCTAGTTTCTGGAGATAGTTAATAGTTATTTCCAGAGTAACAAAGACGCAGTCGCCATATATTTGTAATTGCTAAATTTATCTGTAGAGAACAACCTGTTCTGACACAATTATCATGGACAAGAGCAAAACTAATTATGTATGAAAATACACATGGATATTTGATGATTCAAACCAGTGGATCCTGATGATCAAACACGACATGAATGCAATATTCCTTTTGTATTTGTTGTATGTCCAGGGTAATGAAAATTATTTCACATTTGTTTTTGCATTTCTTTTGTAGGTGTTATCGCAAACTTGTGTCCGAATGCAACGAAATGCGTAAACGAAACAGAGTTACGGACAGTCTTCCTTAATGATACCAACATAACCACAACGCTACACTGGAAGTACATAGACAGTCGTGAACTGTTCCAGGTGGCACAAACAGGTAAGTATCTAGGTGTTATATAACGCGGCCTGAGAAACTGACGTCATTTGATTGTTTCCTTCAGATGTATCCTCATCATGGTATCATTCAATAAAGCATTATATGGTATTTTCGTCATAAGTAGTTCCTACAAGAAATGCCTCCATAATAAAATTACGCTTTGTTTAAAATAATAATCTTAGCAAAACTTTATATCTTCAGGAGATTACATTTTAGGATACTTTAGAGATATTCGGACTGTGCACTGTGCTCGTAAAAGCGTTCTTAAAACAAAGCTCATAAGCATAGCTCATACAATGTCCTTTCTACATAGATTTTTATTAAAAAATGACTACATTTGGTGGTTATCATACACCTAGTTCACCAGTACCTAATTGTTATACCAAAAATTCCAATGAATATCTTTATAAAAGAATATATATCTTTTATGTTTGGTGATAATTAATCTAAAATATAATTCAAACTTGTGATAACACCACAGATATTTATTTTCTGTGATAATTATTGTATGAATCTGTGATATATTTTAACCGCGTATTAGCTTGTGATAAGTATCTTATATTACATGTAAAATGTTTGTACTTTGTGTTTCATGTTAAGGACCACAGTGGAAATAAGTCTGACTTTTCTGTGTTATCCTGGTAAAGCATGTATTGTATTGTATTGTAAATGTACTGAACTTTTATGTATTGATGCAATGTTTTACCAAATAAATCCACTACTACTACTCAGTTATTGGCTTCAGTAAAAAGTTATTATGGGTACAGGTGTACCATTCTGACTATTGTTAATTAACATTAGATTTTATAAATTTCTGACCTGCGATATGTTGGTTTGTTGATTTCAGTGGCAGAGTTTAAGCGTATTGGGGTGAGTTCCTGTCTAATAGCTACGGACCTGGACTTCCGGTATGTTCAACCAATATTTACGCATGCGAACATGACATTTATACACGCGGGAGTTGTCGTTCCAAGCACCGTACCATCCAACAACAGAGCAACACTTGGATGTAACTTTCACAACCAAGATCCGGATATAACCACTCAGAGCATATGTCAACCTCCTTCCGGTTATGTAGGTCACGTGGTACCACAGACTGTGGGCCAAAATGCGGGGCATGTAGCTGTCATTGTGACGTCATTAATCCTACACCAGCAATGGCATGAAGTGTTACTGTTGTATGAGAGTGGGATGGGTAAGTTTACATATATAAACTAAACCTAAAGATCTTACTTGATGAAGGTATCAATACGCGAACAAAATGTACGTTCACCTTCTATTGTTAAAGTTTATAATGAGGTGCTATTTAATTTTGCTGCATTATATATCCTGATAAAACCTCACAGAGAACACGGAGACGCTGATTTAAAGTGTGATTTGTGTGTTTTTAATTGAGTAAGTAATAAACATAAACTCAAACTTTCACCAATCGTATCTTATAAAAAGAGGTAAATTTCCCACATGATAAAATAGGACCTAGTTATATTGCTTATACTGATAAGGTGGAGAATTCAGTACCTTTTGCAGTTCTCAAATATCTGGATTGTATGAAACAAACGAGGATCTTAACAATCCTGATCCCTATTTATTATCAATAATTGTGTCATGTTTGAAATCGCTACCCACATATTAAAAAGTTAGCAAAAACAATCGAACAACAAACAAACCAACCTACGAAACAGCTCCGCGGTAAACCTCCATATTAACGAAATTGATCGGTATAATCATATTAATTCTTCTTGGTACATTTATGTAAAGTTTCCATTTATAGACAATGAGTCGGAGTAAGAAAGTTTATATTATTTGCTTCTGTTTTGTTCCTGTATTCATGTGATAAATCAGACCGATGAAACATTATCATTTGACAAACTGTCAATCTTCAGTGCTTTGTACAATTTATCAATCTAAAACATATGATGGTAAAACATTTGTTGTGTTATTTCGTTTCATTAACGCGACTTTTTAAAGAAATATGTGGCCATTGAAAGTTATTTTTTTAACTTACATTGGCAAAAATGTAAATTTAGGTTGAGATCCGTGATAATCGTTCTTGACCGGTCGTGAAGATTTTGGATAAGGTTGTTTTCATTGACGCTTTGATCTTTTCAATTGTTTTAGCCATTGGGGTCGTTAACCATTTTTGTGTCATATTTGTATGATATTAGTGATGTTAAATATTGAAAGTAGAAACAATGAAGTCGTTGTGTCATATTTGTATGATATTAGTGATGTTAAATATTGAAAGTAGAAACAATGAAGTCGTTGTGTCATATTTGTATGATATTAGTGATGTTAAATATTGAAAGTAGAAACAATGAAGTCGTTGTGTCATATTTGTATGATATTAGTGATGTTAAATATTGAAAGTAGAAACAATGAAGTCGTTGTGTCATATTTGTATGATATTAGTGATGTTAAATATTGAAAGTAGAAACAATGAAGTCGTTGTGTCATATTTGTATGATATTAGTGATGTTAAATATTGAAAGTAGAAACATTGAAGTCATTGTGTCATATTTGTATGATATTAGTGTATTTGTATGATATTAGTGATTATAAATATAAATTAGAGAATACCAAAGCATTAACACAATTCATGGTTCGAACTCAAAATCGATTAAACCAGGGCCAAAATATGAAAAAAGAAAAAATTACATTGTGACCCTTGTAAAAGTACAAGAGAATAAGGTAGAAACATTGAAGTCGTTGTTCATATTTGATTTCATGTAATGCATGTTGTATCCTTCCTGCCAAACGGTGTACGTCACAAATGTCCCATATCCATGTACATGTAACATGTGCCTATATCAGTTTATTATTTTGCATTGTATAGCTGCAGATTATTTCAATACATGGATGGGAAAAATAATAAAATACCGAAGCATCAACAAAACCATAAACAGAACTCATAATTGATTCAACTAGGAACAAAATATGAACAAGGACACTTTTACACAGTGAAACCTGAAAAAAGTACAAGACAGTTAGACCAGTTGATTCGGAAAAGTAAGCGTCATTTGCTTCGCCTTTAATACCCGTCACCTAGGTGACATCCAAGTAAATGTCTTGGCCTCAAAGTGAGAACTGAGGCATTATTTTCAATCACAACAAGCATGCATACAAACGAGCATATTCAAAGACGTCTACCTTCATATCAAACAAGACAAAGAATGTTTCTCGATAATATCAGGATGGCGACCGTAAAACTTGCTTATAGGTATTCATCAACTTGCATCTGTCGCATCCTGTGCCCAAAAGATATATCGATATTCAGGGCGAGCCTTTAACATAAATGATCAACAGCGAAATGAAAGCATCATAGGCTAGATTAGCAGGGGCGTAACTATCAAAAAAGAGAAGGTTCGAAATCTCAGCACCACGTTAATTGTAAAGCTTAGTAGTAAGCTGCTCATAAGGTTATAGTTAAGGCAAAGACGACTGCTTCAATTTTAAGTTCATAAGAGAATATTTACATTTTTGTTACCTTCGCCTATATATTATTAGTAAACCAAATTGTAGCATATCAAACTGTATACTACAATTTGAATTGCTGCATCACATGACGTTACTCTGACATGTTGGACGACGTAATATTAACGCTTGGCACTCCGCTTCAGATAGCATGTATAATGTCTTTGAATCAATCGCTTAGACGACACTGATTTAAATCAGGGTATCGTGACGTAATATCTGACGCCATGTTGGACTACATTACGTCAACGCTATGCACTCCGCCTCAGATAACAGTTATAATGACATTAAGCCAATAGCTCAGATGACATTGATATAAGTCTGACTCTTCCAGTAAAGAAACACACACCGAAAACGGAAGAAAGTTTATCGACCTTATTCCAAAGAAAAAAAACACATGCATATTTAAAAAATATCCTTAATGTAAATATAAGCAATGAACTGTAACTAGATGTAGTATACACTCGATATGAATACAATTTGGGTGACATATAAATATTCATGTCGCCCTAATGGGCGACATTACATTTGTCTATCACCCAAATTCTATTCATCGACTGTATACTACATATGGTAACAATTCATTGCTTAAATATACGATCGATGTGGTCAGCAAACATTTGTTATTTACAGAAAAGATACTGAAAGTGTAATTGAAAGATTTGAAAGGTTGTATTACCTGTCCTTATGAGCTCCTCGGTAAATTCAGCATCGTATGAAAACAAATACAAGTCAGCAAAGAGTGGAACACAGTTTGTTCCAACTGGAATGTCAACAGTTTGCTTAAACTCCTTCCTTAAAACCGATAACACCGCTATTTTCTTCTTAATGTATTGAAGTGTTAGTTGCCAGGGTTAGGGTTTTGATAAGTTATGTAGTATAACATAAGTTAGGTAGTATAACATCAGTTAGGAAGTTTAACATAAGTTATGTAGTATAACATAAGTTAGGTAGTATAACATAAGTTAGGTAGTATAACATAAGTTAGGAAGTTCAACATAAGTTAGGTAGTATAACATAAGTTAGGTAGTATAACATAAGTTAGGTAGTATAACATAAGTTAGTTAGTATAACATAAGTTAGGTAGTATAACATAAGTTAGGTAGTATAACATAAGATAGTTAGTATAACATAAGTTAGGTAGTATAACATAAGTTAGGTAGTATAACATAAGTTAGGTAGTATAATATAAGTTAGGTAGTATAACATAAGTTATGTAGTATAACATAAGTTAGGTAGTATAACATAAGATAGGTAGTATAACATAAGTTAGTAAGTATAACATAAGTTAGGTAGTATAATATAAGTTAGGTAGTATAACATAAGTTAGTTAGTATAATATAAGTGAACTCCTACCATAACAGCAAAATAGATCAAACAACCTTGCTTCTTGTTTTGTGTATTTTGGAAAATTAAGCTTTCTGATATTTAATTTTTTGTTTTTCAGAAGAAGAAATTGAGGAAACACGTCGCATTTTATTGGAATATAGTATTTTATATAATTCGACGCTGGTCGACGGCTTTATCGAAAGCGACTTCCACTCTTTAATCGACAAGGCAGCTAATTGGGAGCAGAGTCGTAGAATCAGAGTAGTCTCCCTTTGTATAAATACATGTGAGGACTTCCTGTCTGCTGTAAGTAGAACACTTACAATGTATTATCTCCATAGCCTACTGTTAGGTTACCTCTGTGTGATAGGGATTTATATTTGAATACGGATACTTGTCGTAGCTATGTTGACCTAAATGGACGATCTAACCTTGACGAAGTAATATGTTAAGAAAAAGACTATCATTATGTACTGTAGTTTGTGTGTATTAAGCTACTTTCGAATGGTTAATCTTTTAATAATCATCGCTAAGACAGCTATATCAAATAACTACGAACATTTAGGATTATACGTGTAATAATCAAAGGTATTGTTTCAATGCACTAGTAGTAAGTAACAAGTAAGTAAAGCAAAGAGTTTTGAAATTTATTTATAGATTATTTTGAGGGATTATTACATTATTGCCTAAACTACTTCGCTTATTTGTAGATGGATACTTACGACCGAGTTCATCTACGGACCAGCGCCCTTCGTCATTTCTCTGACATGATGGTTATCTCCCTTGCTGGTCATGAGTTGCAATTTACAAAACATCTCAACTTAACAATAGATAACGTGATATTTATAGCGTTTCCACAACAGTTAACTACGATGGAAACCAGTCTCAACGTATGTATACAGAAATCCCAATTGATTTTTACGAGGGAAGCTGTTGTTAAAAACTAGTCAATGTATCTTTGCCCTATACAAACAATCCAGTTAAAAAAAGCACACATAAGAACCGGGCTATATGTCTCATTATGCGAAAGTCTTTTTTATGAACAACCATCATAAAAAAATCAGAGAATATCAAAGCGCCAACAAAACAATAATACGAACTCAAAATCGATTAAACTAGGGGCAAAATATGGACAAAGGAAAGATAAACAAGGAGAACATGTAAAAGTACAAGATGATCAGTCCTGGGGTTCAGGAACAGGAAGCGTCTTCTGCTACATCAAAGACACCCGCCATGTAAATTTAATTCAGATCAAAGTACATTTCATGGCGTGAAATTGAGAACTGAGGTAAAGTTATAAATCTCAACAAGCAGGCATACATGTGCTAATGAGCATTTTCAAAAAGTTCATCTTCATATCATTCAAGGATAAAGAATATTTCTCAATGAAACCTAGTCTTAATCTTCATTAACTCGTATCTCTCGAATCCCTGTGTCGTATCTATATGTCAGCAACTGAATCTGATATTCAGCAGGCCCTAAATAACGAATCAAATGCGACATATTAACACCATAGGTAGGATGAAGAAGCAGGGATAGTTACTATCAAGTAATGGAATATTCACGATCGTCATTGATTGCTATGCTACAATAATATCACGATCGTCATTGATTACTAGACTACAATAATATCACGATCGTCATGAATCACTATGCTAAAATGATATCACGATCGTCATGAATCACTATGCTAAAATGATATCACGATCGTCATGAATCACTATGCTAAAATGATATCACGATCGTCATAAATCACTATGCTAAAATGATATCACGATCGTCATGAACCACTATGCTAAAATGATATCACGATCGGCATAAATCACTATGCTAAAATGATATCACGATCGTCATGAATCACTATGCTAAAATGATATGTATCCTGGCTGTGAATGTTGTACTGTAATATGTTTGTCCTTACAGGACTTTGAACTGTTGTTGGATAGCATACTCAAAGACATCACATATTATGAACCATCAAATGCAAATATGAAGGACATGATGACGTCACAAGTGCTCACACACATTCAGCAGGTATGTGATATATACCACATTTGTCATCTGTATTACAGATACTAAAACTTATTGTGAAAACTGCGCTCAAGCAATGTTCAATGAAATATTTTCAGTGGCCCGAGGTCGGCTCCCCATAAAAAACGCAAGATCCCTTTCCCTGAAACAATTCAAGTTCAACACAAAACTGTTATGTATCAAAACACCACAGAGAAAAATCAGAGTTCTTCGCAAATACCTGCATCTAATGCGATATTGTACAAAACAGAAATTTTGACTCCACTGAACAGTTTTAATCAGGATTTACTGCAAAGTTTAAATGTTGCAGGAAAGCTGAAGTTCCCACAGCAAAACCAATGACATATGACAAGTACCTATCCCTAAGTAGGCCTGGAGCTCGCGATGTAATAGTTGAGGACTAGTTGTAGCAGAATGTCAGACACCTTACACGACCAAGTAGTTGAGGGCTAGTTGTAGCAGAATGTCAGACACCTTACACGACCAAGTAGTTGGGGGCTCGTTGTAGCAGAATTTCAGACATCTTACACGACCAAGTAGTTGAGGGCTAGTTGTAGCAGAATGTCAGACACCTTACACGACAAGGTAGTTGAGGACTAGTTGTAGCAAAATGTCAGACACCTTACACGTCCAAGTAGTTGAGGGCTAGTTGTAGCAGAATGTCAGACACCTTGAACGAACAAGTAGATGAGGACAAGTTGTAGCAGAATGTCAGACACCTTACACGACCAAGTAGTTGAGGACAAGTTGTAGCAGAATGTCAGACACCTTAAACGACCAAATAGTTGAGGACTAGTTGTAGCAGAAAGTCAGACACCTTGCACGACCAAGAAGTTGGGGGCTAGTTGAATCAGAATGTCAGACATCTTACACGTCCAAGTAGTTGAGGGCTAGTTGTAGCAGAATGTCAGACACCTTATACGACCAAGTAGTTGAGGACTAGTTGTAGCAGAATGTCAGACACCTTATACGACCAAGTAGTTGAGGACTAGTTGAAGCAGAATGTCAGACACCATACACGACCAAGTAGTTGAGGACAAGTTGTAGCAGAATATCAGACACCTTACACGACCAAGTAGTTGGGGACTAGTTGAATCAGAATGTCAGACATCTTACACGACGAAGTAGTTGGGGACTAGTTGTAGCAGAATGTCAGACACCTTACACGACAAGGTAGTTGAGGACTAGTTGTAGCAGAATGTCAGACACCTTACACGACCAAGTAGTTGAGGACTAGTTGTAGCAGAATGTCAGACACCTTGCACGACCAAGTAGTTGAGAACTAGTTGTAGCAGAATGTCAGACATCTTACACGACGAAGTAGTTGAGGACTAGTTATAGCAGAATGTCAGACACCTTACACGACCAAGTAGTTGAGGGCTTGTTGTAGCAGAATGTCAGACACCTTACACGACCAAGTAGTTGAGGGCTAGTTGTAGCAGAATGACAGACACATGAGCTTATTGGTTACCGCGGCCCAAAGGAGAAACAAAGACGTTAGATATGTCAGTACAACAAATAAAACTGTTCAATAAATCACAAATCGAAACTTCATGTATGACTTGGAAAAACTTATAAAAACTAAGGAGGACTTATATCACTCGGTTTCATACTATCATCCAGCAATCATCAATGGTAGGGCTATTCATGTGTGCTGAACAGTTAACGAGATCAATGCCCGTTGTAGTTGCAATCTATAATAACATAGAGTATTACAACTATCATAGCATGGCCATTCTGCTACATACAAGTAAACAAAGAACATGTCGAGATCATAGCAGCACGGGATAAAGTTGTTCAGGACAATGTGATGTTCATCTCAATCATACCTTACCTTATCAAGAAAGAAAAAAATGCAATTTCAACAATAAACAAACTTCAATATCGCTACATAAAAACAATTTACAACCTCGCGTATACTTATAAATATTTTGAATTATATTGGATTATATAATATCAATTAAACAAAAGTGTGTTAGATGATGTGCATAAGCGTGATAAACGCTTCGATTTCAATTTGAAAATCAACTGCTTTTCATAGCATTATCAGGTGTCTGCCTTTGACTGGAGTTTTCAGATGTAAACAAAAACATGAAGTGATGATCTAGTTTATTAAGTAATGTTGTAGTTGTGTAGTAACAAGCTTCAAATTAACGTTGTATGATTGATACTCCTTATTTATCGTTATATTTCGAGCAAATCTTAAAGGGGAAAGTGTATTTAAGGTGCCAGCTACTCTTTCCTTTAGTGTTAAAACTATGCCCCATTTCCATTTAAATATATTTACATTTTCGCTGCAACACACTTTATGAACACTTGCCTTTCATAAAATGCCTTTCATAAAAGTATGAAAGCAATGGTTCTCGAGACGTAGCACGTGGTTTAATAATGACGTCATAGATCAAACTTGTTCAATGAGAGTCTTGTCGCGCCGCTTCGAATATCGTGGAGAATGCCCTTGCGTCAAACGCTCAAATGATTGATGTTTCAAATATTTGTAGCTGTATTTCGGATCAAATCCCAAAGGAGAAATATAAATAACTAGAACAAATAATTGCCTTAAGACCAACGCCATCATTTAAATGTAAATATTTGTATAACTTGGCAGGTGCAGGGAACTAGAGCGTGTCGCTGGGTGCCAGTGTCGACACTGATGTGGGTCAATCCCGGCCCCCGGGGACTTGATGTTGTCGGATTTACCGACGATAATGGAAGAATCTATGAGTTATCAACTTTTTTCCCGAATAGGAACTATGGTTGGAACGGAAGAAATTTTGTTGTCGCCACTCTCCAGGTATGTGTCATTAGGCTTTTTTCCAGATTGATGAGTAACAAGAAATATTCAAATGTATCGTTTTCGCTTGGAAAACATTAAATCAATGGGAACTGTTAAGAGATGTGAAGAGTTAAGGGTAACTAGACTATGAAAAGGTTGATTAAGCTTCATTTTTGTAATGTATATTTGTTACCTAAGTTCCTAGTTGATAAAACATATGTTTATAAAATACAAAAATGTAAATATTATTTGCAGTGGTCACCGTTTGTCATAAAGAATGGAAACAACTCATATGAAGGATTGTGCTTCGATATTTTCAAAGAAATAGCGACCAGATTTAATTTTACGTAAGTATTTAACCGAGAACTAATCGAGTTTTGGTAGATTTATATTGATCCATTATCCAACTGTCTCCTAATTATCTCCCCTGATTCAAAAGGAGAAATAGAACAAGTGACGAATATCATGTTTCAAATTATAAATAAATGATAAGAAAAAAAACGAACGGTGCCAAGGTACAGCGTAATTGCCTCTATACCCATATTCAAAATATTCTCTATGAAATTAATCTTTATCCTCAAAACTGTTTTTAAGTGTTCTGGTTTAATTTTTTGTGTATTATATTTGTTTTTTTACGGATAAGATTTTTCTATGAAGTATTCTAAAAGGAGAAAAGAAAAGGAGATTTATTTTGAACATTACTATACTTTCTCAGTTATGACGTCATGGAACCCCCAGATGGTGACTGGGGACTGGAACTTGATAACGGAAGCTGGAGTGGCGTTGTGGGGATGTTACAGAGAAAGGTAGCAGTGTAGTTTCATGTCATTTCCTTTTTTAAGTGCTGAAAAGCTTAACCTATAAAAAAACCCGCTTAACAGACATGTTATATCGTATCACAAATGTAATGGGTCATGCAACACCTACAAGTACCCAGAAAGGATATGATTGCCACGAGACGATGATTGACGACATCATTGATATGAAGTACTGTTGTTACATTGGATATAATTTACCTCCTTAATCAGATGGATGTTCATATGCTAGTCAGACATGTACAATTTAATATTATTTGAACCGAATTCTGTTTACAAATTAATTGAATTTTCTATGAAATGAATATACTATTATTACTTTTGAATTTAAGTATATATAACATTATCTAAGCCTGGATCCATTTACGACAAAAAATAATGTCCGTTCTATAGTGCGATTTCCTGTGAATACCAAAAGAAAGTTGTTGATGTTTAAGTAATTAAATTGTCTAGTATCTACACAAAAGTCGTTATTTATTCTCTATACCAAAGTGATCTTGGCATCGGGTACTGTCTCATGTTTTGATGCTTATTTATCTTATTTATCACGAAATCTCGGAAAAATAATCCCTTTGGAAGGATTTATGCGTTTTTTAACACTGAGATGCATAATAATTCTAACATAGCCATTTACATGATAACAACATACAATTGTGTTACCTTTTTAACAGGAAATCGACCTGGTAGTGGCATCTCTCAACGTACACAGCCGACGAGAGGAGGTGATCGACTTTACCTACCCCTATTTCTACGACAGCACAATCATCCTTATCACAAAGGAGGACCCAATGAAAACAAAATGGCGGACACTGATAGACCCGTTTGACGACACTGTGTTATTGCTGATTGGCTGTGCACTGGCTGCAATTTCATTTTTACTTTGTGTTTTTGAAAGACTCAGTCCGTACTACTGTGACGAGGTCAACTTCCTGGAGGACAAAAGTCTAAAAAGTTTCCAGGATTCATTTTGGTACCTTTACGGAGCTTTACTAACACAAGGTACTCTATATTTACTGATGTAACAGGGTAGAAATGGTTTCTGTCAGTGCCTTTACTGTATAATGGTGTTTTTGTGGTTATTGATAATTCCTAGGTAGTATTGTATTATTCTAATGATTTTATAAATCTTCTTGACCATTCAAATAGTTAAGTAGACAAATGGTTTTTCTGTCAGTAATTTCTGGAACAAATATCTTAAACATAACACGAATTTACGAACCATGAGCTCATTGAGCAGCGTAAGACCTATAAGTGTGGTCTTCTACAGAGTAACACATATTACGTTAACAGGATTCCTGAAGCGGTCGTAGGATACTGTTTGATTGAAGCGATGTTATGTGTTAAGTATCAGGTTTACCTTTCAAGATACAAAACTGTTGATTCTGCTGGTGTTTTCAGCCCACGATGCTTGCTGGAGCCATGATGACCACAGTTATCTTATTTAAATCGTGGCATGGTTCATAATATATTCACTTTCATAGTACACAGTTTAAATTAAACAGTGCTCTTTTAAAAGGGTTTATCGCATCTGGCATTTAAGTTAATCTTTTTCAGGATATGCAAGACTGGCTTTTTCAACGATATCATTTTTATTGTAGGCGGTGATCGCCTTCCACATTCACAGACCGGTCGGACTCTCTTGAGTTGTTGGTGGCTGTTTTGTTTGGTCATGATGGCGTCCTACAGCGGAAATCTTATCGCTTATCTGACCGTCTCAAAAGACAAACTACCTTTTAACACGGTCAACGAGATGTTGCATAAAGACGATTATAAATGGGGCCTCATAGGGGGAAGTTACTGGGTAACCATATTCAAGGTAGGGGCCTACACAGCTGATATAGGTGGAAGTAAATAATGGACAATATTGTTTTAAAACGAAACACAAACATTAATGTTACTTGAGGGTGGTCATTACACTTGATCATTCGTGAACGTGACAAATACAAGTGTGGTAAGTGAATATAGGAGAACTTACAAAAGTGTTGTACTTCCAGAATCTGTAAATCAGATAAAGATACACTTATGTTATACACAAACAGTCTGCAGTAAACAGATTATAGCATTACAGCGACTTCAACATTTGAAAAATATCAAACAGCTGTATGATGCAGTTTAATTCGGCATACTGTATCGATTACTAAATTTAAAGTGTGCAGCATATATGTGTGTTACGTCATCATTCATATATAAACGGTCTTTCTTGTTCATTTATTTTCTGTCGTCACGATATTCAATAAACCTCTAACAACTACATTTGCTGGTCTGCTTTGTGCCATCAACAGACCTGAAAATCGCACGACTCTCAGAATCTCACTCTCTCTCCTACTTGTGCTCCTCATTTACACAAATTGTTTTATTAGTTATTCATCAATAGTGATATCATGCTTTCATTTGAACATTCTTAAGATCATTAATCTTAAAAAACAACATTTCACGTGTTGTCGAGCCTCTATAACATTATGTATTGTGGTTCAGCACTCTGTTTTACCGGAGTTTAAGGCGGTGTGGCAGGGTATCGAACGCTGTATAACATTATGTGTTGTGTTTCAGCACTCTGTTTTACCGGAGTTTAAGGCGGTGTGGCAGGGTATCGAACGCTTTATAACATTATGTGTTGTGTTTCAGCACTCTGTTTTACCAGAGTTTAAGGCGGTGTGGCAGGGTATCGAACGCTTTATAACATTATGTGTTGTGTTTCAGCACTCTGTTTTACCGGAGTTTAAGGCGGTGTGGCAGGGTATCGAACGCTTTATAACATTATGTGTTGTGTTTCAGCACTCTGTTTTACCGGAGTTTAAGGCGGTGTGGCAGGGTATCGAACGCTTTATAACATTATGTGTTGTGTTTCAGCACTCTGTTTTACCGGAGTTTAAGGCGGTGTGGCAGGGTATCGAACGCTTTATAACATTATGTGTTGTGTTTCAGCACTCTGTTTTACCGGAGTTTAAGGCGGTGTGGCAGGGTATCGAACGCTTTAACGAGTCCGACCCCAATGTTCTCAGTACCAACCCAGACGTCCACATACAGAAAGTGTTAGATGGCAACTATGCTTATCTGGGGGACAAGACCCAAATCGAGATTAAAATGGCGAACGAATGCACACTCCGCACGGGCAAAGAGGAGGTGTTGCCCTTCCAGTACGCCTTTGGTCTTCCCAACCTCTCACCGTACACTGACATCATATCGCGAGAGTAAGTAACGAAAGAGTTACGGAAACAAAATCATATAGAAATGATTCCTTTTGATTTTCTAACCTACTTCCCTAGATACAACCGCATGTGTTATTTTCTTTACATTTTTTTACTGATTGGTGTTAGATTTTATGGAAATCTTGCCATGGATTTGCTAGAATTTTTCTTCTCCTTTGACCTTTACGAACATAACGATGCTTCTTTTTTTGTATATCAAAATTACTTCGGTATTACTTAGCATAAAAAAATCAGAGAATACCAAACGTCGACAAAACCATAATCCGAACTCAAAATCGATTAACCTAGAGGCAAAATAGGAACAAAAGAAAGATTTACCTAGACGATTTCAGGATAATAGTTTAAGCATGATTCGTTTACATATTTTTCAAAACATCAACTGGCCCAACCGAGGAAGTCACTACTCCATCAAAGAAATAAGTTCAAGAGCACGTATATCTTACTCGTGCACACTACATTTCTTTTAAAGGCCACAAGTCAAAATGGCAGAAAAAGAATCATAGAGCAACAACTCAAATCCATCTATCAACTATTGTAATTAAAGCGAACGACCATCAGAT
Organism: Mimachlamys varia; assembly: GCA_947623455.1. NCBI lineage: Eukaryota > Metazoa > Mollusca > Bivalvia > Pectinida > Pectinidae > Mimachlamys > Mimachlamys varia. The sequence goes on from OX392541.1 coordinate 44,225,404, forward strand.
GCGTGGTATTGTTGATACAGGCCTGTAGGGTAACATAGTACTGTATTGACTCTGCCCCCTATAGTATCTCTCTGTTCATCGATACTCATTCCACATAAAGCTATTCGGATAATACAATTTCTGGCTTATTGTAATATCACATGTTTACATTTAATCATTTCATATTAATTTAGATAGAAGGTGTGATTGTTCTTTGTCGCCATCATGCCTGATTTTGCGCCGGTGTCCTGTAATGTGGACATTATAATTACACGGCGGATTGTTGCTTTGATCTTTATTCTAATTTTCCTACGCGGAAATCGAACGAATACATGTGCAAATTGTACATAGCACGGTTATGAAATATTAGTTACAAGTATGAACAGATGTCATTAAGGATTATTGGTGCCTTGTGATATATACTGAGTGTATGTCAACTGTCATACAGGTGATCAGACAACATCCGATCACGTGCAGAGTTGTGCCTCTTCATTATACTGTATACTTATTACTTTTGTATTCTCCGTTGGGAACATATAGTTTTATTGTAGTTCGTTATTGTTTTTATTTTTCATTTTGGCCTATAAGATATACATTTCAATATCCCTTTTTATTACAGAATCATCGAAATACATGAAAGTGGACTAATAAACATATGGAAGAGTCGGCGGTGGCCACGGACTAACGTGTGTGCCAATGAGTTGCTCACGGCAGCTAAAGCCATTACATTGGTAGATGTGCAGAGTGCGTTTTACTTAATTGGCATTGGTTTGACTTTGGCGTCCATAGTCATGGGTATTGAAAACGTCCACGCAGCGTGCAAGAAAAAAAGAATAGAGAAGAAAGAAAAGAAAGCAAAGGAAAAGGAAATTGAACAAAACAGTAATGGAATTTGACAAATTAATAATGAGAGAGCCATGACAGTGAAAATTATATAGAGAAGGCCTTATTAGGAATAAAACGTAGATAATATGCATGATTTCTCGTGAACCAAAAAGTGTCTTTAGCCAGTGTTTCTTTCTTTTTCTGTATGCTGGTGGTAAGTCTAGAACATGATTTAAACAGGAGAACAATGTCAGCGTCGTTATAGTGTTTTTAATTGTTAGATGCAGTCTCAGAATATATTTACTGGTGTGTGGCTATTACTTCATTCTTCACGCGAGATAGTGTAGCTTCACAAGATGTACATTTGTGAGACTTTCTTCACCTACCTAGATATCAAAAGACGCAGTATTTCACGAACAGCACAGCTAGGAGTGTTACCTGGATTATAACTAGCCTGGTAACAACAGGATACACACTGATTGGCCAAACTAACATATCCTTCCTCGTTGACGCCATTCAGGCTCAGCGAATCATTTCAGATACAAAAAAGCACATGTTGAGGAATGTCAGTAAATGTTTCATTGTATATATGCGATATAAACCAATAGAGCACAGTAGAGACGGTGACTTGTATTGTAATATTTGTGTATTTGTTGCGAGAATGATGGTACACGGTCTGGTGAGAGTGAGTTGAAGAGGTCAAATGTGGAGGAATGTACGCTCTTCAAATAAATCCTGATACAGGTCCAAAAACGATGCCTTGTGTTAAATACAGAGACATAAATATCGCCAAAGCGTGAGAGAGTATCTGTGCCTGTGTATGTAAGTAAATGAGTTGTGAGAGACTCCCATACAAACAACACGTTCTCAGGAAATTACGTACAGGCTGAAAGCGTTACGCTGAGTTTCCAGCTTCCTGGACCCGTGATATCTCCTGTCTTTGATGTGATATTTAATATTTATCCAGAATAGTTTGCTCAATGAAGATATTTACTTTCAAAGGCATAATCAATAACATCCCGGTAAAAAGCATTGCCATATCAATATTAAGCTGCCTGTTAGTAAAGGGTCATCTGATTATCGTATCGGTGTTTTCGCCATGTGGAAAGAGGGACGGATTTTAATCATAAAATTAGATCTAGCGAAATTCAATTTTAAGATTTTGTAATATTTTGATCATGTTTTTACCAGACATGACACATATAGATGCTATTCCTTTGTATCTATCCCTTTTGCTAATGACAATCTCGTATAAGATTAGATCAATGGAAATCCAAGTAATTCAATTTATTTGATGCACAACGCTTAACGTTTGACTTCTTTTTTTGCCTGGTATTTGTTTTTCTACAATATAATTTCTCTTTGTACAAAGCTTTGATGAAAAAGATGATTAGATATTTTAATAGCAAATATGTGTCATAAATGAATGAAGGGATGAAATTTCCTGGAAAAAAAAACCGCATTTTCTTACCCAAACATTTACCATAAAAAGTGCAAAGAACTGACTTGTCTAGATGATATGCATGATCGGACTTTGTTAGTACTTCAGTATAACTTGTCTAAACCCGCCCCAGTCTAATTCTAAACACTGTCTATTCCGGCTTAACCATTTTGTCCCGGCCTTTCCTTTAAATTATTATCATACTTCAACAAAACGTACACCTGTTTGAACCGGTCAAAACTTTTGGTCCTAGTAACTTCCGGTTTAGACAGGCTACGCTGTATGTTGCTTTGGATTTTAGAACGATTAAGATTAAAACTACAATTTCATGGTTGATTCATTTGTGATTTAAACATGATGTTTACCTAATTTGGACTTCACAAATGAAAAACAAACTTGTCAATTTAGTTTAATATTTGTACATACATAACTTGAGATGAATACTAAATATATACTTTCCATCGAAATAAAAAAAGATATCATATAAACCGTTTTTTAGCAAAACCTTTTATTTTATCAAAGCAAAGCAAATACAAATCAAATGTGAACAGAATGGATACTAATAGGCTGACATGAACTAGTACAGCCTATAGCGTGTGTGTATGATTATTGGCTATATAGTGGTATCCATAAGTGTCTGTTGTTCATCTTTTGTATAAAATACAAACGATTTATCATCTTCTTGCCGATGGTATTTTGTTCTTATGTTGTCTATGTTGAATATTTCAGGAAACAGGAGTGAACATTACTTTTATAGAATAGCTTTTTGTTATGTTACTCTTGTAGCGTCTACGTTTTGGAAGTGATGTCACACCAAATCGTCAACAAGTATGGCCAAAATAAGCCACAGTCAAAAAACGAAAACAAGAAAGAAAAGGAAATTTAGCTTTAGTGCTGACGGAGATCAATAAAATAAAAACTGAATTGTAAACCAGATAGACATACCAAAGTGTCGACATACACAATTCACAGTATACACAGATAGACATAGCACAGTGTCGCCATACATGCTTGAATATACCATAACATCAACACATAAAAAGCTAAATATTCCACAAGGGCACATTAGTGTAAAGCGCAGCACCTCTGTCACGTACGACTAAAGGATCTATTAAAACCGAAGAATGGTATATTTAACTAAGTTTTATAGCAGGGACAGGGTAAATATCAACAGAATGAAGCACAAAAACAACACCGAAACAGGACAATTAACAGTACATATATCGCTACACGTCCCATCCGTCGTAAGGTCGAACTTCAATTAAGGATTGAATGTCTATTTTGTTGTTTGCATCGGCTGATGAAGTCAAGTGAACTTCGCGCAAATAAAGTGAACTGCGAAGCAGTTCATGTACCATTTGTCCAAATGTCTATTTTGTTGTTTGCATCGGCTGATGAAGTCAAGTGAACCTCGCGCAAATAAAGTGAACTGCTTCACTTGACTTCATCAGCCGATACAAACAACAAAATAGACATTCAATCCTTATATTTACGTTAACTGTTTTAAATTCCCCGCCATTCGCATGTACTTTAAGCTGCCGGTGTCACACGGTGCTTTACCTTTGTTACATTGTTGCACACTTATCGGCATGCATGTACATATGCGGAACAGCTGATAGCTAGCTTCATTCATCACTTGGCAACAGAAAAAATGTAGTCCAGAGACAAGATTTAATTTAATTTTTATTTTCATTTAGAATTGAATGAAGTTGTCGGAAGTCAGATTTCGGTTAGGCCTAAGCATATTGAAAACGTCTCATAACAGTCAGTGGATTTAGGCATGGATAGCTTATTGTTGAAGGTATGATCAATGGTATTGGTGACATGTAATCAACTGGATTAGTGATTTGACGATTTTTAATTTGGGATATTAACCGAAAACTACATATTTAGCTTTAAAGGTAAGCACACGGTACAGTTACTGACCTGATCACAGGTGCCTGAAAATTCGTTACATCTGCTTTTGGACATAAACTAAAGTTTTTATAGTATGTTACGCTTTTGGAGGTTAAGATCAGTTTCCGATAAATATGCCACCCTAATCAAAACTCCTTGGAAGTATAAATTTATTCTAGACACCGTGGTTTAAGTCCAAAAACTACGCTGTTTACAAGTGTAACACATTATCGGGCCTCTATGAGCAAGCTAGGTCAGGCCCTAAGTAGATCTAGTCTAGCTTGCTTATCAGTTTCGTGAACATGTTACATTTGTCAAATAAAAGAAAAAAACTTATGTAACTTCTTAAAAGAGAACGGATTTCTGTGACCAATCTCAAACATTTTATTTTAGTATTGGACATGAAAAAAAATGCGAAATCTGCCGACGGGCAGATGATCCCATTTGCATTAAACGCACGATCATCGAGGAAATCATTGAGGAATTTAGGACCAACATATCTTGAATAAATGCTTTTGGGAAATGTCAGAATTTTGTCATATCAAGTATTATTAAAGCTATGTGTGATATGATATTGGCATAACTCATTGGCACGTAAAACAGCTGTTTTACGTGTGTAGTACACCCGTACATTATTGCACACAGTTCGTCCAGGACGATACACTGTAAACAAATGTATTACTTCGCCAGGAACGAAAAAGCGCGTGCCCCATTTGTTTCATCGGGAAATGAAGCAACTACAGTTTACTAGTTTCATTGAGGCGGAGTGAAGTGAAAATGTAAATATTTCACGATAGACGTTTATTATCCAGTGTATCCTTAAAAGAGCTAAAAATATATGAACAGTCTGGTCCTCATCGTAGCCTGTGTTAGAGCTGTTTATACTATAAAATCATAACAGACGATATAACACATTTAATATACAATATAGTATATTGTGTGAGACAGTATCTCAGGCCCTGGTTTCATCAACGTTCCTTAACTTAAGGAAATTCCTTAACTTCTAAAATATCCATAGGAAAGCATTGCAGAATTTAAGGAGAAAATCCTTAGTTAAGGAACTTTCCTTAAATTCTGTTAAACCAGGGCCAGTTTTTCTGACATTGGAGCTAATTCTCTTTTATGTATAGCAGTGCTTCTCTGACTAAAGCATGTAACAAAGCAAGAGTGACAAAGTGTTGTTGGTAAGTTCTGTAGTTTTATTCATCGGTTCCTCCAGGTTTTAGTTATTGTCGGTCCGTCCATTCCCGTGGTCTGTATCGCTCTGTCTCATCCCTTATACCAAACCCCTTTTTATCCCTCCCAGAATCTAGAGGGTCGTGTGCAAAGTGCAATCCCCTCCCGAGTTTACCATATATGTAACGCTCTGAAGATGACTGCAATTACATTTCTACTCCTCTAACACCCTGATCGACATGTGGAAGCTGTTTGATAGATCCTAATCTTATCGTTAGATCACTGCCCCATTGACCACCTATGAACCCCGCGCGAACTAATTACCGCTAACTAATTACTATTGGTACGGTTATACTAATTGCAAACACCTTGTGTCCGGTGTTTCATTTTAAGCCAGATTTTGTACACCTCAGCAGTAAATCTAAGTCCCACTTTGTTACATACGTCCCTTTTCTTTCAAAGAAATATAATTACTAATTATAGTTCTTTCAAGGCTATTCAACTATTATCCCAACTTTTTTTTCAGTGATTCATTTAACTTCTTTCAATCCATTCCCACCTCAGATAAATCTATAAAAACTTCCCTTAGACACTGTATAGGCCCTACCTTGGTATCGATTAACATCTAGTACTGCCCCCTAAATGACAATAGGATGTCAAGTCATTTGATAAGTATGTAAGGTTACCTATATGTCTTTCAGTCAGAAAGGTCGGTTAGTGGGTACATATAATTTATCAACATATTTACAATTACAAATCGATACATAATAAATTCACCTGTAATAGATGTACATACCAAAGTTGTTATTGTATCCCTATTAAAATAAGATAATTATAATAAAATCCACGTGGTGATGTGAATCAGAAGTAATTAATCTCCATAGTATCCATTTAGAAAACACTTATGTCGCGTTCGACATTGAAGAGTCCTCACACTAGTGTTCATTTAATCAATTAGTCCACACACAAATAAAATGACATTCCGGCCGGAAATAAAATATGATGTCATATAAAATGAAATAAAACACAATCGCGATTGTCACATAGTATATACACTTATAGTCTGTCATCATGGAAATGTGGTATCCAGGTCCTCACCCATTATAGAATGCCACCTCCAATATGCGCATTAAACTCCAAGTTACCTTTACAACAGTTCTAAAAATATCAGTTTTAACAGAAAAGTAATTTCCTGTCCGATGTAGAAAGTGGATTCCGGAAATCATTCCTTAAGTTGAATTCCACCTCATAACTGTTTACGTTTGCCTAGTCATTCAAGGTTGTTTACGGAAAAGTTGGTCTCAGATCCTCATCCGTTTGTTGTAGACCACTCTCACAACACTTTGTTCATTTAATAACATGAAAAGCCAGTCTCGGATCCTCACCCGTTTGTTGTAGACCGCTCTCTTTTTACACACAACACATTGTTCATATATACGTTATGTATATCCGTTATGAAATACTGTCCAAAATCGTGTTGATTTCTATGATTATCAACACTGTCTGTCTTCTTACTTCGTTAACGTTGTCAACATGGGGAAGGCAGGTTCTACGATGTCTTCTTAAATTAAGAGTCCACTTCCGGTTTTCTTGTAACAATGATTTTGTATAGGAGCACAATTGTAATGTTCTTGATTTTGCCACTTACTCACACTATCATCAATATTTGAGATTGTTCCCCAGGGCGTTGTTTGGATTGTTGGTTGAGAGGGAATTCCCTGCAAGGGGATTTCCGGGTACACATGGGTATATCTTGTGGACGGCATCCTGTTGACATCTGTTGGTGACCACAGGTGCTGTTGGTTGAGGGTTGTCAGGGTTGTTTAATTTACTCTCTGTTCATCGTACATCCTTCGATGACCATCGGTGCTGTTGGTTTGTGGAACTTCAATGTTGTCCACTCTCTTTTCAGTCAGCGTCACCAGTTGGAGACGAGGTTTGGTGATTGGCTTACCTGACCTTTTTCGCTCTCTCATGACTAGTCGATCCCTACATAACCTCCCTAACCCATATAGTATATATACATATAAATAACAGTAAAATATTTCCTACTCCTACTATCCCATACTTTCTAACTGGTATTTTCGTGGTCATAATACATATAAGGGAATCAATATTGGAATTTAATCATCAGTGATAACTAATTTTTTTTTTAATTCGACTTCCTCGTTAATATCAATCAATAGAAAATGGTTATAATCATGATCTTATCTTTTAACATTTTGGTTTTACAGGTAAGAAACTTATAATATTCCCACAAGTTTGTATTTTATGTCTAACCCGACTAAAAATTCGTGTAGATTTATTTTCGAAATGACGCTAGGTGACAGGTGTCCGAGTGCAAACATATCTAACTGTGTGCGCAAATTTCCAGTGTAGAATGTTGCAGTTTGTAACCTGTACGAAAGCCTCATTTTGAACGAGTGGTTGTAATTTCGTTAATTTTCCTAAATTTTAAACAGGAGTGCAGTCAACTAGCCCAGCGAGTAAAAGTATCAGTAAAATCAATAGTCTCCTTGTGCCCTGAACATATACATTTTGGATAAACATTAAACACGGACTACCGGGGGGGGGGGGGGGGGTTAATTAATTTAAAAGATTTCCGATTGGCAAAACTATTTAAAAAAGAATGATAATGTTTATTGTTCGATCTCATCGACTGACATGTTTTCATCTTCACCGCCATATGGGTCCCCTATGACATCTTCTGAACTAGCTACACTATCTAACTCGTCAGATATTATTTGAGATTCTAGCCTAGACCTTTTGTCTTTTAAACGTTTGGCTAATTCCATCAGAGGAATGTCCTCCTCATCGGATGAAGTTTCTCTTTCCTGACGGAATTTGTTTGTAATTCTATCTAGGGGAGGTAATCTACCACTATCTGAACACGTCTCGGTATCAGAGCTATCATCGGGGGGTACCACAAATAGGGGTTTTCGAGCAGGACGTCTGAAATCACCTGTTGGTACCTCCCAATCATCAATATCAGCCAGTCTGATATGTTCAGCATGTGTTTTTGTACTGGTACCGTCCAGCTGGCTTTTGACTATAAAGCTAACTGGTGACCTTTGCTCTACTATCCTATAATATGGCCGGCATTTGTCTTGTAGTTTGTTTTTTCGGAGATGGTTTTTTAAGTAAACAGGGTCCCCCACCTCGAATTTAACCTCCTTACTATTTTTATCTGCATATTTGGCTTGTTTTCGTTTCGATCTTTTCATTTGCCTATGCACTAAAGCGAAGGACTGGTGTTGTTTTTCTAATGCAATTTTGTGTGCTTTTGTCCCCCAAATACCTGCGACGGGGTTTAAGCAAGTTGTCAATAGGCAACACCACATCACGGTTGTATAACAGAAAGAAGGGAGAGAACTTTGACGATTCATTAATGTTAAATCGAACTGCTGCTAGAGTTTGGTTTAGGTACACATCCCACGTGGCTGTGTCATTCTCAAGTTTTTTGGCTAATATGTCATGAAGAGTTCGATGGAATCGTTCAACTTTTGCATTACTTTGTGGATGGTAATAAGAGGTCGTAACATGACTTATATTTAATGCTTCTAAAGTCTCTTTCATAACCCTGTTCACATTTTCTGTACCGTTATCTGTTATGATTTGTAATGGACAACCAAACCTAGGCACAATATGTTCTAAAAGTAAATGTGCTACATTCTCCGCCGATTTATCTGGAACAGCAAAGGCCTCCGGCCAACCACTGTATATATCTACAAAACTAATTATGTATTTATTTCCCGAAAGGGTTTCCGGGTAAGGCCCTGACAGATCTAATCCTAGTTTCGCAAAAGGATATGGGGGCACATCAGTTTCCTGCAGAGGAGGTTTTGTTTTCCTTGAACTACGTCTCTGACAGGGGACGCAACTCGAGACATACTCGTACAGTTGCTTGTACATGTTGGGCCAAAAGTATTTAGACCTAATAGCGTCAAATGTCTTGTCAATGCCCATATGTCCATTCTCGTCATGATATTGCGTCACCACTCTGAACCGTAAATGATCAGGTACATATAGTCTAACTACGGGGTCAACATCTGGGTTGGAGATATAATACAATATATCATCCATTATCAAGTACTTGTTCTGTACTGACTTCCCTACTTTTTCATCTTCTAACTGTTTTTTAACCGTACAAGATCTGCATCTTTTTCTTGTTCCACTACCATGTCTAAGTCTCCCGGTTTCAGGGTAGCTGTTTCTGGCATTACCAAAACGGGTTTATCAATTTCACAACTGACAAAATCTTTTGGATTGAATTTGTTTGAATTTAATGCATTTATTTCTAAAGCATGATCACTAATGTCCGGTGTCACTTCCGTAGCTTGTCTGTCTGTCTCTAGAGGGGATCTCGATAATAGGTCAGCACATGTATTTTCAACCCCTGCTATATACTCTATCTTGCAGTTGTATCCTGCTATTCCTAAAGCCCAAAGTTGGATTTTTTTGTTCTGCATAGGTGACTCTAACAAATACTTTAAAGGCTTATGATCTGTTCTAATTACAAACTCTGCATTGTGCAAAAAGTGGTCTAATTTTTGAAGGGCATAATGAATAGCATATGCTTCCTTCTCTATGGTAGACCATCTAGTTTGTGTATCAGATAGTTTATGCGAGAGATAGTACAACGGTTTCTCATTCCTAACATTAGGTAATATGTTCTGACCTTCATCACACGGTTGAGTCAAACATGCCCCAATACATGTGTCGCTAGCATCTGTATATAGCACATACGGCTTTGTTATGTCAGGGTAAGCTAACAGTGGTACTACAGTGAGACTACCTTTTAATTGATCAAACGCTAATTGGCAGTTATGGGTCCAGTGAAATTTAGCATATTTCTTTGTTAGAGTGATTAAAGGTTCCGCAATTTTTGAAAAATTTGGTATAAATCTCCTGTAGTAACTACACATTCCTATGAACCCTCTAACTTCTTTAACACAACTGGGAGCTACCATTTGACGCACAGCTTTTACTTTTTCTGGATCAGGCTTTACACCATTCTGATTTATCACAAATCCAAGGTATTTTGTTTCTGTTTGGAAAAATTGACACTTTTTTAATTTCAATTTTAACTTATGCTTTTTCAATCTCGAGAAAACTTGTTCAATGTGAGCCAAATGTTCCTCCTCTGTTTTTGAATAGATTAAGATATCATCTAAATAAGCTAACGCAAATTGATCCAAATCCTGTAAAACCTCTGACATGAGTTCTTGAAATACGGCTGGTGCGTTTGATAAACCAAAAGGCATTACATTAAACTGAAAAAGCCCCTTATGACATGCAAATGCTGTTTTTTCTTTATCTTCTTCGTTCATTAAAATTTGCCAATATCCTGATTTCAAATCTAAGGTTGTGAAATACTTTGCGTTTCCCAATAAAGCCAGAATGTCATCTATCAATGGTAACGGATAGGAATTTGCTTTAGTAATTTTGTTTAGGGCCCTAAAATCAACACAGAATCTCTTGGAGCCATCTTTCTTATCAACTATTACCACGGGGAAAGCCCAGGGTGATTTAGATCTGCTAATTATTCCCGCATGCAACAACTCATCAATAGTTTTGTCTACCGTCGCTCTCTGACTCAGTGGGGTTCTGTACGGCCGAAGTCTAATAGGATGACTGCCACCTGTGTCAATGGTCATTTTTACCGTATCTGTGTGCCCCAAATCAATGTCTTTGTCTGCAAATAGTTCCCTATTGTTTTCTATCAAACTTTGAATTTTACTGCGATTTTCCTCGGGTACACTAATTTCCTCTAGGTTTACAGATGCTACTTCCTGGGGGGTCCCGGAATTACATGCGTTAATAGCTACTACACATTGTTCTTCTAATGAATTTACTTTGGCAATTACGGTACCCTTGTTAAGTTGGAATGTCTTATTAGTATTGTTAACAACAAACACAGGTACCTGACGGCCGGGTTGAAGTTTTGCTATGGAGCTGGAAACCATTAATCCGGGTTCTTGACTAATTTCTCCTACGTTAATAGCTGATATTTCACACAGGCTTGTTTCTGAAAACCCTGCTATGGCCTTAAACCTTCCCATACAGACATGCGCAGTTTGGGGTTTAAGAATGGATTTTGATGTTAGCCTAACGAGGGAGGCGACGTGTATATCATCTTCTAAAGGAACATAGTTTTCCTTAACTCGTAGACAACCCAAATCATAGTACAACCTGACACCTTCTTTAATTAACCAATCCTGCCCCAGAATAACATTTCTATTAACTCCAGCTACCACATAGAAGGTGTGTTGACATTCCACCTTGCCTATAGCGAACCTTACGCTTATCAACCCGTCTACCTGAATACCTTTGCCATTTACCGCCTGTAAGTTGACTGTTTTTCTAATTAGTTTCGGTTTGTTTTTTAAGCTTTTATAAACTCGTCTGTTCATTAACGATACTTCCGCCCCCGAATCTACTAGAGCCCTTAGCTTCTGATTTTGCAATTTTATTTTACAAGAATTAGGGGTACCTGCTAGTTCTATCTTATACCTAGGTACTTCCCTTACTTTTTCACTTCTATCCCTAAGTTTGGTTTTTGTTTGAGTTTTTCTATTTTTCGTTTGCCCGTTTTTTCTATCCCATTCTACCTTCTGTCCCCCCTTTTTCGTTCCTCTCCCTTTACAAGTTCCCTTATAAAGGGAGGCCCTTAGTTTCCCTTTCTATATCCCCCCTGGCCGCTATACGAAACATTTCCACAGTTTCTCTGAAAATGTCCCGCCTGCCCACACCCGTAACACAATGTTTTTGGACAGTTAAATTTGATGTGACCCTGTTGCCCGCAACCCCAGCATTGCCCATTTTGGCTCCCATTGGTCTGACTCCTAACCTCATTAACCTGTCGTTGTTGTTTGTACTGTCTACCTTGGGTATTGTTTCTACAGTTTCTCGCTATGTGTCCCTGTTGTTTACATTTAAAACAGATTTTTGTAGGCCTTAAATGATCTACTTCCATTGGTTCATCCCCATTATCACTTGATTCATTGTAACCCATGCCCGTATGCCCAGTTCTTAACTGAAATCGTGCCCTGATGTTTTGTTCTTTCATTACACAGGTAATAGCGTCCTGAAAAGTTTGTGGGTTTTCTCTCATAAGTTTCATTTTCAAATAGTTTTGTCTCAATCCATCTGTGAAAAATCCTATTAGTTGTCCTTCTATAACTGCTTTCCCCTCATCCCCGTGTCCTACAAATGCTTCCTCTGCTATCGTTAATAATCTCTCTGCAAATACTTGAATACTTTCACTTCCCCCTTGTTTTAGCTGTTTTAACAGTGCTAGCGCGTGCTGTGGGTCAGTTATTTCCGCGAACCGCGATGTTAACTCTTTCTTTAGCGCATCCCAGTTATTTGTTTCTGTATTATTTAAGTATCTCTGAATGAAATCGCTAACAGGTCCTTTACTAGCTTGAAAAGCTACCAAGTTTATTTTTTCCTTATTGAGATCTATGGAATTTGCATATTTCTCTATATCCCTTATCCAAGATTTAAACAATGACGGTTCCCCAGAAAAAGGTTTAATTACCTGTGCTATCCCTTGAACCCCTTACATAGAAAATATCCTATTCAATTGTACATTAAGTTCCTGAAACAATGGTACTGGATCAACATTTGCCATTATGAGAGCTACTTAGGGTCTAAATTAAAAGCCAAATCACCTACCTTTTCTTCTTTTTCAAACGTTGTGTCTCGGTTCGAATCCTGGTCACGGCACCAAAATCAGCTCTTGTAACAAAGCAAGAGTGACAAAGTGTTGTTGGTAAGTTCTGTAGTTTTATTCATCGGTTCCTCCAGGTGTTAGTTATTGTCGGTCCGTCCATTCCCGTGGTCTGTATCGCTCTGTCTCATCCCTTATACCAAACCCCTTTTTATCCCTCCCAGAATCTAGAGGGTCGTGTGCAAAGTGCAATCCCCTCCCGAGTTTACCATATATGTAACGCTCTGAAGATGACTGCAATTACATTTCTACTCCTCTAACACCCTGATCGACATGTGGAAGCTGTTTGATAGATCCTAATCTTATCGTTAGATCACTGCCCCATTGACCACCTATGAACCCCGCGCGAACTAATTACCGCTAACTAATTACTATTGGTACGGTTATACTAATTGCAAACACCTTGTGTCCGGTGTTTCATTTTAAGCCAGATTTTGTACACCTCAGCAGTAAATCTAAGTCCCACTTTGTTACAAGCAGTTTTGTTGATTTTTCAAACAAAATTTACATTTCAAACATAATAAGGGATAAATAAGCGTTTCCCCGAAAAAACTAAAAAAAGTATAGCGACGCATTTTTAGGTTAAGAAAGATATCAGGAAACAAAGACGGTGACGTAGTGGTAGTACATTGTATACTTGATGTTGTTTCATGTTTCGATGACAGAATATCGAGTGTTTTATTCCCTTTTACCAATCATGATAAACCCGTACTTTTGTATAACATAAGGGAGGCAACTCGTATACCATGTCCCGTTATATCAGGCAAGATTTGGTAAGTATGACTAGAAAATGTGCTGGAAAAAATAAACTTAAAGGCCCAATATACGTAACTTCAGGGAAATTTTCGTGATTCTGAAAAATTCTGATAACCATCCAAAAATAAGCCTAAAACGAAGTAAACCTGAGCGGTAACTAACAAGAAACTCTTGCCAAAAAATCCGAAGAATTGAAAATATTTCAGGTGGGGCCCACTTCAACAACAAACCGGAGGTTCGAAATGGACGCGTGTTTACAAATAGTGTGTTTCAACTGCTGCTGTACCGGTAACCGCGAAAGAATTCATCTTGAATATTGCTGATACCAGTTAATCTTAACTAAATCCATGAATATTATAAGTTATTTCGCTTGATTTTCGCTTCAAGTTTTGCCGAAAGTTACGTATACTGGGCCTTTAATGGACATACAATAAGGTATAAGTACTTAATAATGTTAATATCCAAACGCTAAGATAAATCTTTAAGACCATTCCTACACAACCCAATTGTTAGATACTAGCCGTCGCATTAAGGAAAGGAGGCGACCTCTCATTTCCTTTTATGTACTTGTTTCTGTTCGCTCAAGTATAAAACAACCAATTTTATATAATGTTCCATTTTATTGTATAAAGAAAACAACAATTATTCCCACAGAAAATAATAATTTTTTTTAGTTAGTCAAGGCAATAAAACCCAATGGATAGGCAAATCTTGATTATTTATACGCAAAATCATGACTATATAAAAAAAAAATCAATACAATAAAGGATAAATGAATACCATTAAAAAGCAATACAAAACAATGATGTTTATTTTCTATGTAACCGTCATACATCGGAAGACGATTAGTAACATTAACACAATTGGACCTAAGCTCTTCCTTATAATCATTATCACTTTAAAACTTAGTACGACGGATACATCTATATATATAGTCTTATAAAGGAACACTATACAATTACATCGTTACTATTATTAGAATAGTAATATTTCGATTTATTGACATAACTGCGTGGTTAACCTTAAAATAATCTGGACACTTGTCCTTGGGTAATATGCAATATTGATTTTAAAGTTTTGTTGACGCAACTAATGAACGTAGCTAATTGATTTATTGATGGCGGGCCGTAATCTGAGTAAAATGCGATATACATACAAACAAGCATATCTGTATTTGTACAAATTATCCAATAGCAACATGCCATTGATTTCTGTACCAATGTATACGTCCCAAAGGACAAACGCAGACCAATACGGAATGTTGGCGTAGGCCAACTGGTTTTTGTTTTTGTTTATTAAGTCCAAACGATTTAATTTCACAATGAACTTATTACCTGTTTCCTCGGACCTAGTTTTAAAAATAGCCCTAAACTTAATGAAACGCATGTCCAACCATTCGAAAAATGAATAAATGGTCAAAATTAACATTTTATATACATTACATCACGTGACACACACACACATATAAGTTATTATATAGGTTTGATTTGTACTGTTTGGATTAACATTTAGTTTAAATCCTTTTAAAACCACTTCAAAGCAAGCGCTCTGGTTAGACGCAAAGAAATACAAGGGGATTACTCTTTCATGAAACAATATCACGTTCAATTAGTTAAAACGATGATAATAACTGCTGAAACGAACAAAATTTTATTATATTCACATTTCAGCTTTTTATTACAAGCGTTGTAATAATCAGTATGGACTTTAACACTTTATTTCATGTTGATCATTGAAAATAGAGTCAACGTTTAATCTGCTCTCATTTCCCTTTATTTGTTCATTATATGCAAATACAAATATCAGAACAATAATTGTAGATACCATTACTCACTATAAAATCGATAGTGTGAATAGTAAGTTTACTATACAATCGATAGTGTGAATAGTAAGTTTACTATACAATCGATAGTGTGAATAGTAAGTTTACTATACAATCGATAGGGTGAATAGTAAGTTTACTATACAATCGATAGGGTGAATAGTAAGTTTACTATACAATCGATAGTGTGAATAGTAAGTTTACTATACAATCGATAGGGTGAATAATAAGTTTACTATACAATCGATAGGGTGAATAGTAAGTTTACTATACAATCGATAGTGTGAATAGTAAGTTTACTATACAATCGATAGGGTGAATAGTAAGTTTACTATACAATCGATAGGGTGAATAATAAGTTTACTATACAATCGATAGTGTGAATAGTAAGTTTACTATACAAACGATAGGGTGAATAGTAAGTTTACTATACAATCGATAGGGTGAATAGTAAGTTTACTATACAATCGATAGGGTGAATAGTAAGTTTACTATACAATCGATAGGGTGAATAGTAAGTTTACGCTCAAAGTATATCTGCTAGTAATGTTTTTTTTTTTTTTTTTTAAATCATCGATAGTTGTGTACTTAACTACTGTTTATTTGATATAAATATAAGCCTGGACATCGCCAGTCACAATTTTCTGTCCAAAAAATCATGCAACATATCACAAAATTGAAAAATAGTTTAAATTTTCAATTTGACTTTGTTAAATTATATAGATATTGTATATTTATAGCAAGATCTGCATTCACCACATTGTGTATATATATCCACTAAACTTAGAATAAAAATCAAAGGTATTGGAAGTACTGAAGGAGGCGTTACTCGGATGTTTGGGTATGGTCAAAGACTAAAATTTGAAAGTTGCAATTTTTCAAAATGCAACTATATATGCAAAAATATTCAACTGTTGATATAAATGCATGGACAATTATTAACTATAGTTGCCCACTTATGAATCTACGAAGATAATCTTTACCCAAAACTATTTTCAACTTATACAACATCCAACTCTCCAATCAAATCTAAATTTTATTCTGTTCAAATGACTTATTGATACTAAAACAGGGGAAAGAATATGTGAAACTATTCAAAATGTGCTTTTATGTACAGGTAAGCCGATCAAGTGCAGATTTGATCTATTTGGAGACATCCGAGTAAATACAGACATGAATGTAGAGTGAGCAGATTTCAGAGATGTGGCAGTGAGTTCTTCAGCTCCTGCATTTTACGAATTTTATTGCGTTTATTGGTCTCGCTGAGGATTGTACTTTTGCAGTGAAGATCATTTTTACCTTTTAATACTGTACGAACAGAAATATGTGTGATTTGATGTTGTACAGAATGAGGATTGGATGTTTTAATTTCAACATGAAATGTGACAGTTCTGGATATACCACATTGGGGTCCCTTAGGGAGACCCCGAGAAGCACTCCCTCCTGTAAATCTACCTTGCTGTTGACTCTATTGACCTGTAGTGTGGTGTTTCCATTGTTATATGAACACCTGTTCATCGATAACCCGTGGGGTGCCCCTCTGGCTACCTGTACAGATAAACTTTTACCTGTAGATCTTACCTATAGTGAGTACAGATCTGGTAACATATTTACTGGTAACAAACAGGCACATCTATATTATGGAAATGGTGATTCCGGATTTGATTGTTTGAACTTACCTGCTGGATTACGGTTTTTATCATGGAATGTCCGCAGTGTATATAATAAACTACCGGAAATATCTCTCCATGTTCACAACAATGCTATCGACATTGCGTGTATTCAAGAGACCTGGTTAAATTCATCCATTGGAGATGAGGAGATCTCTATTGAACAGTACCGGGTTGAACGTCTCGACAGATCTGATGGGCAAAGACATGGTGGTGTAGCCATCTATCTTAAGGATCATATTCCTTACATCAGACGTTCAGATCTGGAGCAAAATGACATGGAACTTCTTTGTGTTGAGTTAAAATTTGTGAATACTACACCGATTTTATTGGTCAATGTTTATAGACCTCCATCTTCAGAGGCTAGTTGGCTACACAATTTCGAATGTTTTCTTGACAGATGTCAAGATACAAACCTTGAAATTATCATAACTGGTGATTTCAACATTGACTTGTTAAACTCTCAGCCATGTTCCTTGACTGATATCACTTCAAGTGTAAACTTACACCAAATGGTTCAGGAAGCTACTCGTGTGTATGAAGCTGAAACTTTGATAGACCATGTGTATACCTCAGCTCCAGAACACATTCGACTGCTCAAAGTTGTCGTAAATGGCTTGAGTGATCACTATCCTGTGTGTTTCGTAAGGAAACGTAAATTTGGTACAAAGTTTGTGCACACTTCAATACATTACAGATCATTTAAAAACTTTGATGTACAGTCATTCCTAAATGACCTTGAACTTGTACCATGGTCTGTAATCGAGTCCTTCTCCGATGTGGACGATGCACTCCAAGCTTGGATAGACCTTTTTCTCAGTATCGTCGATCAGCATGCACCTAGACTGCAAAGGAGAGTCAAAAAGCCCTCTCAACCTGAGTGGATGGATGATAACATCATAGAAAACATCCGTCTCAGAGACAACCTTAAACAGAACGGTGATACTGACAGCTATCGTCATCAGCGAAACAAAGTGACTAAACTCATTAAAGACGCCAAGTCCGTCTTTTTCCAAAATGTTATTGAGAATAATCTTGATAACCCTAGTAAACTCTGGAAATGTATTCGTGAGGTAGCTCCGAAGCAATCCACTTCTTCCCCAAGCATGATTCAAGTAGATGACACGCCTGTGTTTGAAAAGCAAGATATTGCTGAATCATTCAATACGTATTTTTCCTCCATTGCTAATAGCTTGTGTAAATCTTTGAATGATGTATCTTCTTCATTTGACACATTACGTAATTTCATCAACTCCAATATCACTGAAAATTGTATGTTTTCCATTCCCAGTGTTACTGATAAATTTACTGAAGATTTTCTTAGTTCCCTAGATGTTCACAAAGCCATAGGTCTGGATGGAATCAGTTGTAAGCTCCTAAAATTAGCAAGTTCAAAAATTTCGTCATCCTTGACGTATATTCTGAATTTGAGTGTAGCAACTGGAAAATTTCCTTGTCAATGGAAAACTTCGAAAGTAGTTCCACTTCACAAAGGTGGTTCAATGTCTGATATGTCTAATTACAGACCGATTTCAGTATTACCAATTTTGTCAAAAATTTTGGAAAGACATGTCCATAACAGTTTTTATACATTTTTAACGGATCACAATTTACTTGTTGCTTCGCAATCAGGGTTTCGTAAGAACCATTCTTGTGAGACTGCCCTTCTCAATATTGTAAACAAATGGGCAAAAGAAGTCGACAATAGGAATATCAATGGTGTTGTTTTCATAGACTTTAGAAAAGCCTTTGATATGGTGAACCATAAAGTATTAATTCAAAAACTTGCATTATATCAATGTGATCACACATCATTGTGTTGGTTTGAATCTTACCTTTCAGATAGATTTCAAAAAGTTGCCGTTTCTAATCATGTATCTAGTAGTAAGCCTATTACACATGGTGTACCCCAGGGGTCCATATTAGGGCCTCTCATGTTTCTTATTTTCATAAATGATTTGCCACTTAAACTTGGAGCCTCCACAGATATGTATGCAGATGACTCCACACTAACTGCGTCTGGTAGTTCTGTTCCTATTGTACAAGAACAGCTACAATCAGACCTCATCCAAGTTCAAGATTGGTGTCATGAAAACAAAATGTTATTAAATACCAAAAAAACTAAGTGTATGGTCATTGGTACAAAACAAAAGTTAAGTAAAATTGATGATGCTTTAAATCTCACTTTAGAGCAGGAAGTTCTGGAGCAGGTAAAATCAGAGAAACTTTTAGGTGTTAAAATTGATAATAATTTATCTTGGTCTGATCACATCATATTTATAATTTCAAAAATAAACCGTGGCCTCGGGTTACTCAGACGTATACGTCAATACTTACCACTCCAAGCTAGACTTAAGTTCTACCATGCATGTATTTTTCCACACTTTGTGTACAGTTGTACTGTATGGAGTGGATGCTCTTTAAACTTAATTCAAAAACTGTCCAAAGCACAGAAACAAGCTGCAAGATTGATTTTAGATGCCCCATTCGACACACCATCAGTCGAAATGTTTTCTTTGTTGCATTGGCTACCGATTCGGGATTATTTCAAATTCAAAAGAAGTGTAATGATGTACAGGTGTGTCAACAATTTAGTTCCACAATATCTTTCAAACCAGATTTCTTTTTCAAATGACAGACGTACCAGGTCATCTTCCCAAAAATCAGTAATAGTACCGAAACACAGTACTACATTTTATGCAAAACATTTTATTGTGGAAGGGAGCCAAATCTGGAACAATTTACCAGTTGATACAAGACTTTCAGGATCTCTCCCTACTTTTAAACAAAACTTGATGGGAAGCAAGTTCAGAACAGCTTAAATCTTTTATTTTTAACGAAGATTTTTCAGGTACATAATTTATTGTTTTATTTGTGCTATATTAGCATGTATTCTGTCAATTTTTACACTTTGCTACATTAGCATATATGTATATTAGACATTCTGTCATTTACTGAATACCTTATGGTTAAGCATGGAATTGTATGTCTTTGCTTCTGTGATAATTTTATTATATGTAAGTGTTACTTTTTTGTGTTAATAGTCTATTTATGACTTTTTAGCTTACCATGTTACTTTTTACTGCATCTTGAGCTAATATCTTACTGCATACTTAATACATTAATTTATTGACTGTGATATAGCATTGTTTTAACTAACATTTTTACTAACAGAGGACCCTGTGGAAGATTAGCTTTGCTAAACAGGTCTTTTATCCTCGGAAAATAAAGTTTATTATTATTATTATTATTATTATTATAATGATGACTGCTGATCACAGGCGCTAGAAACAATCATGGTGTTGGTGGGGGCCGGGGTTATTGCTGGTTACAAGTGCCTGTGCTGCTGATCACAGGCGTTAGAAACAATCATGGTGTTGGTGGGGGCCGGGGTTATTGCTGGTTACAAGTGCCTGTGCTGCTGATGCATGCTTATTCATGGTGTTGGTGGGGGCCGGGGTTATTGCTGGTTACAAGTGCCTGTGCTGCTGATGCATGCTTATTCATGGTGTTGGTGGGGGCCGGGGTTATTGCTGGTTACAAGTGCCTGTGCTGCTGATGCGTGCTTATTAGTACGATTCATCAATGTGATGTGTGCAATTTATCATACATTTTGTCACTACCCCGGCTCTCACTTTGAAGACATGGCTTGAACTGGATTTAACATATACATATCACTTATATTGTAGGTTAATGCTTATTTTAAGTGCTCATATTGGTACGGGTAACGTTCGTATTTTACCTTTTCCCAATTATTGTTTAGTTACACATAGAAATTAAACTGGGAAACACCACTATACCACTATCGATCTTGTTATGGTAGGCGTGCTTTGCACAACTACGCAGGCGCCGGTTTATAACCGCAAAAAGGCTCCTCTCGAAACATTTAATCGTTGTGTGTTAAGAGCTATTGCTAGATTCATTCCATTCGCAGGATAGTGAAATATTGATTGGTTAATTGACTATCAACCAAAAGTTAAAGTGACCGAGAAGATGTCCTTGGTTTAATGAAATACAGCGCAATACATGACAAACATTATGGACACAATGATACATGCTATTTGTAAAAATGTTAAAGGCAGTTAATGATCGGACGGAATGTAATATTGTCTTTAATGTTCTTTACAACCCTCCGGCAGTCCAGTTAGTCAAATTCCATGTCGTTTGTTTTTGACGTTCTATTTTTTATCAATTTTGTTTTTGTTGTCGGATATGATCGCCACAGATCGTCGTCGTTCTGAGGTTTCCGGTTCCGGTTTCTTCCTTCCATCGATATAAACAGTCTGACAATCACGAAATTTCTTATTAGCAACATGGCGGTCTTTGACATTTTGTGATATCAAACAACTAAATAGTTTGAACCGATATCTCACTACAAACTCCCCCAACAAGACCAGAGAAGCGAAAGCTATCCCAATCCCAATTAGAATGAAGGCACTATGAACGTCTATAAGCGATATCTCCTTAGCAGACGCCTGCATGGATTCCTTACAATAGTTCACTTTTGGCCAATGTCTGTGAGTATATATAGAAAATATTCCACTCTCAAGTAACTCCAATATTCTGAAAAAGCAAGGAAAATTATACTTGATTATCAGATTCATAACCTGAATATCACAAAATATTTTGTCATATATTTAATAAAATAAAATAAAATGAAATGATACCGTTTTGATGTATGATGTAGTATTAGACGTAAAACTGGTACCAGATACTTTCAAAAGTCAATAATCATCATAAAGAAAACCTTATGCTAAAGTGAGGGAACTTAAACTCACTTGTTGGAGAATATCTCGGTGTAAGGCGAATGATTTGGTAACCCAACACCATACGACATATTTGGAATTTCTTCGTCAACAGTTGTCAAGCGACAGTCGTTCACTCTGCGCATGTCCATGACAACTTTGTCGCCGAAGTAGACATAATCCTCCTGTAGAATTTTCTGGATATGGATTGCAGGGTCTGGAGAGAGAGCCCGGGGATCAGACGCATTGGCTTTCACGACACCATCCCAGACCTTCAGGTACACTGGTAATGTCGAATCCTTATAGATAAAAACGTAGGTTTAAGGTTTACTGTTCAGATAAACAATAACTATATTTCAAAAGTAGCAAACATGCCTGCTAATACTTACCGAAATCATATACTAATGCATGTTCCTATAAAGATATAGAGACCGTTAGCTTATCTGACGGAAGAAATGTTAATGTTTATCAGTGATATACTGAAAGAAAAGGTTTTCAAAAAAATCTTCAAATTCATTTGATTCAAATGTGAATTGGGGCTGTTAAAATACACATGCAAGCTGTAACAAAAAAAAAATGTGCATAAACTTTTTGAGTCCTAGGAGGACGAAACAGCTGTATGGTGCAGTTTAATTCATTTTTTCGGTAAACTGTATCTATTACTAAATTTAAGAGGTGCAGCATATGTGTGTGTTACGTCATCTTGATGATAGGGGGTGGCAGACTCTGCTGGTGGATTTTTTAGTCCCCGAAGTTTGCTGGAGCCTCCATAGTCACAGTTAATCTAATTTGAGTAGTGGCACGGTACTTAATAAACACATTTTCGTAGTACACGATTTGAAATTATACAGAACAAGTTTAATTTTACTTCTAAATTAATAAATTAAAGTGGTTTGGATTCCTACCTTTTGGCCCCTAGCATCACTGAATAGTCCTAGGAGGACGAAACAGCTGTATGGTGCAGTTTAATTCATTTTTTCGGCATACTGTATTTATTACTAAATTTAAGAGGTGCAGCATATGTGTGTGTTACGTGATCTTTGAGAGTTAGAATAATAAGAAGCTTATCATAACGTAGTGATAACCCAATTTTATACTCAGATGTCAATCTTCGTTCAAGAGCCTAAATTGCAATATCTCCAACCACATATTATCTTAAACGTTGTGATGAAGTATGCCCCCCCAACCCCAGGATGCCCCAGTCGTACCTGGACTTCACATCCATGTCTCAGTTTCACGAACGGTCCTTAATTAACTTAAATCTCCATAGGAAAGCATTACTGAAGTTAAGAAAGTTTAATTCACTAAATCACGTATTACCTTGAACATTGTGATGAAGTATGTCCCCCCTAGGATACCCCAGCCGTACTCGGACTGAGCCACAGAATCACTAAATCACGTATTACCTTGAACATTGTGATGGAGTATGTCCCCCCTAGGGTACCCCAGCCGTACTCGGACTGAGCCACAGAATCACTAAATCACGCATTACCTTGAACATTGTGATGGAGTATGTGCCCCCCTAGAGTACCCCAGCCGTACTGGGACTGAGCCAAAGAATCACTAAATCACGCATTACCGTGAACATTGTGATGAAGTATGTGCCCCCCTAGGGTACCCCAGCCGTACTCGGACTGAGTCACAAGTCACAAATTCACTAAATCACGCATTACCTTGAACATTGTGATGAAGTATGTGCCCCCTAGAGTACCCCAGCCGTACTCGGACTGAGCCACAAGCTCAGTAAATCACCATTACCTTGAACATTGTGATGAAGTATGTGCCCCCTAGAGTACCCCAGCCGTACTCGGACTGAGCCACAAGTTCACTAAATCACGCATTACCTTGAACATTGTAATGAAGTATGTCCCCCCTAGGGTACCCCAGCCGTACTCGGACTGAGCCACAAGCTCAGAAAATCACCATTACCTTGAACATGGTGATGAAGTATGCCCCCTCTAGGGTACCCCAGCCGTACTCGGACTGAGCCACAAGCTCAGTAAATCACCATTACCTTGAACATGGTGATGAAGTATGCCCCCCTAGGGTACCCCAGCCGTACTCGGACTGAGCCACAGAATCACTAAATCACGCATTACCTTGAACATTGTGATGAAGTATGTGCCCCCTAGAGTACCCCAGCCGTACTCGGACTGAGCCACAAGCTCAGTAAATCACGCATTACCTTGAACATTGTGATGAAGTATGTGCCCCCTTGAGTACCCCAGCCGTACTCGGACTGAGCCACAAGCTCAGTAAATCACGCATTACCTTGAACATTGTGATGAAGTATGTGCCCCCTAGAGTACCCCAGCCGTACTCGGACTTAGCCACAGAATCACTAAATCACGTATTACCTTGAACATTGTAATGAAGTATGTGCCCCCCTAGGGTACCCCAGCCGTACTCGGACTTAGCCACAAGCTCAGTAAATCACCATTACCTTGAACATGGTGATGAAGTATGCCCCCCCTAGGGTACCCCAGCCGTACTGGGACTGAGCCACAGAATCACTAAATCACGCATTACCTTGAACATTGTGATGAAGTATGTGCCCCCTAGAGTACCCCAGCCGTACTCGGACTGAGCCACAGAATCACTAAATCACGTATTACCTTGAACATTGTAATGAAGTATGTGCCCCCCTAGGGTACCCCAGCCGTACTCGGACTGAGCCACAAGCTCAGTAAATCACCATTACCTTGAACATGGTGATGAAGTATGCCCCCCCTAGGGTACCCCAGCCGTACTCGGACTGAGCCACAGAATCACTAAATCACGCATTACCTTGAACATTGTGATGAAGTATGTGCCCCCTAGAGTACCCCAGCCGTACTCGGACTTAGCCACAGAATCACTAAATCACGTATTACCTTGAACATTGTGATGAAGTATGTGCCCCCTAGAGTACCCCAGCCGTACTCGGACTGAGCCACAAGCTCACTAAATCACGCATTACCTTGAACATTGTGATGAAGTATGTCCCCCCCTAGAGTACCCCAGCCGTACTCGGACTGAGCCACAAGCTCAGTAAATCACCATTACCTTGAACATTGTGATGAAGTATGTGCCCCCTAGAGTACCCCAGCCGTACTCGGACTGAGCCACAAGCTCAGTAAATCACGCATTACCTTGAACATTGTGATGAAGTATGTGCCCCCTTGAGTACCCCAGCCGTACTCGGACTGAGCCACAAGCTCAGTAAATCACGCATTACCTTGAACATTGTGATGAAGTATGTGCCCCCTAGAGTACCCCAGCCGTACTCGGACTTAGCCACAGAATCACTAAATCACGTATTACCTTGAACATTGTAATGAAGTATGTGCCCCCCTAGGGTACCCCAGCCGTACTCGGACTGAGCCACAAGCTCAGTAAATCACCATTACCTTGAACATGGTGATGAAGTATGCCCCCCCTAGGGTACCCCAGCCGTACTTGGACTGAGCCACAGAATCACTAAATCACGCATTACCTTGAACATTGTGATGAAGTATGTGCCCCCTAGAGTACCCCAGCCGTACTCGGACTGAGCCACAAGCTCAGTAAATCACGCATTACCTTGAACATTGTGATGAAGTATGTGCCCCCTTGAGTACCCCAGCCGTACTCGGACTGAGCCACAAGCTCAGTAAATCACGCATTACCTTGAACATTGTGATGAAGTATGTGCCCCCTAGAGTACCCCAGCCGTACTCGGACTGAGCCACAAGCTCAGTAAATCACGCATTACCTTGAACATTGTGATGAAGTATGTGCCCCCTTGAGTACCCCAGCCGTACTCGGACTGAGCCACAAGCTCAGTAAATCACGCATTACCTTGAACATTGTGATGAAGTATGTGCCCCCTTGAGTACCCCAGCCGTACTCGGACTGAGCCACAAGCTCAGTAAATCACGCATTACCTTGAACATTGTGATGAAGTATGTGCCCCCTAGAGTACCCCAGCCGTACTCGGACTTAGCCACAGAATCACTAAATCACGTATTACCTTGAACATTGTAATGAAGTATGTGCCCCCCTAGGGTACCCCAGCGGTACTCGGACTGAGCCACAAGCTCAGTAAATCACCATTACCTTGAACATGGTGATGAAGTATGCCCCCCCTAGGGTACCCCAGCCGTACTCGGACTGAGCCACAAAATCACTAAATCACGCATTACCTTGAACATTGTGATGAAGTATGTGCCCCCTAGAGTACCCCAGCCGTACTCGGACTTAGCCACAGAATCACTAAATCACGTATTACCTTGAACATTGTAATGAAGTATGTGCCCCCCTAGGGTACCCCAGCCGTACTCGGACTGAGCCACAAGCTCAGTAAATCACCATTACCTTGAACATGGTGATGAAGTATGCCCCCCCTACGGTACCCCAGCCGTACTCGGACTGAGCCACAGAATCACTAAATCACGCATTACCTTGAACATTGTGATGAAGTATGTGCCCCCTAGAGTACCCCAGCCGTACTCGGACTTAGCCACAGAATCACTAAATCACGTATTACCTTGAACATTGTGATGAAGTATGTGCCCCCTAGAGTACCCCAGCCGTACTCGGACTGAGCCACAGAATCACTAAATCACGCATTACCTTGAACATTGTGATGAAGTATGTGCCCCCTAGAGTACCCCAGCCGTACTCGGACTGAGCCACAAGCTCAGTAAATCACCATTACCTTGAACATTGTGATGAAGTATGTGCCCCCTAGAGTACCCCAGCCGTACTCGGACTGAGCCACAAGCTCAGTAAATCACGCATTACCTTGAACATTGTGATGAAGTATGTGCCCCCTTGAGTACCCCAGCCGTACTCGGACTGAGCCACAAGCTCAGTAAATCACGCATTACCTTGAACATTGTGATGAAGTATGTGCCCCCTAGAGTACCCCAGCCGTACTCGGACTGAGCCACAAGTTCAGCCAGTGAGTTGAAAGGCAGTTTATCTTTAGCAACCGTTAGGAAGGCAATGAGGTTGCCGCTGTAAGTGGCCACCATTATGATTGAGAACAGCCACCAGAAACTTATCAGCGTCCTTCCGGTCTGAGATTCCGGCAGTCGGTCACCACCTTGGAAATGATTGGAAATTTACAAAAACTATAGATACAGTGTTCACAGATTACCCAAGAATAGTTAAAAAAATAAAGTTCATTTAAAAGTGAATATAAGAATGGAAAACAATTATAGCAGTTCAACTTCTATTTCACGAATTTACTATATCATTCTACTTAATTCCGCTGTCAAATTATCATAACTATTATAACCACATCATAACTATTATAACCACGAACAATTCGGTGTCATGACGACGACGGCATACCGTTCAATTTATGTTTAATAAAAATACATGTAGGCAAAATTTAACTCGAACTTTGACCGCTGATAAAAATCCATAATTGGACACTTTGACAAAAACCAATGTTGTACTAACTAAAGTTTGTCCAAATACGAAATAGACTACCTTGAGTTAGTAGTGCGCCGAACATATACCAGAACGTGTTTTGATACGTTCGGTGCTCATCGTCCTCTTCCTGGTGTCGGTAGAAGGGGTTGATCTTTTCCAGCAGTGTTACTATAAGAGCGGCAAGCGCCAGAGTGATCCAGATACACATGTGAACAATATCAGCAAATGGCTCAATCAAAGTCCGCCATTTTGTTTTGTTGGGGTCTGGGCGTTTCATCAAAATGGTTGACGTATCAAAGTAGTATGGATGGGTGAAGTCCATCACCATTTCCCGCCCGGCCTGGATAGATGCCGGCGCTATCATCAGGTCCACATCCTGGAATCACAAGTATGATCTTGTATAACAGATAATTTATTATTGCATATCCTTCATTTCAACTGATGTTCGAATCGCTGGCGTTCTCAATCGTGAAAACAATGTGGGTGAAATGATAGATATGGAAATATAAGTAAGTTTAAATATACTCTAAATAAATCCTATCTTTCTCCGTATTATTTTCATTAATACTATAAGTCATCTTTGGGTTACTAAATTTAAAAGGTGCAGCACATGTGTGTGTTACGTCATCTTTAATGATAGGGGATGGCAGACTTTTAGTCCCCGAGGTTTCCTTGAGCCGCCATAGCCTCAGTTAATCTCAATTGACTAGTGGCACGGTACATTATACACAGATGTTCGTAGTACACGATTTGAAATTATACAGAACTAGCTTCGTTTTACGTCTAAATTTATAAATTAAAGAGCTTTTACGCACCTGACCCTTCTGCTTTCTACATTAGTCAAAACATTTTTGATTCCCACTTTTTGGCCTCTAGCATCACTGACGAAACAGCTGTATGGTGCAGTTTAATTCATTTTTTTCGGCAAGCTGTATCTATTACTGAATTTAAAAGGTGCAGCACATGTGTTTGTTACGTCATCTTTAGGAGAGGTCTACGGTTTCATAGACACCAGCTGAGTTTTAAAGACCCCGACCAAAGAGGTATATGAACCCTTAAATCCTTCCTAATACAGAGATAACGAAATGGACACACTAAACATCTTTTAACAATTTAACACTATATTCTACAATTATTTAGTTCGTTTGCGAGGCAGGATCCAAATCAGATCGGTACCAAATTGGGATCACTTTTTGAAACAAACTTTTAAATCTATCAATGGTGCAGTCTTAGAACAAATATTTTTCCAATAGGTGACCACTTGTTAAGCTCAAATAGCACAAGGAAACGCGATTTAAATTGACTCCGGCAAAACATTAGGCTTGTTCATTTTGTTCTCATTTGGCAGCCAGCTTGGCGGGCCCGTCACTCGATTTGCATAAAACGTATCGCCGGTGGAAAACCAAGCACTCCCCAGATCACCCGGTCTTGAACGATACCGGCTGATGACGATAAAAGATGTTGACGACGGTACGTAAATTATTGTGGTCTTCATTCAGTTGTACCGTGAAAACTTTGTAGAACTTGATTCATACCATTTCAAGCTGAAAAGATCTGAAACACTGCATTCTGAAATAACATTTATGGTCGGGCATTACGTTATCGACAAGATGGAGTTTCCGACGCCTTTGCCATTTTGTAAATATCTCGTAGACTCTCGCGTGATTTCTCACCAGGTGTCGTCTGCCTAATGCCCACACAACAAGAAACGTTTTGACAAAGAAAAGTAAACTTTGCGTTTCAAACGGGTAAATTTATAACAGATTGAATATATACCGTCGTAAAATCAAATTTTTACTTAAGCCCATATTATATAC
This sequence comes from Mimachlamys varia, assembly GCA_947623455.1. Classification (NCBI taxonomy): domain Eukaryota; kingdom Metazoa; phylum Mollusca; class Bivalvia; order Pectinida; family Pectinidae; genus Mimachlamys; species Mimachlamys varia. Next base: position 44,254,669 of record OX392541.1, read on the forward strand.
ATCTTTAAAACCTTACCTACAGCGTTCTGAGCCTCAGTCAAATTTGCAACGCTTAGTAAACAGATGTTCCGAGTCTGATTATGCGATTTTCAGCGACATATCACAACCAGGCAAAAGCTATTAAAGAGCATATTTCCGATTTTATTTTCTCATAAAAAAATGGAAAATATTTTTTTTTTTTTTTTTTTTAAATCAGACCCTGTGAAGTGCTATACGATTTCAATAAAAAAGAATGTAACGGTAGGCAATGCGGTGTTTTAATCAGAGAATTATACAAAAAAGATGTTGACTTATGCAAGTTCTGATGTCACTTCCGTTGAAAATTATCAGAATTAATCATTTAAATCAAAATGTGAATTTTCTGAAGGATGATTATTTTAAACTCAAATGTTGGTTCCTGGAAATGTTTTCCTGTCACAAAATTCGACTGGTGTGGTCTATAATGCTAGGGAGCACTACCGTCGATAACACAATATAGTGTCATGGCGGTCGCCATGACGAGTAGCAGCAGGAAAGTGCCGATATTGTAATGAGGAAATAACGAATTGACAGAGAAACAATTTTACAGGTAAGGTAAAAGATAGACTATTGTATAAATAATAGTGGGATATTTTATTCACAGTTGTTTCGTGTGCTATCTACGATAATTGATTACTCCGTCGAAAACCGGATGTTCAAGGGTAAATATTTTTAATATCGAATAAGCCAGGTTCTTTCGATTCGCAATATATGTCGGTCACATGACTTGCACACAACAGTTTTTACCCGGCGGGTATCAAGGCTGACAAACTATAAGACGGATGAAATGCTACATTGGTCTAAGAGAGATAATCGATTGTTAATCAAAGCACTCGTTTCCTTCGACATTTTGTAATTCAGAATTATGTAAAAACAATTATTTCTATAACAGGAAACAGTTCGAACCGATATCTCTATATATCGATATATGTTTAATCATTATGTGCTTAAAATGGGGAATGTCTCTTTCGTTAAATAGATATTTCTTCTGATGTTATTTTCAACTAGTTTTTTTATACGAAATATATAATTTGAACTCAAAATTGTAGAAGCAATGTGCTCCTGGAATGCTGCTTTTCAATGTTGGTTGAATTCACACAGATTTTACTTTACCAGATTTCTTTCTATTTATTTGTACATTAAAATAAAGGCAATGCCACAATGATAAGATATTTAATATAATTTAATACTAGTTGATAGGGGTATTTTTATATAAAATGTGGCAATATACTACTACGCACTATACTATCAGGTCTCGTTATTTGACCATGCTATATTGGTAAGTGACGTACCTCTCTTTGTAGCTCCCCTATCATCCCCGTCCAGCTTCCGTTCTCCAGCATAAACCCCCACTCCTTGTCTGCAGGTTCCGTCATTATGTACCTAGTGTATCAAACTTATTATTTACTTAAAAGGAGAAGATTGGTATAAAAACAATCCGACTCCAAGGATTAAAATCACTAATGATCAAAAACATGCTGACGAAACCATAAAAAAGACAGATAATGGGATCTGCTAGATAGAAATCAGGTCATGGTGAAGATCATTCCTTTTAAGTCGACTGAAGGCAGCTTGGGGGCAGTATAAATGTACAGGGCAAATCTGTCCACAAAATGTTGGTCCTCATACCATGCTTTGGGGTAGCAAATACACTCTAATACTTAAAGGAGATTCGGGTGTGTTACTAGTAAGCTGTTAGGGCTAAATAACCGAGAAATGAAATGTTCTGAAATAAAACGTCGTAAAACAAAAAAAATAAATATGTTGAAAATAAAAGACCACGCCTCCATAGATGTAATGAAATTGACCCCACACCCATAACATTCTTGAATCATTATCCGACTTTTATACAAAAGAATTAAATCCACAAAGTTCTTACAAACTAAAGTTTGTTTTGAAGATTAACGTAACTTGAATGATCCACGTGCTTCATACTGCCATAACCCTATGTTGGCCTGCAGGTGAATTATTATACCCGCTGCCCCCATTGCATGATCCGTATAGGGCGACTAAGTTTGGGATCTTATCTTTCTTTTACTTCCAAACCTTCGCCTTCTAAATGACCCCTTTAACACTTCTTTTGGGCATACGTTTAGGGCTTTAGCGTTCGCCCCGTTGAGGCATTGGTTCTGTCCCCTGGCTGAGACATATCAGAGTCTCCTATAATGATTCGACTTGCTCTAGATACCGAGATTTTTGTGACAAATATCGGCTGCTGATGAACAATATTACGGCACAGGAACTCGAGACATGTTCGATTCCTTACGTGAAGTTGAGTTGACTGGCGAGTTCATCCAATAAGTCCTGACAGAAGCCGAAGTACACCCGTGTGCCGTTCACCTCGTATCGGTCCATGAATGGCGGCCACTGTAACCAGATGTCAAAATGATTTAATGCTGAATATGCAGACACTTATATCAAGTTGTTTGATTAGTAAAGCTATGAAACTGTGGATGGCAACGACTGCTTATGATGGTACTTTCTGTGTCTACTTTCGGATTTGAGATATAAAATTGAAGATGAGAAAGGATACCAAGTATATCAAACACGTAGAAATTAATGTATCTAAGTTGTTAGTGATCCCACCAAAATAATGGTCTTATTAGGAATTCTTGTTCCACTAGAAAGAAAGATATGTACTGCATTGAGAAAACAAAATAAATATTGAAGTTGTAAGGCAGAAGAAAAGTATTAATGGAGTTCAAATATTTATAGTGTAGGTTAATTTCAATCGGTTAATTCTGAAATTATTTTTGCATGTTTTATTACTTAAAAAAGTAGGATAAAGGGCTATTCAAGCTTGAAATATAATCAGTAGCTGCAACACAAATGAAAGTCAGGAACAAACCCAGTTCGTTGTTGTCAGAAACTCGCGTCCGTTGAAATGGTAGTTCACATTTGGGAAGATGTCCCCGAACAGTGTCCGCGAGCCGGAGATGTTTACGGTTCCGACTAACTGAAAGCTGCGTCGGTTCCTGGAGTCCTTCATGGTCCGGATTTTACCACCATCTTTTACCCACATGAGAGTGAAAAGTGAGCAGTGTGTGCAAAGTGGGACAGAGTTCACTTCCTCTACAAACCTCTGCAAGGTTGAAATAGAAGAATAGTGTTAACGATGCAAAATATTGATCTAATATACAAAAGACACCTCACAAAAGAAAAGCCTCAGGAACCTCGTAAAAAAAGAAAACATGTGTGTATAATATCAATATTTTACCTAAACTATCGATCTTTACTTCAACTATGACCAACACGGGTAACTTACTACTAATCTATATGATTAACATGACGATTTCGATTTTTCGATTATGTACTTTCTCTTTTTGATGGAAACATCATTGTTTTCATGTCGCAGTTGATTCATTATTCTAGGGCCACCCCTACTTCTATCACATAACCACCCCTACTTCTATCACATAACCACCCCTACTTCTATCACTTAACCACCCCTACTTCTATCACTTAACCACCCCTACTTCTATCACTTAACCACCCCTACTTCTATCACATAACCACCCCTACTTCTATCACTTAACCACCCCTACTTCTATCACTTAACCACCCCTACTTCTATCACTTAACCACCCCTACTTCTATCACTTAACCACCCTTACTTCTATCACTTAACCACCCCTACTTCTATCACTTAACCACCCCTACTTCTATCACTTAACCACCCCTACTTCTATCACTTAACCACCCCTACTTCTATCACTTAACCACCCCTACGTCTATCACATAACCACCCCTACGTCTATCACTTAACCACCCCTATGTTTATCACTTAACCACCCCTACTTCTATCACTTAACCACCCCTACTTCTATCACTTAACCACCCCTACTTCTATCACTTAACCACCCCTACTTCTATCACTTAACCACGCCTACTTCTATCACTTAACCACCCCTACTTCTATCACTTAACCACCCCTACTTCTATAACTTAACCACCCCTACTTCTATCACTTAACCACCCCTACGCTTATCACTTAACCACCCCTACTTCCATCACTTAACCATCCCTACTTCTATCACTTAACCACCCCTACGTCTATCACTTAACCACCCCTACTTCTATCACATAACCACCACTACTTCTATCACTTAATCACCCCTACCTCTACCACTTAATCACCCCTACTTCTATCACTTAACCACCCCTACTTCTATCACTTAACCACCCCTACTTCTATTACTTAACCATTCCTACATATATCACTTAACCACCCCTACTTCTATCACATAACCACCACTACTTCTATCACTTAACCACCCCTACTTCTATCACATAACCACCACTACTTCTATCACTTAACCACCCCTACTTCTATCACTTAACCAACCCTACTTCTATCACTTAACCACCACTACTTCTATCACTTAACCACCCCTACTTCTATCACTTAATCACCCCTACTTCTATCACTTAACCACCCCTACTTCTATCACATAACCACCCCTACTTCTATCACTTAACCATCCCTACTTCTATCACTTAACCACCCCTACGTCTATCACTTAACCACCCCTACTTCTATTACATAACCACCACTACTTCTATCACTTAATCACCCCTACCTCTACCACTTAATCACCCTTATTCTATCACTTAACCACCCCTACTTCTATCACTTAACCACCCCTACTTCTATCACATAACCACCCCTACTTCTATCACTTAATCACCCCTACCTCTACCACTAAATCACCCCTACTTCTATCACTAAACCACCCCTACTTCTATCACTTAACCACCCCTACTTCTATCACTTAACCACCCCTACTTCTATCACATAACCACCACTACTTCTATCACTTAACCATCCCTACTTCTATCACATAACCATCCCTACATATATCACTTAACCATCTCTACTTCTATCACATAACCACCCCTACTTCTATCACTTAACCAACCCTACTTCTATCACTTAACCACCCCTACTTCTATCACTTAATCACCCCTACTTCTATCACTTAACCACCCCTACTTCTATCACTTAACCACCCCTACGTTTATCACTTAACCACCCCTACTTCTATCACTTAACCACCCCTACTTCTATCACTTAACCACCCCTACTTCTATCACTTAACCACCCCTACGTTTATCACTTAACCACCCCTACTTCTATCACTTAACCAACCCTACTTCTATCACTTAACCACCCCTACTTCTATCACTTAACCACCCCTACTTCCATCACTTAACCATCCCTACTTCTATCACTTAACCACCCCCACTTCTATCACTTAACCACCCCTACTTCTATCACATAACCACCCCTACTTCTATCACTTAACCACCCCTACTTCTATCACTTAACCACCCCTACTTCTATCACTTAACCACCCCTACGTTTATCACTTAACCACCCCTACTTCTATCACTTAACCACCCCTACTTCTATCACTTAACCACCCCTACTTCTATCACTTAACCAACCCTACTTCTATCACTTAACCACCCCTACTTCTATCACTTAACCACCCCTACGTTTATCACTTAACCACCCCTACTTCTATCACTTAACCACCCCTACTTCTATCACTTAACCACCCCTACGTTTATCACTTAACCACCCCTACTTCTATCACTTAACCACCCCTACTTCTATCACTTAACCACCCCTACTTCTATCACATAACCACCCCTACTTCTATCACTTAACCACCCCTACTTCTATCACATAACCACCCCTACTTCTATCACTTAACCAACCCTACTTCTATCACTTAACCAACCCTACTTCTATCACTTAACCACCCCTACTTCTATCACTTAACCACCCCTACATATATCACTTAACCACCCCTACTTCTATCACTTAACCACCCCTACGTTTATCACTTAACCACCCCTACTTCTATCACTTAACCACCCCTACTTCTATCACTTAACCACCCCTACTTCTATCACTTAACCATCCCTACATATATCACTTAACCATCCCTACTTCTATCACTTAACCACCCCTACGTTTATCACTTAACCACCCCTACTTCTATCACTTAACCACCCCTACTTCTATCACTTAACCACCCCTACTTCTATCACTTAACCACCCCTACGTTTATCACTTAACCACCCCTACTTCTATCACTTAACCACCCCTACTTCTATCACTTAACCACCCCTACGTTTATCACTTAACCACCCCTACTTCTATCACTTAACCAACCCTACTTCTATCACTTAACCACCCCTACTTCTATCACTTAACCACCCCTACTTCCATCACTTAACCATCCCTACTTCTATCACTTAACCACCCCCACTTCTATCACTTAACCACCCCTACTTCTATCACATAACCACCCCTACTTCTATCACTTAACCACCCCTACTTCTATCACTTAACCACCCCTACTTCTATCACTTAACCACCCCTACGTTTATCACTTAACCACCCCTACTTCTATCACTTAACCACCCCTACTTCTATCACTTAACCACCCCTACTTCTATCACTTAACCACCCCTACGTTTATCACTTAACCACCCCTACTTCTATCACTTAACCACCCCTACGTTTATCACTTAACCACTCCTACTTCTATCACTTAACCACCCCTACTTCTATCACTTAACCACCCCTACGTTTATCACTTAACCACCCCTACTTCTATCACTTAACCACCCCTACTTCTATCACTTAACCACCCCTACTTCTATCACATAACCACCCCTACTTCTATCACTTAACCACCCCTACTTCTATCACATAACCACCCCTACTTCTATCACTTAACCAACCCTACTTCTATCACTTAACCAACCCTACTTCTATCACTTAACCACCCCTACTTCTATCACTTAACCACCCCTACTTCTATCACATAACCACCACTACCTCTACCACTTAATCACCCCTACATATATCACATAACCACCCCTACTTCTATCACATAACCACCACTACTTCTATCACATAACCACCCCTACTTCTATCAAATAACCATCCCTACTTCTATCACTTAACAAACCCTACTTCTATCACTTAACCACCCCTACTTCTATCACTTAACCACCCCTACTTCTATCACTTAACCACCCCCACTTCTATCACTTAACCACCCCTACTTCTATCACTTAACCACCCCTACTTCTATCACTTAACCACCCCTACTTCTATCACTTAACCACCCCTACTTCTATCACTTAACCACCCCTACTTCTATCACTTAACCACCCCTACTTCTATCACTTAACCACCCCCACTTCTATCACTTAACCACCCCAACTTCTATCACATAACCACCCCTACTTCTATCACATAACCACCACTACTTCTATCACTTAACCATCCCTACTTCTATCACATAACCATCCCTACATATATCACTTAACCATCCCTACTTCTATCACTTAACCACCCCTACTTCTATCACTTAACCACCCCTACTTCTATCACATAACCACCACTACTTCTATCACTTAACCACCCCTACTTCTATCACTTAACCACCCCTACTTCTATCACTTAACCACCCCTACTTCTATCACTTAACCACCCCTACTTCTATCACTTAACCACCCCTACTTCTATCACTTAACCACCCCTACTTCTATCACATAACCACCCCTACTTCTATCACTTAACCACCCCTACTTCTATCACTTAACCACCCCTACTTCTATCACTTAACCACCCCTACTTCTATCACTTAACCACCCCTACGTTTATCACTTAACCACCCCTACTTCTATCACTTAACCACCCCTACTTCTATCACTTAACCACCCCTACTTCTATCACTTAACCACCTCTACTTCTACCACTTAACCACCCCTACTTCTATCACTTAACCACCCCTACTTCTATCACTTAACCAACCCTACTTCTATCACTTAACCACCCCTTCGTCTATCACTTAACCACCCCTACTTCCATCACTTAACCATCCCTATTTCTATCACTTAACCACCCCTACTTCTATCACTTAACCACCCCTACTTCTATTACTTAACCACCCCTACTTCTATCACTTAACCACCCCTACTTCTATTACTTATCCACCCCTACTTCTATCACTTAACCACCCCTACTTCTATCACATAACCACCCCTACTTCTATCACTTAACCACCCCTACTTCTATCACTTAATCACCCCTACCTCTACCACTTAACCACCCCTACTTCTATCACTTAACCACCCCTACTTCTATCACATAACCACCCCTACTTCTATCACTTAACCATCCCTACGTTTATCACTTAACCACCCCTACTTCTATCACTTAACCACCCCTACTTCTATCACTTAACCACCCCTACTTCTATCACTTAACCATCCCTACTTCTACCACTTAACCACCCCTACTTCTATCACTTAACCATCCCTACGTTTATCACTTAACCACCCCTACTTCTATCACTTAACCACCCCTACATATATCACTTAACTATCCCTACATATATCACTTAACCACCCCTACTTCTATCACTTAATCACCCCTACTTCTATCACTTAACCATCCCTACGTTTATCACTTAACCACCCCTACTTCTATCACTTAACCACCCCTACATATATCACTTAACCATCCCTACATATATCACTTAATCACCCCTACTTCTATATTCTATCACTTAATCACCCCTACTTCTATCACTTAACCACCCCTACTTCTATCACATAACCACCCCTACTTCTATCACTTAACCAACCCTACTTCTATCACTTAATCACCCCTACTTCTATCACTTAACCAGCCCTACATATATCACTTAATCACCCCTACTTCTATCACTTAATCACCCCTACTTCTATCACTTAACCACCCCTACTTCTATCACATAACCACCGCTACTTCTATCACTTAACCACGCCTACTTCTATCACTTAATCACCCCTACTTCTATCACTTAACCAGCCCTACATATATCACTTAATCACCCCTACTTCTATCACTTAACCACCCCTACTTCTATCACTTAACCACCCCTACTTCTATCACTTAACCACCCCTACTTCTATCACTTAATCACCCCTACTTCTATCACTTAACCACCCCTATTCTATCACATAACCACCCCTACTTCTATCACTTAACCACCCCTACTTCTATCACTTAATCACCCCTACTTCTATCACTTAACCAGCCCTACATATATCACTTAATCACCCCTACTTCTATCACTTAATCACCCCTACTTCTATCACTTAACCACCCCTACTTCTATCACTTAATAACCCCTACTTCTATCACTTAACCACCCCTACTTCTATCACTTAATCACCCCTACTTCTATCACTTAATCACCCCTACTTCTATCACTTAATCACCCCTACCTCTACCACTTAACCACCCCTACTTCTATCACTTAACCACCCCTACTTCTATCACTTAACCACCCCTACTTCTATCACATAACCACCCCTACTTCTATCACTTAACCACCCCTACTTCTATCACTTAACCACCCCTACTTCTATCACTTAATCACCCCTACTTCTATCACTTAACCACCCCTACTTCTATCACTTAATCACCCCTACGTCTATCACTTAACCACCCCTACTTCTATCACATAACCACCCCTACTTCTATCACTTAACCACCCCTACTTCTATCACTTAACCACCCCTACTTCTATCACTTAACCACCCCTACGTTTATCACTTAACCACCCCTACTTCTATCACTTAACCACCCCTACTTCTATCACTTAACCACCCCTACTTCTATCACTTAACCACCCCTACGTTTATCACTTAACCACCCCTACTTCTATCACTTAACCACCCCTACGTTTATCACTTAACCACCCCTACTTCTATCACTTAACCACCCCTACTTCTATCACATAACCACCCCTACTTCTATCACTTAACCACCCCTACTTCTATCACATAACCACCCCTACTTCTATCACTTAACCAACCCTACTTCTATCACTTAACCAACCCTACTTCTATCACTTAACCACCCCTACTTCTATCACTTAACCACCCCTACTTCTATCACATAACCACCACTACCTCTACCACTTAATCACCCCTACATATATCACATAACCACCCCTACTTCTATCACATAACCACCACTACTTCTATCACATAACCACCCCTACTTCTATCAAATAACCATCCCTACTTCTATCACTTAACCAAACCCTACTTCTATCACTTAACCACCCCTACTTCTATCACTTAACCACCCCTACTTCTATCACTTAACCACCCCCACTTCTATCACTTAACCACCCCTACTTCTATCACTGAACCACCCCTACTTCTATCACTTAACCACCCCTTCTTCTATCACTTAACCACCCCTACTTCTATCACTTAACCACCCCTACTTCTATCACTTAACCACCCCTACTTCTATCACTTAACCACCCCCACTTCTATCACTTAACCACCCCTACTTCTATCACATAACCACCCCTACTTCTATCACATAACCACCACTACTTCTATCACTTAACCATCCCTACTTCTATCACATAACCATCCCTACATATATCACTTAACCATCCCTACTTCTATCACTTAACCACCCCTACTTCTATCACTTAACCACCCCTACTTCTATCACATAACCACCACTACTTCTATCACTTAACCACCCCTACTTCTATCACATAACCACCCCTACTTCTATCACTTAACCACCCCTACTTCTATCACTTAACCACCCCTACTTCTATCACTTAACCACCCCTACTTCTATCACTTAACCACCCCTACTTCTATCACATAACCACCCCTACTTCTATCACTTAACCACCCCTACTTCTATCACTTAACCACCCCTACTTCTATCACTTAACCACCCCTACTTCTATCACTTAACCACCCCTACGTTTATCACTTAACCACCCCTACTTCTATCACTTAACCACCCCTACTTCTATCACTTAACCACCCCTACTTCTATCACTTAACCACCCCCACTTCTACCACTTAACCACCCCTACTTCTATCACATAACCACCCCTACTTCTATCACTTAACCAACCCTACTTCTATCACTTAACCAACCCTACTTCTATCACTTAACCACCCCTACTTCTATCACTTAACCACCCCTACTTCTATCACTTAACCACCCCTACTTCTATCACTTAACCACCCCTACTTCTATCACATAACCACCCCTTCGTCTATCACTTAACCACCCCTACTTCCATCACTTAACCACCCCTACTTCTATCACTTAACCACCCCTACTTCTATCACTTAACCACCCCTACTTCTATCACTTAACCACCCCTACTTCTATCACTTAACCACCCCTACTTCTATCACTTATCCACCCCTACTTCTATCACTTAACCACCCCTACTTCTATCACATAACCACCCCTACTTCTATCACTTAACCACCCCTACTTCTATCACTTAATCACCCCTACCTCTACCACTTAACCACCCCTACTTCTATCACTTAACCACCCCTACTTCTATCACATAACAACCCCTACTTCTATCACTTAACCATCCCTACGTTTATCACTTAACCACCCCTACTTCTATCACTTAACCACCCCTACTTCTATCACTTAACCACCCCTACTTCTATCACTTAACCATCCCTACTTCTACCACTTAACCACCCCTACTTCTATCACATAACCACCACTACCTCTACCACTTAATCACCCCTACATATATCACATAACCACCCCTACTTCTATCACATAACCACCACTACTTCTATCACATAACCACCCCTACTTCTATCAAATAACCATCCCTACTTCTATCACTTAACCAACCCTACTTCTATCACTTAACCACCCCTACTTCTATCACTTAACCACCCCTACTTCTATCACTTAACCACCCCCACTTCTATCACTTAACCACCCCTACTTCTATCACTGAACCACCCCTACTTCTATCACTTAACCACCCCTACTTCTATCACTTAACCACCCCTACTTCTATCACTTAACCACCCCTACTTCTATCACTTAACCACCCCTACTTCTATCACTTAACCACCCCTACTTCTATCACTTAACCACCCCTACTTCTATCACATAACCACCCCTACTTCTATCACATAACCACCACTACTTCTATCACTTAACCATCCCTACTTCTATCACATAACCATCCCTACATATATCACTTAACCATCCCTACTTCTATCACTTAACCACCCCTACTTCTATCACTTAACCACCCCTACTTCTATCACTTAACCACCCCTACTTCTATCACTTAACCACCCCTACTTCTATCACATAACCACCCCTACTTCTATCACTTAACCACCCCTACTTCTATCACTTAACCACCCCTACTTCTATCACTTAACCACCCCTACTTCTATCACTTAACCACCCCTACGTTTATCACTTAACCACCCCTACTTCTATCACTTAACCACCCCTACTTCTATCACTTAACCACCCCTACTTCTATCACTTAACCACCCCCACTTCTACCACTTAACCACCCCTACTTCTATCACATAACCACCCCTACTTCTATCACTTAACCAACCCTACTTCTATCACTTAACCACCCCTACTTCTATCACTTAACCACCCCTACTTCTATCACTTAACCACCCCTACTTCTATCACTTAACCACCCCTACTTCTATCACTTAACCACCCCTACTTCTATCACATAACCACCCCTTCGTCTATCACTTAACCACCCCTACTTCCATCACTTAACCACCCCTACTTCTATCACTTAACCACCCCTACTTCTATCACTTAACCACCCCTACTTCTATCACTTAACCACCCCTACTTCTATCACTTAACCACCCCTACTTCTATCACTTATCCACCCCTACTTCTATCACTTAACCACCCCTACTTCTATCACATAACCACCCCTACTTCTATCACTTAACCACCCCTACTTCTATCACTTAATCACCCCTACCTCTACCACTTAACCACCCCTACTTCTATCACTTAACCACCCCTACTTCTATCACATAACCACCCCTACTTCTATCACTTAACCATCCCTACGTTTATCACTTAACCACCCCTACTTCTATCACTTAACCACCCCTACTTCTATCACTTAACCACCCCTACTTCTATCACTTAACCATCCCTACTTCTACCACTTAACCACCCCTACTTCTATCACTTAACCATCCCTACGTTTATCACTTAACCACCCCTACTTCTATCACTTAACCACCCCTACATATATCACTTAACTATCCCTACATATATCACTTAACCACCCCTACTTCTATCACTTAATCACCCCTACTTCTATCACTTAACCATCCCTACGTTTATCACTTAACCACCCCTACTTCTATCACTTAACCACCCCTACATATATCACTTAACCATCCCTACATATATCACTTAATCACCCCTACTTCTATCACTTAATCACCCCTACTTCTATCACTTAACCACCCCTACTTCTATCACATAACCATCCCTACTTCTATCACTTAACCACCCCTACTTCTATCACTTAATCACCCCTACTTCTATCACTTAACCAGCCCTACATATATCACTTAATCACCCCTACTTCTATCACTTAATCACCCCTACTTCTATCACTTAACCACCCCTACTTCTATCACATAACCACCCCTACTTCTATCACTTAACCACCCCTACTTCTATCACTTAATCACCCCTACTTCTATCACTTAACCAGCCCTACATATATCACTTAATCACCCCTACTTCTATCACTTAACCACCCCTACTTCTATCACTTAACCACCCCTACTTCTATCACTTAACCACCCCTACTTCTATCACTTAATCACCCCTACTTCTATCACTTAACCACCCCTACTTCTATCACATAACCACCCCTACTTCTATCACTTAACCACCCCTACTTCTATCACTTAATCACCCCTACTTCTATCACTTAACCAGCCCTACATATATCACTTAATCACCCCTACTTCTATCACTTAATCACCCCTACTTCTATCACTTAACCACCCCTACTTCTATCACATAACCACCACTACTTCTATCACTTAACCACCCCTACTTCTATCACTTAATCACCCCTACTTCTATCACTTAACCAGCCCTACATATATCACTTAATCACCCCTACTTCTATCACTTAATCACCCCTACTTCTATCACTTAACCAGCCCTACATATATCACTTAATCACCCCTACTTCTATCACTTAATCACCCCTACTTCTATCACTTAACCACCCCTACTTCTATCACTTAACCACCCCTACTTCTATCACTTAATCACCCCTACCTCTACCACATAACCACCCCTACGTCTATCACTTAACCACCCCTACTTCTATCACTTAACCACCCCTACGTCTATCACTTAACCAGCCCTACTTCTATCACTTAACCACCCCTACTTCTATCACTTAACCATCCCTACATATATCACTTAACCACCCCTACTTCTATCACTTAACCACCCCTACTTCTATCACTTAACCACCCCTACGTTTATCACTTAACCACCCCTACTTCTATCACTTAACCACCCCTACTTCTATCACTTAACCACCCCTACTTCTATTACTTAAACACCCCTACTTCTATCACTTATCCACCCCTACGTCTATCACATAACCACCCCTACTTCTATCACTTAACCACCCCTATGTTTATCACTTAACCAACCCTACTTCTATCACTTAACCACCCCTACTTCTATCACTTAACCACCCCTACTTCTATCACTTAACCATCCCTACATATATCACTTAACCACCCCTACTTCTATCACTTAACCACCCCTACGTTTATCACTTAACCACCCCTACTTCTATCACTTAACCACCCCTACTTCTATCACTTAACCACCCCTACTTCTATCACTTAACCATCCCTACATATATCACTTAACCATCCCTACTTCTATCACTTAACCACCCCTACGTTTATCACTTAACCACCCCTACTTCTATCACTTAACCACCCCTACTTCTATCACTTAACCATCCCTACATATATCACTTAACCATCCCTACTTCTATCACTTAACCACCCCTACGTTTATCACTTAACCACTCCTACTTCTATCACTTAACCACCCCTACTTCTATCACTTAACCACCCCTACTTCTATCACTTAACCACCCCCACTTCTATCACTTAACCACCCCTACTTCTATCACTTAACCACCCCCACTTCTATCACTTAACCACCCCAACTTCTATCACATAACCACCCTTACTTCTATCACATAACCACCCCTACTTCTATCACTTATCCACCCCTACGTCTATCACATAACCACCCCTACTTCTATCACTTAACCACCCCTTCTTCTATCACTTAACCACCCCTACTTCTATCACTTAACCATCCCTACATATATCACTTAATCGCCCCTACTTCTACCACTTAACCACCCCTACTTCTATCACTTAACCACCCCTACTTCTATCACTTAACCATCCCTACATATATCACTTAACCACCCCTACTTCTATCACTTAACCACCCCCACTTCTATCACTTAACCACCCCTACTTCTATCACTTAACCACCCCCACTTCTATCACTTAACCACCCCAACTTCTATCACATAACCACCCTTACTTCTATCACATAACCACCCCTACTTCTATCACTTATCCACCCCTACGTCTATCACATAACCACCCCTACTTCTATCACTTAACCACCCCTTCTTCTATCACTTAACCACCCCTACTTCTATCACTTAACCATCCCTACATATATCACTTAATCGCCCCTACTTCTACCACTTAACCACCCCTACTTCTATCACTTAACCACCCCTACTTCTATCACTTAACCATCCCTACATATATCACTTAACCATCCCTACTTCTATCACTTAACCACCCCTACTTCTATCACTTAACCACCCCTACGTTTATCACTTAACCACCCCTACTTCTATCACTTAACCACCCCTACTTCCATCACTTAACCACCCCTACTTCTATCACTTAACCATCCCTACTTCTATCACTTAGCCATCCCTACATATATCACTTAATCGCCCCTACTTCTATCACTTATCGCCAATGTCTTTCTGTAGAGGTTTGTAAACATAGTGATACAGATTTTGTGCTGCTTGTAAAACTGACGTTGGGAAAATAGATTACGAAAGCAAAATATCCACACTGAGCTGACAATGAAGTGACTTTTTATGTTATTGTCATATTAGGTATGTAGATTACGCATTACATTTATTTCTACTAAGGCTTACAATGCAGGTAGTGCTGTCCCTACAAGAATGGGAAAAACAGTTAGAATGTAAACGTATTAGATGGAATATTAGATCAAATTTCCCAACACTTCCCAACCCCTGTATTTGTGTCAATCAATAAAAACAATCTATTAAAACTGGTGAAATATGCATTGTCATGATCCTGTGACTACGAGCACACAGCTGTTGACTGTAACACACAGTACAATCACAGTGATACACCTCAAATAACCTAAATGGGTTTGTTTTATTAACATTTTGTCATATTAGTACGCCACACTTGTGCTGTACTACATATCTGCCGTGATATTGATCCCGACTGGAATCGGTGACAGGTTTCCGTGTCTCGATGAGCGTGCATTTTCAGTGAAATTTAGCTTCAGGGATACCCTCCATTTCAGCTTCATATAACGACTGACATAGGCGCAATGACACTATGATATAATATGTACTGGTGCCTAATAGAAATATAATCGACGGTTTAGTCGCCAAGTAAGTATACACATGGGTCGCTGGTGTTTAAACGATTGAAACAGTCTGACCAATGCTGTTCTTTCATCAAATAAGAATGATTTAAAATATTATGCTTCTTTCAGACAAGCATTGAAAAAGCATCGCAGTTTTACATTTAAGGACGGACGAACATGTTGGTCCGCATGAATGATCAGCCCCCAGGTAATTAGTACTACATTAATTATAAGATGTTCATAAACCACTTATTTCCCAGGCTGTATACAGAAACATGTGAAGTTTAGATCTATTGTTATGTTGCTCTTTAATCAGGAACGTTGAACACGTCCGATGGAGCTCAGGCGAAGGATTAATAATAAAACTAGTAAATTGGAATTGTGATATTTTACAGTATATTGTGGGATCAATATAGCTACTGCCATTGCACTACTGATATCTAAACCATGATTCGCAACATATCAACATGTATTTAAACAACACTGTGGTCTTCTTTATCGATGACCACACTACCTAGCGGAAATTGAGGTTTATGGAGAGCATGAGGACATCAGTTTTAGAATAGTGTTTATGTTAACTTTGACGATGATAATCATTTAAATGAAAGGATGTTTCGTGTTTTAGATAAAACATTTAAGGATTTGCTGAAAGGCATTGCGTAGCAGGTAATTTCCATTCTGTTAAATATACAGTAGGAACTTTCTCCGCCTGTTTCTGTGTTTTAATCATGTAAATTGTACACAAAACAGACCACCAATGTCACATCAATTCCAAACCACTTTACACCGACATTACCGAAACATTTAATGTAACAAACTTTGGAATGTTCTATAAATTCATGTTGGCTGTAGCATTACTGATGAATTATAAATGCAGTTCGTTAGAATGAACATTTACATCAAATATGAAGACCGTCTAAATTGATGTTAATCTTCATACATTTGAATAGCTTTATCAATCCATAGTTGCATACCTGTATCTGCTTGATATACAATGTACCACTAAAACCAACAAATGCAATACTAATATATGTTTTTCGAGAGCATTAAGTAGAATTACCCATAGACATTAAGTTGCTCAAATCAATCTGACAATCCTAGGATAAATTGTCCATTAAGATACTATATTGTACGCAAATTACCGAATTGTGTAACAGCTGTAATGGTGTAACCCAGTTCGTCGTAAAGAGTCATGCTATTTGTGTGCATTTGGAGATTAAAAAATATAATTACTATTGTGAATAATTCAGGTATCCATCCCTACATGCCATGCACATATAGCGTACATTTCTCTCAATATATATCAGCAAAAATGATCCAGCGTTGAATGGTTTCAATGTAATCAAATGTTAAGATTAATCCTTGATAAAGATTCAATAAATTATTTCACGGTTTGCTGAATTTTCAATTAACGTTTGGAAAGTAAACAGTCGATAGTGTAGCACACTGTTCCTGTGGATTAAATCCATAATAAAGTACAGTTGGAGATCACACCCGTCATTTTACTCCCGCGAACTACCGTTTCTAGATTTAAGATGAATTAGAGAATACTTAAGCGTTTTCAAAATCATAATCCGAAATCATAATCGACTAAACTAATACTGCTTAGGATATTAGCCAGTATCATATCCACAAGAATTCCCTTAAAAACCCTTATGCATGTGAGAATGTAAAAAGGTGAAGAAACGCTGGCGGGAGGGTGAAATTACCACCGTTCCGTCCCTGCCGTATTTTATGTTAATACCGCGTATTCCTTAGCTGTCGTCATAGGTAACATTATACAAATATAATCGAGAGTATATTAGCCGAAACTGGTAACAGTATTGCCACAGTACAAATACGCTTTGCAGGTAGGCCGTAAGAATTTGACCTGCTGCCCCCATCGCATGATCGTAGAATGCGATTAAACTTGGGATCTCATCTTTTCCAATTTTTACAAACATCGTTTTTCTTCTTAATGTCTCCTTTGACACAACCTCACTGTTGGCCTTTAGCTGAGCGTTTGCCCTTGTGAGGAAGGCTATGGGTTCTGTCCCCAGGCCGAGACATACCAGAGTCTATAACAATGGTAGTTGTTACTCCCTTTGAGGAAGGCTATGGGTTCTTTTCCCCGGGTCAAGCCATACCAGAGTCTATTACAATGGTAGTTACTACTCCCCGTGAGGAAGGCAATGGGTTCTTTCCCAAGGCCGAGACATACCAGAGTCTATAACAATGGTAGTTGATACTCCCTGTGAAGAAGGCTATGGCTTCTGTCCCCAGGCCGAGACATACTAGAGTCTATAAAAATGGTAGTTACTACTCCGTGTTCGTGTTTTATTTTCCTGTAATGCAGTTGGCGTTCATATCGCCTATAACTCGAAACAGAATGCAGTTTAATGCTTATATTTACTTTTCCACTTATAACCATACAAGAAAAAATAATTTCGACTAATTTTGATTAATGTGACTTGCTGTTACCTCCAATACTTTGTTGAACGATTCGTCGGACAGAGTAACGTTGATACCATTTGTGGAGACGTCTATTTTAGCAGTTGGAATTAAATGTAGGTCTTCTTTGTCGAGCAGGGATGGTATCTTCATTTGAAAAGTAAGATATAAAAAACACAGTTTCAACAAAAAGCAGCCAATACACTACGGCAAATTATATCTTAAACACATCTACATAAGTTTTGCAAATATCACCTTCGACACGCTTAATACGTCATTTGTAGAAAACTGCAAACATAGTTATAGTCTGACATTCTGTCTCCAGAGAAATACCAAAAGGAATTATTTAAAACCTAAGAAAGTCAATCATAATAGTAAAACAAGTATGCCTCCTCTCGTGCTTCTGTTACTCATCAATATGTGTTATTAAAGTTCATTTAAGAGATACTCTTCAAAATTTTCTCTGTTCTAGTGAAAATAGGAAATAGCTATCTAAACGTACCGACCACGTCACTATGGTAACACAATGTTTTAAATATGCTAGCAAGTAACAGTTGTAAGCATTCAGGGTTAGAGTATTAATAACTTTATTTTGAATATTACACATCAGCGATTTTTCGATATCCGTAATTGGTTAATTTACAAAAGCCAATAATAAATCGTTACTTACATGGTCTATTACTTTACTAAGTCGAATAGAATAAACACTGACAGAGCTATACAATCATAAATCGTTACTAACATGGTCTATTTCTTTACTTAGTCGTATAGAATAAACACTGACCCGAGCTATACAATCATAAATCGTTACTTACATGGTCTATTTCTTTACTAAGTCGTTTAGAATAAACACTGACAGAGCTATACAATCATAAATCGTTACTTACATGGTCTATTTCTTTACTTAGTCGTATAGAATAAACACTGACCCGAGCTATACAATTATAAATCGTTACTTACATGGTCTATTTCTTTACTAAGTCGTTTAGAATAAACACTGACCCGAGCTATACAATCATAAATCGTTACTTACATGGTCTATTTCTTTACTAAGTCGTATATAATAAACACTGACCCGAGCTATACAATCATAAATCGTTACTTACATGGTCTATTTCTTTACTAAGTCGTATAGATTAAACACTGACAGAGTTATACAATCATAAATCGTTACTTACATGGTCTATTTCTATACTAAGTCGTATAGAATAAACACTGACCCGAGCTATACAATCATAAATCGTTACTTACATGGTCTATTTCTATACTAAGTCGTATAGAATAAACACTGACCCGAGCTATGCAATCATAAATCGTTACTTACATGGTCTATTTCTATACTAAGTCGTATAGAATAAACACTAACAGAGCTATACAATCATAAATCGTTACTTACATGGTCTATTTCTTTACTAAGTCTTATAGAATAAACACTGACCCGAGCTATGCAATCATAAATCGTTACTTACATGGTCTATTTCTATACTAAGTCGTATAGAATAAACACTAACAGAGCTATGCAATCATAAATCGTTACTTACATGGTCTATTTCTATACTAAGTCGTATAGAATAAACACTAACAGAGTTATACAATCATAAATCGTTGCTTACATTGTCTATTTCTTTACTAAGTCGTATGGATTAAACACTGACAGAGTTATACAATCATAAATCGTTGCTTACATTGTCTATTTCTTTACTAAGTCGTATAGATTAAACACTGACAGAGCTATACAATCATAAATCGTTACTTACATGGTCTATTTCTAAGTCGTATAGAATAAACACTGACCCGAGCTATACAATCATAAATCGTTACTTACATGGTCTATTTCTTTACTAAGTCGAATAGAATAATCACTGACAGAGCTATACAATCATAAATCGTTACTTACATTGTCTATTTCTTTACTAAGTCGAATAGAATAAACACTGACAGAGTTATACAATCATAAATCGTTACTTACATGGTCTATTTCTTTACTAAGTCGTATAGAATAAACACTGACCCGAGCTATACAATCATAAATCGTTACTTACATGGTCTATTTCTTTACTAAGTCGTATAGAATAAACACTGACCTGAGCTATACAATCATAAATCGTTACTTACATGGTCTATTTCTTTACTAAGTCGAATAGAATAATCACTGACAGAGCTATACAATCATAAATCGTTACTTACATCGTCTATTTCTTTACTAAGTCGAATAGAATAAACACTGACAGAGTTATACAATCATAAATCGTTACTTACATGGTCTATTTCTTTACTAAGTCGTATAGAATAAACACTGACCCGAGCTATACAATCATAAATCGTTACTTACATGGTCTATTTCTTTACTAAGTCGTATAGAATAAACACTGACCCGAACTATACAATCATAAATCGTTGCTTACATGGTCTATTTCTTTACAAAGTCGTATAGAATAATCACTGAATAGAGCTATACAATCATAAATCGTTACTTACATGGTCTATTTCTTTACAAAGTCGAATATAATAAACACTGACCCGAGCTATACAATCATAAATCGTTACTTACATGAGTCTATTTCTTTACTAAGTCGTATAGAATAAACACTGACAGAGCTATACAATCATAAATCGTTACTTACATGGTCTTTTTCTTTACAAAGTCGAATAGAATAAACACTGACCCGAGCTATACAATCATCCATACATAAAACTATTGATATTTATTTACTTTCAAAGCGATTGATGAGTACAGGCTAATACAAACATCTTAGTCTTAGCCGATATGTTATATGTATATATAGATAAAACTATAAATTCCAACACCTATCATCACTCATAATTCCTGGAAGGGTGAAACAGATGTACCATACTAATGTTATAAACGGGAGCTGTGTAAAACTAGCTCCAAAGGAAGCTTAGTTGTGTATTTAAAAATAGTAAGTAGGCACACGCTTAAATAAAATATTATCAGCAAGGTTAGTTGATATATCTAAAAATAAGTTTTCATATTAATGGATATTTTTTGAAAGATTTGTATAAGAAAACGGATATAACGATACACAAAAATTACAAGGTATAATCCCGAGTCATACACTTTTCCGAAAGACACTCGAGTGTTTCGAAAAGCCGTTGGAATTTAGAAAATATTCATGAAGTTGTTGGGATTAATTATTCGAACTTTAGCTGGTTTTGATGGTTTGAAATGAATAATTCTGACTGGTGAGAACCATTGTTGTTTATAAGCTTGTTTCACGTATGTTTTAAGTCAGAATGGAATTTTATATAAATATTATCTTTAAAACATTGAGAAGTTATTTAAATTGATGAACAAAATAAAGATAAAAACATTTTAATGGCTGATGTTGTATATACTGAGATTGTTTTTTGTACACAAACAAGAAAAGAAAACTTAACTATAGTACTAGAGTACATTTGGACGAAATGTCGCGCTACGTTTTTGACAGTTGAATTCTCCAACTTGCCATATTTTGAGTAGTGATTTCAGCGGTCAGAACACCGTCACTCGGCTATTGTACTCTTTGCTTGACAAAGGAAACAGACGTTTTCGAAAGCTCGCAAATCAAGTTTTCAATTCCTGTTTTTGTACAAAAAACAACCTCAGTATATAGCATTCATACCAAACTGATGAATCTTATTCCTAAGGCTGAATATTGTAAGTTATACTTACAGTAATCGCTTCCCTTCCGTTAAGGAATACAACCAAATAACTCTCTCTCCACAACTTACCCCATCTAACTAATAAATCTTTAAATGACTGAAATATCGATAAACAAGTCGTATATTTCGTGGCATTAAACTTCTACTTTCACTTTCACAGACTTCCGGTTTCACGAATACGAAACTGTGTCTGCGGTGTGGTAAAGCTGGCCATGCACAGCTCCGGTTTATAACATTCTTATCATAGCATATAAACTATTTTTCTCGACCCATTGTATCTCTTAATAGTCAATGAAGCTGAAGGCGGTTACTCTTCTGGAACACCTGGTCTTTTTCTCTTGTACTTTTACAAGGGTCTCCATGTAAATATTTCCTTTGTTCCTATTCTGCCTCTAATTTAATCGAGTGTGAGTTAGGATTATGGTTTTGTTGACGCTTTGGTTTTCTATGATATTTTTACCAAATGTGCAGCAAATGTTTGTGTATGGGGGATAGCACACGCAAACAGTACACGTTACCCTTGTACCCCTGTTTTACTCTGAATAGGTCTGATTTATTCTGTCGTCCTTCCCCGGATTATTTCCATCAGCATTTAGTTTTCATAAACGTCTAATGTATCGTTTGCTACTTCTCAGGACACCAGGCCATAGACAAATATTCCCTTCTCCCGGAAAAGTGACCTTACTCCAGGTGTGACTATAGGCAGCAAGGGAATGACTTGTATTGTACTGCATTGTAGTATAATGGGATTGCAAAGGGACCAATGAGATAATCTTTAAGAACGATTACAAAGGACGGTAAATTCCCGTTCGACCACATGCAGGAAGCAGCTATTCTGTCGAATGAGTGTACAATAAAAAGGTGACTCACAACTGGGTTGTTGATGCTTGCGGTACAAATGTACAATAAAAAGGTGACTTACAACTGGGTTATTTATGCTTGCGGCACAAATGTACAATAAAAAGGTGACTTACAACTGGGTAGTTTATGCTTGCGGCACAAATGTACAATAAAAGGTGACTTACAACTGGGTTATTTATGCTTGCAGCACAAATGTACAATAAAAAGGTGACTCACAACTGGGTTATTTATGCTTGCGGCACAAATGTACAATAAAAGGTGACTTACAACTGGGTTATTTATGCTTGCGGCACAAATGTACAATAAAAGGTGACTTACAACTGGGTTATTTATGCTTGCAGCACAAATGTACAATAAAAAGGTGACTTACAACTGGGTTATTTATGCTTGCAGCACAAATGTACAATAAAAAGGTGACTTACAACTGGGTTGTTTATGCTTGCAGCACAGCGGTAGAGGTTGAATACAGCCACATTATCAAGGTCATAACTGTATGCTCCAATATCTTGGTCAAGGTCGGACGAGCTCGTGATGATAAACCATCTTGACCGTTGTCGCATTGCAGTCTGGTGCTTGTGGATCCGCATGTGATCAAATCTATTTGCCTGGAAAGAAAAAAGAAATCGAACTAAAGATTATTGTAAACAAAGACACAGAATACAATAACCCTTTGTCTGTTGGTGCTTCCTTTGACATACAAGTACTGGATGTCACGAAATATATATTCCCAGTGAGATACATTCTTGACACTAACGAGATTATATTTCCCCTTATGTTTGATGAACTTACATGTTAGAACTTGTATTACAACGCAAAGGAAAACGCTCTAATGGGACCGATGTTTTACACCAAAGTGGCGTTAAATAAATTAAATTTAATTAAATTTTATTGCATTCGGCATCCAAATAACATTATGTGGATCGAACAACAAATAATATAACCAAAACGACAAATAAAATACATGTGCATAGTATTGAACAAACTTCTCAATAAACATATTTTGGATAAAGGTTGAACCCCGTCAGTAAGACAATAAGAAACTTTTGATTTATCTGAATTTTCGATTTTAAAGCTGACAATGCAATTGAGATTAAAAAAGTATTATTATTTTTCTGGTTTTGAGATCTTCCCTTGCTGTTTCGACTATCGTTTCTAAGGACGTGCCGACATTTTAATTATGTCATTGCATGGTAATAATTTTGGGTCCCGATTGGTATATAAGAGCATAACTTAAAAAAACGGTTTTAAAGATCTCCTGACCGTCACAACATTAAGTGAACCGCGTACTCGGCAACCGCTATCAAAAATCAAACGCACTCCCCTGAAGACTTTGAACCACAATACTGCCATGCTGGTTGCTACTTATAACACATTCTTGAAATTGTGTATCCGAAATAAAAGATTTATCAGTAAAAATGGTCTTTCACGTGCATGTAAAGGCACCCACATACAAAATCTTAGTCTTGGTCATGTAGATGCTTTACAAGCAAACACATGTAAAACAATACAAAACTAGGTGTGTAGTTTACAATGTGAAAATGAAAAAGAGAATACCGAAGCGTTAACAAAATCATTATCCAAACTCAAACTCGATTAAACCAGGGGCAAAATATGAACAAAACAAAGATTTACACGGAGACTGTTGTAAACGTACATGAGACTTAGACCAGGTGTTCTGGAAGAGTAAGCGTCTTCTGCTTCATCGACAACACCCGCCATGTAAATCTTTGTCACATCCAAGTAAACATCAAGTTCTCAAACACACTAATAAGCATACTCAAAAACGTCCATCTTCATATCATTTAAAGATACAGAATTTT
Organism: Mimachlamys varia; assembly: GCA_947623455.1. Lineage (NCBI taxonomy): Eukaryota > Metazoa > Mollusca > Bivalvia > Pectinida > Pectinidae > Mimachlamys > Mimachlamys varia. The sequence goes on from OX392541.1 coordinate 44,280,079, forward strand.
CTAAATGAGAAAAAGATGGCGACCATATATTTGCCAAAGTATATATTTGAACCATTCTCATGGAACTATTTGGAATTATTAACGTTTCTACGCTAGATGCTAGTACTAGTTGGATATCTAAAAGGTAGGCATAAAAGCGTTGTTATTAGCCGTTTGTTTTTTAAACTTGCAACATATATATTATAGTCGTATTGTGTTATTTTGTTATAAGTTTCATGGAAATATGGATCTTTCTTTTGCAATTTCATTTCACGTTCATTCTTTCAATATCCATATCCATATTCAAAAAGAAAACCTGAAATAGCCTTAACGTTACGTGTTCAGACTATCTGTACATAAAAAGACGTGCTACAGCCAGAGGGCAGTGTCGGAATGAAACCGGTTTTGCAGTTATTGGTGCTTTTATACCAAAAGGTGTCTATACACGTTTCCAAGCAAGGGTAACTCCAAAATGTCTGCCACTTTCTTGGTTACGAGAACCGGAAGACACATGGTCAATGTAGGGAACATCTCAATAGTATTCTGAATAATCACAAATTGATTTTTATCAAATCTTACCTTGCACTGTCAGCTTTAAGTTAGTTCGAATGTTCAATGTGAAGTTTTGCCGTGACCTACGAAGTACTTAAACGGAGTCTTCGAGATACCGAGGTTCAACTGTAGCTGGTGTAAGGTGTGACGTACCTGGTTTAGGACACGCTGGACACACTGGACCTGACAGATGACGGTGATGTTGACCCCCTTTTCGTCAAAGCTTTCGTAAATATCGTCCAACAATGTGCGGTTGTTTGCTTGAACCACGTAGATCTCATGTTCTGGGTATGCCATCACAAATATACCTTCTCTGTTTAGTGACATAACTAGCTCCTCTAACATCGACTCTAGTTAGAACAAGGAAATTAAAAACGTTTAATCTAGTGTTGAATTCGAAAATGTTACTTGCTCGCTAAATGAGTATCGGAGAAATTATGTTAATCGCAGCACGTAAGCATATGTAATTAAGATCCGAATGAATGTTCTTAAAAGTGTAACACCTATCAAAGTTAAGTATTCAAGTGACACTTTTAAAGTAGAATTTGGTAAAGCGGCACGATAAAGATAGCTTAATTTTCAAGGTATATTTGATACCACTTTCTGTAATGTATACTATGGAACCAACGATCCAAAGAACCAAATGTCGCAGTAGCATGTAATACGTATCAACACCTGACAGTAAAGCTTACCTGCCTCGGTATCAAAGATGATGGCCACAGACTTCCACTGAAGTGTCTGGGTGATGTTCCGTATTGTATCCAGTGTCGCAGACGTGTACATATGTGACGTCAGCTTCGGACGATGAGTATCTATTCCCAGTTTGTTGTCCTGGAAAAATATGGTGGATGACGTATGATGTGCTTCGTCACTTCCAGATCGCATGGATAATGTTTCTGGTGAATAGACGCCTATAACTCTAGATGACCTATTAGTTGCCATGGCAGCCCAGATGCCGAGTCCCGGCTGACATACTAGTATTATGTCCAAACTGTTGTTGCGGAAATCTGAAACTTTGCAAAAACGTTTTTTCCAAGGTTTAATGAATTTGCATTTGTATTATATTTGAATTTGTACAAAGTGCATTTACACATGCTACTTAAAGGCGTACAATACCTGTAATTTCTACTTTCCTTATATGGCTAATGGCCTTACGGAAATTCCATTCCATATCGTTTTATTACCAAATTATGTCCTTCATTAAGAAAAAATACTTTTTTTGGCTATAGTTTTACAGACCTGAACTATTGAACAATTCTCTAACATAGCATGAAATATTGTACAAACACAAAGGAGATTATTTAGAACGCCGTATCTACTCTGAGCGAGGACAGAGTTCCAAAAAGGTGAGCTGATTATCAACATGAATCTGATGCCAGTGTCAGGGTTGTCTGTTCTTCTCAAAATATTGTATGCTTCGCAAAGGACCCAAAAGTATAAATACTTCAGCAAATGGTCGCGAGTAGCTATGGTTTTCAAAGTCATTTTTCAATGTTCACTATGATTATTATCTATTCATACTTAACGTTTTCTAGTCATCAAACATCTTTAATTTGTTTTTTTTTTTTTTAGATGATTAGGAAATAAAGGGGTTATTTATTTGGTGATTGTACAATAGAAAAGAGTATTTGTCCCTTGGTACTGCGATCAACAACATGTACTATGGCACCCAGCTGAAGTTGCCTCGTGCAATGGTACATATGGTTTGTCCCAATACCTCAAGACAAATATTATTGTCTGTTACACACTGACCCAGTAAATATATGTATAATGAAATAGCATTACGCTTGGACATATCTTAATAGGAAACGAAGTGATATACTAAATGTAAGATAATGGAATATTTCAATCTACAGTGAACCCATAGCTGCTGTTACATATGATAAGTAAGAAGGAACCGACAGAACTAGAACACTGATACATCAGAAAGGGCCCCGCAATATGTCTGATACTCCAATGAATATTGGTATTTTAGAGTTATAGTACCGTGATGTTAAATTTGTAAGTGTTAGAAAACAATTATAAACAAGTACTAATTGTAACGGCGGCCGTTACTATAATGTCCCCCAAACTACCCCAACAGTCGTAAATTATGCTAATGGAAGAGTGTAATAGTACTGTATATGTGTATATGTGTATGTGCAGAAGCCTCTATTTTTTACCATGACAACTGATGTTTTCTTAAATGGTACCATTGTGTTTGGCTTCCCTTAATACCCCTATGTACCACTTTTTGCCGAAATCGAACAATATTTAAATTTCGACCAATCAGAAACCTGCATTTCGTTATCATGGCAACAGACAGTTTCGAAAGTTAAACCATTGTGTTTGGCTTCCCTCAATACCCCTATGTACCAATTTTCACTGAAATCAAACAATATCTTAATTTTGATCAATGAGAAGCCTCCATTTCGTAACCATGGCAACGGACAGTTTCGATAGTGGTACCTTTGTGTTAGGCTTCCCTCAATACCCATATTTACCAATTTTCGCTGAAATCGAACAATATCTAAATTCCGACCAATCAGAAGCCTCCATTTCCTTACCATGGCAACGCACGGTTTCGTGAGTTGTACCATTGTGTTCGGCTTCCCTCATGAATCTCTCTAGTCCAAACATGATCAATGTGGGAGCCGCTGCGATGTGTCGGTATAGTTGTAATTTGAGTAAATCTGGCACTCTCAAGGCTAAAATCCAAAAGGGTCGATTACCTGGCATTTTGTAGCCTATCCAGGATAACCTTGACCGTTGACCTTTGAACTTGTGACCTTGAACTATGAGTTTGATCATTGTCAGTTAACTCTTGGTTAATTTGTTCACTACTTTGCATAATCGATTAGTGAACAGTTAAAAACAGCAAAGATTCAGTATTTTCATGTTAATGTTAAAATCCAATATGGCCGCCTTACAGCCATTTTGAATCCGATTTGCATGAAATACTACACATGTGATCTAGGATGAATGAGGAATCATCAGTTCCAATTTGATACAAATCCTTCATCTTCTGGAAACATTTTTGTGCAGAAGAAACAGCAAAGATTCAGTATTTTCATGTTAATGTTAAAATCCAATATGGCCGCCTAACAGCCATTTTGAATCCGATTTGCATGAAATACTACACATGTGATCTAGGATGCATGAGGAATAATCAGTTCTAATTTGATACAAATCCTTATCTCCTGCAAACATTTTTGTGCAGAAGAAACAGCAAAGATTCAGTATTTTCATGTTAATGTTAAAATCCAATATGGCCGCCTAACAGCCATTTTGAATCCGATTTGCATGAAATACTACACTAGTGATCTAGGATGCATGAGGAATAATCAGTTCCAATTTGATACAAATCCTTCATCTCCTGCAAACATTTTTGTGCAGAAGACAAAAAACGGACAGACGGACGGACAGACAGACGGACGGACGGACGGACAGACGGACAGACGGACAACCTGATTACTATAGGGCACCGCATCTCTCGATGCGGGGCCCTAATTATATTTAATAACAAATCAGTTGCTGTGTTATTTTTCGCTATCACATATCGTTAATGGTTGGTTTTAAAGTAACGTGACATATGTAGGTATTTCTGTTTAAAGTCAATGCTGAACATTAAAATTAAACTCCAACCAACAAGAACAGACTGCTACTAAGCTAAACGATAAACGTGATGATTTCAATTTTTCAATCGTGAACTTTCCATTTCTTAATAGTAACATCCCAGCTTCTCCAACCTATGGTGTTGACATGTCCAGTTGATTCGATATTTTATGGCTTGCCCTGATTATCGTGAGTTTTGTGATCGATGTCGATTGCTGACAAACAAACTAACAACACATTCGAGAGATGCAGGTTGATCAGAAATAAGGGCAAATTCAATGATCGCCATCTTTATCTCATTGTGATATTCTGTATCTTCAAGTGATATGAAGATGGCTGTTTTTGAGTATGCTCATTAGTGTGTTTACCTGTTGTGATTAACAATGATACTACAGTGTATGTTCTCATTTTGCGAACTTGATGTTTACTTGGATGTGACAAAGAGTGACATCGCGGGTGTCGTCGATGAAGCGGAAGACGCTTACTCCCTTGGAACACCTAGTCTTATTCTCTTCTACTTTTACAGGGGTATCCATGCAAATATTTCCTTCGGTCATTTTGTTTGCCCCTGGTTTAATTAATTTTAAGTTCGGATTATGATTTTGTTAACGCTTCGGTATTTTCTAATTGATTTTCGTACAGCAAATATCTGACAATATCGAGCATCCATCACGCTACTTTATCAGAGGAATACAACGGAGATATTCCTCAAAACGTTACCCTACATTGTGAAGCCTTTTATCAATAAAAAGAGGTTTAATCTGTAGGCTGTCACAGACAGACATCGTAACAGCGACTTTGTCGTTAATTGCATGAGAGCTGAGAGTTTGTCAATATGGACATAGTTTGTAATATAATTCGTGTTTCCTTAAATTTGTTTTCATGAACGTTACGTAAACATCTTAATAAAATAGTTGCTTTTTCACTGACTATGTTAAGAATGAAATGACAGCTGATACCTAAAGAGTTAAATATGCTTTACCTTTTTGATGAACCTGGAACGGTTCATTGCTTTTCACGTTGTCCCATCTGACCAGTACTGCCGGAACATCTGGTCTGGTACTCATCAGGCGTAGTGTGTACCTAGATTGGTAGTCCGACACGACATCTACCACGCCTAAAGTAGGACAGAACGACATTACACACCACGCCTAAAGTAGAACAGAACGACATTACACACCACGCCTAAAGTAGGACAGAACCATCATTACACACCACGCCTAAAGTAGGACAGAACGACATTACACACCACGCCTAAAGTAGGACAGAACCAACATTACACATCACGCCTAAAGTAGGACAGAACCAACATTACACACCACGCCTAAAGTAGGACAGAACCAACATTACACACCACGCCTAAAGTAGGACAGAACCAACATTACACACCACGCCTAAAGTAGGACAGAACCAACATTACATACCACGCCTAAAGTAGGACAGAACTAACATTACACACCACGCCTAAAGTAGGACAGAACCAACATTACATACCACGCCTTAAGTAGGACAGAACGACATTACACACCACACCTAAAGTAGGACAGAACCAACATTACACACCACGCCTAAAGTAGGACAGAACCAACATTACATACCACGCCTAAAGTAGGACAAAACCAACATTACATACCACGCCTAAAGTAGAACAGAACCAACATTACATACCACGCCAAAAGTAGGACAGAACCAACATTACATACCACGCCTAAAGTAGGACAGAACCAACATTACACACCATGCCTAAAGTAGGACAGAACCAACATTACACACCATGCCTAAAGTAGGACAGAACCAATATTACACACCACGCCTAAAGTAGGACAGAACCAACATTACACACCACGCCTAAAGTAGCACAGAACCAACATTACACACCACGCCTAAAGTAGAACAGAACCAACATTACACACCACGCCTAAAGTAGGACAGAACCAACATTACACACCACGCCTAAAGTAGGACAGAACCAACATTACACACCACGCCTAAAGTAGGACAGAACCAACATTACACACCACGCCTAAAGTAGCACAGAACCAATATTACACACCACGCCTAAAGTAGGACAGAACCAACATTACACACCACGCCTAAAGTAGGACAGAACCAATATTACACACCACGCCTAAAGTAGGACAGAACCAACATTACACACCACGCCTAAAGTAGCACAGAACCAACATTACACACCATGCCTAAAGTAGGACAGAACCAATATTACACACCACGCCTAAAGTAGGACAGAACCAACATTACACACCACGCCTAAAGTAGGACAGAACCAACATTACACACCACGCCTAAAGTAGAACAGAACCAACATTACACACCACGCCTAAAGTAGGACAGAACCAACATTACACACCACGCCTAAAGTAGCACAGAACCAACATTACACACCACGCCTAAAGTAGGACAGAACCAACATTACACACCACGCCTAAAGTAGGACAGAACCAATATTACACACCACGCCTAAAGTAGCACAGAACTAACATTACATACCACGCCTAAAGTAGGATAGAACCAACATTACATACCACGCCTAAAGTAGGACAGAACCAACATTACACACCACGCCTAAAGTAGGACAGAACCAACATTACACACCACGCCTAAAGTAGGACAGAACGACATTACACACCACGCCTAAAGTAGGACAAAACGACATTACACACCACGCCTAATGTAGCACAGAACCAACATTACACACCACGCCTAAAGTAGGACAGAACCAACATTACACACCACGCCTAAAGTAGGACAGAACCAACATTACATACCACGCCTAAAGTAGGACAGAACGACATTACACACCACGCCTAAAGTAGGACAGAACCAACATTACATACCACGCCTAAAGTAGAACAGAACGACATTACACACCACGCCTAAAGTAGGACAGAACCAACATTACACACCACGCCTAAAGTAGGACAGAACGACATTACACACCACGCCTAATGTAGGACAGAACCAACATTACACACCACGCCTAAAGTAGGACAGAACGAACATTACACACCACGCCTAAAGTAGGACAGAACCAACATTACACACCACGCCTAAAGTAGGACAGAACCAACATTACACACCACGCCTAAAGTAGGACAGAACCAACATTACACACCACGCCTAAAGTAGGACAGAACTAACATTACACACCACGCCTAAAGTAGGACAGAACCAACATTACACACCACGCCTAAAGTAGGACAGAACCAACATTACACACCACGCCTATTGTAGGACAGAACTAACATTACACACCACGCCTAAAGTAGGACAGAACCAACATTACACACCACGCCTAAAGTAGCACAGAACCAACATTACACACCACGCCTAAAGTAGAACAGAACCAACATTACACACCACGCCTAAAGTAGGACAGAACCAACATTACACACCACGCCTAAAGTAGGACAGAACCAACATTACACACCACGCCTAAAGTAGGACAGAACCAACATTACACACCACGCCTAAAGTAGGACAGAACCAATATTACACACCACGCCTAAAGTAGCACAGAACTAACATTACATACCACGCCTAAAGTAGGACAGAACCAACATTACATACCACGCCTAAAGTAGGACAGAACCAACATTACACACCACGCCTAAAGTAGGACAGAACCAACATTACACACCACGCCTAAAGTAGGACCGAACGACATTACACACCACGCCTAAAGTAGGACAAAACGACATTACACACCACGCCTAATGTAGCACAGAACCAACATTACACACCACGCCTAAAGTAGGACAGAACCAACATTACACACCACGCCTAAAGTAGAACAGAACCAACATTACATACCACGCCTAAAGTAGGACAGAACGACATTACACACCACGCCTAAAGTAGGACAGAACCAACATTACATACCACGCCTAAAGTAGAACAGAACGACATTACACACCACGCCTAAAGTAGGACAGAACCAACATTACACACCACGCCTAAAGTAGGACAGAACGACATTACACACCACGCCTAATGTAGGACAGAACCAACATTACACACCACGCCTAAAGTAGGACAGAACGAACATTACACACCACGCCTAAAGTAGGACAGAACCAACATTACACACCACGCCTAAAGTAGGACAGAACCAACATTACACACCACGCCTAAAGTAGGACAGAACCAACATTACACACCACGCCTAAAGTAGGACAGAACTAACATTACACACCACGCCTAAAGTAGGACAGAACCAACATTACACACCACGCCTAAAGTAGGACAGAACCAACATTACACACCACGCCTAAAGTAGGACAAAACCAACATTACACACCACGCCTAAAGTAACACAGAACTAACATTACACACCACGCCTAAAGTAGGACAGAACCAACATTACACACCACGCATAAAGTAGGACAGACCAACATTACACACCACGCCTAAAGTAGGACAGAACCAACATTACACACCACGCCTAAAGTAGGACAGAACCAACATTACACACCACGCCTAAAGTAGGACAGAACCAACATTACACACCACGCCTAAAGTAGGACAGAACTAACATTACACACCACGCCTAAAGTAGGACAGAACCAACATTACACACCACGCCTAAAGTAGGACAGAACTAACATTACACACCACGCCTAAAGTAGGACAGAACCAACATTACACACCACGCCTAAAGTAGGACAGAACCAACATTACACACCACGCCTAAAGTAGGACAGAACCAACATTACACACCACGCCTAAAGTAGGACAGAACTAACATTACACACCACGCCTAAAGTAGGACAGAACCAACATTACACACCACGCCTAAAGTAGGACAGAACCAACATTACACACCACGCCTAAAGTAGCACAGAACCAACATTACACACCACGCCTAAAGTAGGACAGAACTAACATTACACACCACGCCTAAAGTAGGACAGAACCAACATTACACACCACGCCTAAAGTAGGACAGAACTAACATTACACACCACGCCTAAAGTAGGACAGAACTAACATTACACACCACGCCTAAAGTAGGACAGAACCAACATTACACACCACGCCTAAAGTAGGACAGAACTAACATTACACACCACGCCTAAAGTAGGACAGAACCAACATTACACACCACGCCTAAAGTAGGACAGAACCAACATTACACACCACGCCTAAAGTAGCACAGAACCAATATTACACACCACGCCTAAAGTAGGACAGAACCAACATTACACACCACGCCTAAAGTAGGACAGAACCAACATTACACACCACGCCTAAAGTAGGACAGAACTAACATTACACACCACGCCTAAAGTAGGACAGAACCAACATTACACACCACGTCTAAAGTAGGACAGAACCAACATTACATACCACGCCTAAAGTAGGACAGAACCAACATTACACACCACGTCTAAAGTAGGACAGAACCAACATTACATACCACGCCTAAAGTAGGACAGAACTAACATTACACACCACGCCTAAAGTAGGACAGAACCAACATTACACACCACGCCTAAAGTAGGACAGAACCAACATTACACACCACGCCTAAAGTAGGACAAAACCAACATTACACACCACGCCTAAAGTAGGACAGAACCAACATTACACACCACGCCTAAAGTAGGACAGAACCAACATTACACACCACGCCAAAAGTAGGACAGAACCAACATTACACGCCACGCCTAAAGTAGGACAGAACCAACATTACACACCACGCCTAAAGTAGGACAGAACCAACATTACACACCACGTCTAAAGTAGGACAGAACCAACATTACACACCACGTCTAAAGTAGGACAGAACCAACATTACACACCACGCCTAAAGTAGGACAGAACCAACATTACACACCACGCCTAAAGTAGGACAGAACCAACATTACACACCACGCCTAAAGTAGGACAGAACCAACATTACACACATGCAATTGTATCAGTCACTCATTATTTACATTGATTTCAGAAGAAAAAATATCATACAGTATATGTCTTGGCCACATGGGCTGTTTCATGTAATCCAGACTGTTTAACGATGTATGACCGTCCGCTTCTATCGTGGCCGAAAAAGATATTTGGACAATGAGTCAGTGTTTACAAATTGCTCTGTTATGATATCGGAGTACCCATAAGAACAGCTACATGTTAAAGAGATTAGTTATTCCAACTGTGAACGAAACCTCGATCTCAAGTTGTTTAGCTCTACCGCTGAGTTAAAGGGTAATACCTTCTACAAAATGTAGCTTGAAAATAGAAGGCGACCAATATCCTATATACAATTAAAATCTGTCACACTTATGATATTACGATAACGTTGCCAGTATTCGACAGGTAAATCGGTTAATCAAATAGCATCGTTAACAAACTGATCAACTGCTATTTCTAATATGACTAAGCCAAGCCTTAAAAGAGCGAAGCTTTAGTAAATTTCTAATATTTACTAAGAATCATTCATGTACTGATTCAGAAAGAGATGAAATTTTCATAATTTAAAGTCGGCAACTTGAAAAAAAAGCTTCTAAAACAACGACAAGGATAAATGCAACAGACATCAACTGAAAGATGTTCCGGTTATTTTCATCATTCCGGAAATAACCGATGGAGGCCGAGTGTGACGTAACGTAATTGTCGACGTAACGTAATTGTGTGGCGTGTTTCAAGTTTCCCTTCTGGAGGGCTACTTCCGGACGAAAAACATCAAAGGCAAAGGGTACCAACAAAAGAAACAACTCTGTTTTTGCACGCATGTGTTACCATTCATGAGCTTTGCTTGGGCGCCCGAGAGCTGCGATCTTATTATTGTTAAATGTTTCCTGCGCACTCTGGCGCATCGCATTTAATAGATACATTGTGGTCCTGATCCTAGAATTATGCTCTAGGGTGATGTTGTGATCACGTCGACTAAAACGGTACTCTCTAAGGAAATTTTGTGATGTTTTGTTCAGATAGTGACAATGCCTTTTATCTGTACCTATAGCAATATGTTAATTTAACAATTGATTAGCACGTTGTTGTAATTAAAAGGACGATACCCGACCAAAACACCAGATGACCTCGCGATACAGCTAATGACAAGCTTAAGGAAACATCTCCCTGTTGACGCACGCTTTACCATCAAAGGGCTGTTTTCCGGCTAGATATATCTTTAAGACACGAGTGTCCCTGGTACAACGACGATAGGAGATAATCAGATTATTGTAATACATAATTAGAGTAAAAACTATAAATTTGTAACAAGAAGCCTACAAAGAAAGAAAGAAAACAAATAGTATGATAACACTGTATGGATATTTGAAAGTGTAATTGTGTAAATACTTCAAATAAACACTCTTTGTAAACAAACTGGATGTTTGAGTTAATTTAATGTTAGCGAGTTATATGGAAATTGTTATTATAGAACAAACTGATTGATTTATAAGAGGTATATATAATTGATAGATAACACAGTAATATAGACTAGAAAAACCTCTAGTGGCCTTTACGTGATACTATTTCCGGTTTACGGCGTCATCTAGCGAGCATAGTTCCGAAGCATTGGGAAACCGAGTATTTGCAAGTTCTTCTCCAGTCTTTCTCACCATCTTCTCACACTGTTATCCTATGGTAATGAGTTCATCATATTACCGGTAGTTAATATGACACGCATCATTTTGCTAAATATTGCAAACCCCCCCCCCCCCAAAAAAAAAAAACATAACAGAATAATTCGAGATATTGGACTAGATAAGAAGTGTTATCCGATAGCCATTAGTGTTTTCACTGTAACAAAGCAGAATCAATTTTGTGCATTTATTTTTTATACAAGCGCAGGGAAATGAAGAAGGTACGGTTACAATGTTCCAGCTTTTATTGGATGCATCACTCCTGTATCCATTGAGCAGGCATTATTTCCCCCAGAACAATCATGCCAACAACACTGACGACAATGATATGTTTGAATTATTAAATCAAACAACGTTTATAGTTATATGGGCATTGATAAAACACTAATATCAATGCTATTTTCAAGCATAACTACACGGAGTATCATTTTAATGTAAATACTAAAAGTTAATAATTTATACAACTACCCACTTTACAAAAGGGAAATGTCGCCATAAAAAATAGTTCGCAAGTCATCATGTATAAAATGAGAAAAAATGTTCCTGTGATATAGTAAAATTTCTCATGGCACAATAATGCTAACGTCGATTCTCCTATTTCGTATTATATTTGTTCATACCCGAGGTGAAATTACAATGAACGGAAAAGTTGGTTTTCAAAAGACACTTAAATCTCGAGTCTTAGTAACTTAGTGAAATAAATCCCGTATCCAAAAACAATTTGTTGTGGAACCTCTGTATATTGCAAGCCATATGTTTTATAGATATTGTTGATTTGTGTTTATTGTCGATATGACGTCATGGCCCAGATTGCATTCATATTGGCAATAAATATATGACAGACGTTCAGTGATTATATATACATTTCAGATATTTTATAATACATGTGCATTTATTCAATTTATAAAGTTGTTTTCCTTGTATGTACACATACTGGAAGAGCTATTTCGAAATTAACAATCACTTAATGTTTAACAAAAAACTTTATTGCATATTATCTGAGGCGACGTGCAAAGGGTTGATATAACGTAGGTCAAAACGGTGCCATAATGACGTCATGTTATTGTCCGCAACCTTTTAGGTGTATTTTGCTGTGAGTAGAGCCGACATTTTATGAGAAATGTTAGCTATATTGCGTTGTTAAAGAGCCAAGAATAGCTGAGACATTTTTAGGTTATGTTTGGGTTATCAGTACAGCTGAGAACTGTTAGGTATGTTTGGTTGTTAGTAGAGCTGAGAACTGTTAGGTATAATGGGTTATCAGTACAGCTGAGAACTGTTAGGTATATTGGGTTATCAGTACAGCTGAGAACTGTTAGGTATATTGGGTAATCAGTACAGCTGAGAACTGCTAGGTATATTGGGTTGTTAGTACAGCTGAGAACTGTTAGGTATATTGGGTTGTCAGTACATATGAGAACTGTTAGGTATATTGGGTTATCAGTACAGCTGAGAACTGTTAGGTATATTGGGTTGTCAGTATATATGGGAACTGTTAGGTATATTGGGTTGTCAGTACATATGAGAACTGTTAGGTATATTGGGTTATCAGTACAGCTGAGAACTGTTAGGTATATTGGGTTTTCAGTACATCTGAGAACTGTAAGGTATATTGGGTTGTCAGTACAGATGAGAACTGTTAGGTATATTGGGTTATCAGTACAGCTGAGAACTGTTAGGTATATTGGGTTATCAGTACAGCTGATAACTGTTAGGTATATTAGGTTGTCAGTACAGCTGAGAGCTGTTACGTATATTGGGTTGTCAGTACAGCTGAAAACTGTTAGATATATCGGGTTATCAGTACAGCTGAGAACTGTTAGGTATATTAGGTTGTCAGTACAGCTGAGAACTGTTAGGTATATTGGGCTATCAGTACAGCTGAGAACTGTTAGGTATATTGGGTTATCAATACAGATGACAACTGTTAGGTATATTGGGCTATCAGTACAGCTGAGAACTGTTAGGTATATTGGGTTGTTAGTACAGCTGAGAACTGTTACATGTTGGTATATTGGGTTATCAATACAGCTGAGAACTGTTAGGTATATTGGGTTATCAGTACAGCTGCGAACTGTTAGGTTTATCGGGTTATCAGTACAGCTGAGAAATGTTAGGTATATTGGGTTGTCAGTACAGCTGAGAACTATAAGGTATATTGGGTTATCAATACAGCTGAGAACTGTTAGGTATATTGGGTTGTCATTACAGCTGAGAACTGTTAGGTATATTGGGTTATCAGTAGAGCTGAGAACTGTTAGGTATATTGGGTTATCAATACAGCTGAGAACTGTTAGGTACATTGGGTTGTCAGTACAGCTGAGAACTGTTAGGTATATTAGGTTGTCAGTACAGCTGAGAACTGTTTGGTATATTGGGCTATCAGTACAGCTGGGAACTGTTAGGTATATTGGGTTATCAGTACAGCTGAGAACTGTTAGGTATATTGGGTAATCAGTACAGCTGAGAACTGTTAGGTATGTTGGGTTATCAGTACAGCTGAGAACTGTTAGGTATATTGGGTAATCAGTACAGCTGAGAACTGTTAGGTATATTGGGTTGTTAGTACAGCTGAGAACTGTTAGGTATATTGGGTTGTCAGTACATATGAGAACTGTTTGGTATATTGGGTTATCAGTACAGCTGAGAACTGTTAGGTATATTGGGTTGTCAGTATATATGGGAACTGTTAGGTATATTGGGTTGTCAGTACATATGAGAACTGTTAGATATATTGGGTTATCAGTACAGCTGAGAACTGTTAGGTATATTGGGTTATCAGTACATCTGAGAACTGTAAGGTATATTGGGTTGTCAGTACAGATGAGAACTGTTAGGTATATTGGGTTATCAGTACAGCTGAGAACTGTTAGGTATATTGGGTTATCAGTACAGCTGATAACTGTTAGGTATATTAGGTTGTCAGTACAGCTGAGAGCTGTTACGTATATTAGGTTGTCAGTACAGCTGAAAACTGTTAGATATATCGGGTTATCAGTACAGCTGAGAACTGTTAGGTATATTAGGTTGTCAGTACAGCTGAGAACTGTTAGGTATATTGGGCTATCAGTACAGCTGAGAACTGTTAGGTATATTGGGTTATCAATACAGATGACAACTGTTAGGTATATTGGGCTATCAGTACAGCTGAGAACTGTTAGGTATATTGGGTTGTTAGTACAGCTGAGAACTGTTACATGTTGGTATATTGGGTTATCAATACAGCTGAGAACTGTTAGGTATATTGGGTTATCAGTACAGCTGCGAACTGTTAGGTTTATCGGGTTATCAGTACAGCTGATAAATGTTAGGTATATTGGGTTGTCAGTACAGCTGAGAACTATAAGGTATATTGGGTTATCAATACAGCTGAGAACTGTTAGGTATATTGGGTTGTCATTACAGCTGAGAACTGTTAGGTATATTGGGTTATCAGTACATCTGAGAACTGTAAGGTATATTGGGTTGTCAGTACAGATGAGAACTGTTAGGTATATTGGGTTATCAGTACAGCTGAGAACTGTTAGGTACATTGGGTTATCAGTACAGCTGATAACTGTTAGGTATATTAGGTTGTCAGTACAGCTGAGAGCTGTTACGTATATTAGGTTGTCAGTACAGCTGAAAACTGTTAGATATATCGGGTTATCAGTACAGCTGAGAACTGTTAGGTATATTAGGTTGTCAGTACAGCTGAGAACTGTTAGGTATATTGGGCTATCAGTACAGCTGAGAACTGTTAGGTATATTGGGTTATCAATACAGATGACAACTGTTAGGTATATTGGGCTATCAGTACAGCTGAGAACTGTTAGGTATATTGGGTTGTTAGTACAGCTGAGAACTGTTACATGTTGGTATATTGGGTTATCAATACAGCTGAGAACTGTTAGGTATATTGGGTTATCAGTACAGCTGCGAACTGTTAGGTTTATCGGGTTATCAGTACAGCTGATAAATGTTAGGTATATTGGGTTGTCAGTACAGCTGAGAACTATAAGGTATATTGGGTTATCAATACAGCTGAGAACTGTTAGGTATATTGGGTTGTCATTACAGCTGAGAACTGTTAGGTATATTGGGTTATCAGTAGAGCTGAGAACTGTTAGGTATATTGGGTTATCAATACAGCTGAGAACTGTTAGGTACATTGGGTTGTCAGTACAGCTGAGAACTGTTAGGTATATTAGGTTGTCAGTACAGCTGAGAACTGTTTGGTATATTGGGCTATCAGTACAGCTGGGAACTGTTAGGTATATTGGGTTATCAGTACAGCTGAGAACTGTTAGGTATATTGGGTAATCAGTACAGCTGAGAACTGTTAGGTATGTTGGGTTATCAGTACAGCTGAGAACTGTAAGGTATATCGGGTTATCAGTACAGCTGAGAGTTATTGGGTAAATTCAGTTATCAGTACAGCTGAGAACTGTTAGGTACATCGGGTTGTCAGTACAGCTGAGAACTGTTAGGTATATTGGGTTATCAGTACAGCTGAGAGCTGTTAGGTATATCGGGTTATCAGTACATATGAGAACTGTTAGGTATATTGGGTTATCAGTACAGCTGAGAACTGTTAGGTATATCGGGTTATCAGTACATATGAGAACTGTTTGGTATATTGGGTTGTCAGTACAGCTGAGAAATGTTAGGTATATTGGGTTATCAGTACAGCTGAGAACTATTAGGTATATTGGGTTATCAGTACTGCTGAGAACTGTTAGGTATATTCGGTTGTCAGTACAGCTGAGAACTGTTAGGTATATCGGGTTATCAGTACATATGAGAACTGTTTGGTATATTGGGTTGTCAGTACAGCTGAGAAATGTTAGGTATATTGGGTTATCAGTACAGCTGAGAACTATTAGGTATATTGGGTTATCAGTACTGCTGAGAACTGTTATGTATATTGGGTTGTCAGTACAGCTGAGAACTGTTAGGTATATTGGGTTATCAGTACAAATGAGAACTGTTAGGTACATTGGGTTGTCAGTACAGCTGAGAACTGTTAGGTATATTGGGTTGTCATTACAGCTGAGAACTGTTAGGTATATTGGGTTGTCAGTACAGCTGAGAACTGTTAGGTATATTGGGTTATCAGCACATATGAGAACTGTTATGTATATTGGGTTATCAGTACAGCTGAGAACTGTTAGGTATGTTGGGTTATCAGTACAGCTGAGAACTGTTAGGTATATTAGGTTATCAGTACAGCTGAGAACTGAGAGCTGAACAACAAGAAGTTTGCTGACCACGTCAATTGTACTACAAAGCTATACAATAAACGTGATGATTTCATTTTTTTAATCGTGAACTTTCCATTTCTTGATAGTAACATCCTAGCTTCTCCAACCTATGGTGTTAACATTGCGCAGTTGATTCGATATTCTAAGGCTTGCTCTAAGTATCGTGATTTTCGTGATCAATGTCGACTGCTGACAAACAAACTTACAACACACAAGGATTCGTGAGATGCAGGTTGATCATTACTATGGGCAAGTTTAATGGTCGCCATATTTATCTCATTGAGAAATATTCTGTATCTTTAAGTGATATGAAGATGGCTGTTTTTGAGTAAGCTCATTATTGTGTTTAGTTGTTGTAATTACCAATGATGCAAGGTTTTCATTTTGAGAACTTGATGATTACTTGGATGTGACAAAGATTTACAAGGCGGGTGTCAATGATGAAGCAGAAGACGCTTACTCTTCCGGAACACCTGGCCTTATTCTCTTGAACTTTTACAAGAGTCTCCATGTAAATTTTTCTTTGTTCATATTTTGCCCCTGGTTTAAACGATTTTGAGTAAGGATTATGATTTTGTTAATGTTTCGGTATTCTCTAATTTGTTTTAACTGTAAAGTATATTTGGTTATTACTAAAGCCGAGAAATATTAATTACTGTTAGGTACATTGGTTATAGGTAAAGGCTAGACATATTAATTACTGTTAGGTATATTGGTTATAGGTAAAGGCTAGAAATATTAATTACTGTTAGGTATATTGTGTTATAGATAAAGGCTAGAAATATTGATTACTGTTAGGTATATAGAGGTTACACAACGAGTGGCTGTTGGATATGGAATTTTATTTCACTATTTCCCTAATTTGTTTTAACTGTTAAGTATATTTGGTTATTAGTAAAGCCGAGAAATATTAATTACTGTTAGGTATATTGGTTATAGGTAAAGGCTAGAAATATTAATTACTGTAAGAAATATTGTGTTATAGGTAAAGGCTAGACATATTAATTACTGTTAGGTATATTGTGTTATAGGTAAAGGCAAGAAATATTAATTACTGTTAGGTATATTGGTTATAGGTAAAGGCTAGAAATATTTATTACTGTAAGAAAATTGTGTTATAGGTAAAGGCTAGAAATATTAATTACTGTTAGGTATATTGGTTATAGGTAAAGGCTAGAAATATTAATTACTGTTAGGTATATTGTGTTATAGGTTAAGGCTAGAAATATTAATTACTGTTAGGTATATTGTGTTATTGGTAACGGCTAGAAATATTAATTACTGTTAGGTATATTGTGTTATAGGTAAAGGCTAGACATATTAATTACTGTTAGGTATATTGTGTTATAGGTAAAGGATAGAAATATTAATTATTGTTAGGTATATTGTGTTATAGGTAAAGGCTAGAAATATGAATTACTGTTAGGTATATTGTGTTATAGGTAAAGGCTAGAAATATTTATTACTGTTAGGTATATTGTGTTATAGGTAAAGGCTAGAAATATTAATTACTGTTTGGTATATTGGTAATAGGTAAAGGCCAGAAATATTAATTACTGTTAGGTATATTGTGTTATAGGTAAAGGCTAGACATATTAATTACTGTTAGGTATATTGGTTAAAGGTAAAGGTTAGAAATATTGATTACTGTTAGGTATATTGTGTTATAGGTAAAGGCTAGAAATATTGATTACTGTTAGGTATATTATGTTATAGGTAAAGGTTAGAAATATTGATTACTGTTAGGTTTATTGCGTTATAGGTAAAGCCGTGAACTGTTGCGACTGTTAGGAAAATTGATTATAAGTAAATCCGAGAACTGTTGAGACTGTTAGGAATGTTGGTTATAGGTAAAGCCGCGAACTGTTGAGACTGTTAGGAAAATTGGTTATAAGTAAATCCGAGAACTGTTGAGATTGTTAAAAATATTAGGTTATAAGTAAAGCCGCGAACTGTTGAGAGCGTTATGAATATTGGTTTATAAGTAAAGCCGAGATCTGTTGAGACTGTTAGGTATATTGGTTATAGGTAAAGGCTAGAGATATTAATTACTGTTAGGTATATTGTGTTATAGGTACAGGCTAGACATATTAATTACTGTTAGGTATATTGTGTTATAGGTAAAGGCTAGAAATATAAATTACTGTTACGTATATTGGTAATAGGTAAAGGCTAGAAATAGTGATTACTGTTAGGTATATTGTGTTATAGGTAAAGGCTAGAAATATTTATTACTGTTAGGTATATTGGTTATAGGTAAAGGCTAGAAATATTTATTACTGTTTGGTATATTGGTAATAGGTAAAGGCCAGAAATATTAATTACTGTTAGGTATATTGTGTTATAGGTAAAGGCTAGACATATTAATTACTGTTAGGTATATTGGTTAAAGGTAAAGGTTAGAAATATTGATTACTGTTAGGTATATTGTGTTATAGGTAAAGGCTAGAAATATTGATTACTGTTAGGTATATTATGTTATAGGTAAAGGTTAGAAATATTGATTACTGTTAGGTTTATTGCGTTATAGGTAAAGCCGTGAACTGTTGCGACTGTTAGGAAAATTGATTATAAGTAAATCCGAGAACTGTTGAGACTGTTAGGAAGGTTGGTTATAGGTAAAGCCGCGAACTGTTGAGACTGTTAGGAAAATTGGTTATAAGTAAATCCGAGAACTGTTGAGATTGTTAAAAATATTAGGTTATAAGTAAAGCCGCGAACTGTTGAGAGCGTTATGAATATTGGGTTATAAGTAAAGCCGAGATCTGTTGAGACTGTTAGGAATGTTGGTTATAGGTAAAGCCGCGAACTGTTGAGACTGTTAGGAATATTGGGTTATTAGTAAAGCTGAGAACTGTTGAGACTAGGATATATTGGGTTATTAGTAAAGCCGAGAACTGTTGAGACTGTTATGAATATCGGTTATAGGTAAACCGCGAACTGTTAAGACTGTTATGAATATTAGTTATAGGTAAAGCCGCGATCTGTTGAGAGCGTTATGAATATTGGGTTATAAGTAAAGCCGCGAACTGTTGAGACTGTTATGAATATTGGTTATAGGTAAAGCCGCGAACTGTTGAGACTGTTAGGAATATTGTGTTATTAGTAAAGCTGAGAACTGTTGGGACTAAGGTATATTGGGTTATTAGTAAAGCCGAGAACTGTCTGAGTCCTATATAGGGCTATTAGTAAAGCCGAGAAATAAATAATTACTGTTAGGTATATATGGTTATTAATAAAGCCGCCGGAGATGTTTGAGAACTGTTTGGTATATTGAGTTGTTAGAAAAGCCAATATATTGCTAAACATATTGATTTGTTTATAGACCTGGATCTGTTACATACCTTTGGTTATTAGGAAAGCATATTGTATTGATAGTAGAGCCGTGGTCTGGTAGGTATATTGGGTTATTAGCTAAACCTAGATTGTTTTAGAACTCTGTTAGGTACCAGGCTATTGGATTGATAGTAGAACCGGGATCTGGTAGGTATATTGGGTTATTAGCTAAACCTAGATTGTTTTAGAACTCTGTTAGGTAGCAGGCTATTGGATTGATAGTAGAGCCGTGGTCTGGTAGGTATATTGGGTTATTAGCTAAACCTAGATTGTTTTAGAACTCTGTTAGGTACCAGGCTATTGGATTGATAGTAGAGCCGTGGTCTGGTAGGTATATTGGGTTTTTAGCTAAACCTAAATTGTTTTAGAACTCTGTTAGGTACCAGGCTATTGTATTGATAGTCGAACCGTGGTCTGGTAGGTATATTGGGTTATTAGCTAAACCTGGATTGTTTTAAAACTCTATTAGGTACCAGGCTATTGGATTGATAGTAGAGCCGTGGTCTGGTAGGTATATTTGGTTGTTAGTTAAACCTAGATTGTTTTATAACTCTGTTAGGTACCAGGCTATTGTATTGATAGTAGAGCCGTGGTCTGGTAGGTATATTGGGTTATTAGCTAAACCTAGATTGTTTTATAACTCTGTTACGTACCAGGCTATTGTATTGATAGTAGAGCCGTGGTCTGGTAGGTATATTTGGTTGTTAGTTAAACCTAGATTGTTTCAGAACTCTGTTAGGTACCAGACTATTGTATTGATAGTAGAGCCGTGGTCTGGTAGGTATATTTGGTTGTTAGTTAAACCTAGATTGTTTTAGAACTCTGTTAGGTACCAGGCTATTGTATCGATAGTAGAGCCGTGGTCTGGTAGGTATATTGGGTTATTAGCTAAACCTAGATTGTTTTATAACTCTGTTACGTACCAGGCTATTGTATTGATAGTAGAGCCGTGGTCTGGTAGGTATATTTGGTTGTTAGTTAAACCTAGATTGTTTCAGAACTCTGTTAGGTACCAGACTATTGTATTGATAGTAGAGCCGTGGTCTGGTAGGTATATTGGGTTGTTAGTTAAACCTAGATTGTTTCAGAACTCTGTAAGGTACCAGGCTATTGTATTGATAGTAGAGCCGTGGTCTAGTAGGTATATTGGGTTGTTAGTTAAACCTAGATTGTTTCAGAACTCTGTTAGGTACCAGGCTATTGTATTGATAGTAGAGCCGTGGTCTGGTAGGTATATTGGGTTGTTAGTTAAACCTAGATTGTTTCAGAACTCTGTTAGGTACCAGGCTATTGTATTGATAGTAGAGCCGTGGTCTGGTAGGTATATTGGGTTGTTAGTTAAACCTAGATTGTTTCAGAACTCTGTAAGGTACCAGGCTATTGTATTGATAGTAGAGCCGTGGTCTGGTAGGTATATTGGGTTGTTAGTTAAACCTAGGTTGTTTTAGAACTCTGTTAGGTACCAGGCTATTGTATCGATAGTAGAGCCGTGGTCTGGTAGGTATATTGGGTTATTAGCTAAACCTAGATTGTTTTAGAACTCTGTTACGTACCAGGCTATTGTATTGATAGTAGAGCCGTGGTCTGGTAGGTATATTTGGTTGTTAGTTAAACCTAGATTGTTTCAGAACTCTTTTAGGTACCAGGCTATTGGATTGATAGTAGAGACGTGGTCTGGTAGGTATATTGGGTTGTAAGGTAAACCTAGATTGTTTCAGAACTCTGTAAGGTACCAGGCTATTGTATTGATAGAAGAGCCGTGGTCTAGTAGGTATATTGGGTTGTTAGTTAAACCTGGATTGTTTCAGAACTCTGTTAGGTACCAGGCTATTGTATTGATAGTAGAGCCGTGGTCTGGTAGGTATATTGGGTTGTTAGTTAAACCTAGATTGTTTCAGAACTCTGTTAGGTACCAGGCTATTGTATTGATAGTAGAGCCGTGGTCTGGTAGGTATATTGGGTTGTTAGTTAAACCTAGATTGTTTCAGAACTCTGTTAGGTACCAGGCTATTGTAGTGATAGTAGAGCCGTGATCTGGTAGGTATATTGGGTTGTTAGTTAAACCTAGGTTGTTTCAGAACTCTGTTAGGTACCAGGCTATTGTATTGATAGTAGAGCCGTGGTCTAGTAGGTATATTTGGTTGTTAGTTAAACCTAGGTTGTTTTAGAACTCTGTTAGGTACCAGGCTATTGTATTGATAGTAGAGCCGTGGTCTGGTAGGTATATTGGGTTGTAAGGTAAACCTAGATTGTTTTAGAACTCTGTTAGGTACCAGACTATTGGATTGATAGTAGAGCCGTGGTCTGGTAGGTATATTTGGTTGTTAGTTAAACATAGATTGTTTTAGAACTCTGTTAGGTACCAGGCTATTGTATTGATAGTAGAACCGGGATTTGGTAGGTATATTGGGTTGCTAGCTAGCCTAGATTGTTTTAGAACTCTTTTAGGTACCAGGCTATTGTATTGATAGTAGAGACGTGGTCTGGTAGGTATATTGGGTTGTAAGGTAAACCTAGATTGTTTCAGAACTCTGTTAGGTACCAGGCTATTGTATTGATAGTTGAGCCGTGGTCTGGTAGGTATATTGGGTTGTAAGGTAAACCTAGATTTTTTTAGAACTCTGTTAGGTACCAGGCTATTGTATTGATAGTAGAGCCGTGGTCTGGTAGGTATATTGGGTTATTAGCTAAACCTAGATTGTTTTAGAACTCTGTTAGGTACCAGGCTATTGTATCGATAGTAGAGCCGTGGTCTGGTAGGTATATTGGGTTATTAGCTAAACCTAAATTGTTTCAAAACTCTGTAAGGTACCAGGCTATTGGATTGATAGTAGAGCCGTGGTCTGGTAGGTATATTTGGTTGTTAGGTAAGCCTAGATTGTTTCAGAACTCTGTTAGGTAGCAGGCTATTGGATTGATAGTAGAACCGGGATCTGGTAAGTATATTGGGTTATTAGCTAAACCTAGATTGTTTTAGAACTCTGTTAGGTACCAGGCTATTGGATTGATAGTAGAACAGTGATCTGGTAAGTATATTGGGTTATTAGCTAAACCTAGATTGTTTTAGAACTCTGTTAGGTAGCAGGCTATTGTATTGATAGTAGAGCCGTGGTTTGGTAGGTATATTTGGTTATAAGCTAAACCTAGATTGTTTTAGAACTCTGTAAGGTACCAGGCTATTGTATTGATAGTAGAGCCGTGGTCTGGTAGGTATATTGGGTTGTTAGTTAAACCTAGGTTGTTTCAGAACTCTGTTAGGTACCAGGCTATTGTAGTGATAATAATAATAATACAATAATATACAACATTTATATAGCGCTCTATATAATTTGTAAAATTACTCTAAAGCGCTTCACAACATGTAGATAATAATTTGATACTTACACTGCATAAATAAAGAAGTTGTTACAATCTAAGCTAATGTGATAATATAAAAAATTGCATATAAATACGAACTACATCTACTGTAGATAAACAAATGTCAGTATATACATGACGTCTAAGTTGTCCCTAATATGCAGACGTGAATAGGTACGTGATAGTGATAGTAGAGCCGTGGTCTAGTAGGTATATTGGGTGTTTAGCTAAACCTAGATTGTTTTAGAACTCTGTTAGGTACCAGGCTATTGTATTGATAGTTTAGCCGTGGTCTGGTAGGTATATTGGGTTGTTAGTTAAACCTAGATTGTTTTAGAACTCTGTTAGGTACCAGGCTATTGTATTGATAGTAGAGCCGTGGTCTGGTAGGTATATTTGGTTGTTAGTTAAACCTAGATTGTTTTAGAACTCTGTTAGGTACCAGGCTATTGGATTGATAGTACAGCCGTGGTTTGGTAAGTATATTTGGTTGTTAGTTAAACCTAGATTGTTTTAGAACTCTGTTAGGTACCAGGCTATTGTATTGATAGTAGAGCCGTGGTCTGGTAGGTATATTTGGTTGTTAGTTAAACCTAGATTGTTTCAGAACTCTGTAAGGTACCAGGCTATTGTATTGATAGTAGAACCGGGATCTGGTAAGTATATTGGGTTATTAGCTAAACCTAGATTGTTTTAGAACTCTGTTAGGTACCAGGCTATTGTATTGATAGTAGAGCCGTGGTTTGGTAGGTATATTGGGTTATAAGCTAAACCTAGATTGTTTCAGAACTCTGTTAGGTACCAGGCTATTGTATTGATAGTAGAGCCGTGGTCTGGTAGGTATATTTGGTTGTTAGTTAAACCTAGATTGTTTCAGAACTCTGTAAGGTACCAGGCTATTGTATTGATAGTAGAGCCGTGGTTTGGTAGGTATATTGGGTTATAAGCTAAACCTAGATTGTTTCAGAACTCTGTTAGGTACCAGGCTATTGTATTGATAGTAGAGCCGTGGTTTGGTAGGTATATTGGGTTATAAGCTAAACCTAGATTGTTTCAGAACTCTGTAAGGTACCAGGCTATTGTATTGATAGTAGAGCCGTGGTTTGGTAGGTATATTGGGTTATAAGCTAAACCTAGATTGTTTCAGAACTCTGTTAGGTACCAGGCTATTGTATTGATAGTAGAGCCGTGGTCTGGTAGGTATATTTGGTTGTTAGTTAAACCTAGATTGTTTCAGAACTCTGTTAGGTACCAGGCTATTGGATTGATAGTAGAGCCGTGGTCTGGTAGGCATATTGGGTTATTAATTAAACCTAGATTGTTTTAGAACTCTGGTAGGTACACCAGGCTATTGGATTGATAGTAGAGCCGTGGTCTGGTAGGTATATTGTGTTATTAGCTAAACCTAGATTGTTTCAGAACTCTGTTAGGTACCAGGCTATTGGATTGATAGTAGAGCCGTGGTCTGGTAAGTATATTTGGTTGTTAGTTAAACCTAGATTGTTTTAGAACTCTGTTAGGTACCAGGCTATTGTATTGATAGTAGAACCGGGATTTGGTAGGTATATTGGGTTGCTAGCTAGCCTAGATTGTTTTAGAACTCTGTTACGTACCAGGCTATTGGATTGATAGTAGAGCCGTGGTCTGGTAGGTATATTGGGTTGTAAGGTAAACCTAGATTGTTTTAGAACTCTGTTAGGTACCAGGCTATTGTATTGATAGTTTAGCCGTGGTCTGGTAGGTATATCGGGTTGTAAGGTAAACCTAGATTGTCTTAGAACTCTGTTAGGTACCAGGCTATTGGATTGATAGTAGAACAGTGATCTGGTAAGTATATTGGGTTATTAGCTAAACCTAGATTGTTTTAGAACTCTGTTAGGTAGCAGGCTATTGTATTGATAGTAGAGCCGTGGTTTGGTAGGTATATTGGGTTATTAGCTAAACCTAGATTGTTTTATAACTCTGTTACGTACCAGGCTATTGTATTGATAGTAGAGCCGTGGTCTGGTAGGTATATTGGGTGTTTAGCTAAACCTAGATTGTTTTAGAACTCTGTTAGGTACCAGGCTATTGTATTGATAGTAGAGCCGTGGTCTGGTAGGTATATTGGGTTGTTAGTTAAACCTAGGTTGTTTCAGAACTCTGTTAGGTACCAGGCTATTGTAGTGATAATAATAATAATACAATAATATACAACATTTATATAGCGCTCTATATAATTTGTAAAATTACTCTAAAGCGCTTCACAACATGTAGATAATAATTTGATACTTACACTGCATAAATAAAGAAGTTGTTACAATCTAAGCTAATGTGATAATATAAAAAATTGCATATAAATACGAACTACATCTACTGTAGATAAACAAATGTCAGTATATACATGACGTCTAAGTTGTCCCTAATATGCAGACGTGAATAGGTACGTGATAGTGATAGTAGAGCCGTGGTCTAGTAGGTATATTGGGTGTTTAGCTAAACCTAGATTGTTTTAGAACTCTGTTAGGTACCAGGCTATTGTATTGATAGTTTAGCCGTGGTCTGGTAGGTATATTGGGTTGTTAGTTAAACCTAGATTGTTTTAGAACTCTGTTAGGTACCAGGCTATTGGATTGATAGTACAGCCGTGGTTTGGTAAGTATATTTGGTTGTTAGTTAAACCTAGATTGTTTTTTAGAACTCTGTTAGGTACCAGGCTATTGTATTGATAGTAGAGCCGTGGTCTGGTAGGTATATTTGGTTGTTAGTTAAACCTAGATTGTTTTAGAACTCTGTTAGGTACCAGGCTATTGGATTGATAGTACAGCCGTGGTTTGGTAAGTATATTTGGTTGTTAGTTAAACCTAGATTGTTTTAGAACTCTGTTAGGTACCAGGCTATTGTATTGATAGTAGAGCCGTGGTCTAGTAGGTATATTGGGTTATAAGCTAAACCTAGATTGTTTCAGAACTCTGTTAGGTACCAGGCTATTGTATTGATAGTAGAGCCGTGGTCTGGTAGGTATATTTGGTTGTTAGTTAAACCTAGATTGTTTCAGAACTCTGTAAGGTACCAGGCTATTGTATTGATAGTAGAGCCGTGGTTTGGTAGGTATATTGGGTTATAAGCTAAACCTAGATTGTTTCAGAACTCTGTAAGGTACCAGGCTATTGTATTGATAGTAGAGCCGTGGTTTGGTAGGTATATTGGGTTATAAGCTAAACCTAGATTGTTTCAGAACTCTGTTAGGTACCAGGCTATTGTATTGATAGTAGAGCCGTGGTCTGGTAGGTATATTTGGTTGTTAGTTAAACCTAGATTGTTTCAGAACTCTGTTAGGTACCAGGCTATTGGATTGATAGTAGAGCCGTGGTCTGGTAGGCATATTGGGTTATTAATTAAACCTAGATTGTTTTAGAACTCTGGTAGGTACACCAGGCTATTGGATTGATAGTAGAGCCGTGGTCTGGTAGGTATATTGTGTTATTAGCTAAACCTAGATTGTTTCAGAACTCTGTTAGGTACCAGGCTATTGGATTGATAGTAGAGCCGTGGTCTGGTAAGTATATTTGGTTGTTAGTTAAACCTAGATTGTTTTAGAACTCTGTTAGGTACCAGGCTATTGTATTGATAGTAGAACCGGGATTTGGTAGGTATATTGGGTTGCTAGCTAGCCTAGATTGTTTTAGAACTCTGTTACGTACCAGGCTATTGGATTGATAGTAGAGCCGTGGTCTGGTAGGTATATTGGGTTGTAAGGTAAACCTAGATTGTTTTAGAACTCTGTTAGGTACCAGGCTATTGTATTGATAGTTTAGCCGTGGTCTGGTAGGTATATCGGGTTGTAAGGTAAACCTAGATTGTCTTAGAACTCTGTTAGGTACCAGGCTATTGTATTGATAGTAGAGCCGTGGTCTGGTAGGTATATTGGGTTATTAGCTAAACCTAAATTGTTTCAAAACTCTGTAAGGTACCAGGCTATTGGATTGATAGTAGAGCCGTGGTCTGGTAGGTATATTTGGTTGTTAGGTAAGCCTAGATTGTTTCAGAACTCTGTTAGGTAGCAGGCTATTGGATTGATAGTAGAACCGGGATCTGGTAAGTATATTGGGTTATTAGCTAAACCTAGATTGTTTTAGAACTCTGTTAGGTTCCAGGCTATTGTATTGATAGTAGAGCCGTGGTCTGGTAGGTATATTGGGTGTTTAGCTAAACCTAGATTGTTTTAGAACTCTGTTAGGTACCAGGCTATTGTATTGATAGTAGAGCCGTGGTTTGGTAGGTATATTGGGTTATTAGCTAAACCTAGATTGTTTTAGAATTCTGTTAGGTACCAGGCTATTGTATTGATAGTAGAGCCGTGGTCTGGTAGGTATATTGGGTTGTAAGGTAAACCTAGGTTGTTTCAGAACTCTGTTAGGTACCAGGCTATTGGATTGATAGTAGAGCCGTGGTCTGGTAGGCATATTGGGTTATTAATTAAACCTAGATTGTTTTAGAACTCTGGTAGGTACACCAGGCTATTGGATTGATAGTAGAGCCGTGGTCTGGTAGGTATATTGGGTTATTAGCTAAACCTAGATTGTTTCAGAACTCTGTTAGGTACCAGGCTATTGGATTGATAGTAGAGCCGTGGTCTGGTAAGTATATTGGGTTATTAGCTAAACCTAGATTGTTTTAGAACTCTGTTAGGTACCAGGCTATTGGATTGATAGTAGAGCCGTGGTCTGGTAAGTATATTGGGTTATTAGCTAAACCTATATTGTTTTTTAGAACTCTGTTAGGTACCAGGCTATTGTATTGATAGTAGAGCCGTGGTCTGGTAGGTATATTGGGTTATTAGCTAAACCTAGATTATTTCAGAACTCTGTTAGGTACCAGGCTATTGGATTGATAGTAGAGCCGTGGTCTGGTAGGTATATTGGGTTATTAGCTAAACCTAGATTGTTTTCGAACTCTGTTAGGTACCAGGCTATTATATTGATAGTAGAACCGAGAACATTTTGTGGAGGAAAATATTCCACACTGTTTAACAGAATAAAACTATCATTGATTCTATGACTTGACATGGAACACTCGCCTTTGGCGCTGTAAGTGGGTATAATACTGCGTTGTTCCCACAGGGAGTCAGTTGTATTATGTTCCTCTGTGTAGGTAGAACAATAACGCTTACTTTTCTGTTGTGTCTGAAGTGTGTTTGCGTGTTTATTGGTGGTTATTTACGGTTCTGAAATCTGTTGGGACTAAACAGGTAGTACAGTTAATTGGAAATAGTATTGTGATATTGTTCTTTAGAAGTATGTGAATCAACAATGCGGATGGCTGTAGTTATCATGCCAGCTGCTGTGGTTGTTGTTTGTTTGTGTATCCTGTTGTTAACTCTAGCCGATTGACTGATTTCGTGCTTTGTGGGTTCAATAATATATTCCAGTCGATGTTCACTTACGTTTAGGAAACGTCAACGATTAGTAGATAGTGGGAGTGACAAAATGTTGTTCCTATCTTTGTCATTATTTTCTGTGGGATTTTTTTACACAATACATACCAGTATAATGAAAGGTGTCAATATTAAGTATGTAATCATGTCGTAATTTTCAAGTTTAGAGAAATGGCCAGGATTTTTTTCGAATTGAAATTTCATCCCCTCACCTGTTTTACTTCCTGCTACAGTTAAAGTCATTCGTCTCTATAAATCTATGACGCGATCATCCGCTGTGTTGAGAACTGATTTTAAGCGATAACCGATTAAAGATAGGAGAAGTACTTAACCATTCCTATGATGTAAGTTGACTTTAAATGGGCCATTTGGTGTCCATCGTGTTCGTACCGCACTATATTCACTGTCTCAGACTGCATTTAGAACACTGCAAACCACTCAAACAAAATGGTTCCGGATGACCTTTGGAAAGTAGCGTCAAGGCTCCATAAGATTATTGATGATGTGGCAGAAATGCGACTATTTAGGCCCGTGCGAACGGGCGGCCATGCGCCACCAGCGACTCAACATTTTATGAAAGTAGAATTTGCCAACAAGGACATTGATGTCTTGCATAGTCTGTTCAAGGTAACATACCACCATACTTCTGATATAAAAGATCACCTGTCATTTCCTAAAGTTATTCTGTACCTATTGCACCTAAGCTTTTCAATTACAAACAAACACTGCAACAGTTGAACATAGATGACCTTAGAATTGCTCCTCCTTCAGCTTATTCATGTTCTTCATCCCTTTATTGCTATGGCCCAGCTGGGCATATAGTAACCGGCAATCTGAATATCCTCCCAAATATAAAGCTACGGGAGTTTTTTTAATGAAAGGTCATAAATATTGCGAGACTCTATCCATCAAATGGAATGTGAATTTCAAGATTTTTATGGACTCTGAGGAGGATTACGCCAGACAATGGGCTAAACGTGAACATGCTGAATTGGATTCACTTTCAGACAGGGTTAAATCTATAAGGTCCTCTATTCAGAAAAAGAATAAGCAGTTTTCGATACAAAATGAAAACCAAACACAAGTTGATATTTCTTGACCTCGATGTTCGAACACCACTCAACGACCTACATAACCAGTATGTGGTTGTGTCTGCAGACAAGGCATCTAATAACCTGATCCTGGTTTGCAAACACTATTACATTCATTGTTCATGGGTTTGACAAATCTTATGAGACCGAGTGTATGCCTATGACATTGATGTTGTGTTATATAATATCTAAATATTACTGAAATGTGGTTCATAGAATGAATGAATTATGGAACATACAAAGATCTAAAACCTATTTTTCTATTAAAATATACAAGGAATATATAGAGGATATCTAACGGTGTCTTCAATAATACCAAATATATTTCACGAGTGGGGCTGATATTTTGATATTTTTCACAAGTGCGCAGCACGAGTAAAAAATATCAAATTTTAGCCATACGAGTGAAATATGTTTGGTATTACTGGAGATGCTGTTAGATATTCTGTTTACTACATTCGTATAGCAAAATCTACCGTGGCAGCTTTTGATTTTCCCAAATGTCGCTTGTAAGCAGCGTTCTGTTGGGTCAAATCAGAAAAAGTGATATTTTTTACTAGTGAAAAATATCATAAACCTCACTAGAGGAAAATATCACTTTTATAGAATGAATAATTTTCGACATTTCACTGGTAATAATGTAATAAATCACTAAATTCAAATGGACAGTAAACTATCCTGAAGTACACATACACGATTTATAAAGTGTAATATCATTACTCTTTATCATCGTTACTCTCATCAACAGAAATGAATTATCATCTACAACCTTCTGGAATCATCATTAACATAGATTGACTGTGGGAAAGGATGACTTGAGTAGAATTTGACAATGATTTCCCCATTTTTCTGTACTTGGAAACTTATTTCCCAAAAAAGATCGTCATGTCGTTAACCGGAAATAGTATCAGAACAAAAGTAATCCGCTTCAGAAAATAGTTCGTCATTAACATATAAGTAAAACGTATTAGAGAACATTGCTTGAAAAAAATGCCATCTCAAAGCCTTAAGGTCATATTAGAACGTTATTGACATTTTAAAAGTATGGTGTTCAGTCGACATTTTAAATGTAGAAATGTATGAGGTAGCTGTATATAGATGATACATGTACATATAGCGGATGTCCATCGCTCACACGTAGATATAAGCTCCAGTCGACCTGCAGTGACTTCTCGATTTTATCCACGTGCTCGCGATGAAAATTGTTCTTACGACAAACCTTAAAAATATTGTGTGATCAAAAAATAACTATGCACTGTATCGTTATTTTTGACGAAGGCTGTGATTATCATAGATGTTGAAGAGAAGCCTTTACATAGGATAATAGTTGTTATGATTCTTAGACATAGAGGATGGAATTTTATAATTGAAATCAAATATGTGTAAAGTAATCACGTTTTGACTAGGTACCAGTAAAGACTATAGCACATTGGAAACAATTGATTAAGCATTGGAAATGAGAAAAAGGCGTTCTTTGCGACACATATTTATTTAGAAGCAGAAATCGCTTTCTCTTCCGAACACATTTTTTTTATTCTCCAATCTTTGTTTAAAGGTTTTTGTGCAAATTTCCCCCTCGTTTACTCGATTTTGAGTTCGGATTATGGCTTTGTTGATCCTTCGGTATTCTCTTATTTGTTTTTAATTTCCCTTCATATGAATTAATATACGTTTATAAAAGTAAATCTGAATATCAACACAACAGTAACAGTTGATTTTTAATTAAAGTTTAACTATCGGGAAATCTTAGTGTAACTTCATAATTATACGATAATCCTATGGAATCAAGGAATAAAACATATCTAAAGTGAGAACAGTAAACGGAAAGTCCGCCCCAAAACAAGATATCCATACGTGTTGGTATCCCAATATGTGCTGAGTTGTGCTGTGAGTATACTCCTGTCATTTTTACTAGTAGTAACACCGGTAATATGACCTATCCAGTCTCGGTTTGGTCGTAAGTTTCAGTGGTCCACATAATGTCCCATGATTTATAAAACCAATCACGAAGATTTTCGTTTTAACTCGCAAGCTCTTCGCTAAACCGAAAATGTCTTGTTTCATATGAATTTTTTGAAACGGCAACTCATGTAAGATATGGATGGGACCAGTTCTCTGAACGAGACAGTTTAAATAATAAAATGTGAACATGTTCAAAATATTCACGATTTAAGAAAGTAGCAAATAACAGGCAGCATGCTAGTTGAATTTGTTTCTATCAAGTCAAAGGTATCAGCATTAGTGGGAGGTGCTGCGTTAAGAATTATATCATGTAGGGCAGATTTATTGCTTGCAGGTATTCTATGGATTCCAATTAATTTCAAACACTCATGAAATATAATGCAACCATTGATAATAAATTGATTGTGTTTATCTAATTCATAACACTTAGAAATCAATTTAAATTTAATTTGAGATTACTCACCAATCTGTGTGACGGCCCTGCCGGACACGCCGAGTCCCACCAGTGCCAGGGAAACTGCCCATAGCCCTAGGTCCACACTCTGGTCAGCTAACATCCCCGGTGTCGGTGACAAAGCTGATTTAGAAATCAAAAATTACTTATAAGAGAAACGCATACTTTTCACAAGCAGAGAACAAGTATTTCCATGACGAACTAATGCAGGTGTCCGTACATTTACGACAGTTCTGTTTCCTAGCGGTAACACCCCAGAAAATCCTAATAAAGTCCTGTAATTAAAGCATTGTCTAATACATTTAAAACGTCTACATCGGATGCGAGTATACAAACGAGGCTAGAGAAACGTAATGGGATTGTAGACTACATCATCAAAATGTAATATACAGTTGATAAGATCACAATAATCAAATAAATGGATCACCGGATCAATATATACATAAATGATTCAGGGCAGGACCTACACTGACGTGACGTGCAACATTGTCACGGGATAAGGGTTTACACTGACGTGACGTACAACATTGTCACGGGTATTCACGGGACTAGGGTTTACACTGACGTGACATACACCATTGTCACGGGTATTCACGGGACTAGGGTTTACACTGATGTGACGTACAACATTGTCACGGGTATTCACGGGATAAGAGTTTACACTGACTTGACGTACACCATTGTCACGGGTATTCACGGGACTAGGGTTTACACTGATGTGACGTACAACATTGTCACGGGTATTCACGGGATTAGGGTTTACACTGACTTGACGTACACCATTGTCACGGGTATTCACGGGATTAGGGTTTACACTGACGTGACGTACAACATTGTCACGGGTATTCACGGGATTAGGGTTTACACTGACTTGACGTACACCATTGTCACGGGTATTCACGGGATTAGGGTTTACACTGACGTGACGTACAACATTGTCACGGGTATTCACGGGATTAGTGTTTACACTGACGTGACGTACACCATTGTCACGGGTATTCACGGGTTAGGGTTTACACTGACGTGACGTACACCATTGTCACGGGTATCACTGGATTTCTGGTTTACGACTGTCCTTAACTAGTGGGAGAGAACAACACAGTTTGACCGGTATGAATGCAAATCGGTTACATCCAATACTGACCACGAAGCTTTAGCGGGCTTCATGCAATATTGATGTTACCGCTTTTCATTCATACCGGAATGAAAATTTGAAAAAAAACGCCTTTCAATCCCTATTTATTGACACCAACGAGTTGTGTTATAGGTACATGTAAGATGCGTTCCATTATATTTACATTTTGTTTTGCATTTACTTATGTGTCTTAGTAAACCAAATGGTATCCATAAGGCTATATTTACTATCTACGTTGATTTTCCCTCGATAACCATTGTCCTGCAAATTAAATTTATAATCCAAAAACTTAAGCACGTGACAAATTTCTATTGGGTCAACAATAATAGGCAGAGCTATGCAAAATATCTTGAGTTGAGACACAATTGTGTCATCAACAATAAATATGGGTGGAGTTAATCGCAGCTTTTGTAAGTTTAATGCTGTTGCTTATATCAAACCGTCCTCGCGATTGTTAGTTTTGAAATGAAATATATGTCCGTAAATTTGACTTTTATAAATACAATAATTATGAACCATTCATAGAAATATAATGCAACGTTTACGTTAAATTTACCGACTGCTCCATTAGATTTATGATCTCATAAATTAAACAAAACAAAAAGGTTAATCCTTAAAGGCCCAATATACGTAACTTTCGGAAAAACTTGAAGCGAAAATCAAGCCTTATAACCTATTATATCTATAGATTTAGTTAAGATTAACTGATATCTGCAATATTCAGGATGAATTCTTCGCGGTTATCGGTACAGCAGCAGTTGAAACACGATATTTGTAAACACGCGTCCATTTCGAACCGTCTTCTACCTTCGGTTTGTTGTTGAAGTGGGCCCCACCTGAATTCTTTTCAATTCTTTGGATTTCTTTGTCAATAGTTTCTTGTTAGTTACCGCTCAGGTTTACTTCGTTTTAGGCTAATTTTTGCATGGTTATCAACTGGATTTTTTTTCAGAATTTTTCAGAATCACGAAAATTTCCCTGAAGTTACGTATATTGGGCCTTTAAGTAAGCTACGATTTACAGTGACATGATATGATCGTTGCCAACTGCGGGAATATTAACCGTATACGCAGTCAAAACGCGCTCCACAGTGAAAATGTTCGTTTCCAACTACGGGCACACTATCGTATACGCAGACAAAATGAGGTATAATCCTTTTATCAAATGTATATATAAATAACTTCATATGAATAGCGTAGAGCAAAATATTATAGAAGCATTAGTAATATATTAATGAAGAGTTTTCACAAGTTGCTTCTAAAATACAATTCCATTTGTGCAAAAACTGTTTTATGTGTCTGTTATTTATGACGACACGAGGGACTATATTATTCATTTTGGAATTCTAGGCTGTATCAGTCTAACTTGATGACGTCAGTGACGTGGTACCGGCAAATTCAAATGCAGTTGAAATAAGCTACAGTTTAATAAACAAAATCATTTTGAATGTAATATTAGCATTGCGGGTGACATGACTATTCATCTGTCACCCAAATTGTATTCATATCGACTGTATACTTTCATTTGGTCGATATAAGTAACGCGATATGTAGTAGACGATCATATCCTCAATCAAGTACATTGTACGATAGAAAGTATATCACACCCAGAATAATGTCCCTGAATATAAGTGATACATAACGACCTATTGCAACCGGCTGTTGTTAGATTTCTATGTCGTGCACATAGGTAATTTGATACAACTACACACCTGTTGCTGTATGCTGAAGCACTAGATAGAACCGTCATTTAATCAGACGCTTGTTACTACGGTATTCAATTTGTGTTCAAAAACATGTTATATTGAGGCCATCAAAGTATTGTATTTGATCAGGTTCATCTATTAAATTTTGTTTCATGTTGCTATTTGAGATGAAAAGCGGCTATTCTATCTTCTGTTTCAGGTCTTGAGCGTTAGCTGATTATGCTTTTAGAGGAAAACAGGCAGACTATTCTAACACTCTCTCCTGATAGCATTTGTCTTTCATGTATAGTTTGATTGAAGTAGCATTTTGTATCGTTTTATATTAGGTTTAATGTAAACAAATCATTTCAAGGGGATGCTCTTTTGAGACATCTATTTGAACTTAAATGTATAGACATTTATCCATTAGTGTGATAAGGAGAGAATGCATTGTTTGATTTGTTTCATAAATTTGTAAACAAGGATTAATCAATTAACTATGCGTGTTGTCCTGATAAATCAATGAAATTGTCTGTACTATCCTGATAAATCAATGAAATTGTCTGTATTATCTTGATAAATCAATTAAACTGACTGTATTATCCTGATAAATTAATCAAACTGTCTGTATTATCCTGATAAATCTTATAAATTGTCTGTATTATCCTGATAAATCAATGAAACTGTCTGTACTATCCTGATAAATCAATGGAACTGTCTGTGCTATCCTGATAAATCAATTAAACTGCCTGTATTATCCTGATAAATCAATGAAACTGTCTGTATTATCCCGATAAATCAATTAAACTGTCTGTATTATCCTGATCAATCAATTAAACTGTCTGTATCATCCTGATCAATCAAATAAACTGTCTGTATTATCCTGATAAATCAATCAAAATGTCTGTACTATCCCGATAAATCAATTAAACTGTCTGTATTATTCTGATAAATCAATGAAACTGTCTGTATCATCCTGATAAATTAAAGAACTTACCTGTGTTATGCTGATAAATTAATGAAATTGTCTGTTTTATCAAGATAAATCAATGAAACTGTCTGTATTATCCTGATAAATCAATTTAACTATATGTATTATCCTGATAAATAAATAAGTCTCTCTGTATTATCCTGATAAATCAGTTAAACTATATATGGTACACTGATAAATCAATTGAACTGTCTGTGTTATACTGATTAATCAATTGAACAAGGGGTGTCCTATTGAATCCCACGTAGCAGTGAGTGGATAATTCAACTATTGTAAAAGAGAGCAATTTACATATAAAATGAAAAATTTAACTATGTGTAAAAGGAATGACAAATTAAACTAAAATATCGAACAATTGAACTAAGTTTAGAAGATATGAACAATTAAACTTAAGTGTAGAAAAAGTGAACAATTGAACTTTGTGTAAGAGAAATGGCAAAAAATAAACTAAAGTGTGGAAAGAGTGAGCGATTGAACTGTGTGTAAAAGGAGTGACAAATTAAGTTTAGAAGAGATTAACAATTGAACTGTGTGTAAAAGGAGTGACAAATTAAGTTTAGAAGAGATTAACAATTGAACTGTGTGTAAAAGGAGTGACAAATTAAGTTTAGAAGAGATTAACAATTGAACTGTGTGTAAAAGGAGTGACAAATTAAGTTTAGAAGAGATTAACAATTGAACTGTGTGTTAAAGGAGTGACAAATTAAGTTTAGAAGAGATTAACAATTGAACTGTGTGTAAAAGGAGTGACAAATTAAGTTTAGAAGAGATTAACAATTGAACTAAAGTGTAGAAAGAGTGAACGATTGAACTGTGTGTAGGAGAAATGGTGAACAATTAAATTTAAGTGTAGAAAAAGTGAACGATTGAACTGTGTGTAGGAGAAATGGTGAACAATTAAATTTAAGTGTAGAAAAAGTGAACGATTGAACTGTGTGTAGGAGAAATGGTTAACAATTAAATTTAAGTGTAGAAAGAGTGAACAATTGAACTGTGTGTAGGAGAAATGGTGAACAATTAAATTTAAGTGTAGAAAAAGTGAACGATTGAATTGTGTGTAGGAGAAATGGTGAACAATTAAATTTAAGTGTAGAAAAAGTGAACGATTGAATTGTGTGTAGGAGAAATGGTGAACAATTAAATTTAAGTGTAGAAAGAGTGAACAATTGAACTGTGTGTAGGAGAAATGGTGAACAATTAAATTTAAGTCTAGAAAAAGTGAACGATTGAACTGTGTGTAGGAGAAATGGTGAACAATTAAATTTAAGTGTAGAAAGAGTGAACAATTGAACTGTGTGTAGGAGAAATGGTGAACAATTAAATTTAAGTGTAGAAAAAGTGAACGATTGAATTGTGTGTAGGAGAAATGGTGGACAATTAAATTTAAGTGTAGAAAAAGTGAACGATTGAATTGTGTGTAGGAGAAATGGTGAACAATTAAATTTAAGTGTAGAAAGGGTGAACAATTGAACTGTGTGTAGGAGAAATGGTGAACAATTAAATTTAAGTGTAGAAAGAGTGAACGATTGAACTGTGTGTAGGAGAAATGGTGAACAATTAAATTTAAGTGTAGAAAAAGTGAACGATTGAACTGTGTGTAGGAGAAATGGTGGATAATTAAATTTAAGTGTAGAAAAAGTGAACGATTGAATTGTGTGTAGGAGAAATGGTGGACAATTAAATTTAAGTGTAGAAAAAGTGAACGATTGAATTGTGTGTAGGAGAAATGGTGGACAATTAAATTTAAGTGTAGAAAGAGTGAACAATTGAACTGTGTGTAGGAGAAATGGTGAACAATTAAATTTAAGTGTAGAAAAAGTGAACGATTGAATTGTGTGTAGGAGAAATGGTGGACAATTAAATTTAAGTGTAGAAAAAGTGAACGATTGAATTGTGTGTAGGAGAAATGGTGGACAATTAAATTTAAGTGTAGAAAAAGTGAACGATTGAATTGTGTGTAGGAGAAATGGTGGACAATTAAATTTAAGTGTAGAAAGAGTGAACAATTGAACTGTGTGTAGGAGAAATGGTGAACAATTAAATTTAAGTGTAGAAAAAGTGAACGATTGAATTGTTTGTAGGAGAAATGGTGGACAATTAAATTTAAGTGTAGAAAAAGTGAACGATTGAATTGTGTGTAGGAGAAATGGTGGACAATTAAATTTAAGTGTAGAAAAAGTGAACGATTGAATTGTGTGTAGGAGAAATGGTGGACAATTAAATTTAAGTGTAGAAAAAGTGAACGATTGAATTGTGTGTAGGAGAAATGGCGAACAATTAAATTTAAGTGTAGAAAAAGTGAACGATTGAATTGTGTGTAGGAGAAATGGTGGACAATTAAATTTAAGTGTAGAAAGAGTGAACAATTGAACTGTGTGTAGGAGAAATGGTGAACAATTAAATTTAAGTGTAGAAAAAGTGAACGATTGAATTGTGTGTAGGAGAAATGGTGGACAATTAAATTTAAGTGTAGAAAAAGTGAACGATTGAATTGTGTGTAGGAGAAATGGTGGACAATTAAATTTAAGTGTAGAAAAAGTGAACGATTGAATTGTGTGTAGGAGAAATGGTGGACAATTAAATTTAAGTGTAGAAAAAGTGAACGATTGAATTGTGTGTAGGAGAAATGGTGGACAATTAAATTTAAGTGTAGAAAAAGTGAACGATTGAATTGTGTGTAGGAGAAATGGCGAACAATTAAACTAAAGCGTAGAAGGAGTGAACGATTAAACTTTTTTCATCGCTTACACGTGGATACAATCTCGAGTAAACCTGTAGCAGCCTCTAGATTTTATCAACTTGCTCTAGGTGAGAAATTTGTTCTAACGACACCCTTTCTCGTTAATCTAAGATGAATATAAAGTCTGTATAAGCATTGCTGAAACATTATAGATATATATACACTGTTTAGTGACCCTATGCATTATTTTAACCAATTATTTTAGGTATGATTCGGCAGTGTCCATTTTACACTTTGTTCGCAATTTGATAACGCCCATCGTCTGATTAATCGGTTCGCCGTTGGAACAAATATGTTTAACTGTTAAAAACATCGAAGTGTTTTGTACCATTAGCACATTATTTCTTCCTTATGGGCGAAGACAATATAATTGGACGTGTATAGGTTTGCCGAGTACGGAGGGAATGTACACGGACTATTCGATACGACATCAAACGTCTATCTCCATATCCATAATAGGAAATCCGGAAATTTGTTGATTTAATGTCATCTCCTCTTAAAGAAATCTAACATACACAGTCTCGTTATTACAAACTCTACCATCGACACAATATCTGAGAATGTATCAAAGGAGAAAATCAATCGTTATACTTTTCTTCTCATGTGCGAGGAAAAGCAGTATTGGCCCCGGATAAAAGTAATAATGGTTCGACATTCATTCTAGCTCTACTTTAACAATAGGAAATAGAGTATTACTAATCGGGATTGCGAGCTAGCGAGGATCCAGACGCCTTTGAAATCTAATGCTACATATGAAGTCAACAGGATATTGGGACTCTCAATGGTTCGTTTGCTCTCCCGTCACACGCAATGTTACATCATTGGGGAATTTTACAACGTTATAGCATTCAAATGAGGGTTTACCAAAGAAAATACATTAAAAAATTAAAAGATAAGCTCTGACGCGGGAAGTAGACCACGTGTTGCTTCGAACTGTGGTCAGAAATGGTTTCTTTTGTTTAGGGTCCGTTCGAGTAGATACTGACTATTCTGCAAACAACATATGACATAGTAAAAGTAGCTATACTTGTGTTTGGGAGATATCCGAATTATTACATGAACCATCTCTGGTAGTTTTGTGGGACGCATGGCGAAAATTAATTGCAACAAACACGATACACATGTGATACTATAACGCAAGTGGTTTACGTTTTAATGTTAACTCGAAGAAAATACGGCAAAGTTTTCTTGATCTCTCTTTACAGATTATCAGTGTCTCTTGATTCTGTTCAACGTTTTTTGGTTTAAAACGAGAAGTTCATGGACGACAAAAAATATACGAGATAAACAGAAGATGAGGTTCTTACACATATCGCTCCGATGATTAAGTTTGAGGATATCTTGTGGTAGTTAAACATGATTATACAAGTACGATCTCGGACGGATATGAACAGAAGTTTACAGCTTAAATAGATCCTTAACATATTTCTGACAATGCTTTTGACCAATTAACGATAATTCATAATGGAAATAAACTATGTACTGAAGCAGTGCCGCTGATGGTCCTTAGAGGAAACATGTATGATACGTGGTATACAAATATCAAAATTGACACTGATGGGCCTAATTAGAGGATGTATGTATGATACGCGTTATACACGTACCACCAGCGACACTGGTCGGCCATACAGGATACATATATGATACGTGGTATACAAATATCACCAGTGACATTGATGGGCCTTAGAGGATACATGTATGATTCCCGTTATACAAGTATCACAAGTGACACTGATGGACCTAATTAGAGGATACATGTATGATACGCGTTATACACATATCACCAGTGACACTGATAGGCCTTAGAGGATACATGTATGATGTGCGTTATGTATCACAAGTGACACTGATGGACCTTAGATGATACATGTATGATACGTGGTATACAAGTATCACAAGTGACATTGATGGGTCTTAGAGGATACATGTATGATTCGTGGTATACAAGTATCACTAGTGACACTGATGGACCTTAGAGGATACATGTATGATACGCGTTATACACGTATCACCAGTGACACTGATGGACCTTAGAGGATACATGTATGATGCGCGTTAAACACGTATCACAAGTGACACTGATGGGCCTTAGAGGATACCTGTATGATACGTGGTATACAAGTATCACAAGTGACACTGATGGACCTTAGAGGATACATGTATGATGTGAGTTATACACGTATCACAAGTGACACTGATGGACCTTAGAGGGTACATGTATGATGCGCGTTATACACGTATCACAAGTGACACTGATGGACCTTAGATGATACATGTATGATGTGAGTTATACACGTATCACAAGTGACACTGATGGACCTTAGAGGGTACATGTATGATGCGCGTTATACACGTATCACAAGTGACACTGATGGACCTTAGAGGGAGGGGTACATGTATGATGCGCGTTATACAAGTATCAAAAGCGACACTGATGGGCCTTAGATGATACATGTATGATGCGTGGTATACAAGTATCACAAGTGACACTGATGGGCCTTAGAGGATACATGTATGATTCCCGTTATACAAGTATCACAAGTGACACTGATGGGTCTTAGAAGATACATGTATGATGCGCCTGATACAAGTATCACAAGTGACACTGATGGGCCTTAGAGTATACATGTATGATACGTGGTATACAAGTGTCACAAGTGACACTGATGGGCCTTAGAGGGTACATGTATGATGCGCGTTATACAAGTATCACAAGTGACACTAATGGACCTTAGATGATACATGTATGATGCGCGTTATACAAGTATCACAAGTGACACTGATGGGCCTTAGAGGGTACATGTATGATGCGCGTCATACACGTATCACAAGTGACACTGATGGACCTTAGAGGATACATGTTTGATGCGCGTTATACACGTATCACCAGTGACACTGATGGGCCTTAGCGGATACATGTATGATGCGCGTTATACAAGTATCACTAGTGACACTGATGGGCCTTAGAGAGTACATGTATGATGCGCGTTATACAAGTATCACAAGTGACACAGATGGGCCTTAGAGGGTACATGTATGATGCGCGTTATTTAAGCAATGAATGTTTTAGCAAATGTTGTTACAGTCCTATAACACACATTGCTATTGATGACAAAATAAATAAAGCCCGATAGGGCTTTATGTAAGTTTGTCAGCAATAGCAATGTGTGTTATAGGACTGTAACAATATTTGCTAAAATGTTCATTACTTATATTTACATTTTGATAGAATTATTGTGCTTTATTGAGTTTCTTCTGACCGATTTTGATAAGCAAATCAAGTGAAGACAACAATGCAATCCATGACGTCACAATAGAGATTGATGACGTCATAATACCAACTGCTGTTATAGTCTGAGGCACTGGGTGTTATAGGCGTATGACAGCAACTGCCTCTTAGCATTGTGTCAATGGAAAATTGCAGAGCAAATGTAAATATACAAGTATCACAAGTGACACTGATGGGCCTTAGAGGATACATGTATGATTCCCGTTATACAAGTATCATCAGTGACACTGATGGGCCTTAAAGGATACATGTATGATTCCCGTTATACACGTATCACCAGCGACTTTGATCGGCCATACAGGATACATATATGATACGTGGTATACAAATATCACAAGTGACACTGATGGGCCTTAGAGGATACATGTATGATACGCGTTATACACATATCACCAGTGACACTGATAGGCCTTAGAGGATACATGTATGATGTGCGTTATGTATCACAAGTGACACTGTTGGACCTTAGATGATACATGTATGATTTCCGTTATACAAGTATTACAAGTGACACTGATGGACCTTAGAGGATACATGTATGATGTGCGTTATGTATCACAAGTGACACTGATGGACCTTAGATGATACATGTATGATACGTGGTATACAAGTATCACAAGTGACATTGATGGGTCTTAGAGGATACATGTATGATTCGTGGTATACAAGTATCACAAGTGACACTGATGGACCTTAGATGATACATGTATGATACGCGTTATACAAATATCACAAGTGACATTGATGGGCCTTAGAGGATACATGTATGATTCCCGTTATACAAGTATCACAAGTGACACTGATGGACCTTAGAGGATATTTGTATGATGCGCGTTATACACGTATCACAAGTGACACTGATGGGCCTTAGATGATACATGTATGATACGTGGTATACAAGTATCAAAAGCGACACTGATGGGACTTAGAGGGTACATGTATGATGTGCGTTGTGTATCATCAGTGACACTGATAGACCTTAGAGTATACATGTATGATACGTGGTATACAAGTGTCACAAGTGACATTGATGGGCCTTAGAGGGTACATGTATGATGCGCGTTATACAAGTATCACAAGTGACACTGATGGGCCTTAGAGGGTACATGTATGATGCGCGTTTTACAAGTATCACAAATGACACTGATGGGCCTTAGAGGATACATGTATGATGCGCGTTATACACGTATAACCAGTGACACTGATGGGCCTTAGAGGATACATGTATGATTCCCGTTATACAC
This sequence comes from Mimachlamys varia, assembly GCA_947623455.1. Taxonomy (NCBI): domain Eukaryota; kingdom Metazoa; phylum Mollusca; class Bivalvia; order Pectinida; family Pectinidae; genus Mimachlamys; species Mimachlamys varia. The sequence goes on from OX392541.1 coordinate 44,323,750, forward strand.
GTATCACAAGTGACACTCATAGGCCTTAGAGGGTACATGTATGATGCGCGTTTTACAAGTATCACAAATGACACTGATGGGCCTTAGAGGATACATGTATGATACGTGGTATACAAGTGTCACAAGTGACACTGATGGGCCTTAGAGGATACATGTATGATGCGCGTTATACACGTATCACAAGTGACACTCATAGGCCTTAGAGGATACATGTATGATTCCCGTTATACAAGTATCACAAGTGACACTGATGGACCTAAGAGGATACATGTATGATACGTGGTATACAAATCTCACAAGTGACACTGATGGACCTTAGAGGATACATGTATGATACGTGGTATACAAATCTCACAAGTGACACTGATGGACCTTAGAGGATACATGTATGATACGTGGTATACGCGTGTTACAAGTGACCCTGATGGACCCAGAGGACACATGTATGATTCGCGTTATGCATCACCAGTGACACTGATGGGCCTTAGAGAATACATGTCTGATACGCGTTATACAAGTATCACAAGTGACACTGATGGGCCTTAGAGAATATATGTATGATCCCCGTTATAACGCGTATCACCAGTGACACTGATAGGCCTTAGAGGATACATGCATAATACGCGTTATGTATCACAAGCGACACTGATGGACCTTAGAGGATACATGTATGATACGCGTTATAACGCGTATCACAATTGACACTGATGGGCCTTAGAGGATACATGTATAATACGCGTTATGTATCACAAGCGACACTGATGGGCCTTAGGGGATACATGTATGATGCGCGTTATAACGCGTATCACAAGTGACACTGATGGGCCTTAGAGGATACATGTATAATACGCGTTATGTATCACAAGCGACGCTGATGGGCCTTAGGGGATACATGCATGATGCGCGTTATAACGCGTATCACAAGTGACACTGATGGACCTTAGAGGATTCATGTATAATACGCGTTATGTATCACAAGCGACACTGATGGACCTTAGAGGATACATGTATGATGCGCGTTATACAAGTATCATAAGTGACACTGATGGACCTTAGAGGATACATGTATGATGCGCGTTATACACGTATCACCAGTGACACTGATGGGCCTTAGAGGATACATGTATGGTACGCGTTATACAAGTATCACAAGTGACACTCAACCAAATAGGCAGCTACATATGTACATTGTAGCAGACATATCGACTTTATTAATGATGCAGATGTGTGTTTTATCTTTTACGAATCTAAGTGAAGCCCTTTTGAAATATTTACCGTTTTAAGAGCTGAAACAGCAGGTTTCTTAATGGGCACCTTTTGATAGTTTCCGTAGTTACTAATTATGTAAGTGCCTGTGGCATCTTCATTATCAGCAATACATAAGGAATGAGACAAGAAATAATGTATAAGCCTTTGTAATGACAAAGTGGCTTTGACACAAACAAGTTTATGTTCTATGGTATTATTTCTACTATTTACTTGTCACTGCAGCCAGTTCGCCATCTGGTGGCAAGTTTGGGCATCACTACTGTCATTTCTTATGTTTCATTCATAACCTAAACATATCAATTGACCAATTGTTTAAAGCCTTGATGATTTCGTCATTCCTAAGAGCACATTAAATTGGATTCCTTTGACATCGAAGGAAATTCAATGTAATTTTCACTAAAACATGTTGCCCGGGTTCTGCCATAAAGTTTCTAGTCCCATAACATGTCTCTAGGCATTTTGGTTAATCAGAAGAAGACGTTTAAAGGTTTTATCAAATGTGTCCCCAATGACCTTGAATACGGGTCAAGGTCATTTCTTTTCGTTAACATTTGTCAGGCTTCATCCAAGGAACCTTTCTAAATAGCATGCATCTATACATTTTAATTAATCAGAAAATGTTTTAAGGTTTTAACATATTAGGCCCAGGTTTCATCAAAGTTCCTTAACTTAAGGAAACTCCTTAACTTAAAAATCTCCATAGGAAAGCATTACAGAATTTAAGGAAAGTTCCTCAACTAAGGATTTTCTCCTTAAATTCAGTAATGCTTTCCTTTGGAGAATTTTAAGTTAAGGAATTTCCTTAAGTTAAGGAACGTTGATGAAACTACATTGTAGGGCTTGACCTCTGTGTCCTTGAATATTGGTCAATGTCATTTTTTCCCGCTAACATTGTCAGGCGTTATCCAAGAAACATTTCAGTCAATTGTCATGCTTCTACACATTTTTGCTAATCAGAAGAAGTCGTTTAAAGATTGACTTAAAATGTACTCTTCACTGCAAAATATGTTTTGCAGACCAATCGGGCCTCTTGATTCTCTTTACCGTTTTTGTCCCTTTTAAAAAAAGATTTAACCAAATGTAATTATATATTTCTTTGCATATTGCATGTTATGATAAAATTAATATGTAAACCATTAAGGTCATTAATGGGATAATAGTCTATTCCAGACAAGCAATTTCATTTGATCCTCGCCAGTGCGCAGCCTGTCACTGGCGGATATAAAGTTATTAGTTCTAACGTAATGCTAACTACAACTTGGGTCACACATTGCATACAAACATTGATCTAGCTAGATGAAGTATAAACGACTGTTGAGCCACAAAGCCACGGATCAAACACTTGTCTGGAGTAGAATTACTTATCCTAATCATAAACGACTGGATGCATTATACATATCTCTAGATAGCATTGCTAGGTCCTTATTATCTGTTATATACAGTGAACTCGTAATAATCTGCTATATACAGTGAACTCGTAATGATCTGCTATATACAGTGAACTCGTAATAATCTGCTATAGACAGTGAACTCGTAATAATCTGCTATAGATAGTGAACTCGTAATAATCTGCTATAGACAGTGAACTCGTAATAATCTGCTATATACAGTGAACTCGTAATAATCTGCTATATACAGTGAACTGGTAATAATCTGCTATATACAGTGAACTCGTAATAATCTGCTATATACAGTGAACTGGTAATAATCTGCTATATACAGTGAACTGGTAAAAATCTGCTATTTTCTGTGAACTCGTAATAATCTGCTATATACAGTAAACTTGTAATAATGTGATATATACAGCGATATCCCAAAAAGATGCCTATGTGTCATTATCATAAGCGAATACCATTGTACAGCATGACAGCATTATGTCGCTGACAAAAATCTTTTTACTTGGATCCTTATCAAAGGACGCCATAGCGTTATAATACCCTTGCCTCGATAAAGCATTGTGTTACATAACATCAAAGTATTGACATATGCATCCCGGAATTTATTTGCAATATTTAGAAAAACAAAAACCATCAATGATTCCAATTTCTAATTATAGAAAGTTCATTTTTTGCTATTCAATATTTTGGAAATGTTATGTTAAAGTGGCTGATTAAAAACTTTTGGTATTTTTTTTCATTAAAGTTAAATTTAGTGTAACTGGGGCACTTGTTTTTTTGACCCCGAAATTGTAAAAAAAATACACAAATAGCACATACCTTCATTTATATGGCGAATTTAGAGATATAACTCCATTTCCTTAATATTCGGAAAAGGAACCTTCCTTACTAAGAAATAAACAGAAAAGCAATAGCTTAGTCAATATTGTTAATTTCTAAGTATTTTTTGAGATGTTTGTTTTGTTTTGTATTGCTTTATGTTTGTTCGATCTGTATCATTTTGTTATGTTCATATGAGGATTGAAATTAATACAATTTGACTTGAAGAACATTTTAACATGTAGCTTTGTGATGATATGTTTGAAACGGCCACTTTAAAATATTGTGTAGTCATTTAGTTTCTTATATTTCATAAAGTGTCTACAAAATCATATTCCGAACTCAAAAAAAAGAGGCAAAATATGAACAAAGGAAATAATTACATGGAGACCATCGTAAAAGTACAAGAAAATACGACCAGGTGTTCCGGAAGAGTAAGCGTCTTCTGTTTCATCGACGACACCTGTTATGTAAATCTTGGTCACATCGAAGTAAGCATCTCTCAAAACGAGAACCGAGTCTTCATTGTCACGCACAACCAGCACATTACTAAGCAAACTAAAAAACGTCTAATAATAACTTACTAATATCAGTCTCTGGTTACACTAGATTGCCGACTAAATAAATTATAGTATAAACAAAGGCCTTTGTAAGCCAACAAAAACATCTGCAATATGCCGGATGATTCGAATGCAGTTATATCAATATGCCAATGTCATTGTGAACATCACTTTGTTGAAATATTGATTTATCGATCAGATTTATCCTTACATTGAATTTTCAGCATCTTGCTAAATACAATAAGGTAGACTGAACAAAAGGCAAACATAGAGTTGTTACCCTTCTTTTAACTGGTTACTTAACACAAAAGTTTATTTCAATTTGTAGTACAGAATAAAAAAAAAGACCTCCTCGTGTATGTACCTACTGAACCGAGACAAAGGTGATCACGTGTGTAGTGTAACAACAGAGATTAAACTAGCCACCATATCATTTATGATAAAATGACTATGTATGCAACACATACCATAACTACTAATGTATTATCTGATATATAGCTTACAACCATATCATGGACGATAAAATGACTATTTATGAATCTCCACACTATCAAGAATGACACAAACAACAATGTGAATTGAAAATGACCGCCCATAAAGGTGACAATAAAATACATTATTTGAAAGCCATCATGTCACTTCAAACATTGAATTAATGAATATCAAAGCAAAGTAGTTGCAACCATACAACATTGGCAACTTCAATCAACATATTATTCAAGATTAAAATCATATAAAAACCTGTGCTAGCTTAAGTGGGGTTGACCAACACCGCCGCTAATACCTTAATGACATACAATTTCATGAATTTCTTCAAATTGACTGTATATACTACATAAACTTTACAAGTGGACACTAGATTACAAAATTCAAAATTCACAGACTATATATGTCAGGTCCATGTTTCAGGGGTAGTTAAGGCTTCGAAATCTTTTAGTCAGTATTCCGTAGTAAAAGTTACCTGAATGACTTAAAGCTCTTGTCCTCTCGTCACAACCATATCTAGCGACGCATTATTGCTGTTGTTGAGGAGATTTCGCCGACAAGAACTCATATTGATTTTATTTAAATCGAAATTGTTTTTTTTTTGTACAGACGATTGATCTTACGGAATTCGATATGATTTTGCATCAGCTACACTCTGATCCGTTTCTTTTGTAGGCAGTTAGGGTTAGGGTTAATTAGACTACCCCCCTTCTTGGTTAGGGTTAGTGTTAGAGTTAATTAGACTACCCCCCTTCTTGGTTAGGGTTAGTGTTATAGTTAATTAGACTACCTCCCTTCTTGGTTAGGGTTAGTGTTAGGGTTAATTAGACTACCCCCCTTCTTGGTTAGGGCTAGTGTTAGAGTTAATTAGACTACCTCCCTTCTTGGTTAGGGTTAGTGTTAGAGTTAATTAGACTACCTCCCTTCTTGGTTAGGGTTAGTGTTAGAGTTAATTAGACTACCTCCCTTCTTGGTTAGGGTTAGTGTTAGGGTTAATTAGACTACCCCCCTTCTTGGTTAGGGTTAGTGTTAGGGTTAATTAGACTACCCCCCTTCTTGGTTAGGGTTAGGGTTAATAAGACTACCCCCCTTCTTGGTTAGGGTTAGTGTTAGGGTTAATTAGACTACCCCCCTTCTTGGTTAGGGTTAGTGTTAGAGTTAATTAGACTACCCCCCTTCTTGGTTAGGGTTAGTGTTAGGGTTAATTAGACTACCCCCCTTCTTGGTTAGGGTTAGTGTTAGAGTTAATTAGACTACCCCCCTTCTTGGTTAGGTTTAGTGTTAGGGTTAATTAGACGACCCCCCTTCTTGGTTAGGGTTAGTGTTAGGGTTAATTAGACTACCCCCCTTCTTGGTTAGGGTTAGTGTTAGAGTTAATTAGACGACCCCTCTTCTTGGTTAGGGTTAGTGTTAGGGTTAATTAGACTACCCCCCTTCTTGGTTAGGGTTAGTGTTAGAGTTAATTAGACTACCCCCCTTCTTGGTTAGGGTTAGTGTTAGGGTTAATTAGACTACCCCCCTTCTTGGTTAGGGTTAGTGTTAGGGTTAATTAGACTACCCCCCTTCTTGGTTAGGGTTAGTGTTAGAGTTAATTAGACTACCCCCCTTCTTGATTAGGGTTAGTGTTAGAGTTAATTAGACTACCCCCCTTCTTGGTTAGGGTTAGTGTTAGAGTTAATTAGACTACCTCCCTTCTTGGTTAGGGTTAGTGTTAGGGTTAATTAGACTACCCCCCTTCTTGGTTAGGGTTAGTGTTAGAGTTAATTAGACTACCTCCCTTCTTGGTTAGGGTTAGTGTTAGAGTTAATTAGACTACCTCCCTTCTTGGTTAGGGTTAGTGTTAGAGTTAATTAGACTACCTTCCTTCTTGGTTAGGGTTAGTGTTAGGGTTAATTAGACTACCCCCCTTCTTGGTTAGGGTTAGTGTTAGGGTTAATTAGACTACCCCCCTTCTTGGTTAGGGTTAGGGTTAATAAGACTACCCCCCTTCTTGGTTAGGGTTAGTGTTAGGGTTAATTAGACTACCCCCCTTCTTGGTTAGGGTTAGTGTTAGGGTTAATTAGACTACCCCCCTTCTTGGTTAGGGTTAGTGTTAGAGTTAATTAGACTACCCCCCTTCTTGATTAGGGTTAGTGTTAGAGTTAATTAGACTACCCCCCTTCTTGGTTAGGGTTAGTGTTAGAGTTAATTAGACTACCTCCCTTCTTGGTTAGGGTTAGTGTTAGGGTTAATTAGACTACCCCCCTTCTTGGTTAGGGTTAGTGTTAGAGTTAATTAGACTACCTCCCTTCTTGGTTAGGGTTAGTGTTAGAGTTAATTAGACTACCTCCCTTCTTGGTTAGGGTTAGTGTTAGAGTTAATTAGACTACCTTCCTTCTTGGTTAGGGTTAGTGTTAGGGTTAATTAGACTACCCCCCTTCTTGGTTAGGGTTAGTGTTAGGGTTAATTAGACTACCCCCCTTCTTGGTTAGGGTTAGGGTTAATAAGACTACCCCCCTTCTTGGTTAGGGTTAGTGTTAGGGTTAATTAGACTACCCCCCTTCTTGGTTAGGGTTAGTGTTAGAGTTAATTAGACTACCCCCATTCTTGGTTAGGGTTAGTGTTAGGGTTAATTAGACTACCCCCCTTCTTGGTTAGGGTTAGTGTTAGAGTTAATTAGACTACCCCCATTCTTGGTTAGGTTTAGTGTTAGGGTTAATTAGACGACCCCTCTTCTTGGTTAGGGTTAGTGTTCGGGTTAATTAGACTACCCCCCTTCTTGGTTAGGGTTAGTGTTAGAGTTAATTAGACGACCCCTCTTCTTGGTTAGGGTTAGTGTTAGGGTTAATTAGACTACCCCCCTTCTTGGTTAGGGTTAGTGTTAGAGTTAATTAGACTGCCCCCCTTCTTGGTTAGGGTTAGTGTTAGGGTTAATTAGACTGCCCCCCTTCTTGGTTAGGGTTAGTGTTAGGGTTAATTAGACTACCCCCCTTCTTGGTTAGGGTTAGTGTTAGAGTTAATTAGACTACCTCCCTTCTTGGTTAGGGTTAGTGTTAGAGTTAATTAGACTACCTCCCTTCTTGGTTAGGGTTAGTGTTAGGGTTAATTAGACTACCCCCCTTCTTGGTTAGGGTAAGTGTTAGGGTTAATTAGACTACCCCCCTTCTTGGTTAGGGTTAGTTTTAGAGTTAATTAGACTACCCCCCTTCTTGGTTAGGGTTAGTGTTAGAGTTAATTAGACTACCCCCCTTCTTGGTTTTAATATTGCTTTCCTTCCTTCACATGTTCCATGCATCAATATGTATACAGTCAGAGACTCGGTATTAGGGTTAGGGTTAGTGTTATACATCAATATGTATACACTCAGAGACTCGGTATTAGGGTTAGGGTTAGGGTATACATCAATATGTATACAGTCAGAGACTCGGTATTAGGGTTAGGGTTATACATCAATATGTATACAGTCAGAGACTCGGTATTAGGGTTAGGGTTAGGGTTAGGGTTATACACCAATATGTATACAGTCAGAGACTCGGTATTCGTTTCTATCCCATCTCTCATTTATACAAAACACACCACGTTCGTTGTTACTGTCCGAGTTATTTTGCAGTTAGTTTCAAATACGACTGTCATTCTTTCGCGTCACTTTTACCATATTATTTCTTTAGGCTGTAGATGAATCATTTTCATCCGCTATAGCAAGATACTGCTGTATATCTTTTTAGTAAAATACACACAACTCCATTAAAATAAAAATAAGTAAAATACCGGATACTAATGTGGGTATATTGAGATAAATTCAATATATTTGAACAGCCAGCGACAGCCGTGACTACTCGGCAAACTTGCTTTATTTAGTACGTGAGAAATCTCTCATCGCTCTTTGTCCCCTGTTCGTAATCTCTCCTCTTCCATCTCAAACACACAGGCTCGTGAAAGGGAGCTCAAGTTTTAAAGCTTTTTGATCTAGTTGTGTTCAGTCCCACCTGCAACCAACTGTCACCAGGTACATTCAAACATTCATTGATGATAAATAAAAAAGTCATGCCAGTATCATTCTAATAAGTGCTGTATTGATCATGAGTATAATGCAGACCAAACAAAAGAAAGAAAATTCTATATTTATTTTCCCCTACATTAGATATTATATTAATAACCCCCGAATAATGTAACTATTTAGATAAGAAAAATACATGTATTTATCTTATTTACAGGTATAACTCCATTTTCTAACACATCAAGGATCTGGCGTTTATACACGCATTACTCACGACACTCAACAGCGGACGGAAAGTGAACGGAGGAAGAAGGTAAACTCTCGTAGAGGCATGACCTTTAATGACTTAGGTGTATAATATATATAGACGTTTAATCATTCATAACAAATACAGGAATTATCATTTTTTCGCATCTTTCACAATTTCGTTACGGAGACATAACTACAAACGTGGACGTAGGACACTATGAAGCTTATCACTATCAATGTCTTGAGACACAATATAGAAGTTGTGTTTAGTAAAGTTTATAACGTAAAATTAATTAAGAACGTTACTTTCAATGCTTGTGATTGATCTCAATTTGTAGACTGTATATGTGTTTTACTTACAATATGTAATTGGTTTTGTTTACACAAGGTAAGGGGCAATCCGATGTTAAACACATTGGCGCTATCTTCTTTTGTTAAATCCAGTTTTTCATTGATCCCTAACGACAACGTTAATTATAGCTTAACATCAAACAGTGTTTGTACTTTAATATCAATAAAACAATAAGTCTGGAACACTAGCGAGCTTTAATGAGACCGTGGGGAGACGAGGGATTGGCTAGGTTTTTATATTTAACTGACTACTCTTTTATGTACAGATGTACCCTAGAGCCACCACGTCAACCTCTGACCCAGTCACACACGCATGTTTACGTACAACATGTATATACTATGATAGCAGTATCGGGTTTTCTCAAGATTTTGAACTCCTTGTTACATGTTATTATTTTTTTAGTTTTTAGAAAATTCAATTCGTGCATTAGTTCCTGTTTAATAAGGGATGTTGAATCACCTATTTTCTGTGCAATTAATTTTTACAATCTTAATTTATAACTAGAAAAAAACAATCAGAGAATACTAAAGCGTCAACAAAACCATAATCCGAACTCAAAATCGATTAAACTAGAGACAAAATAGGAACAAAGGAAAGATTTACATGTAGACTCTCGTAAAAGTACAAGAGAATAAGACCAAGTGTTCCGGAAGAGTAAGCGTATTCTACTTCATCGACGACACCCGCCATGTAAATCTTGGTCACATCCAAGTAAGCATCAATCCTCAAAATTAGAACCGAGTTATCATTGTCATCACAACAAGTAAGCACACTAATAAGCAAACTCAAAAACGTCCGTCTTTATATTACACAAAGATACAGAATATTTCTCGATGAGATCAAGATGGCGACCATAAAAATTGCATCTCTCGAATCCCTAACCCTAGAGAATAACTGTCTTTTAAAGATTCATGATAACAATTAATTAATAAAAATGTATTTGTATCTGATTAAATAAATAATATTTTATATTGTATACATAAATTCTGTTCTGAAATGATATTTGCCGTGATATATGCAAGTGTTATTTAAATTATATATAGTAATTTATGATGAACTGTAATAATATGATTTCGACTAACCCAGGATCTCTCTTTATGCAGTATTTGTTGTAATTGTATTTTGTCTTTTGTTAACATACTTATGTTTGGTGTAACAATAGCTCGCACGAGCTCATGTTTTTTGTTATATGTATGTGACGGTAAGTAACGTTTCTTGTATCTTGTATACAGTATTATGAGAGGTTATATTGTGAACTCTCCACATTACAAGGCCTGTATCACTACATAATGCTGCCACTTGTGTTCAATTCATAGCAAAATACTACTCTGAACATGCTGATAATAGCGTGTTATGTGTTAACACGAATCCGTATTGTCCTCCATTTACAGCAGCCACGATTGAACTCGGAAATCGCTCGTCCGCACAACTGTGCTCAAGCTCGTCTAGATTGTTATTGTTCACATATCGTGCACATATCGTTCACACACCGTGCGCACACCCACATCCTGTAATATGGTGCAATCCCACAACTGTACGGTTATCGGGAGTAATTGGAAATGTTTGCAATATTAAGTTAACATAACACTCGATTGATGTATGTGCCACTCCATTTGATTTTAGGTAAAGTGTTCCTTTTACAAAATAACTGATAACCGACGTTAATTTAGTACAATGCCAGATAAATAGACACATTCCGATAGAAAAAATAATACCGAGTGCTTTGATTCTTTTTGGATGTTCAGGAGAATGCAAAGATAAATAGTTGATACTTCAATCATCACAGAGTTGAAGAACACGTGCACCTTCGCTAAAGTTCATAATTATGTCTTCAACTATGTAGCAATCTTGACAATCAAGACTCGATCAAGAATGCTGATCATTGGCACAATCCTGCAATAACTAAACAACAAAAAATTATACATTTTCCAGAATATTTCTTTTGATCTTCCCATGACAATTACCATAACTGATTCTTTGTTCATTACTTTAATTGTTGCTTCTTTGTTCTTTAGTAACAACACATTACGAACACATTGCAGTGTCTTCCTCTCATTTTAAGATAAACTGTTTTCTCTGGGCGAGTGTGTCGATAGAATTTCCGAGCATAACGACCAACAGTTATATTGGTTTTCTTTCTCTTGATGAAGATGACTTATTTAGCGCGAGATGCGCGTTTTATCGTTACCTGATTGATTTTCGTATAACGTGCAGAAACAGTATGCCGATCGAAATCTGCGCATGCAAATTTGGGAACTGTACATTTATTCCAGCAGCAATGGCGTTGCTCTATTTTATCGAATTATATGATATATCTTATATGATTATATTAAATATCTTATATAGCATATCTAGTATATATATAAGATATATCAAATAGCATATGCTATATGATATATATTATATAAGATTATGATATTGTATATACGATATATTTTATAGTATATAAGATATCTGATATAGAAATTAAATGAAAGATCTTATATCAGTTATCATATATACTATATCATGTATCGTATATACAATATTATAGAGATAGAGGCTCCAGCAAACCTCGGGGACTGAAATATCCACCAGCAGAGTCTGCCCCCCCCCCTATCATTAAAGGTGATGTAACACACACATGTGCTGCACCTTTTAAATTTAAAGCAAACTAGAACAGAAACTGTATATAAACCTCATTATATTTCAACCAAATCACTTTTCAGCTGAGTGAGTGATCTTATTTCAGCATTGACTGGAAAAATCAATCCTCTCAGCTGAAGAAGACCAAGTGTTTTGGTTGAAGTATTATATATAGAGCTTTTGGTCTACTTTGAGAAAAATACATAGATTTATGCTGGTTCTTTGTTATTTTTGATATCCTAGCTCGTCAACCAGAAGGCTACTACAATGTACATGCATCTCCTAGTAGGGTATTACCAGTTTCTGGGAGTTCTACTGTTTTAGAGTCCTATGTGTATTAAGATCAGTGTTAAATAGCATCAGGTTTCTGTCACATTCCAGTAATAGGGTTATGATCTGTTTTGTTTTATTGACGGTTTAACGTCAGAGTATACGACAAACAACTTTAGACCACCACAACAAATCAGTCACACGCGTATAACAGAACACCACTTTGTGACAGCTGGCAGTGGTATGGATTGATATACAATACTTTTAATTTATTGGAGTATAAATCAGCAATGTGTCCGCTATATTCACATCTGACATTACCTAACCTGGCGAAAAACTGCAAAGTAACAACGCAGGATTCTTGCTAATTACAACTCTATTTTATACAAAGACATATTCGCCATGGATACCACAAAAGCTACATTAATATGCATTTAGTGTACAATAAAAGCATTTCGTTAAAAATGATACAGAAGATAAAATCCATATTGACTTATGAATGTCAACTAAGACTAGAAGCAAACGATTACGATCATTCACGCGTAAATTATGAAAGAAACTTCATATTCTATCATCAATTCTCAAGGCACAGATTATCAAACGTTGTATTTTGTTCCCATATCTTTATATATATATGCGCTATATGTATATGTGTCAAAGGTAAGGCTCGAGGAATTCATGATCTCGTTTCAATAAGTTCTGATGTATTCTGGGTAGCTATACATGTTACCTATAGATTAAAGCATACAAGAAACAAGGTGGTCTAGTGATAGGACGCCGAGCTCGTGATCGAAAAGTTGCAAATTCGACTTCCGGTCACGGAACTTGAGTTGTATCCTTGTGCCAGAAACTTTAATTCTCTGTAAATGAGTACGTGGTTGGGCATTGCAAGATATTGTAGAATGCTACCTTAAATGAGAGCACCGGTTGTAAGCTCCCCAGGAAGTTGAGAACGATAATGGCTGGTTGCTAAGGCCCTATAACCACGTATGATGATTTTGGAACCGCTTTGAGAGTACTTATATGTTGTGATTAAGCGTTATGTTCCTCGAATTATTATTATGATTTGCCGAAAAATTTGTGTGAATATACGTTAATTTGTTTTAAATCACCATCGTAATGAGGGTTTAATAATTGATTTGATGATATCAGTTCATAATTAGACATAACTGTGTCTCCCTTTCGGAACCTAATCAACAACACACTGACTTCGTTCAACGTCATCAGCAGGACTCGGCAGCTAATGACGTTATACTCATAAATACCCAATTCACTAACAGATTAGAACACAAGATGTTCAGAATGACTTCAGGATGGTTTTTCTCATGTTGGTCATGTAAGATGAAAAATGACATAACAGAGGTGGTTAATGTAAAACGTTTGGCGTAGATAAATATGCCGTTTATAAGAATGATATTGATTGCATACTATATTGTTTAGTTTACCTTAAGCAGCAATAGTTCTGTCGCTTAGATCATTGAAAACAAATCTATATATACGTGTCTATCTGTTTAATTGAGCAAACACAGTATTTCCAGGTTGTTGAAGATGGTCAATGACATTTAGAAATTTAATCATGACGTATGAGACAGTCCTGATTCTAAGCAGAAAGAAACGATCCACACGTTGAAGCTTTAAGTGAGTAATTTATTGACGTCCCTGGCAATAGTGATATCAATACTTACGTTTGTTTTAATAACCCGACAGTGCAGCCGTTACATACAGTATAGTTTTCCTGGCCTGGTATTGACCTTTGACTGAGACATTTATATCTAAGAGTCTATTTCAATTACTGAAATCGCTTGCGCGACTTGTCATCAGCCATGGCTGAACTTTGAATATGTAGTTGTCTTTTCTAGAAACAGTAACGGAGTTAAAACTGATTATATAAAATAAAGGATTGCACATTGCTTTCGACGCAAAACTAAATTTTTTGTTTCAATTTTCGACTGAGCAGGCCTAAGTTAAAATCCTTAAATGCATAATATGCTGAAATATAGGCAAATACTTCTTCCAGCATACGTGTGCATCCCCACATTTGCTGTTGATAGAGAGATCAGTTGAAACATCTGGCCGATCAGACTTCCCATGCTGGCTATTTTTGCCAGTTTTCGCAGACTATTCCTGAATCAGCCTTGTACACTATTTGCAATAGAAGTGTGTGTATTATGCTTATATCTTAAAAAACTATCCCATTGAGCAACATGTCATATCAATACAGAGATAAACAATCAATTGTAAGACAAGTTTTGTCCAAGAGTTTATATACATCTAGACTAAAACAAATGACAAGTACCGCCAGCACACTAAATATTGGTACAATAGGCAAATGTTTAAAAATCTAAACAAGTCATCAGGTTTTGCGGTTATCAAGTGCTGATTTCAGAGTGTTCAACTATCGTAAAAATCAGTGTCACACATGTTGAATATACATTTGTTTTTATTATTAAACTACACACTTTACCTGTAAAAACGTGAACAAAATCTTTTTTTTTATGTTCAAAACAGGTCTAGTATACATTATTTCCAGCTTTACATATCTAATTTCAAAGTAGATTACTTACCTTTTCTTGTTCACTTTATCTTGTATTGTTTCCTGACCAGAACAAAAGCCGGATATTAGCAGAGCATTGTAATATCCAACACAACAGAACAGTGCAAAACTCCAGCTACCCGGCTTTATTGTATCCAGTATAAAACTGCTTCACTCGCACTGGAGATTAACTATAATTGTCGACACAGCCTCCGTATCGGACTCCTTGGGCGCCTGTACAGCACCATAACACAGACGGCCGACAATGGTTGTGAATCGTGCGGTTTGCGAAACCAATGTATTAAATATGGTGTCTGGGGAGACGGACTTCGAACGGCCACTGTTCCCATCATTGATAGATAATGGAGGCTGTTATTGTAAATTCTTACACTGTGTATCGGCATGTTGGAACTTACTTCATAACTATTGCCAAGTATTTACAATAAACACACAATGCAGTATAGTCCATAAAGATATCAGAGAGGACAATATAAAACGTTAACTAATTACTTATAATTTTGCTGATTTGTTTAAATATTAACGAGCTTACCGTGAAATAATCATCCTAATTACGAAGTAACCATAGAAATAAAGGATTAAGTCCATAACTCGAGTACACTCTCGCTATAAAACTCTACCGAGTTTGGATGGCATTCATATAACCATACATGACGTAGTCTGTTAACATCACCATTATTTTGACGTGTAAACAGTATCACATTAGATGCAGTTGGCCCTCCATGGAAGATAACCGTTTTATTATCAATTTGAACAACATGCTGTGTTGTATTATGCAGAATATCACCAATTATTTTTTATCTAAGATATTCAAAAACGTAAACTATGCAAGCGCATCATGATGTCTGGTTTTATTTATAAAGCTGCTATTTATATACATGTACTTTATAGTCACTAATTACCAAATTAAAAAGTCATAGAATACCGAAGCTTCAACAAAACCATATTCAGAACTCGAAATCGATTAAACTACAGGCAAAATATGAAAAAAATACAAATAAGGATATCTCAGAAAAAAAAAGAAAAAAAAAGAAGAGAATCACATAAGGTGTTTCATGCAAGGTACAGAATATCACTCAAAAAGACCAATATGGCAATCACTTGCCCGTATACTTCACCAACCTCCATCTCCCTAATCCATGTGCCTTAAGTTTAGTTTAGTTTGGGTTAGGGTTAGATTATACCTAACCCTAACCCTAACCCACCCCTCACAGTTTAACACACTGTATTGCTAACATACAGCTTCTGATCACCCATCAGTAGGCGCACTCTCACTCTTTACGAGTAAGAATTGGTGCAATCTTAACCATCCAAACCCTAACCCTAACCCTTAGATACAGCTTCTGATCACCCATCAGTAGGCGCACTCTCACTCTTTACGAGTAAGAATTGGTGCAATCTTAACCATCCAAACCCTAACCCTAACCCTTAGATACAGCTTCTGATCACCCATCAGTAGGCGCACTCTCACTCTTTACGAGTAAGAATTGGTGCAATCTTAACCATCGAAACCCTAACCCTAACCCTTAGATACAGCTTCTGATCACCCATCAGTAGGTGCACTCTCACTCTTTACGAGTAAGAATTGGTGCAATTTGAACAACTCTTACAAATGACCATGCCTGGATCAACATTATCGACTGGATGTCGAAGTGTGCAGTAAATATACGACAATGTTGGCGTTATGTAATTCTGCATTCAATTGTCTTGATATTAGGGTCAAAACAGCTATTTGATTGTGTATCAATTGTATAGTCGCATTAGTTGCTTTTTACGATATTTTTTCAAGACCCATTAGACGTGAACTAATATTGACAATTAGTCCTCGTTGTTATATGTAGTTGTAAATACCAGCGTGTTGAGTGCATTCGATTACCGGCTTGTTTCGCTCGCCCTGCTGATTCCAAATATACAATAAACTGTTGCTGTAGTCACAATATACAATTTTAGGAAGGATATTCTTGCACACTAGACTTCTGAAATAATACAATGTAGTTCACAAGCCTGAAATTTATCATAGACCTTGGTGAGTTGACCACAGCTTTACATTTATCATAGACCTTGGTGAGTTGACCACAGCTTTACATTTATCATAGACCTTGGTGAGTTGACCACAGCTTTACATTTATCATAGACCTTGGTGAGTTGACCACAACTTTACATTTATCATAGACCTTGGTGAGTTGACCACAACTTTACATTTATCATAGACCTTGGTGAGTTGACCACAGCTTTACATTTATCATAGACCTTGGTGAGTTGACCACAGCTTTACATTTATCATAGACCTTGGTGAGTTGACCACAGCTTTACATTTATCATAGACCTTGGTGAGTTGACCACAGCTTTACATTTATCTGGGGACTTATATGGAGTCCGATTTTGTGTCCACAGAGGATGAATTTATCTTGGAAAAATATGTATTTTCCCCGGCGTGCCAAACGAGTATGAGCTGTTATAACCAGCCTCAACTGACGAAGGCTGGACCATTCTGAGTCACAACTCGGAGATCCATTGTGTTTAACCGTGTAGGTTGAGTTCAAATATCACTGTTTCTAATGGTCGGATGTACTCTCCCGAATACATTTTTAGCATTAAAATTTTGTCGTCAAGACTGTATGATGTAAAATATTTATCTAGTTTTGATTTCGAGATGAGTGTTACATCTTACAGTGAGTCAAGGTCCATATATATACGCTTACCGTTGGGTGTAGGCCTAATAATGGCAGGTCTCACATATTCAGAGTTCACACCGTTATCACAGAAATGCTTATGTGATCAATTTGATCAAAAGCGCCACGAGTCTCTTCGAGTTACGCAGAGTTGAGTCCTTTTGACTTGTCCCCTTTCAGGATACCCTTTGCTGGTTCTATAATGTCTCGTTTTGCAATATAGATAGGATGATCCCTTGGCTCCCTTCCGCAATGTTTCTCTCTTTGGGTTTCCCGGGTTTGGTTTGGGTTCAATGTGCATAGGGTTGGAGGAGTTATTCCCCTTCGTCCTATTATTATTGGAACTCAACGGAATAGTGACACTTTTATTAAACCCTTCTCAGCGGTTTCTTCGTTTATCCTGTAGCTCGACGGCTTCACGGATTGCTGTTAGGGTTACCACCACTGATAGTATTAGCTCACCTGGACCAAAGGTGCACTGAGCTTATGTCATGGTGCGGCGTCTGTCATCCGTCAACATTTGCTTTGAATCGCTACCATTCGTAAAAAACTGAACGGAATTTTACCAAATTTAGTCAGAAAGGTCCTTGGGGAAAGTCGAACAGATTTTGTATAAATGGTGACTCTTACCCCAAGGGACAGAAAGGAGGGGCCGAAAAGAGAAAAAAAGAGGTAGGGGTTATATAGGTAAAACTTTATACATTTGGTCGTAACACGTACATAAATTATTTAGGTAAATGTACTGGGTATCGCTTTGAATTAGTGGAATTAAGAAAAAGTTTAAGGTTGTAATATGCTTTCTACAAATGAATGCATATAAAAAACACAAATGCGGTTACATCCATATTTAGGGTTAGGGTTAGGGTTAGGGTTAGGGTTAGGGTTAGGGTTAGGGTTAGGGTTAGGGTTAGGGTTAGGGTTAGGGTTAGGGGTTAGGGTTAGGGTTAGGGTTAGGGTTAGGGGGTTAGGGTTAGGGTTAGGGTTAGGGTTAGGGTTAGGGTTGGGGTTAGGGTTAGGGTTAGGGTTAGGGTTAGGGTTAGGGTTAGGGTTAGGGTTAGGGTTAGGGTTAGGGGGTTAGGGTTAGGGTTAGGGTTAGGGTTAGGGTTAGGGTTAGGGTTAGGGTTAGGGTTAGGGTTAGGGGGTTAGGGTTAGGGTTAGGGTTAGGGTTAGGGTTAGGGTTAGGGTTAGGGTTAGGGTTAGGGTTAGGGTTAGGGTTAGGGTTAGGGTTAGGGTTAGGGTTAGGGTTAGGGTTAGGGTTAGGGGGTTAGGGTTAGGGTTAGGGTTAGGGTTAGGGTTAGGGTTAGGGTTAGGGTTAGGGTTAGGGTTAGGGTTAGGGTTAGGGTTAGGGTTAGGGTTAGGGTTAGGGTTAGGGTTAGGGTTAGGGTTAGGGTTAGGGTTAGGGTTAGGGTTAGGGTTAGGGTTAGGGTTAGGGTTAGGGTTAGGGTTAGGGTTAGGGTTAGGGTTAGGGTTAGGGTTAGGGTTAGGGTTAGGGTTAGGGTTAGGGTTAGGGTTAGGGTTAGGGTTAGGGTTAGGGTTAGGGTTAGGGTTAGGGTTAGGGTTAGGGTTAGGGTTAGGGTTAGGGTTAGGGTTAGGGTTAGGGTTAGGGTTAGGGTTAGGGTTAGGGTTAGGGTTAGGGTTAGGGTTAGGGTTAGGGTTAGGGTTAGGGTTAGGGTTAGGGTTAGGGTTAGGGTTAGGGTTAGGGTTAGGGTTAGGGTTAGGGTTAGGGTTAGGGTTAGGGTTAGGGTTAGGGTTAGGGTTAGGGTTAGGGTTAGGGTTAGGGTTAGGGTTAGGGTTAGGGTTAGGGTTAGGGTTAGGGTTAGGGTTAGGGTTAGGGTTAGGGTTAGGGTTAGGGTTAGGGTTAGGGTTAGGGTTAGGGTTAGGGTTAGGGTTAGGGTTAGGGTTAGGGTTAGGGTTAGGGTTAGGGTTAGGGTTAGGGTTAGGGTTAGGGTTAGGGTTAGGGTTAGGGTTAGGGTTAGGGTTAGGGTTAGGGTTAGGGTTAGGGTTAGGGTTAGGGTTAGGGTTAGGGTTAGGGTTAGGGTTAGGGTTAGGGTTAGGGTTAGGGTTAGGGTTAGGGTTAGGGTTAGGGTTAGGGTTAGGGTTAGGGTTAGGGTTAGGGTTAGGGTTAGGGTTAGGGTTAGGGTTAGGGTTAGGGTTAGGGTTAGGGTTAGGGTTAGGGTTAGGGTTAGGGTTAGGGTTAGGGTTAGGGTTAGGGTTAGGGTTAGGGTTAGGGTTAGGGTTAGGGTTAGGGTTAGGGTTAGGGTTAGGGTTAGGGTTAGGGTTAGGGTTAGGGTTAGGGTTAGGGTTAGGGTTAGGGTTAGGGTTAGGGTTAGGGTTAGGGTTAGGGTTAGGGTTAGGGTTAGGGTTAGGGTTAGGGTTAGGGTTAGGGTTAGGGTTAGGGTTAGGGTTAGGGTTAGGGTTAGGGTTAGGGTTAGGGTTAGGGTTAGGGTTAGGGTTAGGGTTAGGGTTAGGGTTAGGGTTAGGGTTAGGGTTAGGGTTAGGGTTAGGGTTAGGGTTAGGGTTAGGGTTAGGGTTAGGGTTAGGGTTAGGGTTAGGGTTAGGGTTAGGGTTAGGGTTAGGGTTAGGGTTAGGGTTAGGGTTAGGGTTAGGGTTAGGGTTAGGGTTAGGGTTAGGGTTAGGGTTAGGGTTAGGGTTAGGGTTAGGGTTAGGGTTAGGGTTAGGGTTAGGGTTAGGGTTAGGGTTAGGGTTAGGGTTAGGGTTAGGGTTAGGGTTAGGGTTAGGGTTAGGGTTAGGGTTAGGGTTAGGGTTAGGGTTAGGGTTAGGGTTAGGGTTAGGGTTAGGGTTAGGGTTAGGGTTAGGGTTAGGGTTAGGGTTAGGGTTAGGGTTAGGGTTAGGGTTAGGGTTAGGGTTAGGGTTAGGGTTAGGGTTAGGGTTAGGGTTAGGGTTAGGGTTAGGGTTAGGGTTAGGGTTAGGGTTAGGGTTAGGGTTAGGGTTAGGGTTAGGGTTAGGGTTAGGGTTAGGGTTAGGGTTAGGGTTAGGGTTAGGGTTAGGGTTAGGGTTAGGGTTAGGGTTAGGGTTAGGGTTAGGGTTAGGGTTAGGGTTAGGGTTAGGGTTAGGGTTAGGGTTAGGGTTAGGGTTAGGGTTAGGGTTAGGGTTAGGGTTAGGGTTAGGGTTAGGGTTAGGGTTAGGGTTAGGGTTAGGGTTAGGGTTAGGGTTAGGGTTAGGGTTAGGGTTAGGGTTAGGGTTAGGGTTAGGGTTAGGGTTAGGGTTAGGGTTAGGGTTAGGGTTAGGGTTAGGGTTAGGGTTAGGGTTAGGGTTAGGGTTAGGGTTAGGGTTAGGGTTAGGGTTAGGGTTAGGGTTAGGGTTAGGGTTAGGGTTAGGGTTAGGGTTAGGGTTAGGGTTAGGGTTAGGGTTAGGGTTAGGGTTAGGGTTAGGGTTAGGGTTAGGGTTAGGGTTAGGGTTAGGGTTAGGGTTAGGGTTAGGGTTAGGGTTAGGGTTAGGGTTAGGGTTAGGGTTAGGGTTAGGGTTAGGGTTAGGGTTAGGGTTAGGGTTAGGGTTAGGGTTAGGGTTAGGGTTAGGGTTAGGGTTAGGGTTAGGGTTAGGGTTAGGGTTAGGGTTAGGGTTAGGGTTAGGGTTAGGGTTAGGGTTAGGGTTAGGGTTAGGGTTAGGGTTAGGGTTAGGGTTAGGGTTAGGGTTAGGGTTAGGGTTAGGGTTAGGGTTAGGGTTAGGGTTAGGGTTAGGGTTAGGGTTAGGGTTAGGGTTAGGGTTAGGGTTAGGGTTAGGGTTAGGGTTAGGGTTAGGGTTAGGGTTAGGGTTAGGGTTAGGGTTAGGGTTAGGGTTAGGGTTAGGGTTAGGGTTAGGGTTAGGGTTAGGGTTAGGGTTAGGGTTAGGGTTAGGGTTAGGGTTAGGGTTAGGGTTAGGGTTAGGGTTAGGGTTAGGGTTAGGGTTAGGGTTAGGGTTAGGGTTAGGGTTAGGGTTAGGGTTAGGGTTAGGGTTAGGGTTAGGGTTAGGGTTAGGGTTAGGGTTAGGGTTAGGGTTAGGGTTAGGGTTAGGGTTAGGGTTAGGGTTAGGGTTAGGGTTAGGGTTAGGGTTAGGGTTAGGGTTAGGGTTAGGGTTAGGGTTAGGGTTAGGGTTAGGGTTAGGGTTAGGGTTAGGGTTAGGGTTAGGGTTAGGGTTAGGGTTAGGGTTAGGGTTAGGGTTAGGGTTAGGGTTAGGGTTAGGGTTAGGGTTAGGGTTAGGGTTAGGGTTAGGGTTAGGGTTAGGGTTAGGGTTAGGGTTAGGGTTAGGGTTAGGGTTAGGGTTAGGGTTAGGGTTAGGGTTAGGGTTAGGGTTAGGGTTAGGGTTAGGGTTATCTTGAAAACGCTAAGCGGACCTCGAAATGTCCACTTGACGCCAGTTTTGAGTAAAAAATGTCTTCTCGACGCCATTGAGGGCATGGGTCCCGCCTTAAGCGGACCAAAAACCGGCGCGTGGCGGACTTTTTGGCTATTAGCGGACTTTTTGTAAAAATGCCCTAGACAGACATTTTTGGCCTTTTTTCAATTTCAGCAGTTATTCCCCTTTTGGAAGAACTTAGATTATTTTCGACCCGAAATACCGTCTGTATTCAAAAAATTATTCTGAACTCAACATTGATGAAATTTTCATTTTTTTTTCATTAAATGTTGATTTAAGTATAGTAGCAGCCATTTTAATGAGGAATATGCATCTTGTAACTTAGAAAAGTATTGAAAAGTGACTTTGAAAAAAGAGGAAAAAAAGTCCATCTGACGCCAGTTCATGACAAAGCTATATAGGTTTAGAAATGTCCGCTAAAGGGAATGTGAGAGGTAGGCTTAGAATAAAAAAAAAGAAAATAGAAATTAAACACTTATTAAGAAAGGAATAGAAACCAGTTTTTGGGAAAATTTGCAGAAGGTCTTGATGTTTGAATATACATATTTTATGTTTAAAATTTCTCAACAGGATCTTTGCAATTACGGAAATAATTTTTAAATTACTTCCCCTTGACCGTAACACGGAAAACTGACTTTTTACTTGTTTTTGGGGTCGAAAAAATCCGGGTTTTTTTTTTTGGCAAAATCGATCTTTTTTAGTTCCATTTAATAAAGAACAGTTTTCTAAGACATCCTATGTTAAAAAATGTCAAAATACGATAATAATAGGCTTAAATATCGGCTTTGAAAATTGAAAAATGTTCTGTTAACGCCACATATGGTCAAGAAATGTTTAGGTTTAGGTTAAGGTTAAGCCCACATTTAGCCTTTAGGGAACCTAACCTTTCCTCTAAATGGCGTTAAGCGGATCATCAATTTAGGAGATAATTTCGTATAAAAAATCGCAATAGCAACCATTTTCAGACAGAAAATGCAGAACGTTTTTGTCTTCATATCAAATCTTTTATTGGGGGCCGATATTCGAAAAGATTTTATGCAATAGCGGCGATAATGTAAATTACTTCCCTATGAGCATACACGTCAAATTGACAAAAGTACCTGCTTTCAGTCTTGGAATTTTGTTTTTTTATCTATTTTTTCTTCAATGAACATAGACGTTGATCGACAGAGGATGATTTTCTAATTCATTTTAGGTTGTAATTATATAAGATAAATCAACTATATGCTGAAATAATGACTTAGGCAGTATAGCCACTTAGCGCCAACTGAGAGCTGTCTAAACCCAAACCTAATACTTCCCTTAAATGGCGTTAAGCGGAACTTTAATTTATGACAAAAATAAAAATAGATAATTGATTTAAAACGCAATAGTAACCACTTAAAGAAAAAAAGTCAAATACGTTGTTGTCTGTATAATAACTCTTTTTGAGTGTCGATATCCCAACACGCTTGTTGCAAAAGCGGAAATTATATAAAATTACTTCCCTTTTATCATACACGTCAAATTGACAAAAGTACTTGCTTTCAGTCTTGGATTTTTTTGGCTTTTTATTTTTTTTAAATTTTTTTAATGAACAAAGACGTTGATCGACAGACGATCCTTTTCTAAGCCATTATAGGTTGAAATTCTTTATGATAAAGCAACTATATGCTGAAATAAAGACTTAGGAAGTATAGCCACTTAGCGCCAACTGAGAGCTGTCTAAACCTAAACCCGATCCTTCCCCTAAATGGCGTTAAGCGGAACTTCAATTTGAGAGAAAAATAAAAATACAAATAGATCATTTATTTAAAACGCAATAGTAACCACTTAAAGAAAGAAAGTCAAATACGTTGTTGTCTGTATAATTACTATTTTTGAGTGTCGATATTCCAACACGCTTGTTGCAAAAGCGGAAATTATATAAAATTACTTCCCTTTTATCATACACGTCAAATTGACAAAAGTACTTGCTTTCAGTCTTGGATTTTTTTGGCTTTTTATTTTTTTTAAATTTTTTTAATGAACAAAGACGTTGATCGACAGACGATCCTTTTCTAAGCCATTATAGGTTGAAATTCTTTATGATAAAGCAACTATATGCTGAAATAAAGACTTAGGAAGTATAGCCACTTAGCGCCAACTGAGAGCTGTCTAAACCTAAACCCGATCCTTCCCTTAAATGGCGTTAAGCGGAACTTCAATTTGAGAGAAAAATAAAAATACAAATAGATCATATATTTAAAACGCAATAGTAACCACTTAAAGAAAGAAAGTCAAATACGTTGTTGTCTGTATAATTACTATTTTTGAGTGTCGATATTCCAACACGCTTGTTGCAAAAGCGGAAATTATATAAAATTACTTCCCTTTTATCATACACGTCAAATTGACAAAAGTACTTGCTTTCAGTCTTGGATTTTTTTGGCTTTTTATTTTTTTTATTTTTTTTCAATGAACAAAGACGTTGTTCGACAAAGGATCGTTTTCTAAGCCATTATAGGTTGAAATTCTTTAAGATAAACCACCTATATGCTGAAATAATGACTTAGGAAATATAGCCACTTAGCGCCAACTGATGAGAGCTGTCTAAACCTAAACCAGATCCTTCCCTTAAATGGCGTTTAACGGAACTTCAATTTGAGAGTAAAATAAAAATAAAAATAGATCATTTATTTAAAACGCAATAGTAACCACTTAAAGAAAGAAAGTCAAATACGATGTTGTCTTTATAATAACTAATTGTGAGTGTCGATATTCCAACACGCTTGTTGCAAAAGCGGAAATTATATAAAATTACTTCCCTTTTATCATACACGTCAAATTGACAAAAGTACTTGCTTTCAGTCTTGGATTTTTTTGGCTTTTTATTTTTTTTTTATTTTTTCAATGAACAAAGACGTTGATCGACAGAGGATCGTTTTCTAAGCCATTATAGGTTGGAATTCCTTAAGAAAAAGACAACTATATGCTGAAATAATGACTTAAAAAGTATAGCCACTTAGCGCCAACTGAGAGCTGTTAAACCTAAACCAGATCCTTCCCCTAAATGGCGTTAAGCGGAACTTCAATTTAGGAGAAAAATAAAAAAAAAAAGAAAAATCATGTGTTTAAAACGCAATAGTAACCATTAAAAACCATTTTGTCTGTATATGATTTTTTTCTGGGTTGCCGATATTCCAACAAGCACTTGGTAATAGCGAAACTAATGTAAAATATCTTCCCTCTGATCATACCCGTTGAATTTTAAAATAAAAAACACATATAATATTTTTTTGTATTTTGTTTCTATGAACATAGAAGTCGATCTAAAGAATATGGTTTTCAAAGTATTATAGTTTAAAATATTCAAGGTGAACTAACGATTGGTGAACTAATGACTTTGGAACCCTTACTAAAGGATTGTTTTAATTTAAACCTAGATATGCCTTAATATACGTACAGATTGTTATCGGTATCAATTAAAGTTCTAATAGTAATAAGTTTACACAGCATACACTTATTTATCAGACAATTTCCTCATAACCTTCTCCAAATATTTGATAAATAACTATTCTTTAGATAACTGTACACATGTTTATCCTAGTTTGCCATTCTAGCTCCTCAGTTTCTTACCGGCTTAGTATGTGCCATATATTGTCATTTGTGTTTCAATGACAAACAGCCAATTTTAATCTCAATATGTACTGGTCATCAATACATTTAAATTGTTTATCGTGAAAAATGTTTATCCCCTCCACACAACACGCCCACAGATACACACAGGCAAAGGTGTAAGCTTAGATACGTATTAGGATAATATGTTTCTTGTAGTTGAGAAGCAATAGGAACTAGCGTTTTGAAAAGCGTTGGTAGATAAAAATATGGATCTTTATTTCTAAAACATGGTTCTTATTCGTTCACTTAAGCATGGTACAATACCAGGTTCATCTCCAGCATCATTGACATTATTGCTATCTATATCTTACAGGCTGATTTTGGAAACAAATATATTACTCTCGGTCAAGAAAAGAAGAGGCTAATGATAGCCTAGGGAGGACGTTCTGCTACAGTGGCACCACACAATGAAGAGCTAAACCAGTTTGGTTCTCTCCGCAATAAAACGGTAACCCAAAGGTCCAACTTACAATTGCAACTAGACCAAGCGTTAACTCCGTTACCCAGTCATCAGGTGTCACCAACTCCGTTACCCAGTCACTAGGTGACACCCAATAACCAGGTGTCACCAACTTCGTTACCCGGTCACTAGGACTTAGTTACCTAGTCACTAGGTGTCAGCGACTAACCAGGTGTCACTCATTCGTTAACCCTGTCACCAGGACTCGGTTACCCAATTACTAGGCGTCACCCGCTAACCAGGTGTCACACACTCCGTTACCCCGGCACTATGTGTCACCCAATAACCAAGTGTCACCAACTTCGTAACCCGGTCACTAGGACTTCGTTACCTAGTCACTAGGTGTCAGCGACTAACCAGGTGTCACTCATTCGGTAACCCTGTCACCATGACTCGGTTAACCAATTACTTGGTGTCACCCGCTAACCAGGTGTCACACACTCCGTTACCCCGGCACTATGTGTCACCCAATAACCAAGTGTCACCAACTTTGTTACCCGGTCACTAGGACTTCGTTACCTAGTCACTATGTGTCACTAACTAAAGAGGTGTAACCCACTTCGTTACCCAGTAACTAGGTTTTACCTTCTCTGTTATCCAGTCACTAGGTGTCACCCACTAACCAGGTTTCGCCAACTCTGCTACCCAGTCACTAGGAGTGACCAACTAACCAGAAGTCACCCATCTCGTTACCCAGTCACTAGAACTACGTTACCAAGTCATTAAGTAGAACCCACTAACACACTAATCAGGTATCACCCACTCCGTTTCCCAGTCATTAGGTATCACCTAGGTATCACCCATCTCCTTAACCAGTCACTTGGACTCCGTTACCCCGTCACTAGGTGTCACCCACTCCGTTACACTAGGTTTCATCCACTTACCAGTTGTCACCCTCTGCGTTACCCAGTCACAAGGTATAACCTACTAAACACGTGTCAACCACTATGTTCCCCAGTCACTAGGTGTCACCCATTAGCCATTAGCCAACTGTCACCCACTAGCCAACTGTCACCCACTTCCTTAACCAGTCACTTGGACTCTGTTACCTAGTCATTAATGTCACCAACTAACTAGGTGTCACCCACTAACCAGGTGTCACCCATTGGGTTACCTAGCCACTCGGACTCCATCACCTAGTCACTAGGTGTCCCCAACTTACAAGGTGTCGGCTACACCGTTACCTAGTCACTAGGTGTCACACACTAACAACGTGTCACCACCTGCGTTACCCAGTCACTAGGTATCACCTACTTACCACGTGTCACCCACTCTGTTTCCCACCCTCTAGGTGTCACCCACTTCCTAACCCAATTACGTGGATTCCGTTACCCAGTCACTAAGTGTCACCTAATAACTATGTGTCACCAACACCGTTACCCAGGGACTATGTGTCATCCATTCCGTTACCCAGTGACTAGGTGTCATTCACTCTGGTACCCAGTGACTGGGTGTCAACAACTAACCAGGTGTCAGCTAATTCGTAACCCAGTCACAAGGACTCCGTTACCCAATCACTAGGTGTCACCCACACCTTTTATCCAATCACTAGGTGTCACCCACTCCTTGATCCCATCACTAGGTGTCACCCACGCTTTTATCCAATCACAAGGTGTCACCCACCCTTTATCCAGTCACTAAATGTCACCGACTTCTTTATCCAATCACTATGTGTCACCCACGCTTTTATCCAATCACTAGGTGTCACCCACACCTTTATCCAATCACTTGGTGTCACCCTCTCCTTTATTCAGTCGCTAAATGTCACCGACTTCTTTATCCAATCACTAGGTGTCACCCACTCCTTTATCCAATCACTAGGTGTCACCCACTCCGTTACCAAATCACTAGATGTCACCCACTCATTTATTCAATCACTAGGTGTCACCCACTCCTTTTTACAATCACTAGGTGTCACCCACTCCTTTATCCAATCACTAGGTGTCACCCACTCCTTTATCCAATCACTAGGTGTCACCCACTCACTCCTTTATCCAATCACTAGGTTTCACCCACTCCTTTATCCAATCACTAGGTGTCACCCACTCCTTTATCCAATTACTTGATGTCACCCACTCCTTTTTACAATCACTAGGTGTCACCCACTCCTTTATCCAATCACTAGGTGTCACCCACTCCTTTATCCAATCACTAGGTGTCACCCACTCACTCCTTTATCCAATCACTAGGTGTCACCCACTCCTTTATCCAATCACTAGGTGTCACCCACTCCTTAATCCAATCACTAGGTGTCACCCACTCCATTATCCAATCACTAGGTGTCACCCACTCCTTTATCCAATCAATAGGTGTCACCCACTCCTTTATTCAATCATTAGGTGTAACCCACTCCGTTACCCAGTCACTAGGTGTCACCCAATAACCAGCTGTCACCCAGTTCGTTACCAAGTCGCTAGATGTCACCCATTCCTTTATCCAATCACTAGGTGTCACTCACTCCTTTATCCAATCACTAAATGTCACCCATTCCTTATCCAATCACTAGGTGTCACCAAATTCTTTATCCAATCAGTAGGCGTCCTCCACTCTTTTATCCAATCACTAGGTGTAACCGACTCCGTTACCCAGTCACCAGGTTTCATCCACTCCTTTATCCAATCACTAAATGTCACCCACTCATTTATTCAATCACAAGGTGTCACCGCCTCCTTTATCCAATCACTAGGTGTCACCCACTCCATTATCCAATCACTAAATGTCACCCACTCCTTTATCCAATCACTAGGTGTCACCCACTCCTTCATCTAATCACTTGTTGTCACCCACACCTTAATCCAATCACTACGTGTCACCCACTCCTTTATCCAATCACTAGGTGTCACCTACTCTTTTATCCTATCACTAGGTGTCAACCACTCCTTTATCCAGTCGCTAAATGTCACCGACTTCTTTATCCAATCACTAGGTGTCACCCACTCCTTTATCCAATCACTAGGTGTCACCAACTCCTTTATTCAATCACTAGGTGTCACCCACTCCCATATCCAATCACTAGGTGTCACCCACTTCTTTATCCAATCACTAGGTGTCACCAACTCCTTTATTCAATCACTAGGTGTCACCCACTCCGTTACCCAGTCACTAGGTGTCACCCACTAACCAGCTGTCACCCAGTTCGTCACCCAGTCGCTAAAACTCCGTTACTAAGTCACTAAGTGTCTAACCATATGCTTAAATAATGACTTAGGGAGTATGGCCACTTAGCGCCAAGTAAGAGCTGTCTAACCCTTAACCCCATCATTCCTATCAATGGCGTTAAGCGAAACTTTAATTTAGAAGAAAAATACCTAGTCACTAGATTTCAACCACTAACCAGGTTTCACCCGCTCGGTAAGCAAGTCACTAGTTGTCACCTACTCTGTTACGCAGTCACTACGTGTCAACCGCTTCGTTACCCAGTCACTAGGTGTCACCTACTAACAAGTGGCCACTCACTTCGTTACTCAGTCACTAGGAATCCTTTACCCAGTCACTAGGTGTCACCCATTAACCAGATGTAACCCACTCCGTTACCCAGGCGCGAAGTGTCACCCACTCCGTTATCCAAACACTATGTGTCACCCACTAGCCATGTATCACCCTCTGCGTTTCCAAGTAACTAGGATGTCGTTTACTAGGTGTCAACCACTAACTATGTGTCACCCACTTCCTTACCCAGTCACTAGATGTCACCCACTCCTTTATACAATCACTAGGTGTCACCCACTCCTTTATCCAATCACTAGGTGTCACCGACTCCTTTATCCAATCACTAGGTGTCACCCACTCCTTTATCCAATCAATAGGTGTCACCCACTCCTTTATCCAATCACTAGGTGTCACCCACTCCTTAATCCAATCACTAGGTGTCACCCACTCCATTATCCAATCACTAGGTGTCACCCACTCCTTTATCCAATCAATAGGTGTCACCCACTCCTTTATTCAATCATTAGGTGTAACCCACTCCGTTACCCAGTCACTAGGTGTCACCCAATAACCAGCTGTCTCCCAGTTCGTTACCAAGTCGCTAGATGTCACCCATTCCTTTATCCAATCACTAGGTGTCACCCACTCCTTTATCCAATCACTAAATGTCACCCACTCCTTATCCAATCACTAGGTGTCACCAAATTCTTTATCCAATCAGTAGGCGTCCCCCACTCTTTTATCCAATCACTAGGTGTAACCGACTCCGTTACCCAGTCACCAGGTTTCATCCACTCCTTTATCCAATCACTAAATGTCACCCACTCATTTATTCAATCACAAGGAGTCACCGCCTCCTTTATCCAATCACTAGGTGTCACCCACTCCATTATCCAATCACTAAATGTCACCCACTCCTTCATCTAATCACTAGGTGTCACCCACTCCTTCATCTAATCACTTGTTGTCACCCACACCTTAATCCAATCACTAGGTGTCACCCACTCCTTTATCCAATCACTAGGTGTCACCCACTCTTTTATCCTATCACTAGATGTCAACCACTCCTTTATCCAGACGCTTAATGTCACCGACTTCTTTATCCTATCACTAGGTGTCAACCACTCCTTTATCCAATCACTAGGTGTCACCCACTCCTTTATCTAATCACTTGTTGTCACCCACACCTTAATCCAATCACTACGTGTCACCCACTCCTTTATCCAATCACTAGGTGTCACCCACTCTTTTATCCTATCACTAGGTGTCAACCACTCCTTTATCCAGTCGCTAAATGTCACCGACTTCTTTATCCAATCACTAGGTGTCACCCACTCCTTTATCCAATCACTAGGTGTCACCCACTCCCATATCCAATCACTAGGTGTCACCCACTTCTTTATCCAATCACTAGGTGTCACCAACTCCTTTATTCAATCACTAGGTGTCACCCACTCCGTTACCCAGTCACTAGGTGTCACCCACTAACCAGCTGTCACCCAGTTCGTCACCCAGTCGCTAAAACTCCGTTACTAAGTCACTAAATGTCTAACCATATGCTTAAATAATGACTTAGGGAGTATGGCCACTTAGCGCCAAGTAAGAGCTGTCTAACCCTTAACCCCATCATTCCTATCAATGGCGTTAAGCGAAACTTTAATTTAGAAGAAAAATACCTAGTCACTAGATTTCAACCACTAACCAGGTTTCACCCGCTCGGTAAGCAAGTCACTAGTTGTCACCTACTCTGTTACGCAGTCACTACGTGTCAACCGCTTCGTTACCCAGTCACTAGGTGTCACCTACTAACAAGTGGTCACCCACTTCGTTACTCAGTCACTAGGAATCCTTTACCCAGTCACTAGGTGTCACCCATTAACCAGATGTAACCCACTCCGTTACCCAGGCGCGAAGTGTCACCCACTCCGTTATCCAAACACTATGTGTCACCCACTAGCCAAGTATCACCCTCTGCGTTTCAAAGTAACTAGGATGTCGTTTACTAGGTGTCAACCACTAACTATGTGTCACCCACTTCCTTACCCAGTCACTAGATGTCACCCACTACTTTATACAATCACTAGGTGTCACCCAATCCTTTATCCAATCACTAGGTGTCACCGACTCCTTTATCCAATCACTAGGTGTCACCCACTTCTTTATCCAATCACTAGGTGTCACTCACTCCTTTATTCAATCACTAGGTGTAACCCATTCCATTTCCCAATCACTAGGTGTCACTCAGTAACCAGCTGTCACCCAGTTCCTTACCCAGTCGCTAAAACTCCATTACTAAGTCACTAAGTGTCTAACCATATGCTAAAATAATGACTTCGGAAATATGGCCACTTAGCGCCAAATGAGAGTTGTCTAAACCTTAACCCAATACTTCCTATCAATGGCGTTAAGCGAAACTTCTATTTAGAAGAAAAATACCCAGTCACTAGGTTTCAGCCACTAACCAGGTTTCACCGACTCGGTTAACAAGTCACTAGTTGTCACCTACTCTGTTACGCAGTCACTACGTGTCAACCACTTCGCTACCCAGTCACTAGGTGTCACCTACTAACAAGTGGTCACCAACTTCGTTACTCAGTCACTAGGACTCCTTTACCGAGTCACTAGGTGTCACCCATTAACCAGGTGTAACCCACTACATTACCCAGTCGCTAAGTGTCACCCACTCCGTTATCCAAACACTATGTGTCACCAACTAGCCAAGTATCACCCTCTGCGTTTCAAAGTAACTAGGATGTCGTTTACTAGGTGTCAACCACTAACTATGTGTCACCCACTTCGTTACCCAGTCACTAGATGTCACCCACTCCTTTTTCCAATCACTAGGTGTAACCAACTCCTTTATCCAATCACTAGGTGTCACCCACTCCTTTATCCAATCACTAGGTGTCACCCACTCCTTTATCCAATCACCAGGTGTCACCCACTCCTTTATCCAATCACTAGGTGTCACCCACTCCTTTATCCAATCAATAGGTGTCACCCACTCCTTTATTCAATCACTAGGTGTCACCCACTCCTTTATCCAATCACCAGGTGTCACCCACTCCGTTACCCAGTCACTAGGTGTCAACCAATAACCAGCTGTCACCCAGTTCGTTATCAAGTCGCTAAAACGCCGTTACTAAGTCACTAAGTGTCAACCACTAACCAGGTTTCACCCATTCGGTTAGAAAGTCACTAGTTGTCACCTACTCTGTTACGCAGTAACTACGTGTCAACTGCTTCGTTACCCAGTCACTAGGTGTCACCTACTAACAAGTGGTCACCCACTTCGTTACTCAGTCACTAGGACTCCTTTACCCAGTCACCCATTAACCAGGTGTAACCTGCTCCGTTACCCAGTCACTAGGTGTCACCCACTCCTTTATCCAATCACTAGGTGACGCCCACTAACCACCTGGCACCCAGTTCGTTACCCAGTCGCTAGGACTCCGTTACTAAGTCACTAAGTGTCTAACCATATGCTAAAACAATGACTTAGGAAGCATGGCTACTTAGCGCCAAGTGATAGTTGTCTAAATCTACACGTCAAATTGACAAAAGTACTTGCTTTTTGTCTTGGATCCTTTTTTTTTTTTTTAATTTTTCTTCAATGAATATAGACGTTGATCGAAAGAGAATGGTTTTCTAAGCCATTATTGGTTGAAATTCTTTAAGATAAACCAACTTTATGCTGAAATAATAACTTAGGAAGTATAGCCACTTAGCGCCAACTGAGAGCTGTCTAAACCTAAACCCGATACTTCCCCTAAATGGCGTTAAGCGGAACTTATATATATAGGTTACCTCTCCTTTTTAAATTAAAATAAAAATGACTTAAATTGATTTTGCTGTATGGCTTTTATTTCATCCACTTTAATTACCCCATAACAATATAAGTTCCTTCTTGATATTTCCTTGTCAGTTATTTCTGATCAGTGATGATTAGAGACGATGTAACACAACTTAGAAACAAATTTAGTAATCTGAAAGTATCGCCATCATTATTAATATAAACAGTAAGTTGTTAAATATATTTCAACTCTCACAATGGCAACTGGTGAGGAGATCATGTACATTATGTTTCCACGCGCAAGCGATCTCACACGAGTGAAACTTCGCGTGGAAAATAGTGGACTTTACTGCACAGAACATGCTGTTGCCAGGGGGGACCTCCTGTGCTTCTATCTGTGTATCCGCCTCAGGGACGCCGACTGGCTCCTGAGGTGGATGGACAGAGAGATGATAGTCTACGAATTGTAGACTCAGGTCCCTCCTAGCTCAGCATGCTCATTGTACATATGTATATACGTTGCCGATTCATTCCAGGTAGGAATGATTCCCTCAGAATATAAATGAAATAAAGTTGGGAAACATCCGATGTGTCTTTTTGTAAATGTTTTTAAAAAGCTAAATTTCAATGAACGTAGACGTTAATCGACAGAGTATGGTTTTCTAAGACATTATAGGTTAAAATTCTTTAAGATAAACCAACTTTATGCTTAAATAATGACTTAGGAAGTATAGCCACTTAGCGCCAACTGAGAGCTGTCTAAACCGAAACCCAATACTTCCCCTAAATGGCGTTAAACGAAACTTCAATTTAGAAGAAAAATACCCAGTCACTAGTTTTCAACCACTAACCAGGTTTCACCCACTCGTTTTAGCAAGTCACTAGTTGTCACCTAATCTGTTACGCAGTCACTAAGTGTCAACCACTTCGTTACCCAGTCACTAGGTGTCACCTACTAACAAGTGGTCACCCACTTCGTAACTCAGTCATTAGGACTCCTTTACCCAGTCACTAGGTGTCACCCATTAACCAGGTATATCTTAAGGTTACGAAGTGACTAGATATTTAACCATATGCTAAAATAATGTCTTGGGTAGTATGACCACTTAGCGCCAACTGAAAGTTGTTTAACCTAAACCCAATCCTTTTTCTAGATGGCGTTAAGCGTAACTTCGATTTAGGAGAAAAATAAAAATAAAAATAAATCATGTATTTAAATTTATTTAAAGACAAAAAGTCCAATACGTTTTTGTCAGAATATTGACTTTTTGGGTGCCGATATTCCATCATACTTAATGTCACTTACTTAGGGTTAGGGTTAGGGTTCTTTACAATAACCTAATAAGCGGACTTGCTTCATATTCATATTTTGGCCGCAAGGTATCTCCTATTTTGTCATCTAAGTTGTATTTGAACACACACTGTTTAAAACGATTGACGACAGTGTTCTTTTCTTTACAATAACCCAATGATCGAGATATTTCGTGAAGCAAACCTATTTTTAACGTATGATCTACTGATCCTCAATATATTCCTCGGAATTAGTAACCCTTCCTTAACATCCTCCAGTCTTAACAAAGTCATCGTATTTTATATAGAGACAGAATATCCCCAACAAAATCCTCGAAAATAAGCGTTGACGTTTTAGTTTGTATTATTTAAAGTTAAAGTTTCGGCAATTATTTCTTAGCTCATGAGAAACCAGGAAATTAAAGGCAAGACTTCAATCGAAAATTAATAGGCCAACTTGTAGTTTTGTGCTGGAGTTTCTATCATTTTTAAGATTGAAATAAACAGATGTTGTATTGTGATTAGACTTCTTGCCTGTAAGAAAAATGTAGGCACTAATGTGATTCAACAATTAAAGTTCATCGTACCTTATTTTTCGTTTGGTTTAGCTGATCAAATCGAATGTCATTAATCTTTTATATAGTAGTGAATGTAGTTACTGTTTTGGAAAGACTAACTGTAATTAAAAACAAAAGGTATCACTCGATAAGACCAACATGTTGTATACTACAAAATGTGGCCACTACATGTCATCTTTCCATAAATATTGTGACTGTTCTTAAACGAATTCCCTTCATTTTTCATATCACATATTGTGTACGCATTGTGTTAAAGAATCCGTGAAAGATTTGTCCGAATTAAATAAGAGGACACCAAAGTTTTGCACTATACAAATAGGTCTGCTTAACGCAAGATGTGGGCGCTAAAATATCAACTACATTTTAAGCTAATACGACCATTTTATTAATATTTCTGTTCCTATCAAATAGATAACCCTCATCTTTCCTATAAATACTTTGTAAACACATCTACATACGAGATTATCGACATGAAAATAGAAAACACAAAGTATTGCAACATTAAATAAGGTCTGCTCAACGCAAAATGTGGGCACTTTAATAATGTTGTAGTAGGAGATTAGCTGACCTTCATTTAATCAATACTTGGGCCGCTCTTAAACAAATCATCTTAATATTTCATAAAAAGAATTTGTACTTGTTGTTTTAAAAGATCTACGGAAGGTTCGTTTAACATTAAAATGGGGGAAATGAAAGTGATACAAAATTTGAATAGGTCTGCTAAACGCATGCTGTGGCACTATTATAGCCCACATTATACGCCTAGCGGACTTGCTTCATTTTCATATTTTGGCCGCAGGTATCTCCTATTTTGTCATCTAAGTTGTATTTGAACACACACTCTTTCATAAAAAGAGGTTGTACTTGTTGTTTTAAAAGATCTACGGAAGATTCGTTCAACATTAAAATAGAGGAAATGAAAGTAATGCAAAATGTGAATAGGTCTGCTAAACGCATGCTGTGGCACTGTTAAAGCCCACATTTACGCCTAGCGGACTTGCTTCATATTCATATTTTGGCCGCAAGGTATCTTCTATTTTGTCATCTAAGTTGTATTTGAACACACACTGTTTAAAACGATTGACGACAGTGTTCTTTTCTTTACAATAACCCAATGATCGAGATATTTCGTGAAGCAAACCTATTTTTAACGTATGATCTACTGATCCTCAATATATTCCTCGGAATTAGTAACCCTTCCTTAACATCCTCCAGTCTTAACAAAGTCATCGTATTTTATATAAAGACAGAATATCCCCAACAAAATCCTCGAAAATAAGCGTTGACGTTTTAGTTTGTATTATTTAATGTTAAAGCTTCGGCAATTATTTCTTAGCTCATGAGAAACCAGGAAATTAAAGGCAATACTTCAATCGAAAATTAATAGGCCAACTTGTAGTTTTGTGCTGGAGTTTCTATCATTTTTAAGATTGAAATAAACAGATGTTGTATTGTGATTAGACTTCTTGCCTGTAAGAAAAATGTAGGCACTAATGTGATTCAACAATTAAAGTTCATCGTACCTTATTTTTCGTTTGGTTTAGCTGATCAAATCGAATGTCATTAATCTTTTATATAGTAGTGAATGTAGTTACTGTTTTGGAAAGACTAACTGTAATTAAAAACAAAAGGTATCACTCGATAAGACCAACATGTTGTATGCTACAAAATGTGGCCACTACATGTCATCTTTCCATAAATATTGTGACTGTTCTTAAACGAATTCCCTTCATTTTTCATATCACATATTGTGTACGCATTGTGT